>JACCIE010000032.1:0-1200000 GCA_018906755.1 Sycophaga agraensis | reverse complement strand
AATATTAATTTAAGTATCCTTTCTGTTACATGTTTAACACCAAAATTTCCTTGCGTTCCTATTGAACTATGTTGCTATTGTACTAAACTCACTTCTCTGTAGTGTAAGCAATATAGAGTACAGACTACAGACACAAGATTACTTGGGTTCATTCGAAAGTGATCTACAGTGTGAGTAGATGACAGTGAATTTGTTTTATTGAAATAAAAGCTGCAGTTTATTAAGCTATGTAACCAATGGTAAAAAATAAAAGAACGTCATGCGCAAAATTGTTAGATATGTACAATTTTAATGTTTAATTTATTTAAAATATTTGCTTTGTGTAGCTTTCGGCATTGTTGAAGGGGAAAACAGTAGAAGTTGTTTTTGACTGCACAGGCACGCGTGACACGTACATGACGTATACCATACGCTGTATAAGATTTATGTATACTGAATAATAAGTTTATTAACATTGTTTACACGTGCATTGTCTAACAATATATTGTATAAATAATTAAAAATATATCGTATTAATCTTTTTTATTAACAAACGTATTTTACTTATACATATTAAACATAATCCATTCAAAGGAAATAAATAATCAAATAAGAGTAGGGATGTATTGTATTATTTTTTAGCCCTCTTGCACTATAGTTAATGTTTGATTTTAATTCACATTTAATTTATTTTAATGAGCTTTGAACAAATAGTCCGTATGAAAAACGAATTTTTTAATAAGCATAAGTTCTGGTGTTCCGGGCAGTTTTGCAGATGAAATTTCAACTGGGGTTTCTGTCGCCTTTTTTTTCAAATTAATTGAACAAATGAATAAGTATTAATAGAAATACAATGCAAACGGTGTAAAAAGATAAAACGACACGGGGGGCGGCAAGCGCACGCCGGTCGACACATTGGCACGAGGAAAAGCACCGGCGACCGGGGGCTAGATTCGGGTGGCTCAAACGGCCGAGGATCGCCAGCGTGGCAGGAGATTTAAACTAGGCGGGCGCGCCTCGGCGGGGTGCGGCAGTCGCGCACCCACGCACACGTGGCCCACACAAATTACCCGAAAACAGAGCGGAGAGCATAGACGCGTGGAGCGGCAAAGCCGATAAAGTGGAAAGGGGCTCGCGCGGGCGCGGCTAAATCAAAGGACCGGGCCGGGGCGCGCGCGGCAATTGGAACGCTTGCCCCCACCTGGGCCGCCGTCGCGCGCTATGCGATAAATCTGAGGACAGCCGCCGCTACGCGCGACACTATTAATTAGCCGCGCCGTATTAATTAGACCGGATTCCCCAAGTTGGCCCGCGCGCCCCGCGAATTTCGGCTTTTGCTCGCCCGCGTCAATTGTTGTTGTAAGGGGCCGGTGAGCAGTCGACAATGTATGCGCGCCCGCCCCAGCGCCGGCCGCTATGCCAGGCCGCCTCGTGCCTGCGGCGCCCCCGTCTTTTTTGCCCTCGAGGAACGCGCCTGGACGCTGGTTGTTAGTCGGCCCTGGTAACGGAAAAACAATATCGGCCCTCGCGCCGCCCAATCGAGTTGTTTTATGGCTTTGTCAGCTCGCGCACAGGTGACTCATTAAACATTTACTTGCCCTAGTCCAACTGTTAGATTTATGAAGGAGCTCCTCCTATGTGGACCTCGTGTTATTTGGTTGTCGTATTGCACTGCTGGCTAGTTGAGGCCTACTGTGACTCATTTCATATTGTATGAATCATCACACAACTATTTTATTAATATTATTTTCTAGTTTGAGTTAGGCCTTTACAGGATAAACTTTCAAGCTAATAAATATATTAATTTGTGCTAATCTATTTTTTACATGCTGTATATGTATATAACATCATTATAAACCCAAATAGCTAATATATTAAATCTAAGCATACTGTAGATATTCGGTTCATTCGTTGATTTTCTTTATTTCTACGAGATGTATTATTCTACTACTGTTTGATGAAAAAGAACTTTATGATTTTTTAATGGCACATATTTCTAGTACTAATAGTATTTAACAGTAATAAAATAAAACTTTATTTTATTCCATTTATATATTTTTATAACATTTTTTCTCTGATTTTTAACATTTGACAATCTGAATTATGGCTAAATTAACTGGACTAGCTTTTATCGGTATTTCATGTAACAATAGGTTCATTTGTAGAAAAAAGCATTAATTCAATAATGATTTATTCAAGTGATTGAATTTTACTATTATGATTTATTGATTCATATAAAAGTGCTCTTTAATGAATAAAAAGCACATTAAATACAAAGGCGAGCGAACGCTGGAAAGAGAAAGAGAGAGAGAAACAAAGTCTCGACCTCGTACCGCATTGCGCCTGAAGATATCTTACCTATAATCTACTGCTCTGATAGTATTCCTTCTCCTTTAATTTCGCATACGAGGAGAATTTATATGATCTTTACTCTTCATTTTACGTGGACACTTACACAATCGTAGAGTCATTACCTCGTTAGCACGAACGCTATCGTGTGACGCCCCGAATCTAGAGATTTTCATTACTCTTAATGTTAATTGAATTGCATACGATCTTCTCGCAAAGGATCCAAATCATCACACCCGCTGTAAAGCTCTGAGGAATATCGGCTTTTGCACCTAGCGCACAACGAATAATTATTGATATGGACAAAAAGCGATGATCATAAAAATACACCTGGACTGATTTGCAACTACAGGAACTCCAAAATTACAGATCAAGTTTGCCATAACCGGAAAATAGATTGGAACTGCCACGTAACCAATCACAGCCGCGGAACCGGCAATTACAGTCAGGCTAGACTGGAAAATTGCAGAGGGAAAAATTACAGTCGACAAAGCTACAATTGCAGGGAGGGCAAATGCCATATTTTTTCGCTTGGGACTTCCTGTATTCTTAATTGATATACCGTTACCGTGTTTTGAAACAACGAGGTGTCCGCTAACTCGTGCCTGCCGTCCATCACACGTCGACGGTTTTCAAGCGCGGAGGATCCGAGAAACATTCGTCGACAGTTTTGCGTAGGGGATCAATTGCAGCGGTGAAAAAGCAGCAGGGATTACCCGGACCTAATTGTTCGCCGCTTTTCCCGGGGATGGCAAGTTGCCGGCGTCGCGATCGCGGCACCTGGAAGCCGGGCACAAAAGCCCGAGTCGGGGAGAAGAGGCCAGGCGCACTTATTTATCCGCCGCGATCCGATGTTGGGGGCGGGTCGCGGCAGACGATTGTCAGCGGGAGAATAAGAGGCGGCCGCCGCGAGTAGGTAAGAACAAAAGGCGTCGGGCCGTTGCGCGGAATTAAAAGGGGGAAACTCCCGAGCGCCGCGGCTTCTGCCTATGATCGGGCGATAATGCCGGCCACTGGGAGAGCCGGGATTTATAATTCGCGATTATAATTTCCTAATTTATTCGAGGAGGAGTCGTCGAGTGGGGCAATTCTATCCCCGTCCTCCGTCCGCGCGGGCGGCGGCATTAAAATTTAAACGATTTTCTCAACCTCGGATCTGCGTGCGATTTCTAAAGAAATAATGCGCGTGTTTATATACAGGTACATTTACAGCGGCGGGCGGCTGTATTGTAAGGAGAAACGGTGAAAAAGCAGGCCGCTCGCCAGGCGAATCCCCAGAAGTGCTTTTTTATCATTGAGAGGGAGAAGACGGGGGGAGGGGGGGGGGGCGGAGGGAGAGACGGTGATGGGAGACAATTGCATTGAAGGAGTCTAACATTTGAATAGAGCTGTTGCGCGCGCGGCAGGACGGCATTCGTAGCTGCCTCGGGAGCGTGAAAAGAGAGAGCGAATATAAAGAGGTAACGAACAACTTATTATTTCCGCGAGCCCTAGAGCTTCCGCGTGGGACCCGAGCGCCCGGCAAATCCGCATTAAAAGCCGAGCCAGCAATTTTTCATAGTAATCTCGCGCGCATTAACATTCATATACCTTTGTGGATGCAAAATACCTTAACGCTCCTTTAAAAGGCCCGGGCGCGGGTATTCAGCCCCGTCATAAAAACCGGGGAGCCCCCCGACGAAAAGCGGTACGCACAGCTCCGCGGGCGCTGCCAAGCGATTCAATTAGCATCTACTTGCGCGCGCGGCCCGCCCGTCGACGTTTAACAAATTAGTTTCCCGGGGAAAAAAGCCGGGACAAAGGGCCCGCGGCCGGCCGATTTGCCCACAAAGCGCCCTTCGGCGCATCGGCCCCTCCGCGGCCTGAATGGACCGGGCGCAGCATCCGCCCCAGCCCAAAGACAGGACGCCCCCTATTAACCGAGTGGCCCCATAAGGCCTCGCGCGGCAAAGGGACCCTCGCGGCCGGCCCCGAAAAAGCCGCCGGCCGCTCATTAGCCCGAGTGCAGCGCCGCGGGAAGCACCTGGGGAAAGAGGCCGCGCCCCGGGGCCGCGGATCCGCGCACGCACTGCCGCGGTTACCGAATCGCCCGGGCTCAATGCCCGAGGCACGCCCTATTGAGGCCGAATCGGAGGGCCGGAAGAGGCGCCGGGTCAAAAGGGAGCTGCTTCGTCTCGCGGAAAGGCTAATTGATCGCCGCTCGTAAGGTCCCGCGCGTGTGCGCGCCCGCGCCAACTCGCCCGAGATTAATCCGCGGATTAACCCGTTTGTTTTACCTGACCTGGATAATTGCTGCATAATTTTTACTTCCTACGGATCGGCCACGCTGATGCCGCAGGGCTTTTTCGATTAGCGCCAGCGTTCAGGCTTTGCGCGGCATTAAAAAGTACCGCGATCAAAGCCAAGGGCAAAAAATGAGAAGAGATCTTTCCGCTGATTACATTGGTAATTTGCATTGAGTAATTATCGTATTATACTTCATCCCGGGGCAAACGATCGCTCGACGTTTTTAATCATTAGCTTGCAATCAGAGTAAATATCGGTTAAAGTGGCTTCGGCAAATATTTGTGGAAAACTACGATCGATATGAAAACTCTTCGAGTTATAGAAAGTGAGATAAAAATAAAGGTTAAGAATTCAGAATTGCTTTCAATAATTCGGTCTTCTGTATAATTATACTTTAAAATATACTACGATAATTATGTAATAAGCTATCTCCAAAGAGACGCTGCAGCAGTTGGGGAAATATTGCATATCTTTCAATATAATTGAAATATAACTATATATTAACTTTATAAATTCCGATGATTCTTATATCTAAATTCTTAAATACCCTAGTCTGTTTTTATATATCCTGATTCATTCGATCCTTCTTCGATATGATGAGATACACTAAAATTGCATGAATACTATCTTTTGAACGTAGTTCGGACTTTATTTACTTTTAATTTGGGTCGTAGGTTTTGACGTCATACCGCCGAGTTATCTTTTGCTATTGACCGGTAGTCGCCAAATTCTTGGAATACTCTTTAGTTCGCTTAATTATATTCTCGAACATTAGTTGCCACGAATTCTTTGAATATAAATAATAATACTTACAATTTATTTTGCTCAACTAAATTATTAAGCGAATATTTATCAAACGATTTTTTTAAACAAGCAATATCCAATTTTACAGAAATTTGTAGTGTAACGTATACTTTTATTATTTTAAAAGATTTTAAAATAATAAGATTCTTTCTTAAGATTTTTTTCTAGTTAGCTTAAAACTTAGTTTTAGTTTTCTTCTGAATAGCAACGATATTCGGATAAGCTTAAGCAAGAGTTGCCTATCAGATAATCTTTTCATCAATTTTTTATTCATGTCTGAATATTTCTTTAGAGGTACTGCTTTTATTATTTCGTTTATATAATAGATTTAGTAAAGGTAATAATTCTATGCATTAAACAAGTACAGGCAACTTATGTCTAGTATTGCATTTTCTAAAAGTATTGTATAAAAATAGTTTTAGAAGGCTAATACACAAATTTACAAGAAATTTATTTACTATAATTTGCAATACTGTTTATGTAATATGTTGCAAATACAAACATTGAGCTCGATAAGATTATTTATTCTGTGCAATTTTTCAACCGTGATTGCAATATGTTTAAAGTGCGGCGGCTTGTCGCGAGCCACTTTTGGCGAAGGATCATAAATTCTCCGTGATCCTTGCAACAGGCATTGGATCACGCTTTCATGTACACGTAAGAAATCCACCCGAGATCGGAGGATGATTGTCAAACTCCGTAAAAAAAGTATACCGAGAAAATTACGAAAAACATAGCTGAGCTGTTGGTGAAGGAAGCATTTAAAGTCATTATACTCTTGGTCCTTTATTGGAAATTCTTTGCAAAAGCACCTTCTGCTGGATTTCCGCATGATCGCAGAGACGCGGCGTCTGGGGTATCGCGAGTTCGTCAAATCCGAACGCTCGCGTACTAAAAATGCACAAGGTATCTGAATGCGGGCGGAATGCGCAAGCGCAGCTCGTCTTCCCGGTGGGCCGCGAGCCGCGCATTCAAGAATAACCTTGTAAGAATGGCTAGAATTTTGGGGCGGGCCGACAAAAGCGCGAGCGATCAAACAAACAAATTAGCGGGCTGGGGCCCGGGTTCCCTCCTCCGCCGGCCCCTAATTCGATTCGCGTGCGGCCTCGGCTTTGAGCGGAGCGGCCGCCCGGCCGGAAAAGCCGCGACACACAAAAGTCCCGGGGATGGAGGAGCCTCCCCTTTCTCCCGGGGCCGGCTTTCTTTCTCCGGGCGCGGCGTTTCATTTCCTGCGACTGGCAGGTTTTTATCGAATCGCCCGAGAGCCGGGGAATGGACGGGCCGATTTTTTGGAAATTGAAATCGTTTCCGACGCGCCGGGGCCGCGCGCCTCCCGCGGTAATGTTTTTTCCCTCCCCGTTTCCATTATTGCGCGGGCGGCGCTTTGCTCTTAGGTCGCCCCGCTGTAATCCCGCGGCGCCCGCCCCCGAGTAATTGGATTTGTGTGCGGCCGGCCGGGGGCGCGATGCTCTCTTTCGCGTCGCTCGCTCGCTCCAGGAGTCGCCCGCCGCCCCCGGACTTTCCGGCCTCGCGCACTCGCGGGGATCGATACGCAACGGCGCTTCGGACTGCCCTTTTGCGCCTTTCCCGCGATTGACGCGTGCGGTTAATACAATTTACTCGGAGTTAGAGGCGCGTAATAAATCCGTATTGACGCGGGGAGCGCGCGGGCCGCCAAGGCGGCTTATTAGCCCATCGGCTCGGTGACCGGGGGCCTTTGATGAAAACCCCATCGGCAGGAGTTTATTGTAAAATTGAATATCGCCCGGGCACGCGGAGCGCCTAATTGCAGGCCGCAGTAGGTATTCCGGTTCGATGAGACGCGGCAGGAGGCGGAATTCGTCGCGGCTCGCCCGGGCGCCGCGGGCGGACACAATGCGCGCACGCGCCGATGAACTCGGTCCCGGCGCGCCCGAATTAGCATTTCCCAAACGCGCTTCTTTCCGCGGTGGCGCGGCCGCCATTCTTTACTACCGCGGCGCGGGCGCCCGGGCATAAATCCGTCCGTCGCTAAGTGCAATCCGGCGGGTTATGCGCATGCGGGGAAGTGCGCGCCGACGGGAATATAATTGCATCTCGCCGGCGCCGCCCGCGTTATAAAGCGGCAAATCGCCCGGGACGAGCGGGAAACGCGCGCGGCCCTGCCAGACGGCCTCCGGGCGCATTGTCACGGCATTACGGCAATCCACGCCTCCGCTTGCCTTTTTTTCCCGCGCGGTAGCATTTAGTGCGCCCGTTATACCGATCGGAGCCAACGGCCAGCCGAGTGGCTTTGCCCTGCCGGTGCACCCACGTCTTGCTATTTTACTATCGCCACGCCTTGAATTAGCAGGCGCGGGAGGAGAATGCAAAAGACGGCGAGGCCTAGATACTCTGCAGGAAGCCCGGCTCGTGCGGCACACCCGCCTCCGGAAGAAAAAGCCGACCCGCCGCGGCTCTTCCGGTAATGCTTCGCGGCGCTGATCGATTGTTGCGCGCTCCGATGCAGAGTCCCGGCGCGGCCGTGATATATGAGAATCTTATGAGTGAGCAGATGAGCGAGTCCCGGCCGCGCGGCGAACGAGATTTATTCCGAAGGAAGCCGAGAGGAAAGGCGCTTGCGTCTGACCAGTGCCTGCCCTGCTCTACTTGCCCGCGGTCTCCTCGGTGCGACCGCGTTCGCCCGATATACACGTCCGAATTTTCGAGGTGAGCAAAAGACACGGATACCGGCCCCCGTGGCCGGGCAAAGGCGCATGCGCGCGACCGGGCAATACGTATTCGGGACGGATGACGAGGAAAATCCGAGGCCGGGGGGGCCAAAAGCACATCAGGAGGGCGGGACGCGATTATCGCATTATTCTCCACTTTGCTCGGAGGATATCGCGCGTACGCGCCGACGACGAGTGAATTATTCATTCGGTCGACGGGCGGCCGTCGATAAGGTACACAGCCCGCCGCCGATGAATATTATACGCGCGATCGGCGGCTGCGCGTGTGTAAGCGTTAATCTCGCGGCGGCGGTGAGTCGGAAGCCCGCGGCCGGCCCACACACCCCCGGATACTCCGCACTCCGCAGTTCATTTGAGGCGTGGCCGGCCGGAAAACCCGCGCGGGGATGGCTTATTCGCGGGCTGGGGCAAGAAACGGCCTGGGGACGTATAAGCGGCACGCACGGCCCGCTGAAAAAGCCCGCGGGTTCTTGCGGCCGTAATCGGCCGGGCCGTGGAAAAAGTGATCGAGCTGGCCGGGCGCCCGCGCGTCCCCGGCGGCCCGCCCCCCAATTAACCCGGCGCCAATTGCCGCTTGGCCTCTTAACAAGGCCGAAAGCCCGGTTAAACAGGGGGAAAAAGGGGCGCGCAACTCCGGCCCGGCAAAAAGCGGGCCGTGGCCAAATTCGCCCGACGCGCCGGAAGAATCCGCCCCCCGGGAGTCCGAGTTTGTCCTTGGATCGGCCGCGGGGACGGGGGCCAAACATCGCCAGCGCTCGAGGATCGCTCGCGCAATTACGGCGGAAAAAGAGGCAGCAGGTGAAAGGCGGCGGCGGACGCGGGGGACAGGGGGGACAGGGCCGCTTCTTGCCCCCGTCCCCGCGGCTCCCTTGAAAGCGCCCTGAATGCCGAGGCCGGACGCCGAGGTTAAAGCGCCGCGGGATCGCCGCAGCGCCGAGGCGCCCTGCCACCGTCTTGTTTGGGCTTTGATGAGCGCGCCCCTTGGCTCTGTGGGCCGAGGGGCCGAGAGGAGCGCCGATCGTTACGCCCTCCGCCAAAATAGCGAAAAAAGCGTTTCCACGAGCTTGCAGCTTTTCGAATACTTTGGCCGGACTTTGGAAGCGGACTCGTAAGGGCGTCCTCGTCAAAATTGCGACTCTTGCACTCCTCGAATTCTTGACCAAACGCAAGCTACTTTTTCCCAGCGTACCTCAGCAAGTATTAATTTGCTCTGCGTTGAAATTTGTAGCCGAATAAGACCTACTCAAAGTCTCTAGACTTATTCAATTCTGACGTATTGATTTCCAAAAACTTGTAACATTGTTGTCGTTTTGTTTTCAACGAAGTCAAATCTGATGAGAATAAAATATTAGCTTTGTGCAAAAATATAAAATTTGATTGAAAGTAATTCGTCAATTTAAAAAAAAGGGAAGAAAATCTGTCAGAGTGATTGTATAAATTTGTGCTTTAAATATAGTTCAAATCATTGATAATGATGTAAATATTAAAGTATTGAAGTATTTTGAGAATGGCTGCTTTGTCGAAAAAATTGAGAAGCCGATTGTAAGCGAACGCCCTACCCCTATTATATATTTGGGCACGTTGCAGGGCGAGGAGCCACCTAGTGTACCTCAATTTTGTTGTATACCGTTAAGCGTAGATACCGGCAGGCGTCGTTTGTCACGCTTAGTCATTTGTTTATTAAGCAAACCTCCCTGCACAAAACATTTGCAGGCAGTATTTCTCTTTATCCAGACTCGTCGGGGTAAAAGGTATTTTTTCGGGAGTCCTCAGCCTCGTCCTCAGTGGAGCCGCGCGGCTCGAGCGCTGGCCTAGGATTGTGATCTCCTGTCTCGGAGGGGCTGGGGTAGGTGAGGAGCTCGTGAGTGCCAACCTCGGTGGGGGGAAACCGTAGGGGCTCTTCTGCAATATGGGCTCAACGCGGAGCTCCTGGCTCTTGAGCGTCGTATGCCACTCGCGGCACAGACATTTCGGGAGGTCTGTGGCTGCTTGTCCAGGAGACCGGAGATCAAGAGGGAGTCGCGAGAGCTTACCGCCAGCGGGTCTAGGAAAATTCCTCCTCGCGCCGCCCTGCCTCATGAATTAGGGGAACAACCGACGACTACCAGCGCAACGCGAGTTGAGCTGCTCATTACGTCCTTGATCGTTAAAGCGAAAGCTTATATTGTTAATAGCAGTATATATAAATCAATAAATTAAATTTACAAGGAAAAAGCAATTTGAAATCTAGTACTACCTCTCCCTCAATTCTGATTCCAGCTCGCTTCCTGATGTTTATATTATATTTGCAACTGACTTTGAATGAGCGATTGCCGATGAATATCGCGTTTTACCTCACAAATGACGGTTTTCAATTCAAGTGATATCAAAAAAGATTCCAGGACATAATCAGATTGGCTAGGTGTCTGGCATACGCATAGTGGAGGCATACGCATGAAAATCATACTGGGCTCTTGCACGCGCATGAAGCGTCGGTTTAAACTCGATCAGAGGGCACCGGGAGGAGCCGTTTCCCCAGCGGGTCGCACCTTGCGAGAGGGCGTATCGGCAGGCCAAGAAGCCTCGGCTGCTCCTCGTTAGGCCGCCCGGAAATCATCGAGGCTTTCACTCCCCGCGGAGCGGCTCGAGATTCTAATTGGCCGCGGACGGGCCGGCGGGAGTGGTTGATTGCCGCGCGGGCTCCGCGATACAATCGGGCAATCAGGAGTCGTCCGAGGGCGCCGCCGGGTGCACGGAAGAATCGCGTTAGGCCGGCAGGCAATGGCATCCCCTCGCGGGCGGGGAGGCCGAGCGGAAAGAGTCCCTTCGGGGGCCGCTCGTCGCGGGCGCTTGCCGAGTCGCGGCACGGGCCGGCCTCTAACTCAACAAGGGCCGGCGGCCCGCCTGACCGGAATTCCCCCCGAGTAATTACGTCTTGGGCGCCGGGGCTAAATCATCCGGGGTGCGTGGGCCGCGCGCCGCCCGAGATTTATCGGCCGGCGCTTTTTTCCGCGGCGCGGCCAGTTCCATTTGGCTCGTTGGCCGGATTAATAGGTTTCCGCTCGGCGGCCCTCCCCCGCCCCGCGCCTTTATTATTTCGCCCGGCTGCCCCGTAACTCTCCCCTTTATGGGAAACAGCGGGCGCGGATTTACGGGGCCCGATGCCGGACAAGTAAGACGCCCACCCGGCCCCAAAGCCACCCCTCGCAACAGGTTTTCCCATCGCCAGCCTATTAAAGCCCAAAGAGCGCGAAAAGCCCCCGCCCGCCTTCTCCCCCGGCACGGCTGCGACGCTGTTACAATGTTAATTACCCGGCGGCCCCGTGTTTACTCGCTGGGAAATCAGACCCGTCAATGCCAACGATTTCTTCCCGCGCTACCCGGTGCTGTCCCTCCGATCACTGCCCCTTGTTTATCGAGGATTCGGCCGAGTTCGCGTGGGCCGATGGATCTCGTGCGAGATGATCACCGATTATTGCCCCATTGTCGGCTTCCGCGTTCCAACTGCTGATCGACTTCCAGTACTCGCGTCCCTCATTTTTCACTTGGGCTCGACTCCCGCGGGTAGGAGCATTCGATTCTTTTGGAGAAAATGGGGATTGCGCGGCAGGTCTGGCGAGTCACCAGCGTTGAGCCAACCTCTCCCAAGAAACCACTCAAATATACTCTTGGGCTCCATAGAAATAAGTCCTAATTGAAGAGATTTGACACTCGCGGAGATTCCCGCGGTGGCCACCGGAGCAAAAACGATCCAACTTTTAATTGACGCCCCGACGCTCCGCGCCGAGTCGGTTAAATTAACGCAATTACCCCAGCGATTACCCTTTGAATGCTAATGGAAATGAATCCAGTCTTTCTCGATGCGGCCACCTTTCGGTCGGAACGATTTCGAAAGTGGCCAAACGGATCATAGCCCTCGATCGGAAGCTGGCTCAAATCCCCGAAAGGGATCATCGCGCTGCGGAAAAAGTCGAGAGACTCGCTCGGACCGGCCGTAATGAAAATGGATCCGCTGAATAACCAATGAAAGATTCGCCGGTCCGTAGGAAAGAAGTGGGAGCTGCGGCAGAGTCTAGCCGCATAATCTAAACCGATCCCGCTCTAAGAAATTTAGGGGGCGGGATGATATAGCGGACTCCACGGACAGGTATAACGTGTCAGAAGCGCCCGGGCCCGAGATCACTTCGGTAGAAAATCACTCCCGCGAGCTTCCGCGCGGCCTCGAGCCCAGTCAATCCCCCGGAAATTTCCTAGGGCGATAAACTCGTCCAGGTGAGAGCCGCAGCCGCGTCCCGGGCGAATATTCGCGAGCGCGCGCGCCCGCGATTCTTCTCCCGCGCGGTATCGCGCCCAGGCGATCGCCGGAGGAATGGCGCAGGGACAGTCGATAAGCCGGAGGCACGCGCGCGCGATCTCCATAGATAGCCGGGCCCGCGGGATGGAGGGAGACAAATAGAAACAGAGGCCCGCCGGGGAGACAAATGCCCGGCAGCCAGGCGCAGGCCGTCGCGTCCCGCGAACGAGTTGTCTCGGCCGCGCGACCCGTCACTCGGGGGCCGACTGCCGCCATTTGCCAGACACCGCGAGTTTGTCCGCGAATTGTCGCCACGGTGCGGCCGATTGGCCAGCTTTCCGGGATTGGCCAATAGGTGCGCAGCCAGAGCCCCCCTTTTCTACTGAAATAATAGTCTATGGTTCACGGCGACACACGCATCCCTGCTGACTTTGAACTCAAAATGTTTCGCATTACGCCCGGTGCGGCGGCTCTCTGCACAAGTTGACCGTAGCAGAATATAATCAAAGGCTGTCGTGCATGTTTCTTTGAAAAGCGGATCGGGCGCGGTGAGCCTTGGAAGGCACAGGTAATCCCGGAGGCGGGAGCGAGCCCGAGTGCAAATCGCGGGGTCTCCGGCGGGCTTTGTCAGCTCAGCCTCGAAAAAAGCCCGCCTCCTTATCAGGGGCATGATTGGGGGGCGGGCTTGGCCGAGGAGTCGCACCGGGTCAAACGCGCGGATCAAGGGCCGGTCGGCAGCGTCGTCAAAGCCCCCGGCGAGCGAGGTTTTACGCGGGCGGCCGCGTCTCCCGGCGCTCGGCAGGAGGGCACTAGAGCCTCGAGCGCACTCGAGCCGCAGCGGCGCCCCCGTCGGCCGGCTAGGGCAAACACCCTCGGGCCGCCGCGGATCAGCGGGAGCGCGGGAGGTGATCGCGCGCGCAAACAGCCGCTGGCGGAAAGGCCGGGGGAGGCGCCACGGGCCCGGCGATCGTCCGCGGGCCCTCAATTAGCGCGACGCGCCGCCGGCTAATTACGCGGGCCGCGGGGGACGGGGGGGGGCCGCGCGGGTAATTGGCCCGGCCGGGGGAGCCGAATCGGCAAGTGCGCCCGGGCCGCCGCGGGGCGAGGCGCGCCTGCGCGATCGCCGGGCGCCTCCGCATTCTTCGGATTGTACAGGCTGCGGCACAAGTTGCGCGGAAGATCGCCGCCTGCCAATTCTTCCGGACGCCCCTCGCGGAATTTTAATTGCGACTTGCCAAGAATAATGTCGCGGCTAGTGTCCTCGAGGCTTTCGCCGGACGTGACGCGTAAAGCCGGCTTCCTGCTGCCCTCGCTTACTTTAAGCTGCTTTTTTACGAGCTCCATCCCGCCCGTCCTTCGGCGAAACGGCGCAGATTTTATGCCTTTGTTATGTTTCTTGGAAAGATACACCGGTCGACTGGATCGGGAGCGTAGCAGGCAAATTTTTACATCGGCCATTATCCACTTGGATGCGTTTCTAATGCCTTCTACATAATTACTAAAACCGCCTGTATAATTCGAGAAAGAACCACCGGCGAGTTCCGCTGTGGATATACCTTGTCCCCAGCCTCATCACGAGTTCTATCCGGGAGAAAAACCCTCTTGTAGACTCTTGATTTCAGCTCGGACTGTACTATATGAATACATAGTTAATGACCTATGTCCACCTCTAACCGGGTATCTCTCGAGGTTGCGACCCGCCCCCACGAACTTCCTCGACTCCTCCCTGTCCCCTCCCACGAATACCTCGAGTGCCGCAGTGGAACAAAACCCTACCTCGGGAGACATCGCCGCCGATGTCCGTTGAAATCTTTAGCAAGGAGGTTTCGGGACTCCGGGGGGATTCGCGCCCCCTGATTTTTCCTTTCTTTCTAGGATCAAGGACTAATTGAGGTTATCAAGGGGGATGCGGCACTCCCATTGTCTCGCGATTATCAGAAGCCTTTTGTACGGAAAATTTCTCTTAGTTCCGAGTTTCATTCTATAAAATAAAACTTGACGTCTGAAAAAATACTGGTTAAAACAGAGTTTTTAAATTTTAAATAGTTTTATTTATTGGAAAAATGTCCTGATCGTTGATCATGTTCATTTGATTTCATGGGTTTCCCGCTAAATTCAAATTCAATACACTTTAATAAATCAACGAATATATTAATCCTTTTTCAATAATAAACCTATTTGTTATTAAATTCGAAATATAATCAATAAATGCTTTAAATATTTTTCATTATTTTCTAAACTGTTAATTTGTGTACAAAAAGATCACCTTTATAGATACATTTTCAATTAGTAAAGACAGAATTTTACATATTGAACATGTAAATATTTACATATTCTATTAGCGCCATTTTTCATCCTTTCAAAGTGTATCACATCAAAAAGGTAAAATTTTAATTTTGAAATTTAGAAAGTAGATGTGTACAAATGTTGCAAAATTTATCATAAATCCGAGTTTTCTGATTTATTCAAAAACTTCGAAGAATTATCTATATTACTTTGTAACGAATAAAGATAACACGGACTAGTTTTTTCGTTCTTTTGAAATGCATTCCATCGTAACCGATGATTCGAATGACCATTTATATATGTATACACACGTTTCGAAATAGAAACATTTCACATGCGCACACGCGCAGTCGGCTAAATCTCTCAAATCTCTCTTTATAGTTATAAAACGGGTGATGTAATTGTTTGAGAATTGAAAATACTTTGTTGTTATTACGTTGAATCGCGGGACATTTATGGCTGCACCGCGAGTTATGCGGCAATAGCCCAGCGCCGCCCGCTTTACGTAATTCACGAATGCGGACAATTCCGTGCGGGAGTCCATTGGACTTTCGAACGCTCGCTCGTTTGATATGATTTCTTACAAAAGTGATAAAACTAACTGCTTTCGTTTATCGTTTATTGCTTCCAAATCGACTGTTCAAAATTTTAGTTGCCTCCCGAGCACTTATTTTATCGTGGCCTAATTATTTATAAGAGCGATCATCGAGTGCAATGACAGTTTAAACAAATTTGCTTTCCAATGAATTCCTTTTAGGAAAACTCTTTGGTACAATTTCTCCGAAGTATTGCGAAAAAGTCAGTCCTGCGGGAATGAAAATTTTGTAACGGCTCCGAGCCGTACAAACAGTAATTTACTCCGGCAAATATGAGTACCTACTCTTGATTTAAGCAGCATTTTTATTTCTTTTCAAGGAAGAAACAAGAAACGGTGACATTTCTTTCATATAAGCATCGTGGATTTAAAAATTTATATTTTTTGAAAATGTTCAACACACGGTTTTCTTCATACAAGCGCAAAAGCTTGAAAACCGACAAAATCAAATATAGTTGGGATAATTTAAGGATGTGAAAATCAGTTTGACACGAGGTGGTGTCTTTAAGAATAAATGACTGGCTGGCGATGGAGTTTGAAAGTTGACAAAAATAACGTTGAGCGAAACGTCATTTTATAATTCGTGCGTTTGACTCCAAAAAACCTTGAGGCAAGAACGTGTCCCTTGGAGCTCCACCCAAGAGGAATAACCAAGGAGACGCGGAGAAAACTTTGACGCGAAAGAGGAAGAAAGAGCCTACCGCTGGCGCTTCGTAGCCTTGAACCCCGGGCCCTCAAAAGCTCGAAAGAACAGGTGGGGCCAATAAATAACAAGGGGCTAACAACTCGGCGGGTACTTGGCCCGGACAAAGGCGCGTAATCGAGCGTCTTAGCGGATGACGAGTAGGCGAAAGGCAGCAGCCAGGGGGGAAAATGCGCGGGTGGCGGGGGAGGTCGCGGCGCCTTAGCCAACGCACGGCGCGGCCTCGCCCCGGCCCCGGAGCCGCGTGTCCTGCTCCCGGGAAACTAATTTAAGTTCGCGAATCACTTTGGGTATTTCGATTTATTCAGATACAAGGGACGTATTTCCCGGGGGTGCGTCGTGCCCCTCCCCCGGCGCCCTGTTGCTCTCGCTGTTTCCTCCGTCCTCCTTTTTATGCTCTCGCGCCCACTTCGCCCTCTCCGTCAGTCATGCCCTCCTGCTACTCCGTGCCCCTCCTCCTTTAGATTCCTCGATTGGTAGTGGCAGCGCCCGAGCGCCGCCTGCTTTTATCCGTTATGCGCCGGGCCGGTGCGTGTGCGCGCCCCGGCGCCCGAGCAATACCTATACACTGCCCGCGCTCGCCTTCGCTGATATATCTAGTTCCCGCGCGCACCTCTTCCTTCTCCTCCGCAGCCGCCGCCGCCGCCGCCGCCGCCGCGCTGTTTCATCTCGGCGCTCCGCGCACTCCATTTGAAGCGACTGAAATATTTGAGCGGGGACGCATTCCGAGACTTCGATCCGCCCCGTGTTTGCTCTCTGGGAGGAATTAATTTTTCTCGGGGGGCGCAGGCTATGGCTCCGGCAAGGCTTTCGATCCATTTTACGCGGCGTTAACTGCAATTTAGTAACAGCTGTCTTCTCCGTTGGAGGGCCATTCTTCCGATCAAAAATCATTACTCCGATCGCAGAGAGGAAGCAAGAGGGAAAGTATAGTTGAATCTTCGTTAATGTATGTCATGAATTTAAATCAAATTAAGCGAATATCATATTATTGGATAAAACAAAAGGTCAAGCGAGCGTACCTCTTCAACTCTCATTCCAAGCTCATTGTACTTGTCTTTGCCTCAATTGTACATTTTGTATCCAGAGTAAAAAAAATGATAATGTTTCAAAGCTTCCACGTAATCTGTGGTACAATATTTTTCTTCTATATTTGTATTTAGTATTCGACTTATTCTTTTACAATGGTTAAAGTACAACACCGGTAGACAGGTTTGCGAGTACATTGTTATGCGTGCTAATCTTTTTAGTAACAATATCTTTGGGAACCTTGCTCTTTTGTTTTTCTCGCAAGAAGCAATGTTTAGGCTTTTTTCAGGCGTATTTCTAAACAGATTATCTTACAAAGGACCAAGTCCTTTAAATTTAATTTAAATTTTCCAGCAGCGGTGGCGCAAGCATCGGCTGCGCGCGCATCTCTGGGCGAGGATGCACGCACATATTTCCCGGATCGGTGGCTGGATCTTTTCTGAAAGTTCGAGCGATTGGATTTTCACGAGGGAATCAGCGGGGCGCGCCGGACAAAATGCAGGGGCCTCGGGCTTTCTCGTCCCGTTCCGGAGGCCGTTCCTCGTAACCCCCTCGCGAATCACGTGCCTCCGCGCAGCCCCGGAAAGTTGGACCGGCTCGCGTGCTGCCGAGTTGGATGGGAAAAAGTCGAATGAGATGTGGGACATTATTCGTTATTTATGCGGCGGTGGCTGCGGGGGCGCGGGCGGCCCAAGGGAGGAGCCGCGACCCTCCCCCGCCACCCGCGGCCCCACTTCGCGCGTACTTACCTATGCCCGCGAGCATGGGCCGAGGTCGCCCGCGCGATCAACTTTCGCCGCGGCCGAGGGCGCCGCTTTTGATTTATGCATTGGGAATGCTTTAGGAGTTACACCGCGAGCCCGCGCCTCATTTACTGGATTCGTTTGCAGTGTTCGAAAGGCAGGAGGGTCATTTTTCGGTGATGTACTCGCGGCCGGGTCGCACGGTAGCCGCGGCCCGGGCTCGTTTAATCACTCGCCCTCGCGTGCCTCGGTGCATTTGCAGCGCGTCTAATTATGCCTCGTTACGCGTTACAATCGGCCCGCTAACCAGTGTCGCACGCGTGCACCGAGGCGGGTGGCGCTGCCGCTTACGCGGCCTCCGGCACAAGGCTAGTTGGTATTGCGGCAACCTTATTAGGACTCGTTATGGGCCAGAAGATGCTTTATCATATATGATGTATCGTTCAACATAATCTATCTAATTAACCGATATCGGAAATTCTACAAAGTTCAAAATATACGCCTGCAAGCAATCTACCGAGTTACGTGGCTATCGATTGCATGCATTCTGTAGATTGTGTAAACTCAATCCAAGTAAAATTCTGCACGCACGACCTGTGAGATGTAGCATTTTGTAATATTCGAGAAACGTTCTCGATTGATCAGAAACTTTCAATCGAGTCATTCGCCGAGCAGTTGAGAGAGAATCAGAAACAAGCTTTAGTAAAAAGCCAATAGGTCAAGCCTCGCCGATGCGACGTCCAACTTTTCTTCGTGTAAATCTAATTTTCAAGTTCAAATCGATGAAACTCGTGTAAAAGTTCTAATTTAATTTGTACTCTCCTATATTCAGATATATATATATACACATACGCACAAGTATATATAAAAGCACAGTTCTATACAATTTTTCTGATATCGAAGAAAATTTACATTAAAGAATATTCGAAGCAGTATGGAAACGTGTTACTTTGAAATCCTTACACATTGATTAAAAATTTATACGCTTAACCATAAAACGGTATGGCTTAAATAATTTCTTTTTAAAAATACAGCTTTAAAAACGTTACATTTAACAGTGTTACAGATAAATTGATCAAACTAATACATAACAATGACTCGAAATTACGGAAATTTTTCCTTTTTATTAAAAATATTTTAATTTAACTCAATTTGTGTAATGTTACGTGTAGTGGGATATATTTTTCATAAAATTAGGTAAATTACATTATTATAAATGAAAATAAATTGTCATGATCCATAACACAATCTATGTCATTCATACATAGTGTTTCATTTTTAGTAACAATGCATTTAGAATAAAAATGGCATTGAATTAATAAATTATTTCACTAAAATTGGTAAATTTAATCTGGTTCATTTAATAAAAATATTTTTAGCAGCAAAATTAAATATATAAGTGCAATAAAATGATACAGCCAAGTGTAGTCATTAAACTGATTGTACAAAGTTTATATTGTATAAGCATTTAAATTATATATTTTATTTAGTTGATTACAAAATAATTGATTAAATAATATTCTCATTAATTTAAGGAAATATTTTTGGTTAAATATTAATGTTTAAAAAGTATGTTAAAAGGCAATCAATTTCTTAATTTAATACTTATGGACATTTTTCATGTATTTGTCGGTACATCTAAAATTGTTTGATACGTTTATGTATAATGCAAAATTTCATTATTTTAAATTTGAGTTATTTAACAGTGCTTGGCCTAGAAAAAGAAATTTTTCATACTTGTATATTGAAATGATAATTTAATTTTAATTAATGCATTTATTAATTGACAAGTTTGTTCAGAGCTTAGAATCCATTGTTTTACATTTTTCACAGCTTTAAGAGAGCTTTATTTTTGGACAATAAGTAATCATTTCTAAAACTGTACTTTATTTTTAAATTATTGAAGGTTGCTGTTTCTTAAAGTTAATTGTTTCTATCTAATTTGAAGAAAACTGAAATAAACAACTGGTTAAAACTTTAACTAAAGATAACAGCTAAAACTCTCTTAAAATAATAATGTAAATAAAATCTATAGCTAGTATCTCTAACATATTAATAAAATCGGCGATAACGCTGTGAAAGAGGTTACCTGGATTAAAAAAAAGATTTATTAATAATCGATGCTCAGTCCTTATTCTTATCGCCGGCTGTCATCAAAGGGTTAGCGCGGAATCTCCCAGCAGTTCCTATTCGTTTCATCACTCAACGAAGACGTACGAGCAGCCCGGCCGTAAAACTCGGCGAAGTAGGCCCGCGATAAATATTCGCCGATTTTTGCATCCGAGACTCTCTTACAACGACAAGGGGCCGCT
Organism: Sycophaga agraensis; assembly: GCA_018906755.1. Classification (NCBI taxonomy): domain Eukaryota; kingdom Metazoa; phylum Arthropoda; class Insecta; order Hymenoptera; family Pteromalidae; genus Sycophaga; species Sycophaga agraensis. Next base: position 1,179,930 of record JACCIE010000032.1, on the reverse strand, counting down.
CGCACTCTCCGGATCGCGTCCGCGCTGTGCGGCAACGCGCGCCTAGCTAACGAGGCCGAGTGTTTAGCAGGCCCTCGGCGCGGTACTAAACCACTCCGCGATTACAAAGCTCAGAGGGCTAATAAAACGGCTTGTAAAATTACGCGGGGCCGGGGCGCGCGGGAAAAAATCCCTCATTATAGGCGCGCATAACAAGCCAGCGGGGCTTTCATTAAAGTCAGCTCCAGCCACGGCGCCTCGCAGCCCGTTAGCCCCGGACGGGGCGACAAAACGCGCCGCTTGCCCGGGGATTAAGCCGCCGCTCGACCGGTAGCCCACCGTTCGGCAAATCGCGCGCGGGAAAGAACGAAATTAAGCAGGCCTAAGCGGGGCGAAAGGCGGGACAAAGCCGGTTCGGTTGTCACTGTGCTGCTATGCGCGTATGTCGGCGATAATTACGCGGGGCGCGCGGGTCGCGCAGCAGCCGCCCTTTGAGCACTGCACCCTCCGATGTTATTCTGGCAAACGTGGAAAAGGACGCGGCGCGCCCGGCCTTACTTTGCCACCTGCCAGCTTCCCTACCCACCCCACCCAATCCCACCCCCGGCTTTCCTCGCAGCGCCGCCGCTTTATTTTTCTCTCTTTTTCTCTCGGGCCCGCGGACTCTTTGCCTTTTTGCCTCGGGCAAAGGAGCAGCGACCAGAGCTGTAATTGCTCGGCTGAATTAGTGGCCGCTCGCTTTAAGACGTCGAGTGCGTCGGGCAAACAATTCATTCGGCTCTTTGCGCCGGCTCTTCTCCCACCGAATAAGCGGCTCGGGGATGCCGATTGTTAATGAGGCCGACCGCCCCTTGTTTCGCCCGCGGCCACCGATCGCTCCGTTATTTCGTTCTTGCGCGTCCAGCGGAATGGCCGGCGGTTCGCAGCCACCACCGCTGTTGCATCCCTAATCGGATTTCGATAATCTACGACGCCGGAATATTTACATCTGTGATCGATATATCGTTTGTACCGGTACAATGGGCCGTTTGTCCCGCGACCTTGCCCAATCGAGTCCCTGCCCGCTGGTCATTGCGTTTCAAGTAGGAACGCGCTATGCGCGCCCGCGCGCCCCAAGAATGTTCCCCCATTCGGCCCGCTACAAAGGATTTTCCCCTGCAAAATTGATTGGTTGTCACAGGAGGATAATTGAAATTTCACAGGTGAATGCTCCCACGATGAATATTTGTCCAAGGCCCCCGTGAAATTTTATGCACTTGATGGGACTAATATGGCCGTTCTGTTTAGTCTCGCGATTCAATCAGTAGAAAATTATCATACTTTATTATTCGAGCTTTGAAAGCTACTTCGCTCATTTTAAACACATTTTTCCACACTAGTCATTAATAATATTGTGCAGATAACAGCCCTTGAATTCGGTCACCATGATCAAATAGTCGACCAAATAATCAATAGATAGAAACTAAGAAGAAACTCACTTAACTGTTCGAACACAATCAAAACTAATCCTCCACGTCGAAAGATAATTAGTGAGGTACTAAAGTTCTCCGAAGCAAAGCCAGTCACTTAGCTCAGTAGCAAAAAACCACGATATCGTTAAAACGACATTCGTTCCATAGGCAAGGCAAAAAACAATGGCTTAAAATATGCAATTGAACAAAATGCAGTTGAAAATTCATATACACTATGTCTTTTTGCAATTATTAATTGTATATCAGAACGGCGAGTTGATTAACAAGTTTGGACATAACGGAGTCGTAGCAACGAAAAGTTGAATAAAAGCGCGAATCGTCACTTGGGACGATCGCACCGGCTGGCGTCAAAAGCGGGGCGGGCGGGCGCGCGAAAGACAGCCGCGACGGGGCGGCGTCGTCGCATCCAATTACCGACCGCACAATGGGCGCCGTCTGCCTGCTAATTAGAAAATATGAATTAATTGCTCACCGAAGAGTTTGATCATCTAATTAACCCGCTTTCCTATACTTGGCGGCTTCGTTTTTATCCGCGCGCGGTTGTTTATTAGTCAGCGCACCGAAGTTATCAGCGCCCTCTAGCGTCGACGCTTCGAGAGGATCTCGAAGGGCACGGCGCAAACGTAATTGGACGTAAGCGACAGCAGCGACGATTCCACGCGCGCGAAGGCCGAAAATAGCTGCTTTTCGCGTCCTCTCGAGCCGAAGTGGAAAACGCAGTCGGCCCGAATTAGAGCCGAGAGGCGTGAATTAGTCACTGGGGCGGGAACGCGCCCGAGAGAAAGATGAACATCCACAGGAGTGGCACGGCTGTGGGGAGACGGAGGCAGAGCCGCCCCAATAAGAGTAAAATTTATGGGAGTCATTTTTACGCAGATAAGGCGACATTTATACACCTCGGCGTGCCGAGCGAATCGAGAGTCGCGCGACTCGGTCAAGTAAAGAGGGGGCCGAGAGGATGCGGCTCGAGCCTAATCACAGGGTCATTCCTGCACCCTTACGTGCCGAGAGAGATAGGCGCGGCGGAGCGCATACGCGAGCGATCCCTTGTATTATACTGGCGCCGAAACTACGGGGCTCGCCAGTTACGCGTGGGATGCGCGGCCGTTTTATATCTCCGGTGGGCTTTTATTGCGCCTGCGAACGAGGCTCGAAGCGGCCGACGCATTTCCCTACCATCGGATGGACGGCGGATACCTCGTGGAATTTCGTGCACGCGCGAGGCAAGCCCCGAGTATGATTCTCCGGGAGGGCCGATCGATTGCTTTCCTTAAGCTCTCGCCTCGATCCTCCTTTTTGCCCCGACCCCTAGCAGCATCCACTTGCGGCCAGTAAACGGAAACGGTAGATTGCGAGGCGCGCGGGGCGCAGCCGACGCTTTCGAAAATAGTCAATTGAGTGGGACGAGGTTAAGCTAAGTTTATGGGAGCGTGAAACGCCTCCGGATTGCGCGTGCAATATTTAGCCGGGCGGCCGAGGCTTGAATGAAAATATTGTTGAGTAATGGGAGTTTTTCGGGCGCTTCTGGACCACTTACAGGATGGACGGAAACTATTTGCAAGGTGATTGGTAACAATTTCATTAGCATTCATCTGACGGACGCGAAGTGAACTTAAAACAAATTTCAGGAAAAGTTGGACCTGAAAAAAGGATAAAAAGTCGCTATAGAAAAAGTTTACCCAAGTGATTAACTACTCATTCCTGATGGTAAAGACCTCATTTCTAAACTTATCTTAAATATGAAACAAGGTTCCATTTATATCTTATTACTTTAATGCCCTGTCCTACATGAATTCAAAGCCATTAACTCGTACTCTTACAAGCCTCGAGTGTTAGACACGCCACCTGAAACATCTGTTTCGAAAGGCACGATATCATCCAAGATTACCGATACAGCGCGGGCAAGCCTTATTCGATAAAATAGATCTAATCACTTAAAAGTATTACCCGTGTGTACATCTTGAGAGTGAAACAATGCCTCGATAGGTCCTCGTTTCGAAAAGTGGCCCACCCCATTATTCCAATTCAGGCCTTTATCTTCTAATAAACATCGCGAATCGTCCGTAGAATTCAAACTCGGTCGTTGAAACGCACTTATAAACTCTCTTCACGAACATCCTTTTACGGGCGGTCACTCCAGCAACTGTATATCTGACCCTCCAATCGGACGCACGCGTCCGGCGACCCAACGATTATTTTTCCCAGAACACTCGGGATAGCTACTTGATGTCTCGTAAAAGCAGTAAAGTAATGTTCCGGGCGAGAATTTTGCCGAGCGATGTAATCAGCGACTATTATTGCTTATACATGTAGATAGGTAAAACTACTTATTACAGTAGCGAGGCAAACAAGTTATTGACAGTGGGGCCTCGGTCGACACTGCCTCCGATCGACCGGCCATTAAACCACTTGTCTCTAGCAGCCCAATTTTTCACCGGCAGCCAACGAGCGGGGGAGTCTTGACGGGCGTCCCGAACCCCACCGGTCACTGCACCCCGGCCCGAAAAAACTCTCCCCGATAATCTCGCATTGCGGCGGATCGAGGCAGTTCTCGTGTTCCTCGGCCCGCAGACCGCACGCAACTCGGCCCCTTGAAAATGGAACTGGCTCTCTCGTATATCGCTCGACGCCGTTTGACTTATGGGGCCTTGGGGGACGCAGGGCAAGGAGAAGAGGGACGAGTGGTTCGTTAAACCGTACCTCCCGTATATCGGTGAATTATTCCGCGCCGAGTAGGTGCGCCGCGGGTGGGCTCCGTTATACGCCCAACGCGCTGCCCGCCGCCCGCCGCCCGCTGCCAATGTACGGCTGTGGTAGAGCCGCCTGCTAGCTTGTCGGTGCGGTTTCGATTTTTATCTAGAGGATTCCGTTTCCTCTGACCCTCGGTCAACTACTCTTTTTATCTATGCTTCGAGGGATTAATCGAGCGCATTAAAAGTATGATCGGCCGGACGATAGATACCCTCGAACCCGATCCTTCTTTCATTTCTTTTTCAAATTGTGGAATAAATGTTTTTTTCTTCAAATTACTGCGGTCATCCGGGTATTGGGGGAAGATGTTATTAGTAAGTATATACAAAGCTTATTAAATAGTTTAAGCAATAATGTGTGTAAGATAAATAATTGAAATCAATAATTGATGCGACGCGTTAACCAATTTCAGATGTCTATTGAATATATTATTAAATGTATCATAATCCTGATGTTGAATTGATTATGCTCAATTTTTTGCCGATAATGCGGCTTATTATTAAATATCAAGACTGTAATTGGAATAATGATATTGTAATGCTAAAAATAAATCAATTGGGTCACAAAGTATTTTTCGTTTCGTACATTTAATTTATACTCTTATCGACTTGCTGCTACAATACTAAAACATGTACACTCAAAATGCGTATGCGTTTTTAACTACGCTTTTTATGATCAGTAGTACGCGACACATTTTTAAAAAATATTTCAATTCATCAGTGTGGGTGTGTCGTAATTCCAACCGTAACTCATAAGCCCACACTTGTATACGAAAGCTTTCCATATATATCTCGATGAAAGCTGTATTTTTTAATTATTACATTGTAACAAAACTCGTCGTAAATCGAAGTTATGAGCGAGTCGGAGGCTTGCAACATTTCAAAGCACGTTTCTCATTATACGATTTGAATTAAAAATTTCATTTAATTCTCGCGGCCTGTTGACATTCTATTTCCATCCCAAAGAAAGCCAAAATGCACGAGTGAAAAATAAGCGATTGAAGAGAAAGGAGAAACTTGAGTTAAAATCTCTGTAAAAATATTAACTAGCTCAAATGAAATGGATTTCCATCAATTGCGATCATTGATACTTTGCAGTACATGAACGCTGTACACAAGGAAAATAAATTAATGTAGAAATACATTTTACGAGCGAACACAATCATAAATAACCGATAAAATGAACTTTAACGCGAACCAATCGATTTGCAAAGTTAATGAGGCGGCGCTTGAATAATGAATAAATAATAAACAACGTATATACGTGCCAGTGATAATAATTGATAAAGTTATTAATAACCAGATTCTTAACTAAAGCTGGCATTAAATCATTATCGTACAAACAGAATATTCTTAGAATAAGGCAAGCGCACGAATTTCAGACGAAATTCTTCGACTGCACATGGATCATCTCGTACTCCTCATCGCGGCAAAGCGGCATCGACAAACACGAGAGAAAAAAGCAGCTCCATCCCTCAATCAAAATCCGCACGCGCAGAATCTAAAATACAAGAAGGCGCGCACATCGGGAATCTGATAAATTGAATGTAGTCGGGCAGCGGAATAGGCGGGCAGCTCCGAAATACCGGTGAGTTAAGAATTGAGCAGCAAGGTAATAAAACTTAGGGCGCAGTCGGACTAGCCGGCGGCGCACTTATAACCGTACGCGGCCGAGGGTCTTGAAAAAGCGGCAAAGCGCGCGGGGCCCGTGTGTGTCTTGCTCCGGGAGAAAACTCATTCCGCCGATATCCTCTATAAGCGAGCCGAGTCCTGGAGCAGCCGAGCCGGGCGACACGCGCCCACCTTATCTTCTTACGCTCGCGTTTAATTTTCCTGAAAGGCTCTTACATGCTCGCGTGCGCCGATGCGGCTCCCCCGCCGCCTGATAACCCGGACCCTCTTATTTATACGGAATTTACTGGGAGCTGCAGGGCGATGTACGGATGCGCGGCTCCCTTTTCCCTCGCCGGCCGCGGTTCCCTCATCGGAATATAAAACGCTCTTTCCACCCTTTTATCAATAAGCTACTTGCCTGGCGCGCTGATGCCGCGAGTGCACCGAATGAAAGATGCAGGCCGAGCCCCCAAGGCGGCAGAGGGACGAGTGCCCAGTCGGTAAAAAGTGTCCCGGGGATTATCGGAATAATTGAATGGCCCGGTGCGCAACTAACTTTCCGCCGATGAAAACTTGCTTGCAGAGCGTGCAACATCTGGCGCGCGCGTACGAGTTTGGCAACCAAATTTTTTATTCTGCCAAGTCGGCAGCGCTCGACGCGTAAAACAAGGGATAATCCCGGTGAGTTTGATTAACACTCGCTCTGGTCTTATGTACGCAAGCAATCCCCAAATAAAGGATAAATTCGGACGCGTCGTCAAAGGCCGTATCGGGGCCGCGGGAAATCCCCGTGCATTTTTCAATTGGCGCGGGCCAGCTTAATTTCAAGTATTCACAAAAGCCAGGGCCCGGTGAATAATTCCCGGGGGCGTCTCGGGCTTTCCTCGCGCGCGTCCGTCACTCGCGACTTATTCATCGCGGGCCCGCGGCGCGTCTTGTCACCCTGACGGGCTAAATCTTCCCGCGGCCGCTCCAAACGGAGTTTTTTATCATCGCAATTTCCGGGGCGGCGCGCGCGGATGCGGCCAGCGGCCAGCGGCGGCCCGCGCCGCCCGCCTTTAATCCAGCCTCCCGCGTGCCGGGCTCGAATGGCCTAAGCCGGGAGGGGAGAAAGGACCGCTTGTACCGCTTTATGGCTCGCCAAATGAGCGCTGAAAGCTGGCAAACTCTTGAGGATATAATCCTGGCTTTCGCGATTCCTATGCCGGCGGCGAAGCCCTTCCGCGCCGGTTTACGCGAGACGCGGCCCCGCCCGACTTTTATAGAAATATCCCCCGGCCCCGCTCGTTTTTCACGCATTTACTCCGCTCGCCCTCTCGTTTTTGCGTTGGCTGCACGCGGTGTTTACTGTACCTCCCGCGGAAATCGTCACTCGGGCCCGGGCGCCCGGCGCCCAACGCCCGGCGTGCGCTGCTTTTTCCGCCCGGGCGCCGCGCCCTCTATTTCGTTTTTCCGTTTAAAGCTCATCTTATTTACGGTTTCGGCTGAGTGACGATAAACCCCCCGGAAAAAGTCCCCGCGCTTCGCTTTTTTCCCGCGCGCGCACTCGGAATTTTGATTCAGTGCAGGAAGCCTCGAGTCGCGCCGAGAGATTTCTTTTGTTGCCCTTCCTTCCTTCCTTTATTTCCCTTGACTTTCCTTACTTCCAAGGGGAATTATTTTCAGTCCAAATATACGCCTCGATCGCTTCGATCAAAGCAACTATTGCTTTCTTATAAGATGGAATTGGAGGTTGAAAATTGCACTGGCACACTAACGCCTCCAAGGCCATCTGTTCGATATTGCCAAACTAATCAATCTATCCTACATACGATCCATCGGTCATATTGTGGATCGTATAATGGCGAATGCACGTTTGCGCATTGAAACAAAATAAAATGACTTCCTTTTATTGACAGTAAGTTGTCGTTGAACTTTCCTTATGCGCATTCAAAAAATTTAAAATACCAAAAGACGTTTGCATCAAAAGCTAATGTATCATTTGTCACTCTTGTAAATATATACACCCGATAGAGATTTTTAGAAAGGATTATTATATCAGATAACACAATTAAAATGCCAAGCAAGGTGGATATAACTATTGGTAGAAAAGTGACATGGACAGGTTTATTTTTGCCGATCCAAAATATATATTTCCTGGTAGGATTGGGTAGAAGAGATGGTGCCTGCGGTTGATATTGTTCAGATTCGACTGCCCGGGGCTGGGCTGCACATCAGCGCCCAGTTGAGTGATTAAGGCGCGACGCACTATAGCTATTTACACTCTCGGAAGAAGAGTCGAAGAGTCGAAAGCAGGGGGGCCGATCGATCTCGTATTAATCGATCGCGTGAATGACGGAGTGGCTCATTCCATCGGGCGCAGAAAGGCCCGCAGCGCCCGAGGCTGGCGCTCCCAATCCCGTTAAAATGCTCTCATTTCCATAACGCGCGGGGGTGCGTCTCGTTCGGGCTTTCATCCCCCGCGCGGACGTCCGGCCGCGCCGTCGCGGCAAAGCGCCGGATTACTATTTCCCGGCGTGCAACAAACGCGCGCGGGCCAACTAACAATTCTCCTTGATTACAGGGCAAAGGACTGCGCGGGCCGACGGGCAGTTTTCAATTAGCTCCCCCCGCGGGCACGGAACAGGAACGGCGACAAAGGGGCCCTTGTCCCGAGGAGACGCGGACAAGAAAGAGGGCGCACTTGTCAGCCGCGCGAAATCGCCGGAAAGCGCCGGGTAACGAGGCCGCGCCGAGAACGCGGGCAGCAGCGCGCCTTTTTACGGGCGGGGCCGATAGGCCCCGACGAGCCTGCACCTGATGCCCCAGCTGACGGCCCGGGCGCCGATTTCCCGCCCGTCCCCGGCTTATTAGCCAGCCGCCCCCGCGGAGAAAGCCCCGGGTCGCCCCGAGAGGGCGGGGCCGGCGGCGCCCTCGAAAAAGGCGGACAAAGCGACCCGCGGCGGAGAAAGGAGCTCGCGGGGGCAGATAAGGCGGCTCGCGTGTACCGGGGCTGCCCGCGGCGCGCGGCCCCGCCGGAACACGGCTCTTGCATTAGCGCAAAGAAATATTCGAGGCGAGTCCTTTGCCCGTCCCCCGGCCCGACCCCGACCCCGAGCCCCGGCCGCCCGGGGCTTATCAAGAAATTCGGCTCCGCCCTTGCGAGGACGCGCCCACTCGGCCAACCCCGGCTCGTCAATAATAATTGCGCCATCAAGCCCCGGGTTTTGTGTCATCCTCCCGGGCTAACCTTTTCACGGATGAAAACCTGTCCATTTTCACCGGCAAGCATTTACTGGATTGGATTTTCCTCGATTCTACACGCATCGCCCTAGAGGTTCTAGGGCGACATTCATTTCCTTCCAGTTTACGTATTCCGAAAGCAGAAAATTTCGAGTCGTTATACTCGCTATCAATCACACCTTCCAAAAACCTACTCTTTAATCAAGTCCAAGTCTATCAATTATTTATATCTTGCCGTCAACTGCAATAAAATATGATACCAAAATGTCCATCATTAGTTCCAAAATACAATCACAACTTTAAAGTAACCAAGTTTAATAGGAAACGTTTTCTCCTACAAGATGTTCCTTAATATCATTACAATATTCATACTTGTTAAACGTTACGAATAATCCAGAACTTTTTGACAACCACTTCTAAATATTAAGTTTTAATTATAAAGTACATTTAATTATTCAACCCAAAGATTAATAGCTATGAGAGAACGTTCCGCATTCGTGAGTACATTTTTATATCGCATGATAATGAACCTGGTGAGCTGATATCATCTTAAATAATTTTTTTACCAGCACGTGTAATATGATAGCTTACAATATACGAAAAGACGGCGAATTCACATATCCAGATCATAGAAACAACACTCGTGTTATTTGATAAATCTCGATATTCTCTTCTCGAAATACAATATACACACTTCTATACTTATAAATCGAGTCACAGTATTTCATTCGTATATGTTTCATTCGTCTTAATATAATTTGACAAATAATACTTGCTGAATACTAAGACGTTAAATAATAAAAGTATATGTGACGTGATATCTTTGCATTTGTTTCACTGAAACAAGAAGTAAATTATGATTATGATGTCAGGCACCATAGCAGTCTATATATTTAGATTAGAAAGTGTAAACGTTGATATATGCATAACTTTTAAAATAATTCTTAAAAATTAGGTACAAAATATTGTTTTTAATACGATGGATTTGTACAATCAGACGTTTTCAAGAAATATCGATCATTAGATAGAATTTAATAATGAAAAACAACTATCTGTCTAATTACTATAATAATGAAACTAGATAAAATGTTGTCTTAAAAGGAACAAGTTCATAACAGGACGAGATGACGAGGTGACATTGTCGCTGAGTACCCAGCAAGCGCGTTCAAGATAAATCCAAAAGAACGGCACATGCGCCGGGGAATTATCGCGGTTTCAGCTCGGACACGGGTGTCGACACTTTGCAGCGTCCGCGCGGCATCTGGCTAAACAAGCTGTTGCTCAGTGATTACGTTTCATGCGCGCGCCGGCGCCGGTAGATTCATTGGGGCGCAAGGACGGACGGCTCGCCGCTCGACTGCCCCTCGAATAATGCGACATTTAGAGGCCGCGGCTCAATTTTCGCCACTTGTTTTTTTTTTTCCTCTCCTTTTTCATGAACTCCCACAATGTCGCGGCGGCTAATGCCCTCGCGATCTTTGTCCGAGCGCACGGCCGCGTGGGATGCGAGCGCGAGTTGTTGCGAATTGACGCGCTCGCCTGCTAGTCCCCCCTATCAAGTGCCGATCCCCCATTGTTCGAGGCGAGATAGTTTTGCGAAACGAGGCCGCGCGTATGACTTTTCCGCGTAGGTTTTAAATTGCTTCGCAGCTCACGGGTTTCCACAGGAATGAGGACCCCACCGGGACGCAATAATTTGCAATATTTGTTTAAAATATACCGGGGTGAGAGCAAAAATAAGCGTTAGCGATATTTTTAAATAATTCCATGGTTACTTCAATTAAACCAATATCGAAAATATCGAATTAAAATTTTTAAATTACAGTTGGCCACATATATATCGAGTGTCTAAAACAGTCATTCTACGATGTCTGTTTCATTTGATTTCCTCGGAAAATTAAATTAATGTACAGAATTGTACATATAACCGAAAGATTCGTGTGAACAAATGAATACATTTTCTTTAAATAAGCTCTTAATCTAAACAAAATGAACTGGTTCCATGATTGAAAATGTTAATTGAAGCAAATTAAGAGTCTAAATGCACACTCTACTTGCGCAGTAACTTTCGTTTGTTATCACACATTTTAGCTCTAGTTTAAAAATAAAGGTATTTATGACTTACGGATAGATCCATGATAATTGAAATATACGGGCAACACAAAGTGATGAATAAAGTAAAGAAATCGCTTAATGGAAAGAAGGTACGAAACGTTACATTTGGACCGATGTAAACCCTATATTTCTCGACTTATTGTTCGACATCAGTCTTAATGTTAATAAATCGGATCTCCGTTTTAATGCAGAATTACCTTGATAAACCAAAATAGAACGGGGATCGATGGTGGATGACCGATATCCTGTTCTCAAGCTATGGAGGCAGTTAATTCATGATAATTGAAAGGCTCCGAGCCCGACATCGCGCGGGACGCGAGCTTCTATTTGCATCGCTCCGCGGCCGCGGCCATCTCCGCATCTCATCCCGCGGGGAGCGCCCGGGAGGCCCGGCGAGGAGCGAGGCGTAACGAGGTTACCGATCGCGCCTGCCCGGCCCGCCGGTAAAATGGAAAATAAAGCGGGGGCGTCGCGCGGCGTATCGAGCCCCGGCGAATCAAATAAATTTCAAATCCGACCGGCAGCGCGCAAAGTTATGCCGGGCTCCGGTGCTCCCGAGTCCCTCTGCAGCCGCCGCCGCCGCCGCGCCCCGCGCGAGATTAAAGGCTTATTCTCGCGCGCGCGTCACGCCACGCTCCCGTCGCCTCGCCTTAAGCTGCCCTAAGGCGCGTAATAAGCGCCCCGCCCTTTTTCCCCGCACTTGGCGAGGCGCACAGTTTTCAGGGACGCTGCAGCGGCGCTCGCGGCCTTTGGGCTCGCCTGGCCGCGCCGATAGCCCCGGCCCACCCGCCCCTTTAGATCATTTGGAGGACTTACCCAGAATTTGACTGAGGATCGTCCGTCCGTCTTCTCCCAGGCAGGCGCTGCGGGCGTCGAAGGGATTTGTGAACTGGACGAACGCGTAGCCCTTGTGCATCGATATACCTGCAAGCAGAAGATCGGGGACGGGTCAGAATACTTTATCGGCTGCGGCGCCGACTGGCCAGTTACAATTTCGAGTAAGCGTTAAAAGCGCCGTAGAATGCGGTTCTAGAGTCGCCGGCGGGGTCAAAATCCGAGGCGGGATTTCCAGCGGGCGACGGAGGAGCTCCGGTCGATACATCGTCTCCCGGCTGGGGAAAACCCGCGGGGGGCTTCGATCGGGATCGGGGCTGACTAATTTGGCGTCCCTTCCTCCTCGCGACGCGGTATCACCGGGGGCGCAGAGGGTCAAAGGGTAAAGCCCCTCATTGTCTCAGTGCAGCGGCCACTTTATTCGCGGGCCCCGCGGGAAAGTAAGCTGTTTATCGGCCGTCGGCAGGCGGGTCTCGAAGGCTTCGCTCCTGATCTGGGGCCGGCCCCTTCGCGCCTCCGGCCGAGCTTTATTTATAGCGCGCCGCGGCCTATTTGCCGGCGGTATGGAGACGGCTTTTAATGTGGCCGAATCGATAGCCGCTGACGGTTTGTGGGACGTTTATTTGCGCGCGCGACGGACCGCCGCGACCCACTGACGATAAGTGTTTCGGGATTATTAAGTTTCAAAGTGGCGGATTAACGGTAATTGGATCGGGCCGAGTGATTCGAGTTAGCCTTCAAGTGGGTTACGAGTGGCGGCGAAAGCGCCAACGCTGCATGCGGCCAGTGCTTTTTTAAGCACTCTGAAGGATCTTGTCGAGGAGTTGGGACACTGCAAGGAAAAATAAGGGCTTACCTTTGTTGTAAGCTACTTAGAATCGCAAAAAGGGAAAGATCCCATCACTTACAGCCCGGGAATTTTATCAAAAGAGCCAGTTGCCTAATTGAAGAGTAAATAAAAAACTCGTGTTGCTTTTTTTTAGACGAAAGCTTCTTTTGACCGTCATCTTTTAAGGTACAAATCGATATCGTTTTTGGTTAATAAATTGTACTGACATACTGTTATACTCGTAATAGGAATTTGCTACTAAATTCTGGTCTAGTTGGAAGTATCGTTTACTAAATCCGCAACATCACGTCGAAGGAAGGGGGAGTATCCCTTTCTATCATGTGAATGGATAGCTTGTAATTCCCAATAGGGGATGCTATTAGTACTTGCATATCAGGCTTATAATCCGAGTCGAGACGTGTGCCGATCGCGCTTATGCATCGATACAAGCGGAATTTCAGATCGAACAAATAGAGCAACGGAAATTGCATTTCAATAAATAAATGCTCACTGAAAAATAAATGCAAACTTAATAATAATAAGTGCAAACTTGTAAAATTAATTCACGAAGATGTTTGGATCTATTTCACTATGCAAACAATCATTATCATTTTTACTTATTTTTAATTGCTTTTGGATATAAATCGTTCAACCTGTAAGTGTTTATTTAGTAAATCAATTACAAGTCAATCATGCAAAAACTTTGCTAAACTATGATGATGAACTAATAAAATTATTTGTTGCACTAACTATTAATTGCTTGCAACGGAATATAATTAATATTTTAGCATGCAATAAATTTGCAATACTACATAAATTTAAAAGAAACTTTGACCCCCCAAGGTAAGGAAACTGTTAGGATATTCCGTTCGAGTTTTGATACAAACTTTAATCACCAACAACGTAATACTGTTCGCTTCCCGAGGGTCCGCATTCTTTTGAGTTAGTTTTATTCTATTTTCAGGCGTATTATTGATCTTACTAAATTTTGATATGTACACCGATCAATTTAACTCATACGTATGAATTCAATTCAAACAAGAAGCAAACTAAGGGACTATAGTTGTTATTGGTTCATACCTGCGAGTCGTCCATATCGTTGAAACATGCGCTCGACGTCGGTTTTGCTGCATTGAAAAGTATTAAGATTCCCGACAAAAACCCGTGAATTCACTGCTTGTGGATCCTGGGAGTTTGTTTGATTTCCCACTTTGCTCATCTTCATTGCCTGGAACAGATAAAATCACCATTGTATTGACTTCTATGTAAAATTTGAATAATTTCGTTATGTATTGCATGGTAAATATTTTAAAGGGTTTGTAAAATTAATTGCCGCAGTACAAACATACGAGATCAGTACATGATTATTGAATTCATTTGTCAACACAAAATTCATCATTACCGACATTGCGACTCTCAATTTTACATCAGCCATGGCTATTAACGTTTGATTCCGCTCCGTAAATCACACATATAACGGCCACTCGGACAGTTATCCGAAAATATTCTTTCTTGTTGAATTTCTCCGTGTCGCAATGAGTAACCGCAGGAAAAATCAGGATGCAGCTTGTCGGGCGCCAAAGAACGCGGCAAGCGTCAAGCTTTCAAGCGTTCAAGCGTTCAAGCTTTGGGATCGCAATAGCTCGCTATTCACAATATCGAGGAGATTGGCCCCCGCGAAAAACGGGCAAGTGCAGTTAATCCAGCGCTGTTTATGAGGGCGGCTGTGCGCGCGCGGCGACAAAGCGCCGGCTGACAGGCCGGGGAAATCTCATAATTAAAGCGGCCCCCACATATTGCCCAGGCGCCGGGAAAAAGGCTAATCCGCGAGCCGTCCATTATGATTTAATTAATTACCGGGGCCAGGGCGTTACGCCGAGCCGATTTATAACGGATCGCGTGTGGCGCGGGCGCCCCGATCGTAATGCATTGATTAATTTTGGCGGGGGCGCTGCGCTGACTCGGCGGGCCTCCGATACGCGCTGTGCCCGCGCGCCACATCCGGAAAGGCGTCCGCTCGCTGGCGAGCGCCAGCTGCGCGCCCACCACTAGCCTACGCCGGATTTTTCCGCGCCGCAGGTCGATCTCCCGTACCATCGGTAGGTCACATAGCTCGCGGCCGCGCAAGAATCTGCCGCGCGCACGCACTCGCCGCGAAAATGGCGCATAATGGCTCGGGCTCTTAGCGGCGGCGCGGGCAGCCCGTCGGCAAACGGATGAATATTCATCCGCGGCGTCACGTACGAAAATGTGTGTCGCCCCACTCGGCGAGTCGTACGTATTATACACGCAGTATCCCCGGCCGCGGCCATGCATTATTCACGCCGATATAAACCGGGGCGCGGGCCTCTTACGCGCGCGATTCGCGCCGCCCCCGCGTATATAATGACGCGCACGCGGATGCGGCCAGCTTATAATAACGCCGCGGCAGCCGACACTCGCGGCGGATTTATGTGGAGTGCGCCCGGTAATTCGAAAGCCGCCGCCGCCGCCGCAGCAGCGCTCCTCGATCGCCGTATAAATAGGCGGCTCCCGCCCGCCTTTTTACCCCCGCGATTTCGGCCGCCGGTTTATATTCATCGGCTCGACTCTTTTCAATTAACGAGCCGCCCGCGGGGATAATCCGACGAGGACCTGAATAATTAATATGCATAATCGCCGGGCTCGCGAATGCATCGATAAATTCAGCCCCCGATTATCCCTCGGCCGGTCCGCTGTAAGTGCGACGACTCTGCCCCTCAATCGACATTTTCGCCCTTATTTTTATTTCGTCAGAGCACACCGCAACCAAGACTCATCTGCATATCGCGCAAGCTCTTTCTCTTGTGTAAACCAGTCAGATACAGGTGTTTTGACCAGTTAATATTTAGATTCGCGCCAATCCACATTTACGACAGAGGATACGGCCAGCTGCAAGCAGGGATTCGCCCCGATACTTTTTCCCGCGCACGACAGTGCGGCAAACGGGCACGTTTCAATCGAACTCCTTCGACTGACAGGGGCGACGAAAGGAAGCCCGCGGCAATCAGCGGCGCTGAAACCGGGGCCAGCGAACCCTGGCGCTGGCGCAGCTAAGAAAGCCTCGTAAATCACCGTTCGAGAACTGAAGACGGGACGCGTCGGCCGGTCTGGCCTCGCGCACGAGCCAAAGGCTTCGCGGGTCCACCGGCCGACGACGGGCGGCCGCTTTTTCGACGGACTCCAACTGGGCCACGCGCTCCCGTCTCATCGGGTCGGCTCTAAAAACACTGATTACGCGCATTCTGCTAAATGTTTCGCGCCTCCACGTCTTAGCTAGCCTTGCCGATTAAGAAAAAGCTGTTTTGGACAAGTAATGGGAAAGGACAAGCAATCTGCAAAAATGCGTGCGTGAATACTATAATCGTTATTAAACAATAAACTGCATTTTAACTCCGACCTCGATAATAAACGTGTATTTTATTTACATTTATTTGTTTGCTCGAATACCGTTTGGTTACGTTCACTGTACGTTGAAATTGGCCTACAGTCTATTTACTGGAGTAGTCAACAAGGGTAGAGACAGTCCTTGGCTTAGACGAGCGTATATTATACCCGTGACACGTGTCTATCTCGAGGAAGGTACAAAAGTATTATTTTCAAATGTATTGTATAAAAAGTCATTATTACGACTCTGAATTAAAAACGAGGAAATTAATTGATCATAAAAAGAGATTTCTAATTTTGTAATCTTGCTTCTATTTATAACCTCTCGAAAAATCGTACTTATTTATCCACTTCTTATTGATTACTACTACAACAACTTAGCCGCTACTAAATTGCTATGTTTGCACTTCTTGCACGTTTTCTTTATTAAACTAAGGATATCATTTTAGCATCAGCTACAGTTTAAATAAGAAAAATAAACTCAAATGTTATTTAGTACCGTTCGCGGATATAAAATCAATTTCATAACGGTAATAATACAGAATTATTAGAAAAATGGATTTTCTGTATTACAAAATAATAGTTACCGTAAAATTGTTATTTATAATAGGCTAAAAATACCTATCTCGTTTTACGGCTCCTATAGTAAGCAACAGTTGAATCTGCTATCTCACCTGTACTTATTCCGTTGGGTCCTATCGGGTTCAATGTTACAATATTACTGACAAGTACCGTAAACAATACACAAACATAATCCTCTGTGATAAGCAGTTCATCGTTAGTTTCTATAAACGACATACTCCGCGACATCTGATGAGCGTAACCGTATTCCATTCCAGAAAACTACCTTTGGCTATATTTTTCGCCTTTTTGGAAATTTTTCTGAGACGTTATTGTTTATATTCTGAAAACTTAGTCATCACAATATGCGCACTATATCTATTTCTCGGTACTCTTACCTTTTCGTTTAAATCATCGTATTTGTATTTTATTTTGATCAGTTTATTTATAAAGATTTATTTGATTCGTAATATTCTATGCATAAAATAAATTAAAAAAAACGCACATACCTGTCGGTAAAAAAGTTTCACGAGTACGGATACTAATTTAGCATTTCTAATGCTAAAATTATCGATTCAAAAACAAATTCATTTTATCATAAAATATAAAATATCATAAAATAAAAATTATTTTCCGTAACGTTTGCAGACTATTAAAATATCAAATTAAATTTTAGACAAATATGATGTAAATGTAGATGATGGATGTAATCAATTAAAATATTCCATTTTCAGTATATATAAATATATATATTTCACTGTGTAGCAATTGATTTCTCAAATGTAACTACAATTTTTTATGCAATATTCAATATTACAAAAATTGTGAGAAAAATTGTCTGCAAAATTAAAACTTAGCGTTTGATTTAAATACCCGCGGATAGCGAACGATACGGCACTGATTTGAAATCAACGGTAATTGAGGCATCGATATATTATATATAATCATAGACGTAAATTACATCTTCAAGTCAACTATTGGTAAGTTGTGATCTTCTATAGCTTTCTTATTCCTTGACTAATTTTTTGTTTACGTTCAAAGTAATATCGTAAATAAATTTCAAGAAAAAGTAGTTTATACTAAATCCAGAGCTGTACATATATTTAGAAATAAAAACAAAAATAAACATTTAATTTTTAAACATTTTGGAAAACAATGATAAACTAAAAATGTTCATTTCAATATTTTAATTAAAAAGATACACCTAGTTTTTAATTTATCTCGAGCGCGATCAGATAGATTGCATAAATATACCAATGCTGATATATGACTTCAGTCCTTTTTTAGATTACACAAAATAAATATTTCTTTAATCAAAGCTAGATACAGATGCAATTTTTTTAGTAAATGAATAAATTTATATACAAGAAAATATTATCATTGGAAAATTTATGGAATATCTATATAGTTTAATTTATGAAAATTACATTCAGTTTTCAATATAAACATTAATAGTATTAACAGTTACTACTCACGTAAAATATTGTAAATAAAAAATAATTATTTTTATACTTTTTCTAAATATTTTTAATTGACTATTAATAAAATTAATGATTAATAAACAGTTCAAGTTGTTTTAATTATTACAGACATAATCGTTTTAATTACGGTACAACTTATGTTTAACATTAATCATATTAATATATATGTTGCAACAGTGCTTTTAACTCGTTAGTCACCCAGTTTCAAAAGCTTGATGAATAGCTATACTTAAAGTGACATACCACATAGAAAAAGATTCACTCTTACGATCTTAATTAAAATTTACAATGAAATTACAATTGCTTTTATGGTTAATATACTGTCTTATCGATGCAGATGGACAATGAATTATTTACTATTCAAGTGATAATATTATTTTCACTTGCGGATCATTTTCAGATCAGTTGAAATTGTTTTAAGATTTGAGATGACGTCTGAAATTAATGTTTACATCAATGTTTATATTTCAATTCTGCGCTGATCTATTTTTAGCAGCTCGTTTGGATGCAAAGCTTGTTTATTATTCTCAAATTATAAATCTCACGGAGGTAGAAAATGTTTGTATTAAAAGGAATGTTTTAATTGTACGTAATTCAATCATAGTCAAATATATTCTGTTAAATTATAAACAATTCCTATGTCATTGCGATCTGTAACAAACGAGTTGAGATTTAAACTGAATACTAATATACTGAGAAAAGTGTCGACACGTATAAATTTTCAATCAGAGCTTTTTACGTTCTTTTTATGCTCGTCAAAAAAACGAGTGCTGAAGTTATTCATTAGATTTGTATAAAGGCTCCTTTTACGAGATAAGTGTAAACAATTAGTTATTAAGGAAAATTTCCGCGCCGACCCCTTCATCAAAGTTAAAACGTTGTTAAAGTTCATGGGGGTGTCGAGAAGGCGACGTACACACACTTCGGGAACCATTTTAAAGTTGCACGGGGCGTTGGATGCAGCGTTTAACGAGCCTCGGCAGCCCCGGGAAAAATAAAAGTTGGCGCCCGGGCCCGTGATTAATTAGCGTTAGGATCGCAGTCTCTTCCACCTCGCGCTTCTTGTCCCACCTTCCTTTTTACTCGAGTTAACTTGTTTTATGTATTTTGTAATGTTAATCTTCGCAAATTCACTGCACGGAGGCAGCGCATCCTGAAAAACGAGGAGAATTTAAAAAACAGATGCGGAAAGACGCTAAGATTCCGAGCGCTCTTGCTGAGTTACAGAAAAGCCGTGCGTTTTCAGAAGTGTTTGGAACCGGAATAGAATGTAGCAGTACGTGTAAAGTGCTGCTATTAGTTTTTTCTTTCCGCTTTACATTCCACTTCAGACGCTTGTTGGACTCGATTAAAAACACTCCCATTGAAGAAAACGAAAATTCATTCCTTTTAATTGAGGTTTAAGTACTTTTTAAAGAATAAATTAGCATGCGTGAAAAGTGTGTAGCATTGCATATTTTAACTTTTTAATGAATGCATCATAATATGCATGACAATATGCCGTAAAGTTTAACTTTCTACCACTTATGGCATTTTTATAACACTAATATTGTGTATTTATACTGTTCATAAATAAGCTACGAAAAATAAAATTAATATAATATGTTCAGGTAATAAATATCAACTTGGACATCCAGCATATTACAATTTCATATTTTACATTATTGTTAACTAAATATTCTCCAATCAGTTTAGAAAGGATTGTTAAAATTGTTCTCTATGTCTATGGACATATTTCTAAATAGTATTTCACTGGCTAAAAAATTTGACCCGCACCGGCGTATCGTAAAGCTCCAACTATCTCATGTCGCCCGATAAATTTGGGAGCGTAAAATCACGAACGCAGTACAATTCGTATTCAGCGAGTTCCGAGAATCCGAGAATTAACTCGTAACGTGACGTTACATACATGTCCGACAAATCGACACGAGCATGGAAAAAGGCGATGAGGAGGGAAAACGTAAGGCACGCGGATTGTAGAGGAGGGGAGGCGAGGCTTACGGGTATAAACGCAGTTTTAATCCCTTTCGATGAATCCACGTCCATTTGTTGGTTGTACTTTTATTCGAAACTCGGCATACACTGAATTATTTATCGAACGATCGTCAACTGTGTATTGGGAGGTCGGGAATAGGTCGTTTATGAATTGGAAAGCGTCGCGTTTGCTTTATTTAAAAAAAAATATATAAATGTTTTGGGCGGCTTGTATTTATGAGCGTATATAAATATCCTTTGAACGAAACTTTCGAAATGCAAAGCGTAATCTGTATCTATTATACGCGAACCGTTTCCTCCGTTGTGCACGAAATCTAAAATTGGAAATTTAGAATTAATTTATCAAACTTTCGATATCGGTTATAATACTGCGCTCCTTCCGCGCATTAATAATACTTGTTATTCCAATTTTGGGAAAGTTTATAGTGCCGAAACTTTCTTTCAGTCGCAATCAAACAACAAATACAGGCACAGGAGTTAGATCGCACTGTTGCGCATTTTTTTAAGGGCAAATGATCATTAAATAAATCAAGGAATGATGCGCATCGAAATTGCATGTCGTATAGACTACTCTCAGACTGTAAGTTTCGGATATCCCTCGCGCGCATAGTTGGCAGCCGATTCTGAAGCTCAGCCAATTATACCAGTGCCACGGCAGTTAGTGAAATACGCGACGATCCAGGCTAACGCAAGTTTGAACAACGAGCGAGTCCAGAATATACCATGAGAAACAATACGCGCAGAAGTTAATTGCATATCCACGTTTGTATTTAGAAAACAATGTTCTTGACACTATGGCATTTGCCCTTACGGATTTAGCATAAGGGCGCACTGCGGAATAATTTATGAACAAGTATTATATTCAACACGTTTTTGGAGCGTCAATCTCTTCCAATATTTTTTTTATACACCATCAGCTTTCCTGGGTGTATTTATAACTTTCCCCATAAAACTTGCATAATAATTTAAATCTAAATGTGAGATGGAACACCTACTGAATTTTCATTTGGACCTGATATAGACATGAGAGTGAGAAAATGTTAACATTCATTGATCTTCAAGATATCCAATTTTCTAAATCGATTATGTATTCTAGCCGAAAGATTGAAATTCTTAAACTTTGGAATTAAATGTCCTGGACGAGTCATTGGAAGTAAAGCAGCAGGCCAAAGGAGGAGAATGAACGCGAAGTAAAAAATTGGAAGTCCATCGAGGGAAAAAAATCCCAATTTAAACAACGAAACTACCCCCTTAAATTGGACCGAATCGCAAGTTAGTCCGCCCGAAGAAAGTGGAGCGGAAAAAGGGGCAAAGAGTTCGTTAAAAAGATTCTCGGTCTGGGTCTAAGCACAGCTTGGGAAAGCGAACTAAGCGTCACGTCCCCGTTCGTTCACTATTGCCGCGCGCGTTTGGTCAACCGTCCCCGGCTCCTCCCCACGACGTACAGCGCGCTGTATAGAGGCCAGTCTATCGCCGGCTAATCGGCGTGGACACCCGGAGCAAAAGGTCGAACCACAGAGGATAAATCGATTTGCCCCGGCCTCGGGCGCTGACGGCGTCCTTGCAGCCGGCCCTCCGCCGGGGTGCGCACGGCACACGCGGCTCGGGTCCGAAATCTCGTTTTACAAACTCGGGCCCGCCGGATTTACCTGCCGCGGACTTGGCTGATTGCCCGCGGACAAGCCCAACGAATCATTAGCATGCTGCGCAATAATAAAAGAGCCGTTTTCGGCCGGTCTTCTTCCAAAAGTCGCGCTGGCATGATTGCGCTCGTCCGAAATTCCCCTACTCTCTGTGCGCAAGGACGCAGTGCAGAGTTGCACGACCTTGTGATGGTATTAGAATAATTAGATTTGGTACAACCGCGCTAATTTTTATTCATTAGACAAAAGTAGAGTCACGCTCTAATTTGGTCACTTAAAGTGGAATAAAAAATGTATGCCCCGCCAGGTTCTGCCGCAGTGCTTTTTCCTAGAGTGCTCACTCTTATATGTATAATAAATATCTGTTTGTACAATATTATTCACAAGAATTAAATGCTAAGCTTCTCGTGAGCTCACGAAGGCATAAAGCTGACCTCGGTTCTATAAAGAACTCTCTAACGGTATTTTAAGGACAAATTAGACGTTCATTAAATTTGAGCCGAGTAGTTGACCGAAGACCTCCGACGAACGCGTCCTGAATTATTGGGTGAGCAAACAATCTCGATAATAAATTCGAGCTTGCGTTTGGCCACGAATATTCCAAACAAACACGACCTTCGGGGTCGTAATATAGCACGCGGAATCTCCGCAAATCACGCAAATAATCGGCCTGGTAAGATAATTAAACAACCAAGGCTTAGAAAGCCCCGACGTGCGGCAGACGATATAAGCTCCTTCCTCAAAATCTCAGTACCCATTCGCGGATCGCTTTATTAAATTTTTCGTATCCGGCGAATCAGCCCCGACACTCTATCGCTTTGACTAATTCAACCGGATGACCCGCCGCAACCCCACAAGGTCATACCGCAGCGGATAAATCGATTCCTCCCGGATAATCGAGGGGTCGCCGCTCAGATCGAAATTACGCACGCGTCTAGGGCGTTCAACCTATCGAGTCCGTTAATTACGCATGCACCTGCTATTAACGCGAGGAGGGAAGTGCGAGCTGCCGGGAGGCAGGCCGGAGTCGGCGTTGATTGACGCTTCGCCCTTTCCTTCACCCTCCAGTGATTTTTTAGTCGCGCTGCGCCTCCACGGGGCTGGGGTGGTGGGATGAGGATGACGATATTGAATAGGGAAGCTCCGCAAAAGCATCGCACGATGCTGTCGCGGGGCTTCGCGGATGTAATGCAGGTGTTCCGAACGCGCACTTTTAATGTAGTTAAATGACAAACTTTTATTACGATATCGAGTTACGCGGACGCATTCTTCGAATATCTAATTACTCGAAGCTCCCCTCACAGTGTATCACCGGTATTCCGGTTTTAAATAACCAGACGGTTCAATATTTATTCAATTGGGTTAATCAAACGCCCCGATGCAATATTCATCTTGAATGTATGCAAGACAAATGGTCTCGGACGTATGAATCAGCGGTGAAAACGTTCTGCGGACGGCAACCGCTGTCAAAGCGCGGGAATATTGAAATGAAAATATCGTGCCAGCACGGATGAGTATACTCTAGAGTAAATAACTCATGGAACAGCCTCGTGTCGTCTGGGAGGAATCAGTTTGTGCGGTCTCGCAGGCTTCGGGTACTCTAGGATTTCGCTGTTTACAAAAAGTTCAAGTGAGTAGCTGACGACCTCGCGGCTCGCGGCCGATTATTTATGCAGGCCCGCCATTAGAGCCGGCCAAACGTTGATCTAGAAAAGCAATGCAATCAGGGCTCATTAAGATTTCAGCGGGAGGCGAGAGCCGTGCCGCAATGGTGGGGCAGTGGGAAAAAGGAAAGGGGCAACAGCGGAATCGATGGGATGAAAATTTCACGGACAAGCTTATAATCATACAGCTCGTCTGTTTGCGATAGCTTGTTGATTGTCACGAATATCGTATGGCGGGATGAATTAATTGCGCGCTCGCGAATCGCCCGTTCGCTAAATGTTTAATGCTACGCGAATCGACTTTCGGCCGCTCGGTTTTTCCATTCCGATGTTGACGTGGGAAATCGCTATAACAGCAGTTTTACCCGACTGCAATTGCGAGGAGGAAAGCTCGCGCATTTAGGATTACTCGGGCGATATAACCCGGCATAAAGAGCCGGAGGGCCGGGGTCGTTAATTTAGCCGCGTCGCGTTCGCACTCGATTCCCCGGGTAACTTGCTTAGATGAGCGCGCGCGACGACAGTGAAAAAGCTGGGCGGGCGGAAGGCGGCCCGCGCGCTGCACAGACGGCCGAGTGAAAAGAGCGGCGGCCGGATAAATAGGGAATGGCCGCGGCTAATCTCGATGCCGCGCCAGCGGCCGCCGGACGCACGCGCCTCTCTCGCGATTTATATTTTAAGCGAGGGGCGCGCGGACGGACAACCGGCCCATTGTTGCAGCCGGGGAATTTTCTGGCAGCTGCTGTTCCCCGCGCCCCACCAAGGGCGAAAACTCGTTAGTCGCGAAATTCCGACGGCTCGGCGTTACTTTTAATATTAAATGCGCGGCGAAGCCAACGGGGCCGAAGGGCGCGTTTGCCAGGGGACATATCCCACCGCTTGAAGATACTGCGGCCAATGCGATTGTCTAATTATCGCCCGCGAAGATGCGCGGGGAGGCTGCTTCTCGGTTTCCAACCCAAGTTTGTGCACTATGATAACACACTTATTGAGATGAGTTTACCGGTCTCCCACAGATGATCTATATTTCATGTTTACTCCTGTAGATAATACTCTGTAGTGTCGATGTTTCATTTCTAATATAGACTTGGATATAATTTCGAATTTTGTCTTATAATTAAAGTTTGTAGAATGACTTGAAAAACGAATTGCCTTCTGATTTCATTAAGTACATACATCTGTACAAAATCAATAAGAGAAGGACTATTCTTGAATTTTACCCGTGACAGGAGTAAAATTAAATTCCAAGGTAGTGCTTGGTTCATTTTTTATTTAAAACGCTTTCAAAGGGTGGTAATTTCAAAATAAATATGTAGCGATTGATTTTGATATGCTATTGCCAAGTGAATGGTTTTAAATTAGGTCGCTGCACTTTTAATTGAAAATCAAATAAACTCACTCAACGAATTTAATTACTAAATCTATGTGTTTGGCATTTCGTTTATCTCCCGATGAATTAACGCTTTCTTTGATGTTACGAATTAACAGAAAAAACATTTTTAGTGGTGGTAGGATAAAAATCGATAGTTTATACATGATTATTGCACACATTAGCAATATCTACCTATATTCATATACTTATACTAATGATACAAATGTAGGCATACAGGTAGTCGTATAGACATAGAAATGTTAGAGGATTGCTCAAGATACTCCAATGAAATTTCGTATGCATATTGGCTGGTATAGTCTGCTGGATTATGCATACATAGACTAAATTCGCCTTTATTTTATCCTGAGTAAATGTGGCTAATGTTTTATTTACAATTGTACAGGTAGAATTTTAAACGGCAAACATTAGATAGCATAGGAATGATTTGTAGAACCTTGAATGCAAAACACTTCATCACTGTTTGTTAGCCGTAATTTAGAAATCGCAATTAGGAGAATGAATAATACAAGCACTGGTATGACACTTTGTCGAAGAAAAAGCCGTAACGAAATGGAAAACAAATTTGAGCCCTCTAGAGCGTAAATCAGCGGCTGCTACCGGTACGAAGGGAAATTGATCCACATTGCAGCGGATTCTCCGCACGAGGAAATCTCAGCAAAGGATCAGTTGCCGATACCGATCGGCTGACCAGCGAGTAAGCCGTAGCGGTGAGCGACAGGTCAGCCGGCGCTTGTCGACGGCCGCGGCGGCGATCGAAAAACGCTCATTAAATCGGCCCGCCCTTGGCGTCTCCGTCATTCCGAGGCGGAGGCGTAAAAGCCGGGCCGGGAGGCTCGCGCGGCGGCTCCTGCGGCGCGCGCCCCGAAATTGCAGTCCAAGGGAATCCGGGGCGGCGCTTTACGAGCTGCGGCGTGATTGCGATCGCCCGCTCCCTTTCCGGATCGGCGTCTCCCCCGAGCTAATGCGCCGGGAGCGCCGCGCATCGATCCGCCGCCACGCGTCCGGGAAGAAAGGTGCGCGGGAAGAAGGCTTTTACGGCCCGGGGAATTCGTGTTCGAGGTTGTTAAGTGGGGAGAATTTAGCGGGAGCCGCGCGAGCTATCGATCCCCGCGGGATGCTTGCTTCCTGTTTCGCGCGCCCGATCTGGGGAGGCGTCTCTTGTCTTTTTTCAATGGCCGCCGATGTGCTTTGTCCGGTGCACGCGGCACCTCGCCGCCCAACCGCTGCTTCGACCCGTCTTCCGACCGCTTCATGTTTGCACAAATTCTGCCGGGGGTGTGGTCTATCGCTGCCGGGGATGAATGAACCTCGTAGCTGTGTATTGAATCAGGTCGTTTTACTTGACTAAACACTGCTTACAGGTTTAGTTCGGCCACACGATGGGGTAGGTTGACCCTCGTGAAATTTTACGACCATCTTGTGACCCTCGTATAATGGCTACAAGACCCTCGCTAATAGGACATTATAACCATATAGCTGGAATTCCCATTCGATCACCGCATTTCCGGCTTTTACTTACACCCAACATTTGCATCTTACTGTTTATGATAGTTGCATAATGTAGATTACCGGCTCCTATATCCTCTTCGTATTTTATCTAAAGCATTCTTCCACAATTAAAGTTTAATAATCAGTCTCCTTATTACCAACGCAAGTATGTTAAAAGAGCTTGAAAGTTGAATAACGTGTAAATGGCTTTCACTCATATTTAGATTCTTTATATCCTGTAGTAGTAATCAGCTTATACTTCTTAGTGACTCGAGCTTGTCGCCTTAATGCACAGAGTGAATGATGCTTATAGTCGTAGGTCACTTTAGCCCCAAAAGAGAATCACGCGATAAAAGCATTCTAGCTTGTAGCATCCTTTGCTTTCAAAGAATACTGCCGCTTCTAATTAGTATGCTCAAATCTGCTTAAAGAGTGGTTACTTTGTTAATAAGAAACGGTTAAAAATGTTAGTAAAAGTGCACTTTACCGGCTGAAATTTTTCAAAAGTCAGCAAGGACAGGTGAGCGTTAATTAATTAACTTTTGCAGTTATTAGATTCATGAAAGAACCGAAAGCCCATGAAATTTTTCACGCTTTTAATTCCCACCTTGGGCGATCTATAACACGTCCGTATCTTGACTCAGCGGCTCCGTTGACAGGGCATTATAATCATACAATTGTAAAATCGTTACTCGAAGTAACAAGAATCAGAATGTAGCCAAGCCTGCTAAGAAACAAACAATCGTGCTCTCTGGCCAGGGTATCTTTCCTGCGGAACCGCTTTGAAATCGCGAGCATTATCCTGTAAAGGAAGTAACTAAGGAACCCAGGAGGAATCTCCGGCTCCGCATCCGGCTGCAGTGATTCGCGAGTCAGGAAGATAAACGCCAGGGAGCATACATTGCTCCGTAAGGGCACTTGGGCCGAGGGCGCGAGCGCGCTCACCGCGAAGCCGGGAAGAACTTTAATTAGGACATTCCGATTCCGCGGGCGGGCCGCACGCATCTCGGCCTGGGGCGCGCGACTCTGCCCCCTGCCCCCTATTTCGTAAGAAATTCAAGCGCCCGCGCGCGCGTCGTTCGCCGGCCGGAAAAGATACTCAGTGGAGTTATAAAATGAGCCGGGAGATACGCCCGCGGTGGGGCTGCGCGCGAATCTCCGAACAACCCCTTTCACACTCGAGTTATACGGCCGGGCTGCGGTTCCGCGGAGGTGCTAAAGCGAGCCTCCGAACCCCGGGAGCGAGTTTGTCCGAGAGCTGTTTTACTGCGGGCGTTAACTCGATCTCGCCTCTCTCTCGCTCCCACTCCCCTTGGCGCGCCCTCTAGCGGCCCGCTACTTTCCCTCTTTATAGCGCGCACGCGCGCCTCTAGACCGGTGTCCGCGAGGCCAGTTATTCGATCGCAAGGGCCTCGCGATCGCCGGCTAATGAGAATTATGACCGTCCGATTTGCCTGTAGGCGAGAATCCTTGGCCACTTTTACGCGCTACGGCGCTACATCCCCCAGAGGCTTTTACTAGAGTACCCATTTCATACTCAAGGGCCTTCCCTTGTTTCCTATAACATTTTGTTGCGCCGTAAAAAGATTGAAAGCTTCCTTGGAAGAGATGAGTCAGTGCCACTCGAGGTGCCACTACAGGTGCACTACGAACTGACCAATCGCTGTTTTGTGTTTGAAAAGCGGTCGTAGGGCTGATCGTCATCTCGTTAACCATATACGTTATTATTTATCGCTGCTATGAAACAGCTTTACGGAAAATAACAAACAATTAGGAATCTATTGTGTAAGCCACGTTCGAATACTACCATCTGGCTATTGTCTTCGAAAACCCTGAATTAATGTTCAAGGATAAGGGGATCTGTATTGACCAAATATTATCTGCAGCGGATCAAACGTCAGTTCTCTAATTTTAATGAAGGAACTCAATCGAAAACTTCCTTGTGTAAACCAGGGACCTGTACCTTCCTTGTATTCCTCAAATAAACCTTTCTCATCGGCCAGGGCACTCCCGACCAGGACGTCAATGTCTGAAGGACTCGGTCTGCCTTCAGACACAGGTATACCGAGAAGGCCAAAACACGAGGACAGGCAGCCACGATTAGCCGCGTCTACGAAGGCGAAGTCCTCGACGCCTGAGGAAAAGGGACAAATCGCATCCGGGGCCAATTATCGAAGCGACCGCGTCGAAGACGGAATAATCGACGGGGGGAAGAAAGCGTCTTAATGGTCGTCAGTCGCGGGGCTGTCAGGTGCAGCCTCCGGGAAATATGGAATCTCATCGGCGCGTCGGCGGGATAAACAAAGAGAACACGCGGCGGATTAATAAAACACGCGCGGAGGCGGTGCAATTACCCAGGACGATTCTCGACGGGGCAGTTCTCCAAGGTAGAATGTAATACCGGTCCGATTGGGAATGCGCCCTCGGACCTCCCGCTAGTCGTCAGTTCAGGTGGGCGCGGGCCGAAAAAAGGAGCGTCGTTAGAAATTCCTCCGGGCGGTAATTGCACGGGGACGTGACCCGCAAGTCGTCCCGACGGAAAAGTAGCGGCTCCAGGGTGAAAAAAGCCGAAGGAATCGCGGCCTCGAATTTCCCCAACCTCGAATTAGTCGTCGATTAAATTTAATTAGAAAACTCGTGTCTTCCGCGCGCGGCTTTTCCTGCGGTCCCGCGACTGACACCCCCATTGAAAAAAGGGGGGAAAAAGTGCGCACAGGTACGGGGTAGGGGCAAGTCGGCAAGTTTCGAAAGGCCCCCCCGGGGGGTGCGCCGGTCGGCCTGACACGTTCCGAGGCGGCGAGCCGATCCCCTAATATCGCCCTCTCCTAACCCCTTTCCCTCCCGGTGGCTCCCCCCCACCCCCGCCTTAATCAAGCGGAAATTACTTGCGCGCGAAGATGTCACGCGGGGGACGGGGGTCGGAGAAAAGTTTAAATCGGAATGCGCTAAATCGAATCACGTCCAATATTTGAAAGGATGGCCGGCGCGAAAATTCGCGATCGCGGCGGCGCGGCGGGGCGGGGCGGGGCGGCCTGTGAGGGAGAAGCATTTCTTCCGCTTCCGGAGTAACGGGGAAAAAATTCCCGGAGCGACGAGTGGGCGAATGGATCCGGGCGTGGCCGCGGGTCGACGACCGATTAGGATTAATAATGGCTTTGGATTAATTTGAATTATTTGACGGCCTGAAGAGATCGAGTAAAAGCCAGGGCGGACTCGATCGACCTTGTTCTTTTCGCCCGCTTGTTAATTTCCTCCACATCCGCTGATTGGATTATATTGTATCATGCATACCGGAACCTTCAAAGTGTTTGAAAATTATTCAGCGCTTGGCGCACATTCACCTGCATCCGAATAAAACAAATATTTCCTTATCAGTAGCCTAGCCAGTATTTTGTCCTATTTAGAAACAAAAGGGATTAAATCCATTTGTTATTTTATTGAAATCATTGAATCGTTGAATGATCCTTACACCAGGGCACCGTAATGACAATGAACATATTCACAAAATGAAATAATTATGCGTCGTTACTAATGCATTTTATAAAGAGGGCACATAATAATGCATTATTTAGAGAACAGACAGTATTGGAGAAATAGCGGAAGAATTGTTTTCGCATATTCATTGAATTCCAGAGGTAAGCCATCGCATTTAGAAGCTCTCGCATTTAGCGCTAGTCAATAGCAATACGCCCGCGCCGTTCCGATGCCTGTCAGGGCAGCACACAATATCTGCATTGTACGCGCGCGAGGAAATGAGCGCACGGATATGTTACAGCGTTTGGCGCGGAATCTCGGGATCGAATGGGTGGAAGCGCAGCTGCCATACCCCGGGGGAAACTTTAAGAACCAGCGCCGGCGCAAGGCACATTAAAAAGACACGAGCCATCCCCTAGTAGTCGAAGCGCAAAGCCGAGGATTTGGCATTCCATTAAAAAGGGGGGCTGAGCGCATCGGCGAAACCCATAATCCCCGCCTCAAAAATGCAAGAGGCTGCGGATAGGCCGGAGCGTAACGCGGGCAATAAACGAAAAATTGGATGGATTTTCATTAGGGCTTGGGCGCGCCTCGGGCGTCTAATCAAGTGCCGCCCGCGAGGCGATGAATTACGGGGCTCGTTAGGGGCGCGTCGCGGCGCGGGCGCACCGGGCCGTTAGCGCGAGTTTTTACGAGGCGGCGGCGACATCGCCGACAGGCAATAAGCCGCGAGTGGCTAAGACGTGCGATGATTACTGCGGCCGAGTGCGTATACGGCGGCCCTCGTAAAGGGATGCGCCGCCGCCCGGGTTTATGATAACGTTACGTCGCCGGCCTGGGCCCGCGCGGTAATCAAGGGCCCTTGTTACGCGGCTTTTGGAAAAAATTCCAATCCCCGATGCCGCGCACTAAAGCCCGCTGCAATCGATACGTCGCGCCTCTTCCGCCGGGGGATGCAAAAAGCCCCGTAACGAACGGCCGGCCGCAGGGACGGGCCGACAGTGGGATTTGCAAATGAGCCCGCGCACAATGCGCTAATTAAAGTACTTGCAATTTTTAGCGACGACGCCCCGAAAAAGTGCGCCGCTCTTCTTGTCGCAATGCAATTAGCCGCTCGCGGCCGGCCCCGGCCCTGGCTCCGCGGCGAACACTTAAATTTTTTACCCGCCCCGTCCCTCGGCGGCGTCTTCCTTAAACTTTTAAGGACTGCGGGGCTCGCCGCGGACGCCGCCACTCGCACCCTCGTAAACATCGTTTGTGCTCCCGCGGAGCGGGACGCGCTCGGGTACTTGTCGACTCGTGGCGCCGTTAATCCCGCCGCTGAGGCCGATCCGACCGACCCCACCCCATTCCGTTATCCCCGCGCGGTCCACCTGCGCTTCGCTGTTCAACGCTGAGCTAGCTTTTTATACGCGGCTTAGCTCATAATTTCCCTGATAGCTCTTCTTTTCTTCATGTTGACGTTCGCATGCTGACACTGTATCGACAGAATTCTTCAGATGTTTGATTAATCAGCTTTAATCCTCAATTGTTAGTCAACTCTGCTAATTCTCGACAATCGGATATCCTTTCTTGCGATAGTCGTTATATGAGACAGCTAAAGTGAGACTCGCTCTAGGCATAGTGTATTAATCATATGCTACTTAACTTAATGAAAAAGGCCATAAACAAGCAAAGTTTTTCTTTTTGCGGGAAAGCTTTTGAAATTTATTTTAGATAAAATTCTTTAGTTTTAATTTGAAACTCGTAGATAAATTGCAAACAAATATGAGAAACAAGCGAATACAAGATATATTTTAAAAATAATTTAGCGGAGCTTCAAACCCAGGTCCTCCGGTCGACAGGCCGTGACTTTGCCTTTGTGTGATTGTGACTTGGGAATAATGAAATTCGACTCGTATACATATGTTATTAAAACTACATTCGGACAATATATCAGATTAATTTAAAAGTGTCATTGCTCATTAGAACATTTAATGTTAACAATAGGTGATAGCTTGACAATAGTGAAAATAAATTTGTAGTAAAAATCTTCACCGTATTTGATTATTATGTACCAATTTATCACTATTAAAGCAATTAAATTTTCACTACATATACAGTAAAAAATCAATCACTAGAGGAAACAGTGATCTTTTTACTATCTAAACTTAATAGAGAATATAAACTATTCCCGCAATTACTAAATTGATCTACTAATCAGATGGACAGTTTTGAAAAGAGACAAATATTGCTTGAACTCTTCAATATGAAGTGTTTACACATAAAATTTAAGAAAATAATTACAGAATTTTAAAAGGCCAATTTATTAGTGATTTATTCTTTGATCTCAACTTCAATGTTTACAGAAAAAATTTTAATAAATCATTAAATAAAAACCTATTTATGTTTCCTAAATTTATAAAGTGCAAACCATTACATAAAAACTAGAATAAATGTAATAATAATTTTTTTTAAATAGACAACAATTAATAATTATAGTTAGTTTGATAAATTATCATATCCAACAGCTTACAAGGATATCTTGGCAAAATTTCCAGGTATTAGGAATTTTCAAGCTCCAAATACACAAACGACACACTTTCCTAATAGAATTGATACCAATAACAGGTGTACACGTGGGCGATGAAAAACGTAAAAGCGAAAGAGCGGAGCCGTTTATCCGGACAGGGCTGCAAACTCCCCTAATGAAATGTCAATTACGCGGGCGCGCGCCGCCTCGTTTTCTTTCCGTCGATTCGTTCGGCAGATCCCGTTATCAAATTCGTCCGAGTCGTTTGGAACAAATCGCCGCTTGATGGTCGTGTCCCGCTTCTCCATTAACTCCCCGCAAATTGGGAATCCGGTCGCGACAAGTTTACCCGTCCGCCCGCCCCAATTATCAAAAAGCGCCCGCGCGAAAGAATCGGTCGACGAGCAATGCCAGCCACTAATGGCCACAGGCCATTTGCTTAGCCTAGCTATCTCCAAAACGAACCGGCGCGGTATCGCGATAGATTTGGCTGCGTGAAGCTTCTCGGTAGAGTTGTGTTGACGCTCGTTTGTAATGCACCGAGGGTACAATTAAGCAAGTTTCTTTGTAAGCGGCTAATATGCACGGGGATGTATTTTCCGCGAGCGGTTCAGAGGCAAGGGGCGGTCGCGGCTATGGTAAACAGCGCGCGAGTCACTTAGTCGAGGCTCAGTTTACACTGGGTAATTAAAAACGATGCCTCCTCCTCCGCCATCCGGAGCGCACCTAAAGCTTCCAGGCACAATGATACCGTTATTAAAAGCTATTTATTCACTCGCTGGCGAGCCATTTGACACTTTTTCACTACCTATCAGATAGCGGCCATTTGCAGTTGTATCGCTTTATTGAAAAATTCGTAGATATAATATAATGAATAATGCCTTTTTCATTCGGTGAAAAGTAACGCTTATTTAACGTTCGCATTCGGTTTTACAAAGCTTCGAAAATATTGCACGGATATTGAATTAGCGGGAACATTGCACAGTAATCCATTTCGAAAAGTCTCGCATTATTACAGTATTTATGGCGTTGTTAAAAAATCATAAAAAAAGTTCATCCATTACATTCCCACATAGGTCAGGAGGATTTTTAATTTCCCGCGAGCTACTATTACGTTTTTCATTGCAGAAAGATGAAGTATTTATAGATACATGGCGGTACAGACACTGTACAAAACCTTAAATTTAACGTAGAACAAGCGTAATACAAGCGTGTGTAATGCTTGTGTACCTTACAAGTGTACTAGATATTTCGATACTTTGCGCACCCATTTTGTATATAAGTCTTCAATGGCATATAAACTTTTAAAAGCAATCGGTAGTTGAACAGTAGCGTAGCGGTCTGTCGCCTTTGAATTTCAGGTTGTTAAAACATCTACTTTGGAGTTTCGACAAGAAGAAAATAAGTAGATAGAAAAAGTCTAATAGAAAAGTTTGCAAAATAGTACAAGAAACATGATTTTTGTACAACCTGTAGAGCGACATTTTTTAAATTTTTTCAGATTGAGTGAGCGCTTTAATTTTATTGATTGCGCACATAATATTCTCCTTTTCGTTGAATTTTGTGAAAGTAGCTTTTATTACATTTACATTAAATTTAACGCGTAACCTCTTTTAACAGTGCGAGAGAGTTGGTACGAGCACGAGCGGAGAATTTTTGATTGCGTCAAAGTATATTTATAAAAATGTCATCCGATGGCGATCGGCACTTCCGCCGTCACGTGCCGCGCTCCGAGCGACGAAGATAGAAATAGTTTTCGGATCGGTCGAGGACAGGGTGCGCAGGGCCGCCCCTAATAATCCGGATAATTGGCGCAAACATCGGGTGCCGGGGAAAAGCACGCTCAAGGAAGCCCGGCCCTCCCCGGAGACGTCGTCACGCGAGATCCCGGGGCGCGACGTCGAGCCCCTTTATTAATCAAGGCAAAGAGCTTTCAACGTCAGCCCGGGAGAATTGACAACGCGGCAGACGCGCGGACAATTAATTGAACAAATTCCGGCGATCGGCCGTCTGCCTCGGCCGCTCCTCGGCGCTCCTCGGCGCCCCTCGAGCGCGCGCGGGGGAATCTAGGTCCCTCTCGTGGGCTCGGCTCGTAAAGTCCCCGAGTTTTACAAGGATTGTAGTGCAAGTAACTTTCCGCGTAGTAAATTTCGCAGGCGCGGCGCCTCTGCGGCTCGTTCCGCGTTACAACCGCGAGAATTATAGTAAAATATTTCAAGGGGGCGCGGGAGCCGCGGGCCGGCCGAAAGAACTTAATTACTCGGGCGCAAGCTCGCGCGCGGTCTTTTCATTTACCGCGCGGTCCTTTGTTTCCCGGGAATTTTACGAAGCGCGGCTAAGGCGCCGCGTGTCTCCCGGGGTAAAAAATTGCCGCTTGATGCGAGCGGCCGGGGCCAAGATCGATGCGCCGGCCTTGTTTCCCCTGTCTCCGAGGCCCCGCCGGCGCCGCCGGCCATATCTCCGGCGCGCCATTTTCGAGATCGGCAAGTCCCGTTCATCTCGGCCCGGAGAGGCGAAAGGAGCCGCAGTCCCGGGCGCCTCGCCTCACCCCGATTATCCGGGGGCGCGAGAATCGGCCGATCGGCCCGAATCGGTGCGCCGCACTCGGCCGCCGGGGGACTTATCAAGCGGCAATTTGACGGGCCGAGCGGACCAGTCGGATCTTCCCGCATGCATTCTTAAAGCGAAGCGAGCGGCCCCGCGGCGACGCCCGTTATCGGGGAAAAACAATGACCCGGGGCTTGATTAGACGCTCGGGGGGGAATTAGAGCGGCCCGGCACCGATTGGATTTAAATTTGATTTTGACGCGGAGGCGCGGCCAAGTTTGAAAGTCGCGCGGGAATTGGAGGCGAGCGGGTATCCGGCCCTGCGACCGGACAGTAAAATCACTTTTACGGCCGGGGAGGGGCGGTTGTTCCTTGGCCCGCGGGGCGTTAGCGCGGCATCGCCGAGGGCTGTAAAACGCGCGCGGGCCCCTAATATTCCCGGATCGCTTGTAAATGAAATCCAAGTGTCCCGGATTCTTCTTCGGCCCCGGCGCTCCCGATCGACCCGGGACAGGCGCCCCGGCGCTCGGGGACCTTTTTCAGGGGCGGACGAGGCGGACGCCCGCCCAGAAGACGGGGTATTATTTTAGCTCACTCGCGGAGGACAGTATGAAAGCTCGGAGGGGACATTTCCCGGGGACAAATGGAACAGCTGCCCGTTTTTTCTTCGCCGATCAACGGGGAGAGGACCGCGTCAAGAATACCTCGGGCTCCGCGCGGGAGATTCCAGCGATGCTTAGGCAAATCGAGGCGGTTAGTTAGCTTAAAATAATTTCCCGGGCCCGCTTTTATTGGATCTCGAGAGTCGAATTTACCTAGAAGGGATAATTGCCCGACTATTGAAATGATTTAAATAATAACTTTGCGTCTTTCGAGGCGCTGATGCATAAATCATGGCACACCGGCCAAAATAGATGGATACACGTCGTCCGAGTTGAAAACAGAGTTATAACGATGCCCAGTCGAACATCCACCTTTGGAATCCGAGCTGGCGATGATGCGCAAACGCGCCTCTCCCGAGCGAGATTCGTTTGGCGAGTCGTGCGCGGATTCTTATCGACCACTCGAGGGAAAAAGTCGAGGGCCTGCAGGAGAACGGGCCGAGTCATCCCTCTCGGAGACTGCGCGTGACACAGTAGCCCGCGGAGTGCAAAAAGCCGCGGGGCGACCCGGAGACTCCGACAGGAGCGAGGCCGGCCGATATAAAGAGCCGTCCCGATGCGCGGGCGCGCGATCGCGTGCAAGGCTAATCGCGCGCGAGCGAGCGACTGCCTCGCTTTCTCCGCGACGGCCGATCCGAAAGCGCGCGCTCGCCCGCTACGCCGCGGCGAGACGGTCGTGAAATGCAGACTCGAGAAGCCATTAAATTTTCCCCATGTACGTTATTGGGCCGATGCTAATGCTCGGTTCGTTGGCCAATGAGGAGAATTAATTGCCCGATCGATGAGCACTTTCGTATACGTGTGCAGTGGCCGCTCGGCTTTCGAGCGCCGCGACCTTTCCGACTTGAATTTCACGGTTTCACAAAGATTCCCGCATTTTTCCCAGATCCAGCGCTTGGGAAACTTTTAGCGGTTTGGGTAACGCGCGTCAAGGAGCCCAGTGAAAGATAAGACGATACGCGCGAGGAGACTGCCTCGAGCAAATAACTCTTTTGCATAACGGCGTTTAATGCTGCTTTTCCTCTGCTGCGCATGATTCACATCTTCTTCATTGGACTCGACGGGTAAGAAAGGGACGCCGCTCAAGAAAACCTGGGGCAATAGACGCGGCCCGGGCAGGTGGATGGATAGGGTGCAGTAGCGGCGGAAGCAACGAGGCACGTAAGCGCAATTAGTATAAGTCAGTCCGCGGATGAGGCGGAAATGCGCGCACGAATCCGTCTACCGATCGATCGGCCCGAGCGTAATTTATAGTCCCGCAATTAGGCGACGCCGGCTTTTATAAAAAGTTTCTGTTTAATAGACACCGGAATCGCCGCTCGCACTCTGGCTTTCTCTCTCTCTTTCCCTCTCTCTATATCTCTGGCGCGCACTCGGCCAGCTCGGCCAGACCGCCGACTTTTATAACGGCAATAACTGTTCGGAAATTTCAAAAAAAAAAAAAAAAATACCGACCTATTGAGGAGCCCAGGAACTTTCACTGTTTCATAGGCGACAATTCAAGAATGGAAAATAATACTCCGTTCTTCTTCTGCGCGGGAAAAATTATAAATCGCGTAACGACCTGTAGTCCGTGCACCACGGCACCGTTGTTATCGACACGATCTTCTTATCCCCCGACAGGAGTATCAAGAAAAACTTTTTATCGCGCCCGTCGACGAGGCGTAAAAACGATAACACCGACGGTAAACAGATCCAATACATTATAACGGCCTGTTGTCGCCGTCACGCTTCACGCCTCCACGCCCCCAAGCAAAAGTGGATGGGCGCCACTCCATGGAAAAGGTCGCGCGCTCCTGGTATACCGCAGAATTTGATTTTCCGCACCCGCGGAATGAAGAGCACTGGATATTTAGACGGATGGCTGCTCGGCCTAAGTGAATATGGCTCTCGTTTAAAGCGAAACGGCATTAAATTTCCAACTGAATAATACGACGTTTTACGACGTTTAATTTTGTTGTGCAATTTACTTACTATCGGTTAGCAACGAAAAATAATTTCTAAAATTGCAATCTGCAGAATAATACCAAATACAAGTTATTTAATCTAGACCTCATTTTTTATAAAATTAACATTGACTTTGTATTTTAATAATAATCAATAAAATGGTTCGTATCTTATCCGATTCGGTTCGAGTATATCTGAATTACATTTACTCAATCTGTGTTGAATGAGGGTTTATGAAATTATAATATTAAAATTGTATTAATAATGTGTGTGTGTGTGCGCTGGTAATAATTTCAATTGATTTCAAAAATTACAATGAAATTAGGAACGAAGATTCATTTACTTTGTGTGATTAATTTTAAACATGCTGAAATCTCAAAATTCGAATTGAATTGTTATATTTTAATTTTCTCAGCTTCTATACAATTTTTTACACTCCAAATATCATTCAAAACTGGTTATTATTTATGTTACTTAAGCTCATCTTCTTTTTGACAGATGCATTAAATATCCACACTTTGTGCGTATAAAGACAGCAGGATGATACACTAGACTAGCCTTGCCACACGGCCAAGGCTCGACGTTAATTTTCAATTCAAATAATGGCAAGTTTGCATAATGATTCACTAGAACTCAAATCTCGCTCCTGCAGAAATCGACATTAAATAGTCGTAAAGCTGTACCCATCCTCCTAATCCGGCATGAAAATTTCATCGAACCCCTCAACCAATATCCTCCACTTATATTTCTGCACAGTTCGATTCTCGTCGATAATTTTGCGAATCGAGAGCCGTCCCCCACTCCGCAGCACACACGTGCCTCAGGATTCCGCGGCTTGGCGCGTTTTAAAGCTCCCCACGTCGCGCGAAATCGCCTAATCAGCTCGCGCGGATAAATTGCACTTTTACGGCTCGTTCGGCGGCCGCGCGCCGATCGTAAAAAGTCATATTTATGCATGGCAATCGCGATCGGTCGTCGTCCCACCCCTACTCTGTCTTCGTTCCCGCCATTTTTCCTTCCTATCCCTCCAAGTATTTTTCCTCCCCCCTGCATAATCCGACTCCGCTCGAATGTCACAATTCGCGATATCCCGTGGCGCACACGCGCGTTTCATTTATTTTGGATTGGGGGGGGGGAGGGGGGGTAATTGTTTCTCTATGCGTTTTCATTGTTACATTTGTTGTAGGATATTACTGTAAAATTATTAATACGTTGCGAGGAATAGGAAACACGCACTCAAGCTCTCAGCAAATGATTAAATTAAATGTATCTTTAACTGTTATTTTATCGCCTGTGTTATTGTTTTTGTTCGACCTTTATTTACAGCCACTTGTCAAATGATGATTTTACTTGGCTGTTTAAACTTTTAGTACTATACTAAAATATGGTTGTGAAATTTCAGTTCTCTTGTAACTACTTCCTGCTGTATTAATGTTATTACCATCTGTACAACTGAAAACTTAAAATTAGATCAATGTTAAATTCGAAAAAATATCTTGAAACTATTTTTAATCTTAATCCAATGAGTGTCATTAAGTAAAAACAATGTAAGTAAAAGCAAATTTTAACAGATGCTTTAATGCAGAGATAAATTTCTTGTAAAGCAACTGATTTCAGAAGACGAATCGACGACAATACTAATGAAATTGGACAGTTTTATTGATGATTACTGTTCAATCGTGTTATTTCATTTGCAGATAAGACTCAATAAGTATCAGTAGGTAAATGAGAAAATGTACGACGGTATTAATTGCGACGTAAGATATTTGATGTGTAATTTGATTTGTGATGCTGTTGTAAAGCTTCTTTTATGCAGAATAAATGATGTATCCTCAATAAGACATGACACGAGTCTTTATAACATGTACGATGGCGGAGTTTTGAAGAAACAATATGAAGAGACAAATTCGCTCAACTGTCACTCGATTTCAGCTTGTACTTGGACAAGATATTCGCCTTGGCAAAGGGCAGTTTTTCATCCTGGTCAATGTAGGCTAGCGCACCGCAAAGGCCGGTGAGCCGTCGGCTCGTAAAAGATTTTTATAGTCCTCGGGCTCGGTGAAATAAGTGCGCTCTTCCTTGATCTTAACTATTAAAAAGTCATTCGGCCACGAAACTGGTCCTCCGGTCCACCTGCGACGATTTTACGAGGCGCCCGTGCACGCTAACCGAATCTATCATGATTTCAGAGACCGCTAACTTATTCAGTGCAATGTCCTCACGTGCATTCTTGCGAATATCGCCCTGCGTTAACGCCCGAATGAAGCTTGCATTGTTCTAGACGATATTTTACTTTTATTCGATCCCACCAACGACATCGTCCACAAATACCACATGAACGTGATTCGAGAAAATACAGAAAGTATGGGTGCGATCTAGTGAAAGTTTAAAAAGACGATTTTAACTATTCATACAAGAGATGATGTGAATCGTTAAAGGGTTATTTTTACGGAAATGTTTTTACGCGAATACTATTGACGTTATTGCACTTTGTTTCTC
Organism: Sycophaga agraensis; assembly: GCA_018906755.1. Classification (NCBI taxonomy): domain Eukaryota; kingdom Metazoa; phylum Arthropoda; class Insecta; order Hymenoptera; family Pteromalidae; genus Sycophaga; species Sycophaga agraensis. The sequence goes on along the minus strand of JACCIE010000032.1, from coordinate 1,139,844 downwards.
TTACGAAATCATTTTTTCATAATATGTCACAGTTTCGTGTCTCTGAAATACTTAATGGTACCTATAAATTCTTAATACAACAGTATGTAGTTGGTTCAAATACAACACAAGAATTAAATGGTGCATTTCTCACAGTGTTATCTGAATAAGGCCAAGCGCATTTACTACTACGCTTGACTTTAAAATGCCATCGCCGTAACATTTGAAAATTAGGAAAGATACAGTGTTGCCGTCCCTATGTGACAGGTAGCCCATGGCTAGTTCCTCGTATGCTCGAGCAGGCGGATATTCTATGCAAAGGGTCAGAAGCTCCATTTGCTTGTGCGAGTGAACACTTGCGGGGCACCAACCAAAAATTGAACAGACATTGCGGCTCATGGCTTGCTGGAGCATGAGTGTTTTATTATAGTGCGAATGATCCTACCGGGAAAAAAGTCCCGAGCTCGCGCGCGGATGTCACAGTGTCTTTATTTTAAATACAAGTACTGAACGGCTGGTATTTTCGGTAATACCATGCTTTTTATTTTTTTGGCAATATTCAGAGGATTTGATGCAAACGTTTGGAAAAATTTTAGATCTTGAAAAAATCATAATTACACAGCTCACGCGGTATAATAATTTGTCCAACGACATACTTTTTCTTTGACAGAGTGTGAAGAATCTCCATTGAGAAGGTTGCTTTTCAAAAATGTCTGTGCTCTACAAAAGGAGGGAAAAAATAATCATTCCCCCGTGATCTGGTTAGAGGAGAGGCGGTATGTAGGGTGAAGAGGACTCGAAAGTTGCAAAGTTTTTCCGCTCGAGGGGGGTAAGTCTGGGGAGGGGGTAGTGTGGTGGGTGGGGTGGGGGGCGTATCGGCGCGCGTCGCCTCCCGCGGTCCCTCACTCGGCATCATTCGGAACTTGGCGATTTTCGAAGTTAATAAATCTCCTTTTACTTTTACGTCGTTGGAACCCGGCCCGGCCCCCGGGATGGAGTGGCGAACTTTTTTTACGCCGCGCGCGCGCGCGAGAGAAGCATTTTCGAGACACTCCGAAAAACTTTTCCGCCCCCTCGCACTCGGGCCGTGGCGCCCGCGGCGTGTGTACACGCTGTACAGAGGCGGGCGGCGCGGGTGCGGCCGGCAAAAAACTTGAGGCTCTTTTGGACCCGCGGCGCTTGGACAATCCAGGGAATGGAAGCGAGAGGAAAAGCGCCGGGAGGGACAGGAGCGCGGCCTAGGGAAACACTTTGGGGCAATCTTGGCCGACGCGATGACTTCTCTCTCGGCTGATGACCAAATTCCGGCAAAGTGCGGAGCTCGAATCTTTGTTTTTTGGATGCCGCGGTAGGAGTAGGTGCGGTCGACTCCCCGCTATCTTGGCACGTTTTCAATTCCGAAGAAACGGTTCATGCGATTGTGGGCTTTTACGATCGCATGACAATTTTTGGAATCTGGGCAATCTCGAGATGTTATTCTCAAGCGGGCAAAAGACTCGCGGAAGAGTCGTCCAATCTGTATGGGCCCCTCGAACTAGAGATGAATAATCCCGAGCGGCTGGAGAGCTAAATAAACATTTGCTCGCGTCGCAGCCGTAGAAATCTGGTGATTAATCAAGGCTCGGAGGTCAAATAGGCGAAAGTCGGCCCCTTGGCCCGGGCAAATTATTCTTAAACAGAGGATGGCTCGGCTGCCGGCAATTAAAAGACTTCCGGGAAAAAGACGAGGGCTGGAGGGGCCGAGTTGATCGGGCGGGCCGGGAGGCAAGGCGCGAGTCTCTTATAAACCAAAAAGTCCAAGTCGCGTCGGTGATAATTAAGCCCGGGGAATTTGCAGAGGCGCTTGCGCGGGGCGGCGCGGCGCAAAAAGGCGGGCCGAAGAAAAACATGCCCGTCGGGGGCAGTTTGCAGGAGAAACATTGACAGTTGGAATGGGGCCGCGGGAGACGCGCCGCGAAATGAATTCGGAAAGAGGCGGGGGCGCAAAAGCGCTCCGATTGTCCCCGCGGGCGCGAGGCGCCGAGTCCGCTTGGCCGGGCCGCGGGATCATCGCGGCCGATTTAATTAAGCCCGGCTCGGGCGCGGATCAGCTCGCAGGGCGGCCCTCGGACGTGTATTCAGGGCCGGGCTGCGGGCGGCTTTCACCCGGCCGAGGGCCCGGCATTATGCCGCGGGGACACAAAGAAGTGGCGGCGGCGGCGGCGGCGGCGGCGCAGACACGGACGGCTCGGCCGGCAATCAAAAGCCGGCGGCGGAGGGCTAATTTTTCGTGTCAACGGGGCGAGCGCCGCGGGTCCGGCTTGCCGGCCGAGCAAACACGCCCGGGCGGACCTAATCCCGCATAGAAAGCAGAGGCCGTGTGTGCGCTGAGGGCCGCCCTCGTCCTTATCGCCGGCCGGCCACTTTTCAGGGGCCGGCGCACCGCGAATTTCAATGGGGCAGCCGGTGGCCGACTTATTGTTGGCTCCTTGCGCGCGGATCCCCGGGCGGATCGCTCGGCGAAACTGACCGGCCGAGCCTCGCGCCCTGCCATTTGAAAGTCAAATAGGGGAGAGCCTCCGAGGGATATTCCCCGGATGGAGCCGCCCACCGAGGCCCTGGACCGGCAGGGCAAGCCGGCCTCTCGCCGCCGCGCCGTCGCTCCGGTGGACGGGAGCCGTTTTTCCCCGCGCCCGTTTGAGAGCCCAGTAATCGACGGGCCTTGCCAAGGACTCCCCGCGTCACCGGGTATAATTAGAAGATGGAGACGTAGGGCCGCGCTGGTCACTCGCTCGATCGATGCCCAACCTCGCCCGGGAATCCGCCGGCCGTGTTCTCGGGGGCTCCCGGCGCGCGCCGCCGGACTTAAAAATGCAATCGGTCGCGCTTCTATTCTAGTGGGTCTAATTCTGTAATAAAGCGGCCACTTAGCCGGGCAGCGTCGCCATGGACCGAGCGGCCGCCGCCGAGGAGACTGGTAGAGTGCGCGCGGCCGGCCGGCGTCGGGGGCCCGTTGCTGCGGCGCCCGCGGGGAGACAGTGTCGGCCTCGAGCCGGTCGCGCCTCCTCAGCACCGAGCTATGGGCCGCGTTTCCCAGCGGCCGGGGGACCGTTGTTTGCCTTGGCGGCCGGGGGCAGCGAGGTCACGTCGGCCCGAGGTCCCGGCAGGACGGCGGCCGGGTCGATCGAGAGCTCGGGGCGGTTAGGCTCTCGGGAGGCTGGGCCGGGCAGCCTCGGGGCGCGCGCTCAACGGTCGGCGGTGATCGATTCGCCGGCCCGACTGTTTCCCTCGACCTATCGATCGCTCGCCGCCGGCATCCTCGGGCCGAGCCGGCGCTGGAGGGCCGGGAAAGGGACGCCGATCCGCGCTCGGGTGTATTTCAATCCGCGGGCGGCCGGCGCGATAAGCCGGGGCGATCGGCCCAGGAGCCGTGGGCGCGGGCGGGAGGCCGAGAGAGGCGCGAGCGCGCCGAAATAGCTTTGGCACGGGCGCGCATTGTCCCGCGGGCACCATGGGATATTTACAAGAGCCGACGCTGACAGCTGTCGCGGGCTCTTCTGCCTCGCGCGCCGCCGCTCAGTCTCCGGCGCCGCCGCCGATTCCGAAATTCCCCGCAGACTCGGGCTCGGGACGTCTCGGAAGCGATCGCCAAGTGACCACTAGAGGCTGCTGCCCCTGGTATCGTTACCGTAAACGCCTGCGACTCAACTCTTCTCAGTTTAGAAAGTCAAATCACTGCTTTATGCTCGGCTTTACGAGTGTACCGATACTTACGGTAATAAAAGATATTTCATATTGCACTGCGCTGCAATTGCTTATTCACAGTGTATGTAATACTTGTCATCGTACCGCACAAATGCACGAGCAATACTCAAGCATTTCAAAGTAATAAAACAAATCGATAATCCGCGTGTCTTTATGTTTTTCAAATTATCGAGCAAATTATGCTTACAGCTTTTATATAACTTTGTTTAATTAAAAAATTACGGTAGTAAATTTATTTTCTTGGCTCGTACTTTATTCGTCGTATAACTGACAATGAATTTTTAAATATCCGCATTAAGATTTCTTCGCGTAAGCTGCTCATTCGCTACAGAGTGACAGATTCATGGCTTCGCGCGTGGAGAGACAGCCTACGACAATTTGAAAAACATTTTATACTTGTTTCCTTCTGAAATATCATTCTTAAGGAGGGTTCCAGTTGTAACTAAAAGAGCTGGTTACTGCTCAAATGTCACTCCTTCGACTCGGAAGAAATGTAACGAACGCTTTGGAATCGCCTAGAAAATGTTTCGAATCTGCCAGATTCTCCGAGGCTTCGCGTACCTTTTCGAGGTTACCTCCCCGGCTATCCCGCTATATAGGTAGGCTATCCTCTATTTTTGTACCGGTAGACACGTTTTCGTTCTAGCCCAGTCTCATAGGGGCGTTTTATCAAATCACGGCGGCGGCCCCTTTCTCCGGGAACCCACGGCCCCGCCCCTCGGCCCACGGTTAATTCGGAATTCAAAGAGAGAAACTCTTCCTTTGCGTTCGATCGGCGCGCCCACTTTTTGGTCACTTCCCGAGGAGGCCGTCGCCTCGGGTTATTGTTCCCGCGCTTTAAATAGCTAATGGAATAACGCCCTCGGCACACAACTCTGCCTTTGTTCCTTCTTTCATAGCTAACGAGCTCGCGGCGAGTGCGCCTATGTATGCCCGGGGCCGCGCAGTTGTTATTTATCCGTTGACACGTACATCGTCCCGGCATCGGCGCGTGATGCAATTCCTCAAACTCGATTAAGACCTCCTCGAATTGCACATGCGCGCGCGGACCAGTTCCTCTGCTCTACTAAGTCCGCGCCAAGTTTTCGGGCATACGTCGAAAATACGGTAAAAACTTTCTCCCCGAGGTCTGCCGCCTCCGATAACAAAGGACTGTTGCCTTCCGAGTATAGATGTCGAAGAGACGCGTGAGTCCGAGCGTCCGGTGGATCCGCCGGCCGAAGAAAAAGCCGAGAAAATCTGGGAAAACGAGATCGAGCGCGGGGATTAAATCGTTATCGGCCGCGGGACGGCCAAGTCTCCTTCCTTAGGGGCCGGGGAGACAAGAGAGGCGCGCGGAGCCGCGGCCGCGTATGAATTCGAAGAATAACACGGGCCGGTCATCTTTCGGAATCCGCGGGCCGTGTTATTACTCTTCGAAATCCCGTGTTTATTTTGGCAGGGCCGGCGGAGCATTAGCCCGGCGCATACCAATTGAACAATAACACGAAAAGAGGGAAGCGCGGGGCGAAAGAAAAGCCTGCCCGCGGCACGTGGGAAAGCCGGCGGGCGAGCTGGCCGGCTAATCGGCCGGCCGCATTCCCCGGGTAAAAATAGCGGGCGCGCGGCATCATAAGGGGCCGCCGCGCGTGACAATGTCCGGGGCGCGCATTCCGGGCGCGTCCGCGCGGCCGTCGCGGGCCTATTTCTGGGGGCGCACACCTACGCCGCGGAGGGCAGCGCAATCGGCCGCCGCTCACTTTTTCACAGCGGCCGCGCTTCTATTCGGGATAAATCACCGTGGCGCAAGCGGGCCCGCGCGCCCGTACCTCGCGGCTGTGAAAGCTTGTTTATAAATAGGCGAGACGTCGCGCGCGTCGCTCTGCCGCGGGGAGTCGCGTGCGGGTTCCGCGTGCCGACGTACTGCCGGCTCGCCAAAGGGGCTTAGCCGCCGATCCTTTTTGCCGGATCGACGGCAGAATTCGATGCCTTTATTAAATTTATCGCGCGGCCGCGCCTGAAAAAGATAAACGCTCGAAAGCGCGCCCGGAATGACAATGTCCCCGGCTCTGGCAATCTAATGGCCGCTCAAAAAAAATATAATGTTACTTATTCAATTACCCGGCTTAAAAACTCCCCGTTTTATAATGTAATCCCCGGGCTGGCCGGCCCCGCGTTTCGCAAATTAGGAGATATTCCGGAACAATCGAGGCGACAGTTAGGCCCGTTATTTAGCAAATGGAACTGCAGCCAAACTTACACAATCGCAATTTGCCTTTTTTGCGCCAAAATGCCCGCTGTTACGCCTGCAAATCCCCGTAAGCTCCTGAATCATTTTTATGAAACTCTAACGTCCATATTGCTATTAAATAGATATTTCCAAGTTACTTTATCGATCGTTAAATCTCTCTTGGGATACGTAATTAAAACGTTTGCATTATTCGGAATTTTAATTATGATTGGGTTCGTTAAATTCCCAACAATATTTTACTTATTTGTTTCACAAAATAATATGCCCCCTTTTTTCCCTCGCTGCATTAAATTTTTACAATAATGTTGGCCTTAACGATGTACTTAAATCATTTTTCATTATTAAGTGTTAGAACGACCAATTAAATACTCGAGTAAACGTCGAAAAATAGGTTCACCGTTTATTTAAAACTGCAAAGTATTATTATATTATATAAATATATTACATTCGTTTAGTTAACTATGTGAATACCGCCATTAGCATAATGGTTATTAATATTTGTATAATAGTGATCTGAATAACTCTAGACTTGTTTTTGTTCCAATAAGATATTGCCTGTTTCATCAGAAAACATTCGAATGTCAACAAGGTCGAGAATGATTTGTATAAATTTGATTATTAAGATGTTTTTCACGTTTAAAGAGTAACGAATTGTAAACGGGTCTTTGTGTGTCTCAAATTTGTAAGAAATTCAGCTTCTGTCCATTGATTTATGATCTTATTGTCACTATAGTATTTAAATATCTGACGTAATTTAACGCTTAACATAATGTTCCAAGTTTCATATGGTTTGTATTTACTGCTAGGTACATAATCACATGTATTGTCTATATATCATGTCTTTAATTTTCACCGCTCATCCAAGAGTCGTTACCAAGTCACTTTGACTCTATAAACTCCTTAGAAATATATAGACTTAACTTTCCTAATACTATCCCAGATATCATCATTGTCCAATTAATTTATACCAATTAATGAAGGCTTGAAATTTTTGTTTAGATAGCAAAGAAAATGATACATAAATTGGTATTTTGTAACATTGGTATTTGAGCTACCGATAACATTTTCTATTTATGCAGACAGGTATATTTATAATGGAAATAAACACAAATAATACAAACTATGCATAAATAACATTATGAAAAATGGATATTACGTATTTTTACAGGCAATAATTGCAAATAATGAAACGTGTACCAATCTTTTTGGTCGGCGTAGCGTGGAATTCCGTAAAATGTAAAATAAATCCTTGGCAAATAAAAGCGAAGATAAAAGATTTTTCAAAGAGAGAGTTGATTTTCTCGAAAATGATTCAAAGCAAGGGCACGCTCTACATTGGCAAAATCTAAATAGCGGAGCGAGGCTGTGGCCGTTAAAAGAGAGGCGCTCTTAGAGAATTGTTTAAGAGGTAGGCGCAGCGAGAGGGGGGGGGGAAGGCGTTGGGTGGCCCCAGCCGTTCTCCCAGGCATTATTCAATTCTCTCGATTACATCCGCCGGGGGAAATGGACTTAGCCGGGAGATCTGCAGGCGGGCGTCCCCGGCGCTCCCGGCGCTCCCGGCGCTCCCGGCGCTCCTCGGCTCCCGCGGCTTTCGTCTCACTGGCCGCTAATTCGATTCGGGCATATTCCTGTAAGTGCAGCGCAATCAAATATGTAGGACTCGTGAGCCCGGGGCTGACTTTCGCTTAACCGCCATCCGGCCGGGACTCGGGAGGCGCGCGCCGGCGCGTAAATGAATTGATGCCCGCGCCACCCGAGCGTAAACAGCGGCCAATTCCGTGCGCGCGCGTGCATTATTGCGAGTTTTACTGCGCCGGGGGCAATTGAACGGGGCGATAAAATATTCCGTGGGCCGAAGCACGCGTTAAAAGGGCCATTCGGCTGAATTATTCAGGCGCGGCCGCGGCGAAAAAGGCGGAGGAAGGGGCCGCGGCGGGGCGGAGGCCGGCCGGCAGCTGTCGGTCTCCTAGCTGTCCGAGCGCCGCGCCGCGTCTCGCGCACTAACGATATTAGACCGGCGCGCGGGGGCTGCCGCCGCCGCCGCCGCCGCCGCCGCAGCCGGCCTCCGATGGGGCGCGGCCCGAGATTAATAATTGCGCGCGGCGCCTTTTTGGCGGCCGGCCTTCTTATTAAATTTCCCGCGCCGCCCGTAAATCAGCGGCCGGCCCCGCGGCTCGCCCTCGCGCCCGTCGCGCCCAATTGAGGGGCCAAATTGCCGGGTTTCGTGGAATCCGGCTTACAGCGTCCGCGATGCGAGCCGCCGCTCTGATTAATTCGCGCGGTGCGCTCGGCGTTATTATCGCTGGGCCGCCGCGACCCGGCGATTATTAACGCCCGCGAGATATTTACAGGCGCTGAGACTGGATTATTGCGACACTCCTAAAAAGTCGCCCGTCCTCCTCCCTGCGTCTTTCCTTTTGCCGCTTGCGTATTTTTAGCACCCTTTCTCTCGCTTGATTTCAATTGGCTGATAGGATGCTGCGATTATATCTCAATGGTGCGGTGTTCTCCTATCGCAGGGAATAAGCTAATATTTTTAACATCGAGCTACGAGCAGGAGCGTATCGATTAATTTTAATCTACAAAGAGAAATTTAATCCATGCAATCAGAAAAATTTAATATCACCTATTACTATATCAGGTACTAATATCCGATGAGATGTACTTGATAAATCATAAAAATCATTAAACATTATACGGTAGAAACTAATCCTCGGTATTTATAACGAATAAAACAGCAATTTCATTGCTCGATTGAAGAAAGTTAATACAACCGATTTGTATATTTATATCAGAATCTATAATTAAAAGGCATGAAAATGATAAATTACACAAGATTTTTTGGCAATCGTCTCTTTAAAATTGTGAGCCGTGATGGCATAAAAGGTCATTTTATATAATGCTGCGAGTCACTTGCACGGAATGGCGCCAAATATATGTGGCACATTATTCGCCACGGTTTTCAGATTCAGAGTTATACTTCTGGATGCAATAAGATTCGGCAGACAGGAACTATCGGAGTGAAAATTTTCTAAATATATATAGTAAAAATAAATGGTATATGTAATATACAATACCGCCAATACGAATGCCCTGTGTTTCGCTTAGCGAATGTGATTTAGCTACATCTGACCTATCAACTGGTACCTTTTTTTCAATTCAAAAGGGTACAATAATGCCAGATAATACGAGTGTTTAACACAGGAGAGTCATGCGTCAGGAGAGTTGGGCTATCCCTTAAAAATGTAAAGCTCATGAGACATAATTGCACGAAAGGCTTTGTCCCAGCGGCTAAGAAAAAGACACGGCGCAGAGTCGGCTGGGCAAAGAGGCTGATTGGCGGAAGCGCATTCGCGGGAGCACGGGAGCCCGGTCAAAGCCGAGGAGCGGCGCTCGAGGGAACAATAGCAGGGCCAGCGGCGCAAAAAGGCCCGGGCGGCTCGAGGGCCCTCGGCGCCCGAGCCCCGGGTCCTCGAGGAAGCCGCGCGCCGGCTCCACAGGTGGCAGGCGGGTCGCCGCGAGGAGGCGCGCCAGGGCCTTTCGCCGAGGCCCCGAGGAGGTCGCGCCTCGATGCCCGCGTCTAATCCGCCGCCTAATTGGATTCGGCCGCCCAAGCAGCCGCTAATAAAACACGGCATTAATCACCTCGGCGGCCGATCGAGCAGGTCTCCGACTCGGGTAGGCCCGGCCGAGGTCCTCGCTCCTCCTGCTGCGCTCGGCGAAAGTTACCCGGGCGCCCGGTAGCACATCGGGTACTTTCTTCGCAATTAGGACCGCCCGCCTCGCCGGCGACTCGTTGCGCCGTTTTCCCTCCAGATGATCGCGCGGCCCCGGATCATTTCCGCCGGGCTAATGCGCCCCGCGCGGCCAAAGCGCGCATTAGCGCCGGCGAGGCGGGCGGCTGGCGCTCGAGCGAGCGCCGCGGCGCGGCTCCGGCAGACCCGCTTAAATATGCAAAGGTTATTCCAAGTTGACTCTTTTAAAGCTTATTTGCGGCACATCAAAGTCAAAGTTTTAAAGCCCGCGCACATGCGCACATGCGCGCCGGCCTAGCCAATATCAAAAAATACAACTACACGGGGGGGTATTGCGCGAGATCGATATGACGTCAAACATTCAAAAGCTTAAAATCCCCACTTTCCTGCACTGCGGTAATACGCTTGAAAATGACCCGGGCGAAAAGTTTTCTTTCTCGTGCGGCAGAACTGAACGATATGCAATGCCATCACGAGTCACTTTATCATACCCGCGGCGCGTACCGATATTAATACGATAACAAAGTTTTCTATCTTCGAGCTCTTCCCCGATTCGCCGCGACGTTAGGGTAAGTCAATTTAGGATGAAGATTTTTTTATTATACTTGCACAATATGTCGTAGAAAAAGTTTACAAACGAGTGTATGAGAGCAATATCTATTTGTCTACCTCCGTCTCTCCAACGGTTCGAATTACCGCTTAGTAAATTTCCACTAGATTGGAGATGGCCAGATTTTTACGATATATATATATAGATATGCCGTGGGATTTCACGCGCGACGAGACGCTGGATTTAACTTTTGTCGATAGTCGAATCGATGAGACTATGAATAAAGCAAATCCTTGGAAGAAATTCTCGTCTCGGGTCAAATTCATCCTGACTTATTGAACGCGCGTTCTAAAAATTTTAACTGGCCAAAGCTCCTAAGCAAGCCAGGTGGGCTTTTGTTTATTGAGCGGGCTACGGGGACAAATAAACCGTCGATACGAGCCCAAAACTAGTTGGAGAAAAAGCTTTACAGAATAATTCATGCGCGGAAATTAACATAGCTTAATGAGGGGCGGACTTTGTTCCGCGCCCCGGCCCATATAATAAATAATCCCCTCCCCCGGCCCCTAGTTATCAATGCACAGGAGAGGAATTATGGTAACACAAGCTTGTTCGCCGGGTAGGAGAGCACACTTGTGAGAGCGCACATTTGAATGCGTCTGCGCCCGCTTATACGGCCCTCTACAAATTTTCAAAGGATAATTATGGCGTTTAACTCGATAAAAGCGCTTTGCTGCAACGGATACGCCGTGCGCAATATCGCGTGCACTCGTATGTGCACATGGCCGTGGCCTCCCCTGCAGTGCCACAAGCAGGGCGCCGCGTCAATGAGTTTATTTTCTTTCGGGCGGCGCACGTTTCGAAGACACTTTATAACGTTTGAGCCGCCCGGCCCGTCCGCCCCCGCCGGCCGAGCACTGATTGACGTTACCGAATTTTCTCCGTCATTCAATGAAATGAAACAAAGCTCGTTCGTCCTTGAATCAATCACGCATGGAATGTTTCGTTTGCGATTTGCTCGTAGATCCACACTGGACCTCTCCTCTATGGCATTAATCGAGCGTAAAAAGTACTTTAATCCATCAAAATTCAAGTTTCATACATTAATCCGCCCGATATCGACATTCTTAGTCATTATTTCCGGCGAGCCCGGCTTTAAAATCCGTATTCTGCTTACAGTGCATAAAAACTATTGACAGCTCCTTGTTTAAATATATACTTTTCTAATCGAACTCCAGTGCTCTCATTCATACCAAAGCGCGAGCCACGTGGTGCGTACCAGCGCCTCCTTCTAACTTGTTTTATCGCAATTTTTTTTTAAATCCACAGATCTGCAGTTTGCCGGAACTAACGGTTTCAGTCGGCGCGTACTCCATAGTTGAAAGCCGACGCATGCCTACATGTACACATGTAGTCCTTTTTCGTTGAGCTTTTAATTATTTCACGAGATGCGCGAGATAGCCTTGATTTTTACATTTCTGCCCTGCACGAGTACAACATTCGATATCAATTGTGAGATCTACGAAGCGTAGTTTTTGCTCACCTTTTACACGTTAAGAGATGTCGCCACTCGCTTTGATTTTTAAAATTAGGACTCAAAGTAAAATAATTTTCGGTACAGTCCGAATGCATCGGTACAATGTTCTCGATTCGCGAATAGAATAATTAAACTTTGAAATTGTCCGATTTAGTATGATCGGTCATAATTGCATTGGCAAGCAAATGAAAGATACAATTAATCGCGTGTCAATTTGGTCACATTAGCGCATATATCCCGTTCTTTTAACCTATCAAGTGTGTTTCAATGTCACATTATGTAGCTGTTCGCTCGCTCTTTAAAGTCGAAAGGTCGGAAAGTCATTCCAAGTCGGCCATTTTAAGAAATTTAACTTTCAATTATGGCGGCAACAGCAGCAGCAGCAGCGAGACGCAAACGCGATGTTTCAGACCGCAGCGATAAATAGCAATTAGCCTAATATTCTCGGAGGAGCCATCGTCGTGGGCATAATGGCCCGCCTGCGCAATTTTTACGACCGCGCGGATTTTCTGTTGTCGCAGCCGACACGAATGGAATAAGAAAAAAAAACGAATTGGCCCGCGCCGCGGAGAATTCGCGCCTCGGCCACTTTCAGCGGCGTCGTAATTATTGTCTTGCGCACGGAGTTTCCGCAGAGCCCGCGGCAAAGGCCCTCATTATATATCCCGGCGCACGCGAGCGGAGAGTCCTGAAACAATCGATCAATCGCACTCGATTCCCTTACAATCAATTGCGCAAGACCCGGGCAGGAGTTTGAGCGAAGGAGCCGGTGCGCAGCGCGCCCGGATAATCCCTCTGCGGGAGACCGGAGAGCGCCCCGGGGCCGCGGACCAACTGCTCCCGGGGCATCTCGGGCCGCGGTAATTGTCGGCGGAGGGGCGGGGAATCGCATTAGGGGCGCGGCGCTCGCGAATTCCGCCCGGGCCGCGAGGATTTTCGCGCGGCGCCGGGGCTTCTTTCCCTGAATGCCGGCTGATGATTAATTTGCGAGGAGGGGCGCGCCCTAACTTCGTTCCGGCAAGTTGCCGATCCCGGGCGCCGCCCACCGCGGCCCGCCTCCTGGGGCCCGGGTAACCGCGTTCGCCGCCCTGGGCCGAGTGTGCGGGCGGCCCGCGGAAAAGGCCGGGGCGCCGGCGAGCGCCGCCGCACAATCGGCCGGCCCGAGCTCTAATTTCTCGGGGGCGAGTCTCCTGCGGCGTCGGCCCGCGTCACCGGTTATATCTCATACATTAAAGATACAGCGGCCCCTCGAGGGCGCCTCGCCCCGGAAGATTGCCTGGCGCTCGGCCTGCCGCGCGAGGAGGCGAAAAGACGCGCCCGGGCCATTTGAATGTTGCATTAAACATCGGCCTCGCGCTCCCGTAATCTTCCCTTTATTGGGATTGCCGCCTTATGCCCACACGCCGGCGGCGACGCCCCAAAGGCGCCGCGGATCCTCTTCAGGATTCAAATGCGCGGTAGGCGCCCTTGACAGCCAAAGCGCCGCCCGCAAAAACACCTAAACAGATGGAGATGACAAGGTGGCTGCGTGACTCGGCAGCCCGAGCGACTCTCGGCCCGCCCGGGACAGACAGCTGCCGAGGGGATTTTTTCCGAATGACTTGGCGCCCACCGCGAGGAAAGCTCCATTAATTCACCCTGGATCTCTCGGGGAATTTACATCGCGTGCAGGCCAGAGATTAAGCCCCGGGATGCTGCATTGGAAAACATGGGCACGTATATATTATCGAGCGTATGCGGGGGGCTACGCAGAGAATAGGAAACCGCGCCAGGCGCAATTTACATTTCTTACTTCGCGCGAGTGTTGCGCGCGCCAGTTAGAAAATAACCATTAGATGCGTGACAGTTACCAAACAGCTTTCCTCTCTAATCGCTATTTTCAAAATTCTTCACGGCATCACAAGTAGACACAAACTGAATTGAATTTCAAATCCATATCATGTGGTAATAACGTCACATCTATCAGTGTCTAAACGATGTAGTCACATCGCTAACATTGCGGCCAACATTTGAAATTCTATTTAGATTGCGTTTTGACTTTCAGCCTCGAATAATTGCGAGCACGCTCAAATCAAAGACAGCTGATGAGTAAAACATGTTGTTTTTCTACTTTGAATGTAATCTGAAAAAATTGCAAAAGAGAACAATAGTTACAAGGTGAGAAAAAACGATAAGAGGTATCTGAACTTGTGAGGATGTGAAAATCCGTCGGTTAAGAGCTCCTTCTCTTCTAGGGAATGCGTTCAAGCGAAAACCTACCAGGAAAATATTTATTTTGCACCTAGCACAGCGCCTCGCGCACGCGGCGCAATGAATCCCAGTAAGCATCCGGAAGCAGCAACTCGCCCTCTGATAACGAGGGGAAACGGGCCAAATAGAAAGTATCCTTCAGTTTGAATCTCGGCGGTCTTAAAAATCCATCGTGCATTTCTGGAAAGGCGTGGGGGAGAAAGGCCGAAAGAAGCCTGGCGGGAAAGTGCAGCCGTTCCTCTCCGGCGCGGTGGGTCATACGTCTTACTTAACCCCCGCGGGCTCAGGCGAGACGGACCGAGTGGGCGGAATCGGCCCCGTGCAAGGAATTTAATTTTCTATTTTACTAGTCTTTCGCGCGCCTCACGCCTACGGCGTCTCCTTCCGGCGGCTGCGGAATGCGCCTTTTATCGGGGCCGCCGACCAATCGATATAGGCTCAAATTCTGAGGATTCTCGATTGAAATATTCCGTGAGGGCCGGGGATTCCCCCCGCGCATCTCCCACCTGAAAAGTGTGAAGGGCACTCGGTAGATCGGCGATTTTCCACCTACCTGCCGAATAGTCACTCGATAGCGCTGCGGTGATTTAAGGGCCGCTGCCTGGTTAAATTAGAAGAGCTCCCTTCAACAGTTTGCAGGGATTAAGCGCTTCCGCAAAATTAATAAACGGTCATAAAACCTGCTCGCAAGAGAGAGTTGGAGGTTACGGCGAGCATTGTGTAACGGCGCAAAAGATGCTCTCTTTCGTTATTTGATGATTTCACGGAAGAGAGATTCATTTGGCAATTAATCACATGTATACATGAATAATTTATTTGAACGGATGAATCTATTACTACTGAATTCATTGATGATCATAGGTCAATGATCTAAATAACACATTTCATGTTAAAACTTGAAAATGAGTTATTTGTATCAAAATGGAAACTATATATAATATGCAGACTGAATAAATATCAAGTAATATATCGAAAATTTAACAAAATAAATAAGTGAAGTAAATGGAAATTAATCATATTTATTATACACGATTGATTGTGTGAAATTCCTGGGAACACTCGTGGAGAAACTTGTATGGAGTATAAGATGAGTTTTAGATCATTTTCAGCGAAGTATAATTCATATTAGTTTGTAGAACTTTAACGTACTTTATTTCAAAATCAAATGTTTGAGTTGCAAAAGGTTCGGTAAATATGAACTTTGACCAGGCAGCTGCAAACTTGGTTCATATATTTCAAAATATAATATGTGTAATTTGTGCAGGGATGCTAACGGCAATGGCAAAAATACGACAAATTAATTGAGAGAATATACAGTGATTGAAGTTTGTGCTTCAGTTGAATTTCCAGATAATCGTCCATAGGAAAAATTAACAAATTCAACAAATCTGGGCGATATTCGGAATTGTAGAGTGAGAAAAAATCAAAAGTTCCGGGCGAATGAAAGTGTTCATTAAAATTTTTCAAATAAAACTACTTTAAATGGATTTTCGAGGAGGAAATTTCATTACTTTAGAAAACGCTGAAAAAGTTTCCAAGTTAAAGAAGATAGTTGAGAATATAATCGACCGAAAAAGGGAATAAAAAAGGCGGGAAGACTTTGGTAGTGCACACTTGAAAAGTATATAAGAGCATTGAGAGATGGGCGCGGCGAGTGATGTTGCGTAATCATGGGTATCGAAAGCTACATTAGCCGGATTAAAAAAGATAATCAGAGGGGCGCTTTGAATGGGGGCGGCAGACGCGCGGCCAAGTAAAAATGGTTATGAAAAGCGTTAACTCGCGGGAGGCAGCATTGGAAATCCTTCCGCAATGTTGATTTCAGTGTTGTTTCGTTTTTCATCAGGTATACTGCCTCTAAATCGCATCGCGCGGCAACTATGAATATAAAGAATATTTTGATAGCGGAGCGGAAAGCTTTTTTCCGGTTGCGTGTGCTCCATAATGGAGCATTTTTTGCCTTTACAGGGCTTTTTTTCCATGCGGCCTACACCGCGCGCGTATCAGATAACGCTTTAAAAAAATTTCAAATCACTCGATTTTTGTGTACCGCGCATCCGCATCGTTTGGTAAACAAGTTCTGTTTGATTAAGATAAAAGCCTCGTTTGACGCTTCGGGGCGCCGGGCGGGAATCTCTGCGGCGGGGCTCGCGCGGCACCTTCCGTGATAGATGACGTCGGGGATGATACGCACCGCCAATCCGACACGAGCGCACCAGCCGGAGTCTGCTAACGCGGATTAATCGATCCTTCCTTGGGCCGCGGCGGCGCACGCAGCTAACACCCCGGGCCGGGCGCCCACTTACTTCCGGCCGAGATGCAGCGATGCGCCCTCAGTGGGCTGGCGGCGCGGAAAAGCGCGCGCGAGATAACAATCGGCCGGGGCGAGCGGCGCGCCCCCATGCGGCCGATTGGCCCGGCCGCGCCCGAACCCCGCTGGAAAATCGGGGGTACCGGGGGGATCCGCAGGCGGTCGCCGCGGCCGAAAATAGCTCGGTGAGTCAGGGCCACGTGGGCGCGGACCTCTGCCAGGCTGCAAATACCTGGCGGCTTTGATCGATCGTCGGCGCTAATTCGGTGCCCTGGCGGCGCGCTTCCCGGGGCCTCGGGAGCCCGCGGGGAAAGCGGCCCCGCCCTGGCCCTGGCGCTCTCGCCGCCGCCGCCGACAGGAGTTAGGGGGCGGGCGCGGCGGGCCCGCAATAAAGGATTGTTTCCGCGGCGCGCGCGCGCGGCTCCGTTTAGAAAGTCGGCCGTTAGAATGCCGGCGCGCGAAACCGGGCGCGCGGAAGACTGGCCGGCAAATGGCCTGAAAAAGATCGCGCGCGTGGGAAAAAAAGCCGGGCGCCGCGGCGAGCGGCCGCCTCTCCCGCAGCGAGCCGCGGGGGGAAGAGCCCGATTGTCCCCGCGGACGCGCCGCCCGCGGGAAATAACGATCGACTCGGGCCGAATTCCCCCCCGCAGTTTTTCCCCCGCGGGCCGAGGCTCGCGCTCGCCGCGTGCGCGCCCGGTTGCGCAAGCGGAATTCGGCCGGGGGAAAAAGGTCCCTGGGTTTCGATCGGGCGGCCGGTGCCTTGCCGCGAAATCGGCCGACGCGTTTTCGGCCGGCATCGGCGCGGGGGGAAAAAAGCCGCGCGTAATTTATGCCGGCCTCGGCCGGCCCGCGAACGCGCTCAATTGCGCCTTGGCTTTACGGCCCCGCTTTTTCAAATCGGAGAAATCCTGCCGCATAATCGAGATCGGCGCGCTCATTTGCCTCGTAAAATCGGATCCATTGGGCCAGTCGGTCGCCGGTTAGCATTTCAAATGGGGCCCGCCGACGCCGGGAAAAACCCGTCCACCCCCGCCGCTAATATCCATAGATAAATAAACAAATATTGAAATGGGCCAGGGCTCGGCGCAACTTCGCGCCCCGCCTTTTTCCCCGAGTTATACGGGCATTAGCCGCGCGGCGCGCATTAGCGCGCGACGTAATGGGAACGCGTGTCTTACTCTTAATTGAATTAGGAAAGAAAACGGGCCGCGCCGAGCCATGCAAATGAGGGCGGGAGGCGCGATTCGGGCGCCACTCCCTCCCCCCCCGGCTCCCGCGCCCCGCGCCCCGAAAGAATCCCCCGCGGAGTTGCCAACTTGGCGCTTCGATCGCGCTAACTGTTGCTTTTACCCGACGGCGCTCGCGAATTCCGCTGGCGCGCCCGTTACCCCCGCGGCTTTGTTAGGCCGGCGCGGACGCCAAAGGCTTATCTCCAGAGCCGAGGCTCGCTGCTTTTTCTCTCCGGCCGCTTTCCTGGCCGGCCGCGGCCAACCGGTTTTTTCCCGCGCGCGCCTTATAAAACACCAGTTGGCATTTTTTCCCGCCGAGAATGTAATTCGATTGAAAAGCTGAAAGAGCCGAACCTCCTTAAACGCGCTCCATTGTTTACGTCACCCGGTCATCCTGCGAGGATTAACGCCTTTTAATGTCAGCCAGGAAATACTTATCCGCGAAAAAGGTCCGCTTTCACCACTAGTTAAAAAGGCAATAATTCTTTTGTCATTCGGTTCATGATCTGCTCGGATGCGGTCCCGAAGAACTTTTGAATTTTGAGGCAACGTTACAAGGATTATTACCCCAACGATTCTAATGGGATAATCCGTGCAGCGGCAAAACAAACACAAAAGATGCATCTATAAACAAGGAATTAAAAATTCAACGCAAACCTGTATCGACTGGCGGGCCATCCGCCGGGTACGAAAATGTCGGAATTTCGGAAAATTTATGACGGATCGGGACCGATTGGCAAAACAAATAGCGCCTATGAAAAATGCATATTTGACTTTCATTTTTTATTTGCGCACCCGGGAATATCCGTTTGACGCGCTCAATCTGTACGAAACGCGGGCCCGGAGTTTTCGGGGCGAGCAAACAGCGGCAATTGGCCTATTAGCCCTTGCTTACACAGAGGGCCGCGTAATGCGAAAAATCGGCCGGCGCCATAACCCGCGAGGAGCCCCCCAACGGCCGGGGAAAAAAAGCCGAAATCGGCCTCGTTCGCGTCCCCCGGCCCGTAAGCGCCCGGGCTAACGATCGATTTGACGAGGCGCCGCACGTGCGCCCGAGGAGCGAATCGCTAATCAATGGGCGGCCTCGCGATGACGCGGCGCGCCCAACTTGCCCACAAGCCCGGGGTTTACGAGGCTTCCGTGTCATCCGGCGCTCGGGCCCGCGTGAAAACCGGCCCTTCGATCGGCCGGTAATGAAAGCGCAAAGTCGGCACGGGCCCGGGCCGCCCTCGCGCGCCCCTAATTGTCCGCGGGCAACTTTCGCCCTCGGCGCGGTGTAACGAGCCCGGACAAATCGCCCCGGCCAATTGGGGAAGGTCAGCCGGCGGATTCGCCAATCAACTTTACGATCTTGCCCGATGTACGCGCCGCCCGGCCAGTTTCATTTGCATTATTCTCCCGGCCCCTTCGCGCCCTCGTTGCCCAAAGTGACCGCCTTTTTATTGCGGCTTTTATTGAAAAATCTCCAAAGTCTCACTTGGCTCAGCTGTTAATATTCTTTTTTTACAAGCTATATGTATTCAAATGTCGGGCTTTATGGCCAAATATTTTAAAATACGGCGACAATATTTTACTGCGTCGAGCCGGAAATGTGAAAAAGAACGGGATTGTCCCCGGGCGCGCGCCTGCGAACTAACGCCCTGCGCGCCCTCTTTCTATTCTCCTCATCGTGCTTCGTTTAAATTATCTTTTCCGTTAAATTTCAATTATGATGTGCGTTTACTTTAATAAAACTCAAAGATGGCCTTTATGTCGAACAATTTAAATGCAAAGCAGACAAATCTTTTGATAATTGCTCCTGATTGTAGGTTGTCTCACTTTTTTTGATTTTGCTGCACTTGGCAGAAAACAAGTTGGAATATATGCGTATCAGAATTACACTTGTTTTTATCACCTGGCTACGTTGATTAGTCTTGGGAAACGAAATGCGACATAAACGCGAAAAAAAGAGCTTTCAACTATTTTCCCTTGCGAATCTATAAAACTATTTGGCGGACATGTGCAGGTCCAACATTTTCAACAAATGGCCAAGGTAACAAGTATCCGGTGTAGCCGAACGGACGTAAAAGGCGAAATACCTCGGGGACAGGCGCACCGGCTCATCTAATTCGGGCCAATCGCAGTCGCGCCCGAAAATCGAATCCGAGGGGGCGGCTCGCGCGCCTCGGCCCCGCGCGAAAATAGCCGGCGGATAAATCTGGAAAATTTCAATTTGCATTCAATTAAAGGCGCGGGGGGGGGGGGGGGTGGCTGCAGCGGGGCGGCTCGGGCGGAGGCGATCGCGGGGGAAATTCGGGGCGTGCCGCCGGCAGTTGGCCGCCGGCGCCGCCGCCGTCGTGACAAACTTCGCGGGCCGCGCGCCGCGGCGCTTGTCCCCTGCAAATTCGAAACACAGTTAGCATCGAATCGAGATGAAGCGGGAGGCTGCGGGGGCCGCCGGGCGCCCGGGGACCGGCTGCTTTTGACTGCGGCTCCGCGAGCCCGCCGGGATTAGGACTTTTCTTCGGCGGTGGCGCCGCTCCCAACTTCCCCGCGACGAGATAATTGTCGGGGCTTATCTGCCGAGCGCTCGGTCGGCCGGCCCACTTTTTCCCGCGACTGCCCCTTCGAGTGCCCGACTGGAGGCTTCCTGCGCGCGCTTCGGATCCATTGTTTTCTCCGAGGGACTTTTTCGAGCGCGTTCCCCCGCGGCTCCTTCTTCCGACTAGATGAGCCGCGCATTTCGGGAACACTCGAGGAAATTACTACCGCGCGAGTCGGCCCGCATCTAAAAGTACTACGGTCTAAAATTGAATTGATAAATTGGCGGAAGAAGATTAAAGTGCCGGCAGCTTGGAGATATGCAAGATTGAACAGCTGTGCCACAGAACGGACTCGTCGCGAAGATGCAAACGGACTGGGATATTTGTCTTCGACACAACATTGTCGTGCATTTTTTAGGCTGCCCACGTGAGCCTCTATGAAGGAGATACTTTGAATTTACCGTCGGGCCGGAGAAAACCAGCTGTGCGGCATAACGTTATAATCTGTCGCTACCAAATGCAAAAGATGGAAATTTTTAGATCGAGTTTCGTTCTAGTGGCAAATAAAATGTAAATTTGCTCGGTTGCCCAGTAATTTTGTATTGTCAAAATTCCCTTTCGCTCTACATAATAGGAGTTGTTATATCCCGTAACATTTTTTTCGAAACTCTATTAGTTTGTTCTTCTCAAGTTATCCCTTGGAAAAGATTGCACTGGTAAGCTTGTAACTTTCACGTTTTTCACAATTTTTGTTTCAAGATGGAATTTCAATCAACGGTAATAGCTGAATGTTCTTGAAATGTGTACGAGTAATTATAATACATAAAAGATGATAAAATTCTCGTACAAATACAAGCTGCTGCAGCATTTCAATTCATATTCATAACTCATGAATACTAAAATATTATGAAACGTAATCGCTTTATTACTTACCAACTTCGCACTTACTCGTACTCTTATACCGTTTAAAAAATATCCGCTACAAGCGCTTCCTAAGATTGTTTGCATACACTTACTAACTATTTAACTGCAACTATAATCAGAATAACCCGAGCGTTAAAGTTTGCAGGGGCGCGAGTGATCGGTTTAATATTGAATCATAATTTGCAGATAAACTGCGTGGAATTTTTTTCCTCCCGCCGCGAGATATTGCAATGGACTTTGAGCGTAAAGTGATTTTATTACTCACAATATGTTGGCATTAACAGGATTACGTAGCGGATCAGTGTACTAACCTGGAACAAAGTAAAAAAGGATAGTTTTAGTTGGCGTTACAGCAGCCCGGAGCGATATAAAATAGCGGGCGCGCGGCGAGGAAAATCGCATTGGGAAAGGGGCCGGTAAGTGAGTTGGGCCAACAAGTCAAAAGGGGCGAGGCGCCGATCCTCGGAATAATCGAGTGAGCGGCAACTCGGGGCCTCGTTAGCCGGATTTTTCCCCCGCAACGCGTTATCGGCTCATTAGCCCCTCGCGGTCCGGCGGCGGGCGCGTAACCCTATCGCCGATAGTCCCCGCGAGAAGCCATGAAACTCCTAAGTAAATAATACGCTCGAATTGGCAGGTTGGGGGGGGGGCAGTCGGAGGCAGCCGCGGCGAGGCTGTCGCTGATACCCGCCAACTAAACGCGCAGCCGGTAATGGCGGACAGATGGAGATAGCCCTGGCGCGATCCCTCGTAAGGAGGAATCGATCGAGCCCGCGGGACTGCGGCGGCGCTGCGGCGCCGGTGCGGCCCTGCCCCTGGGGATAGGCCGCGTCGCGATTAACTGCTCGATTGCGCGCGACGTGGAAATATGCGCTAGGTTTGGGAGAAAGCCATCCCGAGGGCCGCGAGGCGCGCCGCTCATTTTTTTCCCCGCCGGCCGCTCCGCACGAGCGCGCGGCAAGAAAGTCCGCGGCGTTCCCTCGCGCGGCCGGGCCAGCGCCGAGTTTGACGGGCGGCGTTCGCGTCGCGCGCGATTCCCTGACCAGCCAAACTCCCCAAACATTGCCCAACAATTTCAATTTCAATGTATTCCGGGAAGAGTCTTTGCCTTGGTAAGCAGGAGGCGGCGAGGTGAGTTGTAGCCCGCGGGCTCCGGTATTTCGTGCCCGATAACATCGCACGCAATTTGATCAACAGCCGGCTCGCCTAAAGATACAGCGCTTACCTTGTTAGCATTGGAGGGCCGGTGTGCCAGTTTGAAATTTTAGACAACGGAGTCAAGTTTAGCTCGAAACTTTTTAAGCTAATCACGTTCTATTTGAGATTGTTGGCCGGTGGCGGCCCTCCGGCCAATTCCTCCTCGCCGGGGACTGGCGGTGCCTCGGTCCGAAGGAGCCGAGCCGCGCCTCCCGAGCCGGATAAAATAAAAAGCCAAGTTCAGGAAAATTGGCTCGGGAGGGGCGCCTCGCGCCTTCGCCCCGCCGAATCCACCGGAAAGTTTTATTAAGACGAACCAACTCGGCCCCATTATAATCGTTCCCATCGGAAGGTATATACATATATACACGTAGATACAGATGCGCATTGATAATTCGCGCCGAGCTGCGAGCGAAGCACTTCCCCGAAGACGAGTCGAGAGCGCCGCCGCCGCGGAGGATCCGAGTTGGCAAGTCGGACGAGCGCCGGGGAAAAGTGAGCGGGCGCGGGAAAGGAAGTTGCGGGGAGGGCCGGCGATTGCTGACGGCGACAATCGACGGGGCGGCCCGCCGCCAGCTCCCTAATTACCGGCCAACTTGGCGGGGGAGGGCCTTTAAAGGATTAGGGCGCGATCGCCTAGCGCCCGGAATCGCGGAACGGCGGAACGCGGTCTAATTGGAGGGCGGGCGGATCCGCGGGATCGATGGCGGCTGCGGCCGGGCGCGAGGGCCGGCAAACAGGCGGCGTTTGCATGTGGGCCCCCGAGCCGGCGACAGCTGCCCGCGGCCCTCGATCATCGGGGCTCGGGGGATTCTTCAAACAATCGGGGGCGTATCGACGGGCGGCGCTCCTCGCGGGGGCCGTGTAATCTCGGGGCGGACGTGAGCCGCATGGCGGGGGCGCCGAGGGCCGCGCGGTACGTGTGTACACTTAGCGGCCCGCGAGCCGCCTGACAAACGGCGCCCGCGCACGTGCGCCCAACTCGTCCGTTTCCACTGGCGGCCCGGGCTGCTTCCGGTGGGCTCCGCGCGCCTCGAGGAGCCCTTGCCAAAGCCCCGGGACGAGAATAGCGCCGCGGGGGCCTAGTTGTAATCGATCGCCGCGGCCGACTCGTGCCCGCGGGAGATTTTTCAGATTTCTATTTCGAGCCGTTGCGAAAAGGATTCGCGGCCGGCCGGGAGAGATTTATGTAAGCCGGATTAGAGAATTTCCTAATTGCCCTCCAACTCAACTTTTAACGTCGATATGAAATTATCGAGCTCGTCAAGTGGAAAGCGGCCGCCACGCAAAATAAGAAAAACTTTTCTCCTCGATGCAGATGACCTCCTCCCTGCTTTACTTTCTAATTAGACGGACGGGAGGATTTTTCCTCCGGTGTATAATTTGTCTTATTTATGCACCAGCCGAGGATGTCCCGGCCGAGAAAGTAATAAAGCGGATTCCGCGGGCGCGTAAAACCGGGACGCCTTTTCAAAGCAGCTGTTCGCCAGCGAATACAATTTGCCGAGTCGATCGCAAAGTCCGCCGGCTTTCGACTCTCTCCTCGCCGAATCACGGGCCTTGACCTTGGACAGGAGGCCTCCGCCGCCGACTCCTTACCGGAGGATCCTGCAAATGACCAGAATCTCCGGCCGATTTGCAGCGTCCTCGAGCGATCGATCGAATGTCGGTTAACGAGTCCTTTGCCAGCCCCGGGGGCCTTGAGCGTCTCGGGCACGCGCTGCCCGTCCCGCGTCCGCCGCGCGATCCCCAAATTGATTGCGCCGTCCCTTCGTTTCGCGCGCCCCGCCGATAATAATCAAAGGGACCCGAGCCCCCCGCGAGCCCAATGCACTTAGTTCGGCCCCGGCGCCCGCCCGACGGGACGTGACTGATTATGCATATCGGCGCCGTTATTATCGTTATTACGCGGGCCCAGGGCGTCTCGCGAGCGGCGGACCGCCGCGGCGCAATTGCAGCGCGATCTAATTGACGGGCGCGAAAAGGAATCACGCCCGCGAGGAATAACAGGCGCGAAAAAGATCCGAAGGGATCGGCAACTAGAGCGGCGCATTTCACCGGTTCAGGCTCATCGACGTTATACCCAACTCAATTACTGGGCGGCCACAGCCCGGACGTAGGCGCGCTCTCCTGTGCACACGCGACCGCTAACCGGTACACAAAACCCAGGCGCGCTTGTTTGCGTCTCAATAATAGCGCGCCAACACCTGGGCTCGCCGCTCACGCACTTGGCCGAATCGATAATCCGCCGATTGTTTGCCGGAAGAAATGCCGCCGCGGCCCCCGCGCGATATCTCCTCCCGTTTTTTATCTCCGCCACTTGGCACTTCATCTGTAATTGTATCCACGGCGTGGGTATGTCCCAGACATTCCTCGGGTCTAGTATTCCCGCTGGGCCTATTGAGGTGCCCGATTTCTTATTGATTATAGTGGATCGCGTTGAACGTACCTGAGGCACGCTGGCTAAATATGACACATGATTTTTTTTTATATTATTATATTTTGATCGTACTCATTCCATCGCACAGCAACCTTTGATATCAGCGGCTGGGCCGACTAGAGCCCCGGGTTCTCAGCACACAGCAGGGAAATGACACAATTACAAATTGCCCAGCATTCAAGGAGCTTTCACGAAAAGAATCCAGAAAAACTGTTTTCGAATCTCGCGTCCGCGACAAGTCGCAGACAAGCAAGACTTGAGGAGCTTATCCGCTGGCAGGAAAGGAGCCGGGCCGATACACGGGCGCGGCTGACCCGGCCGGCGACTTTCAAGACGCCCACGCACACTCACGGCACACGCCCCATTATTCAGCGGAGCAATTTCGACGCGCGTGGGCACTTAGCCCGCGTGAGCCGCGGCAATCGCAACGCTCGCTTCCGGCAAACTCTTCCGCGGGACGGTTCCCGCGCGTAAATCTGCCCGCGACTGCCGGGCTACGCCCCGCGGCGGATTCTCGTTAGCGGCGCTCTCGCGCCTTATAAATAGCCCCGGGTGCCGGCTGACAGGGTTCGCTCGGGCCTAATCGCCGCTTGGCAGGCGGACAGAGGGCCTCGATCGCCCGCCCCGGAATGCGCCGCCCGGGCGTGGCCTCGCCGCGATACAAAGGATGGCCCTAATCGACCGGCTATGCCCCCTTTATTTGCATTGGGCGCCGGCCGATTCGCCGCGCCGCTCGGCTCGGGTCCGCTGCGCCGGGAACGTGTCGCGGATCGACGGCCAAGCCGATCTTATCGGCCCGCTCTCCCGAAAAAACTGGATAACCTTATATCTCGACTCGCTGGATAAATCCGCTCGGGACCGGGTATTCGGTTATGAATTTATCGGCCGGTCAAACGTTCATTCGCGAATGCATTACTTTCAAACCTTTGCACAATATGTAACTAGCTCATCAATACTATCAACATTCAATATTAATGCGCCATATTTATTATGCAGGATAATATTCTACTCTGGATTAATATAATTGATAATTAGCTGTTATTATTGTAAAAACATTTGGCTTTTCGCATTTGATTGCATAAAATTTTGATTAATCAGGTAGCAAATTATACATTAACTTTATCAAAAAATGCAATTATTTTATTTGCCATTAAGCGGCAAACACTAATAAAGAATGAACTATTTCATAAATCAGACATGTATTACATAAAGATTGTACAGTTAATATGCATTGCGGGGATCAATTACAAGGCGATAATAATGCTTTGAGATTAAATTAAAGGTTTACGAATCTCGTTGCTTATAAATTTAAATGATCTTCGTGAGAAATTCCCTTGTGAGCTCCGTCGGCATTCAGCTAAGCCTTCAAATCCTATTACAGAGCTAATGGTCAATCAAACGTGTGGATAAGGTATGTACTACGCTGAACAAGTAAATTCTTCACTTTGGTATCAAAGTCGATTATCTTTTTAAAAATCCACTTTCCATCCCATGCACATGCATAGATTTGTTTTCAAGGCATGAATACCCTAAAAGGGCACTGCAAGTGGGAGAATAAAAGATGGCGCGGCATTTTTCGAATTAGTAATTCTAACCCAGTTTCTAATTCAGGGTTTGTAATTCAAGCGCATAGATAGTTTCGCACAGATAGAAAGAAAGCTGCACAATCGACTTATACGCGTGGTGTATATATAGGACAAGGCGATTATATAAAGAGGAGGGTAATGATTTTAGGTAAGAGTGCGCTTATCTGTTCCTCATGCTCACGAGCTAATGGCACTTGTACGCCTATCTCGAAGCTCTCGCGTATAATCCGATCGACACGAGGAAGTTGGGCCGCTCTGGGCGCGCGGCCACGAAGAAATCCGCGCTCTCGAAAGAGAAGCGAGTGGCTTGATCGCGGGGAAATCGGCCCCCCAAGAGCCGGCGCTCGTCTCGGAGGAGCGATAACCGCCCCTATCGCGCTCGGGGGAGGGGCCGAAAATCGCCGGGGCGACTTATTGGATTGACTCCTGTCGAGGGCCTCCCGCCGCCGCCGTCGTCTGCGGCCGGTCCAATCTCGCGGCCGCGCCCGCCTCGCAATTATTCCTCGGCCGGGCCGCTCGCGCCCCATTAATTGTCGTCCTTTATGCGCCGCTCCGGCGCCCCTGGGTTTTTCGCCCGCCGGCGCTGCAGCTCGGCCGATAATAAAATAGGGATGATGAGCGTGTCGCTGGGCCGGGCGCGCGGCACCGGGACCTTCCACTAATAAATTGGAATTAGTTTACATAAATTTCCGCCCCTTAACTCGTCCAACTATCCTTTTTAATGACGCTGCGCTTATAAGTTCGAGGGGACCTCGTCTCCTTTTTTCCCTTCGTCTACGGCGCTTCCTCGCTCGCCTCGTCATTCTTCTTATACTACGTTTTAAGGGGTTCATTTGGCAGCTAATACGCCGCCCTTGGATATTTTTATCCTAGTTTTAAATATTCAACCGGCGAGAGCGAGGGTGAGTTCGTATCGACCTCGAATATTGAAAAAAAAAAACACAGGACTCCGGTTGGCAACAATTACGCTTACCGGACGCTAATTTTCAACTCACTTTACGTCTACGGCCCGAGTCTGCTTGGGAAGGATATTAGTTTGCCATTGCATAAGAGAATAACATTTAAAAAGTAAGCCAGCTGCTTTGACCTATAATAAGATTGGCGATCATAATCGATAATGCTATAACTGGAATAATAATCTGCAAAAGTAGCGCGCGGCGCGCGGCGCGCGGCTCGAGTAAGTGGCAAACAATAATCGGCTTAATTTAATGCATCCGGCCCACATATCCGCGCTACTTTCCGGAGCACAACGAAAAATTTTCAAACCATCAGAAAATTGTCCATTAGTCGGGGCTGCGGGGGATAGAAGTTGTTTAGACAATGTATCCCGGCGCTAACAAGCTTCCTCCGGGCGTTACACGCGGGAGAGTCGCTCGAAGGTTATTAATCAGGCCCGCGCGAGTGCCGGGGAAGAAAAAGCCGATCGATTTTCATTTGTCAGGGGGCCGCCGGGGAAAAAAGCCGGCGGATGGGCTCCGGGCAGGCTCGGCGGAGGTCGGCGGGGCCCCGGGAGGCGGCCGGCCCGGCGGGGAAAAAGCCGCGGGCTTGGGAATCGACGCAGTGCGGAGGTCGCCGCGGGCGAATCCCGGGCACTGCGGCTCGTTTCTTCCTCCCCGGGAGTCGCCGGGGCTTCCGGGGCGCCTCCCCCGGGGCCGGCAAGGAGCCGCGCCCGTGCAATTGAAAGACGCAGCAACAAGCGGCCCTAAATCAAGGGCCGCGGCTCGTTCCGCGTTACGCGCGGCCCCGCAAAAAGCCCGGCCGCTGCCCGGCTAATCTGCCCGTGCTCCCCGAGCCGCGACCCGCTCGACCCTCGTTATTCTCCCGCCTCGGCCCCGGTCTTTTTTACCCGGCGCCCGCGCCGTCTTTCTGCCTCCCCCCGGCCGCTTCTTTATCCGCGCCGTTCATACACGGCGCCCGCGGCCTCGCGGCTTTGCGGACGCCCGGCCGCGGCTGTCCGATGCGCTCGACGGCCTTTGTTTGCCCGCGATACTTCAGCCGGGCTGAATGTACGCGCCCGCACTTGATGTCTGCTTGCGGGGAGGCGTACACTCGCCCCGGCAAGAGGTTTTTCTGGTCCACCTGTGCTTTCGATGGCTTCCGATGACTGCCCTGAGCGCGGGATTCGCGCGCGGAAGCTTGCACGGGCGCCGCAGGGTAATTTCTTCATTTCACCATAATAATGGCGCTCGGCCATTGTTTCGGGGCGAGCTTAGTTCTCCGTAGGGCTGCACAACCTTACCACTCGGATATACAATGGGCCTCACTGCCAAGAAGACTATGCATCACTCGCTCTTTTATTTCGCCCGATCCCATATATTTTGCCCTTTATTCGCACGCGATCCTTTGTATTTGTTGTACCAATGCCCGCAATTGTTTCTTTTGCAATGTGCAATGCAAATCAGAGCCGATGAAATATCCTCCAAATGTGGCCGCTTCTTAAAAACACGGCTCGCATTTTTATAGTTAAATTCTCCAAATCAGTTCCAACTCTTTTCACGCTTAAAAAGTATTCTTACAGTTTCGGACGAACCGTTAACGGTCGTTGGTTGTACAAATTTTCTTACACTCAAAAAATATCATATATTGCAAATAGAATAATTAGGGCAAAAAAAGATTTAGGAAACATCATCATAATTTTATTGTAAAACATGTGATATATGTAAGCTATTTTGTGGCAACGGATTGACAATATTAATACGCGTGACAAACTCGATACATTTGATCATCAAGTAAATATACAGCGAGTAGGTATAGAACAATGTAACCTTTTCACCCCTGACGGACGACTTTGGAAGGTAAAATAAACGCAAAGCGCATTGAGACTAATTCTAGGATTCTGAAAATCGATCCCTTTGCACAGCCTCAATTGGGCCGCACAGGAACACAGGAGCGCAGTCCAATTATAGGTGATAACGGCGCATCGTCGACATGCACACAGGGCGTGGGCTTCCCCGGGAGGCGAGGACGGGAGCTCGGCACGAGACGCGGCAACTAAGCTGGGCCTTCTCGGCCCGGGCCTCCCCGAGATTATCCATTGGCCGGGTTTTGCGGGCGGCGGCCACCCGTCCGTCAGTTTTTCCTTCCGGCGGGGCAACGCGCGAGCGGCTTCGCGCCTCCCTCGGCCAATTTGTCCTCAAACAAAGGCGGTTTATCCCGGGGCGGTTGGCGGGCGCCTCGGCTCCCTCCCGCCCGTCTAATCAGAGTCGAGGGAGGCCGTCCGCGGCAAGGCGACTCATCCGATTGGCCGGCTCCCCGGGCGATCGGGCGATCGGGCCGAAAGGGAGCGGTTCCGCCGCGGAGGCGCGGAGGCCCGATTCCCAGGCGGCTCGAGGCCGCGGCGGCGTGCGCCCTCATGCGTGCGACCTTCTTTCCCCCGGGCCGCCGATCATTTAGGAAGCCGGCAATTGCCGGCAATTGGCCGCGGCCTGCGCCTGTAAAAAAGATTGCTCCGAATTTGCTTAGGCGAAAGAACAGCTGCCCGCGGGGGGGGGGACGGGAGACGAGGGCAGTGGGAATCGGGCGGTCGGTGCGCGAGCCGCGGCCGCCGATAATGGCCGCGCGGCGCGGGCGGGGAGTGTCCCTCGTTGGCCGGCGGCCGGGCCCCTTCGCCTCGGGGAGCGCGGGCCGGTCAGGGGGCCGCGCCCGGAGCCTCGTCGTCGGGCTTGCCGGCGGCCTTGGGCCCGGGGCCTGCCACCGCGGCGTCCATGGCCCTCTTCACGGCCTTGGCGACGTGGCGGTTCAGCCTGCGCTTGGCCCTGCGCCGGGAGACCGAGTGCCGGCGGCGCTCCTTGCGCCGCTTCACGCTCGAGGGGGCCAGGCCGAGGGCGGCCCGCCGGCGCGGCTCCACCTCCTGGCCGGCGGCCTTGGGCTTGCCGCGCCGTTGCCACCGGCTGCGGATGAAGTTGCCCGGGCTGATGGCCAGGCCGCCTAGACTGAGTCGCAGGGTTAGCGCGCGCCCTCGCCGCCCCGGGCCCGCCTACTTACTAGGAGATCGGCGCCGCCAGGAAGGCGAGCGTGCTCAGGAGCGTGACCGAGCGATGCACCAGGAGCTTCCGCAGGTAGCAGTACATCCTCGGCTGGGTGCGCGGCTGAGGGGCGGGCGCCCGGGCCCCATTGGCCTCCGCCTCTCCGCTGCGCCTGCTCCGGCGGCCAGGCCTCCCGGTTCCCCGGGGAGGTTAAGGGGCCACGGCGGACGAGGGATTTGGTCGAGGGCGCAAAGCCAGTCGGATCTAACCTGCAGCCGGCCTGTCACAGCCGCTCCTCACCGCCGCGGCAGAGCACCAACGCGCAGACAAACGCGCAGCGCCGGCCGGCGGCCATCTTTGTTTCCCTCAAGCTCGCCGCTCGCCGCTCGCCGCTCGCCGTACGATCGGTGCGGCCCTAACGGCCCCAGGACCTCCGGCGGGACTATGTCGACCCACTCGCCCCCTTTTAATTAGTTTACGCTTTTAATTCGTGCCACCGCTGCAATTGTTATCGCCGGTGGGCCAATGGGCTTGGAAATGAAAAGCGATGGGAGCGACGGCCAATTTTCCCAAGGAATGATAATTCCCCGGAATTGAAAGTGCGACTAAAGGACTGATTATACTGCGCGCCGGTGGTAATTTATAAATTTTAATGTTTTCCTCGAAAGTAACAAGCCGCCGAGCAGTAATTGCCTTCCCAAAGTAGTTCATTTGTACTCTTAGCTCTTGGCGTATTATTACAGTCAATTTGTATCAGCCCGATCCATTTAGAATTTATCTCGAGTGAAGAGACTTGTGCTCGCGGCGAACTGGCTTTAAGTGGAATTCGCAAAATATCGCGCTCCCAGCTTTAACCCGCTTAAAAAGCCCGGCTGACGCCGACGCGTAAGCGTTTATCCAATCCTTCAATAAAGTCCGGGGGGATGATCGAGGAGAAATTTGGACCGGCGCGGGGGAATAATAAGCGTCGGCGGGACAAAAAATTCCCGGGCGACTTGCAAATGCGCGATAACTCGGGGCGCGAGGGCCGCGAGCCAATGGACCGCGCGATATGATAATGCGGCCAGGCTGTCGTCCGCGAGATTATTTCCAGCTCTCTTTGCGCCCGCGCGCCCGCCCGGCGCCTTTGTCGATGGGATCCCCGGCGGATCCTCGGGCTCTGCCGCAAGCTCCGCCCGGCTGCGGCCAACAAGCCGCACATTCGACAGCTTATTACTTATGGTCCGCGCCCGGGTTAATCTCCCGATCGAGCGACTCCGCGGTGAACGCGACCGCCGGGCGCGTTTATCCGAGGGACGTCGCATATAACGAGCGCCGGCCAAATTCGCCTAAAGAAGCAAGCCGTTACCTATTCGGCGGTGAAACGAGTGAGCCGAGCGGGGATCGAAGCCGCCCGCGGCCGAGTCATTTTTAATCGACGGCCCGGGCGAGGCCAACTCGGTCCAACTTGGCTTTCAAGGCGTCGCGCGACCCACTTGGATCTCCTCCGGCGCCGACGACTCCTTCCGCGGCCCGAGGGCCAATGGCAAATGACGCGGAATATTAACTGGCTCGCTCGGCGGGACAATGACGGCCGCCGCGGTCTACGGCAGCCGGGCAGCAGTTTTGCAGGGGCGGAACCGGCCACCCGCGCACTTGCCCGCCTTGGCGAACAATCGGCCCCCAGTCGGTGGAAAGTCGGGCCTTTGCATTGAGAAAGTAGGGCCGAGAAGCCCAGTTTATTCAATCTTCGATGACGTTTGCCTAGTCACGAGACCCCCTCCCACCAGTCACGATTTACTTTGAAACGCCGCCTCCTACGCTGATGAATTATTGGATGGCTCAAATACTAACGGTTTGCACTCCCCATTCGGATATCGAGTTTGTACACACAAAAAGGCCGGCTGATCTACCGAGTAGACCGTAGAAACTCAATCGATTAATGAAAACCTAATGGTACGTCAAGTTTTATCGCATTCTGCTCTGGGCTTCGGGACGTTCGCATTGACTTCCGTCTACGATATATAATCAATCATAATTGTAATCGAATGAATCCTTGAAACGACTCGAGGAGAATAAAAGCAGCCCCGATGCTCCCAAGGGCCCGCGGGATTTACTTGAACCCCGAGGCTCATCTAGCAAGCGCATGGGCGACTTAAGTGAGATTATGAAGGAGGCGCGGGCCGTGGCCCGAGTCCCGACCTCCCCAAACTAAAGACATTACCCTGCGCCGCGGCAAGCCGAGCGCGCGGGAAAAATCGCAGGGCCTGCGTGGGAATAATCAGCTGGCGCCCGCGCGACCGCCGCTGATTTCCCGATGGAGCGCGAGGCCTCCGGGCGCAGCCGGCGCCGATTCACCGCGGGCCCTCCTATCCGCAGGTTAACGAGGGCCGATTCTCGCCCGGCGTGCCTTCATATGCCGATATCGTGGGATAAAACGGTACACCGACGACATCGGGGGCCGAGGGCAACGGCTTCGCGCCCACCCGCGCCGCTCACGCACTCGATCGGCAACGCTACTCCGTAGAGTATGTTCCTCGATATTTATCCGTTCGGCCGCGTTTGCTCTTATATTGGATAATGCGCGCGGGGGCTCGTAACTCACGCGGAATGAATGGCCTAGGATTGCGTAAGTGTGTCGGAGCGGCGTAAGTCACTCGGCAAAATCCTCGATGTTGTTGGGCCGGCGCTGCTGCCCGCGGGCGGAAATATTCGAGAGGGACTTTTTTCCCCGCGGCCCGCTTGACACGCCTCCCTGGCGATCTTCATCTTTCGCTCTCGATGTGCCCGCCGCGCGCGCAGTGATACAGCGATAAACCGCGCGCGCGCGCTCATTCCGCCCGGCCACTCGGGCTTAATTCTATGCAATTAGCCGACGCGGTGTATAAATAACGCCTCGAATAAACAAGCACAAAGAGCCCCTTGCCCCGGTCTTGCCCAACGGCGTTATACAACGCAGGGGAGCGTCGGACGGCCGCTTCCGTCGGAATGCGTCCCCAGGATCCCCCCGAAAGTGCGCCGCCCCCGCGGCCTAATAAAGCCCGCTTTATCGATACGCGCGGGCCGCGCAGGTGCGCCCGCCGGCCGATCTGAGAAATTGGGTCGCGGCGCTCGGCCAACTCCCCCCCCCGACTATTTCCGGTGCTATCGATTGGGGCCGCGGTGCGTTTCGCCTGTCGCCGCCAACGCCGCCGCTTTGTCGCCGCCCGCGTAAATATGGATCCCGCCAATTCCCGGCCGACTTGCCGTGTTTTTCCCCTGGCCGTTCTATACTAATTTGTGCCCGCGATTCCTTTTGACGCCTGGAAAGGCCAGGCCGCGATAGCGTCGCCCGCGGCGCAGCTACACTGCGTTTCAAAAAACCCATTTCCTCGATAGCCGTAGACATTTTGGCCGGTTCTCCACTCTTTTTCGCCACGTTCGCTAAAACCTTCCAACTAGTCAATCGTAAAGTAGGAAATATTCGAAAAGAGACACACGGGCTCCACCAAAATGTTGCCGAATACCAGCTGATATCTCTTAGTGCGGGCAATCATAGATATACTGTCTGTACAACCTAACATAACGAGCATATACTGTATACACAGTTTGGAGCAAATGAAGAATTCATTAAAATAATCCAAATTATTAAAATGGTATATATATGCTGTAAGAAAATAAACAACAATAATGTAGAGATGAGTACAATAATACTACGCGGACTCAAAAACAAACAAGTCATTCTGTTTATTACGAAACGTCTATATCTAGATAACGCAAATGTACATAAAACAAGTACAAATGTAGATCGCGAAAAGTCAAAGATATTCGAACGAAAAATGCATTTACTCGATAAGCAAATAATTCGATTGTAATACCTTATCTATACTAATTCGAGCTGTTAGAAATCGCCAAGTTCCAGCGCAAAGTTGAACTAAGGCACGAGTCGATTTAGCGTATGGAGCTCGCTATTGGACCATTTATATGAATCCTTAATTTTCTCCCAGCGTTTCCGAGGATTTGACTCCCGGACTGCCGGCAGAAAATCAATCCGGCGCTCGGGACAAGTTCGACGGCTCGCGGCGAGGTCCGAGGCGCGTTTATTCAAATGCGCCCCGGGCGTGCGAGCCGATGGCGCGTAATCGGCGCACAATCGCCGTAATTCGCCGGGGATTACACGGCTGGCGCGTGGCTCCGGCGCGCCCCGAAAGAAACGCTCGGGCGTTTCGCAACGGCCGCGGCGTCCGCGGCGGCCCCCGGGCGCCCGGCGACATAACCTCCAAACTAGCCGTCGGCGCGTTTCCGAGGCTCCGCGCGCTCGCGCTCCCAATTAACAGCGGGCTCGGCTCTCGGCTTCCTTTCGCCGCTGGAAAAAGGCCCGCGGCGCAATTACACCCCGAGCGGCGCTTGCGCAACCGCCGCCCGAATAGGATCTTCCAGTCACGTATCGCCGTTTCCCACAAGCGCCTCTTCCCCGCGGCGATAGGACAATGCCGGCATAACTGTTGATTCCCCGGGAACGGCTCCATTGACGCGCCAGAAATCCGACAAATGCCGCCGGCCCGGGGGCCGCCGCGCCGGATTCCTGCCGCGCGAACAAAGCCCCGCGCGCGGGATTAATTTTCGGGGGTATAAATAACGCGGGCGCGCGCCGATCGCCTTGGGGAAGATGGAGGGCCGCCGATGATTGGCCCATTAGTCGCCTATTTCCCGGCGGCGGCTCTCGGCCCGCGATATCTGCCAGGAGGCCTGCGCCTGTCGCCGGGACGATTTAATCCCACTGGTACCTCGCGGCGCGCCGCCGCTTTCTTTTCAGCCCCGGCCACTCTTCCATCGGACTGTCGGCCCCCCCGTCATCGCGTCACTCCGCGGCAAATATTTTCATTTGCTCTTTGCATAATCACGAGATGCTAATAATTCACAGCGATCCCGAACGACCTGCCATTTATGCATATTGATGTAGCTTATTTACCCGCTGTTTAAAACTTCATTTCAATACGAATGTTAATCTTGAAAAATTACGAATAATCAAACGCTCGACGGATTGAAATGTTAATCATCTGTATACATTTTAACGTCCCTTCGCGATCAATATAACCCCCATTTCACGCCTTATAACTCGTATATTATTTAATGTGGCTAATTAATAATATTCTTCATCATCGTAATTTTGTATGCCGCTTTTTATGCGAATGCATATGCCGAGAAAAGTAATTTGATCTTTTTATTAAAAGTATTATTCGACCCGCGAATTTGAATGTCATTTATATTATAGTATATATATTTATAATACAATGAGAAATACAAATCTTTAAAGCTATAAATTATTTTGCCAACTTAATTACTGTACTGCTTAATGATACATTTAAATAAATATTGGAAAAACTAAGGAAAAGTGTGTTAGAAGCAGAAACAATGACTTTAAATAAATGATTTAGAAGAAAAGAATGTGTGTAAAAATATCAAGCAAACGTTTGATAAATTTAATATTAGTAAACGGTATAATTAAGCGGTTAAATTTGTGGTGTGCAGCCCACTGGAGCAAATCGTACTAAACTTGTATATTTATTATGATTATATTAACTCGGATTGTGTAGTTATAACTATGTTACGTTTCGTCCCTGTCTGTTTGACTCATCAGGAAAGTTTTCATGTAATAAACATACTTATATCACCGCTGCAATATTGCGTACGGACAAATTATTTATGATAAAAGCTGCCTAGTTGTTACTTATGCATGATCTGTACGGCTTGTAGATTTGGGTTCCTATTTCTTGCTTTTGACTGTTACTCCCATTGACTCCGTCATTACTCTAATACTGAAAGTTACCTATAAATAATGCACGCATTACCTATTTGATAAGCAGCTTGTTCCCATTTTCCGTATACTATGTTCTTGACGCCTTTCGGTGCGTGTTAACTTATGTCATTCCGCAAACTTACTAACTTTTACTATCGCTCAACCGTCAAATTTCTGGGAATTCTCGCAAGAACAGTTGTTTACTCTCCCGAGACCTAATTGACACGAAATCTATATGAATTTAAAAGTAATATATCTGAATTCCAAGCCCTTTAATTAAGATGTATGCAAATTTCCTATATTCATTCTTGTTATAATAGTTTAGATACCTATGGTTATTTAATTCGTTACATAATGAGTATCCGAAACGGCCATATATCTTGTTTCAACACGCTGCTTCTGCAGAATAAAAACTGTAGCCGTAACTAACAAAATAATAAAAATAATAAAATATTATTTTCTGTAATTTTTTTACTATTGTTGATAAAACGGATAGCATAATTCCATTGAATACTTCGAGCACGAGGAAAAGAATGTAATTTGTAGAATTTAGTACGGCAGTAATCATGAGATGTTGCTGTATCAGCAGTTTGTTGTTATCATGATTAAATTCAAAGTAAGTAATGGACCGTATTTAAAATGGTAATATATGCTTTGAAATGTTCACGTGATACGTTTGTTAATTATTCTACTATATTTTTGGTTTTTCATTAGTAACATCATAGTATACTTCATTTTTGTGAATATTATTCTTCTGGCAAATTTCAATTAATTTACATGAGCTTTATGTCGTAAAATCGATTAAAATTTTATAATACAAAAATTGGGTATTTCAATATTGAAATAATTCTGAATGGTACTATTGGTTGCAAGAATTGGGGATATCAATACATCACTGTAACTCAATCGGCAATTAATCTTAGGTAGACATGTATTATTAAGCGAACGCGTTAGCGAGCGGAAACCCTAACCGACTAAAAATGGAAAGCTGCCATTACTTTTACAGCTGTTATATAAATAATAAACATTTTCCGCTGGTGTATAAATCGCAGATAGGCATCGTCAGGGCGGCGGCAGTCGAACGGCATGACTCGCGCGAAACGCGCCAAATGCGAAAAATGCGAAAAATGCGAAAAATGCGAAAAGGCCCCATTTCGGATTTGTCCCCGTTAAAACATCTGGAAGGCGTGACTGTGCAAGCATTTCCGGGCGCAAGCTCGCCGGTATCGCAGCAACAAAATCTATCGGAATAACTTCTCCTAGGCGAAGCGAAGGAAAAGTCGGGCGCGCGGCGCGTGAACTCCGGGGCGGTGCAGCCGCCCCCGCAGGGCCCGGGGATGATTAGCGCAATTTAAATCCGATAATCGGCTCGGATTTTTCGCCGAGCGAGCGCCGAAAGCTCGGGCCTCGGAAAGCCGGAGCTTCCGAGGCGATAGGCCGGCCGGGGCTTTGGGCATAAATTGCTGGTCGGCGGCGGGGCCGGCGGGGGATGAGTGGCGCCGCGCCCGCCGCATATTAAAATTCCGGATGCTTCTTGAAATAATGATCGAGGGCTGCGGCCCTCGGGCGCTTTCTTCGCGCTGGCGGGGTTAGTCCGCGGGCGGCGCAGCGACGGCTGCCCGGGGGGATAACGGGGAATTAAGATGGATGCCCGGGGGATCCCCGGCAAAGCGGTTGCGTGCCTCTGGGCTCGATGCGCGCCGGCCCGCCTGATTGACACGGTTATTTATCCTTTTTCCGGCGGTTCCGAGGCGGCCGCCTCGAGCGCCGTTGACGCAACGCCGGCTTTTCTCGCCAAACTGTGCCTAATTAGTCGTTCCATTTGTTTGGGAGCCAAGCGGTTTTATTGAATGACGTTATGCTAGCGCCGGGCATTGGAAGGAACGCCAAATGTCCAGCGCGACTCGGGCCCGCTGACATAATATTAGAATAATTGTACGTCTTTGCAACGGGCGGCATAATAATTAAGCGGGCAGTTATATAACGCGGAATGTGCCAGCCCGTAGACACATTGTTTTTGCAAAGGGGGAGACTTTTTACTTGCGCGCATAAGTGTAGCGCAAGTTTCAGTGGGAATTTCCGAGTTAATGCGAATCACGGCATAAGCTAAACAAGTAGTTCTTATAACGCGAGGACCGCCGCCGCCGCCGCGGCCGCCGGGAGCTGCAACTGTAATTGTACCTGCGTCACTCGCAAGGATGAATTTCGCCCGTGCGAGAGCGGCCCCGATGCCAAATAAACTAATGCCGCCTGCGTGCGTCAGCAAATGACGCGTAATTTTAGAAAGGGGCCCCCGGTTACAGCGCGCCGCGCCCAAATCAGGCATCTAATTATTTAAAAGGCGTCGACCGACACGCTCCTCGCGCCCAATTAATCGCACGCTCCTAATTTTGGGTCTAACAAGCCGCTCGAGAGCCGAGAACGAGCCCGGCGCGGCCCCGAGGCCGGTAAACAGCCGCGAATAATCCGTCCCAATGCGCCCGGCCCATGTAAGAAGAAACTCGAAATAGCGACCCGGAAACCCGGCGGCGGACGCCCGCGCCGCCGGCGAATCAACGCGCCGGGCGTTTAAGTAGATGTGGCCGGCCGCGGTGGGACACCGGCCGATCCTAGGGGGGGGCTGCGGCCCGAGCCCGCGCGCGCGCCCACCCCGAGTAATTACGCGGATTAATAAACTAATTGCAGGGGGCCGTTAATTAAAGCCCTCCTGAGACGCTTTGGGGCGGGCAGGTGGGAAGCCGGGGCGGGGGCGGCTTAAAAACGCCGCGGGAGGTCGGCCGAGCCCGCGGGCGCCGCCGGCGGATCGATCGGCCGCAGGGCCCGGGCGAACGGCGAGCTTATTAAAAGAACTGACGGGTACAATTAGAGGGCGGGGCCGCAATCCTCGCGGAAAAGCGGCGGGCGGCGGCTCGGGCCTCGGGAAAGCGGGCATAATAAGCAGCCACGGGGCGCGGGGGAGACACGGCGGCCGTGGAATAAAGGCGGCGGTCCGGGGCCGGGGGGCGGGGGGCGGAAGCCCAAGGCGGTAAGTAAGAGGGAGAGGCGCGGGCGGGGCGGCTGCGCAAAGGAACTAAGTGCGCCGCGCGCGGCCCCTCGAGGGATTAATCACCGGGCATTATGGCGGCGCCGGCTCAAAAGCACACAAGGA
Source organism: Sycophaga agraensis (assembly GCA_018906755.1). Classification (NCBI taxonomy): domain Eukaryota; kingdom Metazoa; phylum Arthropoda; class Insecta; order Hymenoptera; family Pteromalidae; genus Sycophaga; species Sycophaga agraensis. The sequence goes on along the minus strand of JACCIE010000032.1, from coordinate 1,100,719 downwards.
GCCGGGGAATTCGCGGGGATTACGGGCCGGCGGATCGAAGCGGCCCTCGGGGAGCCTCGGGGAGCCTCCGGGAGCCGAGGCGCGCATTAATAAGCGGGGCGCGCGCGGCCGCTGGGACAAAACAGAAGGCGCCGACGATTAGCGGCCGAGTGAGCGATGCCCGGCCCTCGGCTAATCAGCCGCGGCCCACCTGCAAATTGCGCCGCGGCCCCGCCCGCTAACCACCTGTCTTCCTCCCGGATTACAATGGGGATGCCGCCGCCGCCGCCCCACCGCCCCCCACCCCCCGAGAGCTTTTTTGGGGCGGCCGCGGCGCGCGCCTTCCGCCGCTCGATGATTGCTCCCGGCTTATCGGCTTTGCCGAAAGCCCCGCGGCCTGGGCGGGCCCCGGCGGAAAGCCGCCCGCCTGCTGCTGAACGCGCGCGCGCCAATGCGCGATAAGATAAACTGCGCTATTCTCTGTCGCGCGACGCATTATCGCATCCCGCCGAGTTCAAGGTCAAGAGGGAGCCTGTAAATCAGAAATAACGGGCAATTGTTCGAGCGCGCGGCGTAATCCACTCGGCCTGCTCCCGCAGTTGCTAAATCAGCGCGTTACAATAAGGCGGGATCAACGTTAGCCACCGCTTAATGACAATCTTAATATAACGATCCCGAAGGTCAGTCGCGCGCTTTCGCAAACTGTTATTTAGATCTTTCCCAATCAATATTCAGATAATGCGGCGCGCATGCTGTGCATTTCTGCCCTCGCGTGAAATATGGCCGCGCGCCTTGTTGACACTGTAATCGCACTTTGCTCAAATTCATATATCGAGACAATGGGTCGTTGGTCATAAGGCAGGATTACGATAAGATGGTTATAAAAATAGTTTGCGCGCGTTACACTCGCACAGCCGGTATAAGAGCGCAAGAGCACGCGATGCGCAATAGAACGAAGCCTCGGTGTACAAGTTGCTTTTACCCTTCCGATGGAAGGGAATCTTGGAAATGTTGGATACAAGCTGCAAGAGGAGCGCGGAAGAATTAATCGTTGACACGTGAACGAATTAGAAAGGGATCGTTGGCCTGCAGCCGCGACGGGAGCAGAAAAGAAAGAAGAGGTAAAAAAAAAAAGAGTCTCGCGGGGGGAGGAAGAGAAAGCAGGAGGGAAGGTTATAAAGAGGAAAAAAAGGAAAGGGGCAGGCGAGAGCCGAGGAGGAAAACGGGTTAAAATTAGCTCGAATCGTACATCTCGGGCTCGCGCCTGCCGGGATCTTCGCGCGCTCCCTATCTAACGCAACTCGTATTAATGAGTGCGTTATAGTGGAACAGACTCGGTGAGAGACGGAGACGAGATAAACGGCAATTTTCACGCTGTTTTTAGTCGCTTTGACGGACTTTCCGGGCCGCTTCCCTGAAGTGCTTACCGCTTGATTTCGCGGCGCTCACTTTTCTTTCAAAGGGACTCGCCGAGAAGGTCAATTAGTCAGGCGGGATAATTAAGGCGCCGCGAAAAGTGAAACTCCGCGACGCGGCGGCTGCGGCGGCGGCGGCGGCATTCATCTAAGAAGTTAGTCGGATAGCCTCGTAAATAGTTTATGCCGGCGGAAGAAAGCGGCGGGCCGGGCATCGGCATTATACGGGAGCGAGAAACGCCGGGCGACAGAAGTGGAAACGTCGCGTCGTCGCCGGGTCTCCTCGGTGATTTAGCGATCGGCCAATTAGGTCCCGCGATTAACGGCCCATTGTGCTCTGTTCGGGGGAGCCTGTGCGTCACGAGAGGCGCGATAGCGCGGCTTGCGACATTGTCGCCGGCCGACAGATTGTTTCGTCTGAGCCCCGACGTTCGGGGGCTCTCGAGAGCCAGCGGCGCCGCGCGCGAAGGGACTTGGACCGCGTAAAACAATCGTATTTATAACGATCCTCGGCTGCGAGCTTGGCGATCGCGCGCCTCTTCACCAGCCGCGCTGCCTTCGTTAGCCCTCGGTAATTTGATATCTCTTCGCGCGCGGCGCACTCGCAAATCGCGCTTTTGATCCTCGCCGTTTCTTAATATCCCCTAAGAGCGCTGCACTGATTTCCCAAGCCCGGATTAAATCGCCACCGTACGTACTGTAAATTACTCACGGCTAATTTTATATAAATAAATACCGGGGGAACAGCCGTGATGCAATGTAAATTGTATGCATAATATATTCTTCGAGATTATTGATGTAAAACACTGATGCAACTCGGCGCGTAAAAGGGCCTTCGTATCCACTCTCTAAGTGCCCGTACTTTTACTGCGACTTCTTTCATCAATTCGCTGACTCTATCGATACAGTTTAACCAAATGCTTCTTGATATTCGAGTCCAACTGTTATAGGACATAAATCATGCATGTCGTATTGCATACATTGTTTTTAACGAAGAAAATTCATTTCGAACGATATTGTATCCTAGCCGATATTAGAACTTTAATCGCTAATAGGCCAGACCGAGTCATATTATTAACATTTTTACAGCAAAAATAAAACTTCTTTCACCAATTTAGTCGTAATAATTATTTAGCTTCGTCGACTTCTAAATAACAGTTACAGCCGCTTGCGTGACTGCATGAAATTTGCAGAAAGAAACAACAAAAAAAGCTGAGCTTGCGCGACTTGTCATATGTACATTCCGTAGGTAATGTACTATAGACCCCCGTTTAACTATGAAATATTGTAAAGTATTATTTCATTACAAATTTCGCGTGAATTTCATAACTTTCTTCGCTTATCCCAATTAGTATTATAATATTTAATTATAAATTATAAATTATTGTGGTTATTGCAATGTCCTAATTAAAACAAACTAACTATTTATAATACAACGTGATTATTATACAGGAATTATTAACTTACGGATTTTATGTGAAAAATTGCATTGTGAATTTTGAAACCGCATTTGTTTCTAACAAGCAACTATTAATTATGGCTGATGTTTTATGATTATACTTCATTACTGTGAGACCCTGCTACAAATTTTCAATTCTTTTCACTTTTTAACGTAATATTATTATATATTATGTCTCAATGCAGTCACTCTCCTTTTTAGCACACAGTCGACCTCTTCATTCAAGATTACATATATATTTAAAAAAAAAGCTGCAATAATACCTTAAATTTGTCCTAGATATTTGTCTTATGACCATAAATATTATAAAGCTGCATAGATTTCCATTAAACAGATCAATATGGCATAGATATACTGTACTTTTATTTCTAGCTATAAAATTCATCGCTTAGATATTATTATCCAAATTATTGGACAACTGAGTTTTAATAAAGAAGCGCTCATGTATTCGCTAAATGATGCCCTAGTTTGAACTTACGCTCATGGCCGATATCTACGGGGCCTAACGGAAATCAATATTATTTCAGACTCGAGAGATACTGAAATAACAATCCATCATTTTTGTAAGAATCACCACATATCTCCTTGATAAAAATGTAAAATTTTCTAAATCTTCGAACACGGAACTCTTTATAAAATTAGTAAATTAAAGATATATTTTATCTATCATGAGAACATTTTCTCATGCGCTTTACAAAAAAATGGCTTGGATTATTCAACACTCTGCGTGCAGTAAGCAGTTGCCAAAACATATATTGGTTTCGAATTAAAATACATTATATGATTTAATATAGGTCATAAATTCAAGTTGCATGAAAATATATTGTTATTTATATTTCTCATTGCATCTATTCAATTAGTTTTATGTACATAGGCTTAAAGAAAGAATTACAAGTAAAATTTATGAATTTCCGGATAAATAGTATCTTAAGATTATGATCGTACGAAATATGGGTAGAAAGTATTTTTGTTAAGGATAACCAATTTACGTAACTCGTAGCAGGTTGGATTCCCAATGGTTTAGAGTATCTACAAATAAATTACAGAATCCGCTTCACGAAATTCAAATTCCCAGTTAATTTACTGATACTCATGATCATTAAAATCATGATTAAACTATGTCATTGCTTCTACTGGATAAGATGCTAAGTGTTCCTACTCTCCAGAAACGATCTAAATCACTACAATAAACAACATATAAACTTATTGCACAATTACATTATTGTAAAATCCTTTGAAGCATGGTCAAGCATTAGCCAGCTTATACTTCTGAAAAAATTACGATTTTAATAAAAATGACAACGATAATACAATTATCCTAATTGTGCACGTGCTTTTGTAATGGCAAGGTTATTTGAAGCCCCATAAGGAAACAGATACGACGATCCCACGCGAAATTATCTCGAATCAAGTCTAGAAGTAGCGCTAGTCCTCGAAAAAGAATAACGCACTTCCTTACAATTGCGCGTGAATTTCACCAGGAAATCTTCGAGGCTTAATTCGTTGATTTCTCTCTCGGATTGTTTGCGCGCAGGAAGTAGTCGACAGGCTGTGAGATGAGAAGTAGCAACTCACCTGTTCCGGCATCGATCGACCAACAAACTAGTGCAGTTGACGAGACGATTTTTGAAGCTCGAGTCAATTGAAAATGCCAAGCGACTTCCTTATCCTTAAAGAAGATGACTGTACGGCGATCCGTGTGGTCGGAAAAACAATTTGAAAATTCAAAAGGAAATCGGTATGCCGCGGGACTATGCTAATTTACGCGCACCAGAGAGAGATAAGCGCTCGCGTATTCAGGCGCGATGCGGTGAAATTGCGCTTCGCTGTATGCACGATGGGAATAAATGATTTATTCGACTGAACGTAAAAATACGTGAACTAAATACATTACAATAAATTAAAAAGGAAAATCATCAATTAATTCGCGCGAAAGGGATGCGTTTTTAATTATTTTTATTTAAATTTATATAATAACATTATGATCATACTCTGAGGATTTTAATACTAATTAATCATCGCGTAATGTGAAAAATTATTTTGTTCTCTTAAAAATTATTATCTTAACAAATGAAATATTTTGGTTTTGATAAGGTTATATATTTTTTGAAAAAAAAATCAAATAAATAGCACTTGCTTTACTCAAGCGTCTTGGTTGGCAATTGTTTTTCCTAACCTTGAAATTATTTATAAATCGGCAAGTAGCACGCATAAAAATATAGATAAACATTAGAGCTTATACATTGTAAGAGCGATTAGAATGAATGCATATAAATCATAGCATTTAACTTGCTCAAGTATTTTTAACTTACAGTTTTAATTTTTCATAATACTTTTTGTTACTTTACATGATTTAAAATCTCATATTTCTTAGAGTTTATTTAAAAAAAGAAATGCGTTGAAAGGTATTAAGTTTTTATTGCAGATTCCTAAACATTCATCGTTTGCTGCAACTGAACCAATAATCTCTAGAGATTCTTCATACGAATAATTTTAAATGATTACAATTTTTAACTCCTTTTTGTTTTGTCAAAATTTTATACTTGTGCGCATATATACGTTATATTTTAAGTAATGAGATTGTGATACATTTTTCACTATAAAATGACTGTTTTTTAAAATATAACTTGGATAAACAGGTGTTACAGGTGCTTCAGCATAATAAATTGGTGCATGGTGCGAGGCCATAATCCGCCAACCTTCATTTTCAGAAAGCTGCGGAGGAGCTAACGATGCCTCAACTTCGGCAGAAGGACAAGTTGTTTCGAACTCTGCGTATCTCATATACCCTTAAGTGTACATAAATTTAAAAATTATTTCTTTGTGGCAAAAAAAATATATTCGCAGAAAGCGTTACACGGCGTTTTCTCAAAACGACTTGTTTTCGAGGGGTATCTCGTATACGTAATAAGTAACTCATCAGCGAGACGTCCACGGCCCAATCGACTTCAAGTATATGACTCGAACACTCACTATTGCACAACGAAGGTTAAACTTTTATGCATTAATAAAAAATCGCCTCGCTGTTTGCAATAAATCAAAGACTGGGAAAAAATCGTAATTTTAAGCACTCGCCAAAGGCGATCGTTCTACAAATAATAGGTTTCCCCTAAAGCAGCCCTGAACGTTAAAGAGCTTGGAAAAGCTCTGGCATCTCGGAGTGAAACTAAATTTCAGTCTTTCGAAGAATTCCTCGAACTCCACTGGTTTCTCCGTTGCTCGTGAGCCGGCGCCACCCATAAATCACCGGACCTCAGGGGCCGACAAGTTCACGGCTCTGTCCCTCATCGCGGACTCCACGTAGCGCGCGCGTGTCCGAGCGAGTACCTCCCACTGGACAGACGCGCCTCCATTGCCTCAATGCCACGAGCGCGCGCGATTTCTCCGAAATAAAAGGAGAGCGAGGGCCCGTGAATTTCCCCGCAGTATTGAGATTCTGTTTACGCAAATGTCGCGGAAAGACCAACTGGCGGGCGGCTCGGGCACGCGCGATAAGCCGCAGAGCCGCGCGCATCTCGACGTTCAATCGAGTCAGCGTCACGACTTGGAGCGGATCGCTGATCGAACCGATCTGGAGGTGTGTGCACACGTCGTTTGGATAGAAGGATAATCGCGCGAGGTAATGCTCAACCATACGCTTCTCGAAGCTTGCGCGGAGTGTCGATCTAATCGCGCTTGTGTCTTCGGTCTCGCTGTGCAACGGGTCAGCACTTGTGCGAGAGAGTGACAAGTATAGGCTACGATTTGAAAGTCGGATGGATTGAGTGGAGAGGCACAATCACGAGTAGATTTATGAATCGATAGGTAATCAAGAATACTGTTGTCAATTAATAAGCTGTTGCCTAATAAAAATCAAATAAATTTGTCAGAGGAACATAATAATTAAGAGAATAGCTATGCTAAATTTACACAATGAAGACATGTATGTCAGAACGAAATCTCGAAATGTTCCTTATAAGTATAAAATAAAATGTTCAAAAGACAACTATAAAAATAAAAGTAGAAAGTAATCAAGATAATACTTGGACATCGGATACTTCTTAAATGTAAATTGTGAAATTCAGTTACTTGTTATCACAAGTGAAGAACAGCCAGCATTTGACGTAAATATGTCTTGGAAATTGTGAAATGCGGATATTGAGAGAAAAAACGGTCTTCAAAAATTTGATTCGCGAAATTCAATTTAATAAATTACCGTTTCTATACAACTACTAGAAAAATCGAAAGGAAAAACATTTGTGATAAAATTAAAGCTAATTTTAATGAGTAAAACTAAGTTTAATGAGGAAGAAAGTGAAGTAATCAGCGATAAAAGTTCAAACAATAATTAAAACTTATCTAATTAACAAAAGTTTTTAATTAATATTTGTATATTTCAGTAAATCAATGTAATTATAAAAGCGTAAGTTTATATCTGTCCAAAGATATTTAAATACCAATGGTGTTCATCAGAAGTCGTTGAAAATTGATAGTCTCTCTTTTACAATCAGACGTTTCAACTTTTTCATCTAAAATAAAGTTTTTTGAAAACGATTTTCATATCACAATTATGCAGGATATCAGTAACGTAAATTAATTGACTGTTTTATTGAAATATTCGAAATTAGTAATTGTTACAAAATGAATAAATTTGTTTTCATTATATAACTATAAGAGGTACAAATTAATAGAGATAGAATAATTCTATTATTGAGACATAAAATCGTTAATTAAAAGATTGTTAATACTGAAATTTATTGAACAGTACAAATTTTATGTCAAATGCATATATTTTTTAATCTCTACGTTTATTTATCAATACAAAGCGATATGAACATAAACGTTTGTTAAAAGTGATGCCAAAACCTTGCAATCCAATAACTTTTTTGGAATGAATAATTTTCGAAATGTTCATGTTATGTCGATTACTTTGAAACTTAGCTTTTCAACAAGTAAGTTTTATTGTAACATAACACAATAAATTAAGCATAATGTCAGTTTTTAACTAATGATTATCAGAAGGTAATTATTTAAACGTATTAATCCAATATTTATATTTAAATGTCGATTTTACACAATATAAGAATTTTATAATATACATCAATTTTATATCGAAAATCATGTAAAGATAAATGTACTTAAAATGCAATGAATTTTTTATTTTTTATTTTTTATGAAACAGTCTGTTCCACAAAGCATGAAAATAAAATTAACAGACGAAACTGTTACAGGATTAAGTCAATGCTTTGGAATCATAATATGTATTGACGGATTAATTAAATGCAACCCTCAAAAGCCACAACATTTTAAGCTCTAGCGAGTAAAACGGAGTATAAACTTGTCTTTTTCATTTTTCGTTAATTCGTTAAGCTTTGCACCATACGTGCCAGACGTGTTCATTGAAATTCACAAACTTGAGCGTCCGCAATTCACTGCGTTAATTAATGAATAAAAAAAGCTTGTATTCCACAGCTGGGGTAAAAGTTCGTACCTCTTTGTTTCAAACGGAATAGGAATAAAAGCACGATGCGCGCGCTTCTGTGCGCTTCCATTGTCGTGATCAGCTCGGCGCTGGTTTCGGCGGGTTACATGGACACTGTTTTCGAGTGGAGGTTTGTGGACTATTTATGGTCGTCCGAAGCTGAGAGAGAAGAAGCCATTAAGAATGGAACTTATGATTTTTCTCGCATTTTGCCTATGGATGTAGATAAGGCTCCAGGTAAAGTTTTTAAAGCATGAAAATGTTGCAAAAATTTTCGATCAGATGATTCGTCAATTTCATTTTAGACGGTCGTGTTTTCGTCTCTTTTCTTGGAAGAGAAGGAGTACCGGCAACTCTAGCCACATTGACAGATAAAGCAGGACCTTCCGGGCCTCTTGTTAGACCTTATCCTGATTGGTCATGGTTTAAGAAAGGTGACTGCAACTCAATGACCAATATCTACAGAATAGCGGTAAGATTACCTGTAATGATCAACAACTTAAACGATGATTCATATAAAAAATATTTCATAGATTGACGAGTGCAATAGGCTGTGGGTATTAGATACCGGCTTTTTAGAAGGCGCAGTTATCGAATGCGAAGCTCAAATGTTAGTATTTGATTTGAGAACTGATCGCTTGATTCGGAGGTTGAAGATTCCGAACGATGTAGCAAGAGGCAAATCGGGACAAACTTTACTAGCTACCCCTATAGTGGAGACCGAGGGACCTTACTGCGAAAATACAACTGTAAGATATACAATGCTAAACGTAGATTGGAATATTTACCTAAATACGATATCTTTTATTATTCAAAGGTCTTTATTGCTGATACTATGGGCGAAGGCCTAATAGTTTGGACAGGCGAGGAAATCTTCCGTTTGGAGAGTCCACTGTTTTTGCACGAAGAGGAGTCGAAAAATGTGACGGTCGGCAATCTTTCTATGAACCTGGGTGGGGGCATAGTCGGCATGGACGTCTCGCCCAAGATCTTTCCAGGAGAGCTACGTCTCCTTTATTTTCACGCTCTTGCCTCTTTTAACCTCTTCTCCGCGAGCACAAGATCACTTAGGGCAGGTGGCGAAGGCCTCAACTTCCAAGGGGCAGAGAAAGTCTTGAGTAGTCAAGGCCTGGCTCAAGCTTTTTCGTCCGAGGGTACGCTCTTCATCGGCATGACGAGGGAGACTGGAATTGCGTGTTGGAATCGTTACCGAGCCCTGACAAGGAACAATATCGTAAGAGCTGATTTTTTATTCTTAGACTTTCCTCCCATGTTGTCGGTTATGTTAATAATCGGAATATTATTGATGAGCTGTCCGATGGTCAACGGACAGTCCAAAAGCTCGTTCTAAAAGCGAAACGAATTATCGTTTGATTTATTGAAAAGAAAACCTCGATGATATCTATGCAGATTTTTTGGCGAGTGTAAAAAATTCCGAGAAAATTGCCGCTTTCCATAGTCAAATTTGACGCGTAAAATGTTGTGCCTGGCCGTGACTTGCAAAACCGTAAAATATCTTTACAATTTTCCGAATGGAATTTCACAATTTCACCTTGCATGCTCAGTTAAAATCTAATGCACTGGTGAAACTTTGTATCACGATTCATAATCACTGTTTATTTAGCTATAAAAAAGTGCAAGCGGCAGCGCCTCACGTGCTCTGACCGCGAAAAAACGCCCGCGATAAAATTGCACACGCACTCCCGGGGGGGAAAGGCGCGCGAACGCGCGACGCCTTTTTACAAGTGGACGGGGCCCGGGCCGCCTCGTCCGCCGGGCGCATTGGGCGAAATTGAAAAGTTGGCGCAAAAAAGTAGCTAAAGTTTCGACAACCGAACATTTACGGGGGGCGCGGCCGAGCATTACCGAAACTTAATTCCAGAGGCGCGCTCCACTCAAAGCCGCATAACACCGAAAGCGCCTCGTCTCGCGGCGCGGCGCGCCGCTTAAAAATAATTTTACGTCCGATGCTCGTAAAGCGGATTTTAATGACTGGGAAAATTGCCGCCTCGCTCTCGGGCACAATGGGAGCCCTGGCGACTGTCAGCTGGTGGCTGCGTTATAAAACGCGGCGTAATTGGCGGCGCGCGATCCCCATCCCATGCGCAGGAGGCCGCACTCACTCGTTCCCGCGGTCTTTGCAGGAGCTCGTCGCCCAGGACAGCGAGCGGCTCCAGTACCCCAACGGAGTCAAGGTCATCCCGCCCTCGGCCCTCCAGCCCGAGGAGGAGCTCTGGGTCCTGAGCAACCGGTTCATCGGCTACCAGCAGGGCCAGCTCAGGGCCGACGACGTCAACTTTCGCATACTCAAGAGCCCGGTCAAGAGGCTGGTGGCGGGGACCGGCTGCGAGATTCCGCAGGAGACGCTCTTCGCCCTGCAGCAGATCAAGGCCGACACCTTAATCCTGCAGAACTGACCGATCGAGGCCCTGCGCCCGAGAGCCGATGTTCGCTGTGCCGCGGGCGCGCGCGCGCGCCAAGCCGCTCGTCAATCCGAATAAGTGCTTCGGCCGAGACTAGGTCATGTACCATCCGCCAGAGTCGCCTATCCTACATTGAAATGGGTTCTTTGAGCCACGTCTCGGCCGAGCAGTTAAACCTCGGCTTGGCGCAGAAAAGAATGTTTATTGGACTGCTTTTCGTAAAAATAGACTAATTGCGCATTTTTGTGCACCTTCAAATACATTGAAACGGCTTGGCAATATTGTGCTGCTTTTTCCAGCTGCGCCGACTAACAAGTTTACGAACACGTACCTCCTCTCTTAAATCGAGGCTGAAAATTACTTTATAGCGACAGGTAAAATTGATGTAATAATAATTCTCGGTGCGGAGTTGACGTTATTTTTATCCGAATCGGCGCTAGCTCTGCAGGAGCAACAAACTAATCTAGGCGACAATGTTGCAGTGCGGGACTGCACAGGGCTGTAAAGTCTGTATGACTTGAACTTTGCTAAATCTACTTTGAAATCATGTAAATTCAGTGAATACATTGTGCCCACGTGGACACGATGAAAAGTTGAGTCGCACTCCTGTGCGTTCCGCATGAGAGGAGTTTGAAGGCTTTGTAATGTACACGCGAGGGTGAGGCAGATGTGTCTTGAATAGTTAGGTGTTAACAAGCCGATCTATTTCAGGCTCTGGTTGCATTTTGAATTTCCGGACAAACAATTACTCATTTTGAAACAGGGCACCAGCGCGTCGAGTCGACCGAACTCTAGCCAACTAAAAATCCAAAGCATGTACAAGGCAATTTAGGCGAGCGACGTTTGATAATTGTGTATGGCAAATATAAATCCAGCAAAGGAGTGAATAAAAAGTTGTAGCCGTTATCCGAGGTGGTCAGTTTTTAGCCGCATCCAAATCACGCAATAAATGTTGCAAAATCACTTTTTTCAGAATATATAAATAGCGTAATGGAGGGGGCCGGCCGAGCGGGGAAGGTGTACAATAATCGTCAAGATAAATATTACTTTGCGTGCGCGGGGAGCAGTCGAACGGCGCGGCGGCCGGCGCAGTTCGTCTAGCGCAGCAGTTTTTCGCGGGGAAAATAAACGGGCGTCTTAAAAAGACGAATCGCGCTCATAAATATTTGAATAATAGGCAATAAAAGGCTCGGGCGGCGCGCAGTGCATCAACCCCCAATTAAAGGTTGCGCAATGGCGCGGCAGCGCATTCATTAGGCTAACCTTGCAACAGCTTAATTAAGCAATCTGGCGCAGGTGCGGCGGGCGGCGGCGCGAGGGCGGGACGCCTAGGCCCAAGAGCAGCCGCGGAGTGAAAGGCGCGCGGCGAAAGCGCCAACTTTCCTTATCTCGGCAGATGGGCCGAGTGACACGCGACGCGCGCGCCGCGGCCCCGCCCCTAGCCGGCTCTTACGTAACGAGGCGTAACGCGAGCCCCGGCGCGGGCAGGTGCTCCCGCGGCCCCGAGGCCGGCGCCCGGCGGCGGCGCTCCCCCCAAGGCCGCGCGGATCGGCCGGATCGGCGCCCGGGAGCCGACCGGGGCAAAGGTCAGTCAACCGGCGCGGCCGGGGCGCAACTGGGGCACGGCCGGCCCCGGCCCCGCCGCTTGCTTTCGCTCCCGCACGCACCGATATCCTTCTTGTCCGCCGACCTTGAACGGCGAGCGCCGGACTTTGTCGGCCCGGGGAGCGCGGCCTGTGGGAACGATCCGCGCGCCGACCTTATCAGCCGCCCGCGCCCCCGGCCGCTCGGCTAATTGATTGCTTTCGACACTCGCGCGGCTTACCTGCCCGATGCGGTGCAATTAATTCGGCCGAGGGCTCGTAATAACCGCCCGCAAATATGGAATTGTTGCCGCGAGGTCCCGCGCGGAGAAAGTCGTAAATAAAATTACATAAATTAGCGCCCACCCGCCCGCCCGGGAATTGTTATTCAACGCGTCCGCCCCACCAAGGGATTACAACAATTCCCGCCCAATTTTGATTGTTTGCGAATTTTAAACTTCGATTCACGGGTCGCCCCTCCCCCTAGTTATCCCAACAATAATTACTCTGTATTTTAACGCTCACGGGGCTCTTAAATAATTGATTGCCTTATTATGGACCGCGCTGTATTAACATTTATTATATGCGATAACCTGTAGAAATAATTCAGAGGCTTTGTATTAAATCGCAACTGAAGAAGCTTTATTTATTATTTCCGACAAGTCGGCATCGACCATTAATAAATTCTTTTTTCCAGACCTGCCGACGTACACATTAAATGATTACTGTATTCGCGCGCTTCCCAAGCGCGGCATCTACCGGGCCCTCTCCCAAACCGAATACTTTCCATTATCCATTATTAGAACGATTAAAAAGTCTATTATTAACAACGAATAATTATCCACAAGTTGCTATATAGACTTATAATTTAAATTACGTAATCTGTAAATTAACAACAAAACGTTATTTTCTCCACGTAAATGTACAATGCAGAGAATTAAACGGTATTAAAATGACAATAATTTTTATCGTTTTCAAAGAACAGGTTTACATGAAGTTATAATTATTACAAAGTGAACAAGAATGAAATAATTTATTATTTTTATATATTTGTACGCGCATGCACCGGGTTCAAAATATTTTTTATTGATCCTTCTTTGACGATTAAATTTTTATGCCTCGTTTGTTTGTAATAAAAATAATTCTAAAATTAAGGAACAATCCACTATAATCAAGGTGACATAAAACGAATAATAATGTTTTATGTAGAAAATTTAATCAACCTGCAAGTACTTTCAATTAACGGAGTATCAGATTTCTAAAAGTAAAAATAAAAAGCAAAAAGTATCGCGTTAAGAGTAGATGTACAGTCGAAAAGGATTTTCCGCGAGCTAAATAATTTTTCTCTGAAATATGGTTTATTTCCCAAGAATGCTGCACGCGAAGAGCTTCTCAACGTTCCCGATCGTTGCAAACTGAACTGCATTCGTTGGCAAAATCATCTCGTAAAAAGTTCGAAATCCTATAAGAAATCGTTTGATCGATTTCCTTGCGAAACGGCAGCGCAAATAGAAATGTCAAAATTAAAATTGTCGATAATTAAGCGAATTAATTTATAACAAGTGCCCCCGTCGAAAGGAATCGCAATCGCGCGTGTCGAAACGCGGAGGCTCGCTTCTTAGGCTAATTGGACACGAGACTCGCAAGAAGCGTCCCGCCGGGGCATCGGTTGGTCCAAGTCCCGCTTGGCGACGCAACTCGCTAGAGTGATCGGGCAAGGAGGCTGCGGGGGCGCTAAGGCCGGCGCACGCATTCCTGGCCGCCGGGCGTTATCCAACGGCGCGGTTGGGCGATCGCGCGATCCGCGGGGGCGAGGGCATTGTGTCGCGCCCGGCGAAAAAGTCCCCCGGCTCCCCGGGCGAAACAATGCCAGGGCGTCCCGGGGCGGGAAAAGGCCCGGGCTCTCCCGTTTCGCAAGCGGCCGCGGCCAAAGCAGAGCCGTTCGGTTGCGCGGCCGCTCCGCGCCCGCAAAAATAGCGGGCGTTTTCTTTGTCGCGTTGCGAAAAGCCGGCGGCGCGGGCCCGCGGGAAGGAGCCGCCGCCGCCGCCGGAGAAAGGACGGCGCGCGCGTCGCCCCACCGGGGCCCAGGCACTTTCACGCGGCGGCTGCGGCCGCGGCGGCGCGCTAATGCCGATTCAAATCCGGCGACGCGCTCGCGGCTCATTGATAACGCGCGCGCCGACCAGTGCAGTCCGGGATGCCGAGGTGCGCTCCTGGGCCCGAGTCCTGACTCCCGAGGGCGCGCGACAGACTCCAGCCCGCACCCAGAGGACGCGCCGCGCCGCCCGCGAGTCATGACCCCCCTGCTCCTGATCTTGGCCCTGGCCCTGGCGCCCGCCGCCGCCGACCTCCACACCGTCCACGAGTGGAAGTACCTCGACTTCACCTGGGACTCGGAGGCGCACAAGCTCAACGCCCTCAGGACCGGCGAGTACAACTTCTCGCGGGTCCTGCCCTCGGACGTCGCCGTCGCCAAAGGTACACCACCCGAGCCTCCTCTCCCCGAGCCCGCGAGCCTTTCCGCTCGCGTACCCGAGGGCTTCGATCGTAATCTCGATCGCCTCTTTTACTGCGCCGTTGCGTCCGGTTAATTGGCGCGCGATAACGCTTGGCGTAACGAACACCTCCCAATTTTACAAGTACAAATCGGCGAATAATGCCTTTTTTAATACTACCAGACAATTCAATGGGCAGATCAAAGTCCTGTCTTATTTTGGTAAATTAAGCCTTTGAGGATCGTGATGCAACCGATAATGAGGATTTGCATAAAATTACTTAAATGTGATCTCATGACTTAATCTGGTCACTCTGCGTGCAATTTAAAGTTATGTCAGAATCGAACTCGGTTACAAAAGACACGATGAAACACGTTTCTCGAGAATATCTTCAATTTTATTCACAATAAATTTTACGCATCTGTTAAATGTATCGGAGTGTTTAAAAATTAATTGATTTACAAAATACTGCTCATAATTACTAATCACTTTGCAACTCATCCGCAAAATTATTTATGCACGGAATGTAAATTATCCTCGATTTCGCGATATTAACATGCCTTAACTCAATTTATTGAATTTTTCTACCGTTTAAATTGATTGTACTTTTTTATACTGGAAAAGAACGATAACGTTTTCTAAATCTTAGCTATAAACAATAATTATAAAATAATTAAGCTTTTTAGAGTTTTTTTTATTTATTACATAAAATCATGAATATCATTTTCAAGTTCTAATTTATAAAATATAAAATTTGACACTAGAGAATATAAAACATCGATTTCAAAACACATTTTTAATTGCAGAACTATTAAACAATTTATAAAAATATGATAGCATGTGAAAAATTAAGGCTACAAAGCCTAATCATAATGAATGTAAGTGTATTAATCCTGTCGTATAATTTTATATAATAACAGATCATTAAAAATCATTATCTAAACGAAGGATTTGACATAAATGCAATATCAAGTAACATTATAATTTTCTGTATTTTAAAATTCTGATAGAATATGCATAAAAATTTGCAAAAGGGTACATAGAAGCATTAACCCATATTATTTTGTTTTATATATTTTAACGCATAAAACGTCATAACTGCCGGTATGCGTGTACTTAAATGAAAAAAATGCATTATAATGTTTTACAAAATACAGGTAGTTAAAGTAAATCGGATCAACGCATTCACATTAATTAGTAAAAAAAGCTGATGCGTATATATATACATTTGCGATTATTACCACTAACTAGTATATGATTACACATATTTTTCTTCCTTATTTAATTCATGAAACTCAACCGCTATGTTTTTTAACTTTCTCGCGTAATAAGGTCAAGAACATTGCAATCTGCACGTTCCTTTATTTTTAGATTATTCCCATTAGAAAGATTACATTTACAGGCGTGGGAATCATTCATTGAATTGCTCCTTTTCCTCTTTCAAGATTATAAAATTAATTACGCCCGTGAAATTATCATGCAAACTATACAGCCACGCATTTCAAAATACTTCCTTTGCTTCGAGCAGAAAGATGGCACAATGACATAAGGCCTACTTTTACCTTCTCAATAATAAAACGACAATGCGTAATTCAGATTTTCCGAAGTGGTACTCGTACGGTTTAATAACACCTGTTGTAAAATGCTTTCCATCTAATAATCTCAAACTCTTCCTTTCTTACGTCTGTCATTAACTTTTAAACGACGAAAATGCCACTGAAAACCAGACATATAGAGCATAATAAAAAAAAGTCTGTTTTAGAAACATAATGAATAACTCAAAATAAATTTTAAAAGATTATGTTAAGGGATAAAAATAGAATTTTTAATTACTGTACTATTAGTATAACTTGCATTACAATCTACATAAATTTAAATTTATTAAAGTCGATCATTTTTCGACAATGCACTTTTTCTGCTATGAAAAGAATTCATTGCAAAAGCACGTTATAAAGTAAGTTCTATTTTACTCTACCTTAACCTTGTTTCGCGTGTTGTTATTTTCCAATAATAATGCACATTTAAACTGTATATAATTGAAAGTTATGGATAATAATAATACTATTGAGGGTAGATAGCAATTAATAATTAAATATAACAAGGCTTACAACGTGTACTAAGATATAAAATATTTACTTAGTTAATTTTTGATACAGTAAATTGAATTTGAATTACATATCAAGTCGCAGATTCTGGAAGAAAAGTAATGATTTATGTAACTCAACAGTAACATAAATAAAAGCAAATGTTAAAAAAGACATCGTAATTCATTCGAACAAAATGTAAAAAAATAACCCAATTTTTGAGTTCTTTTGAATATTTTAGCAAAAAATATGTATTTTTAGTAGTATTTACCTTGAAAGTCTTTAAAAGAGGTCTAAGAATCTATTAAAATTTTTAATTGTTGATATAAAACAAAAGCTGTCTAAGCTGGTTTGTGCTTTAAAAAGGGCAGGGGGTGTTTAAAAGGCTGCACTGAAAACCCGCGGTATTGTTTATACAGTTAAGGATTCTTAAAGTAATTTTAACAAACGTCAGTAGAGCTGGTTATCCTTAAAAAAAGACATAGCTAAGACTCGAACGTAAGATTTTATCTTATACTTTGGCTTTATACCTTTACAACTTGAGTAAAAACTGTTAAATGAAAATTCCCGCACTCGTGTCTTAAATACATGTTTCGTGCATAAAATAAGCTCTGCTAAAATCAAGCGCGTTGAAAGGTCTTGAAATCCTGCTTCTGCGGTACATTTTAAAATTCAATTCGTTCTCTATTCCATTTCCATGTAAAAATAAATTATTACCTGCTACTACTATTTCGAGCGAGGAAAATATTTACTTAGTGTTGTAGCCTGAGCATCTATATATAAATGAAAGTATACACGATAAAAATCAAATACTTTGATAACGCGAACATTTTCTAAATTTACCGCGAGATTTCTAAGCAAAGTTTTTACCCGGCCGCAAGCTGCAGTATCGCATTCACTTGAATTTAAATCATCTAAATTGGTATGTTTGTCACTTTTTCGCGCAGCCAGAGGCGATAGAGATAGGGGACCGGGCATGTTCAACGGGATTGCATGAAATTTGTCAATACGATAGCTTTCGCTGCGAGTGGAACGGCCCGATCCTCTCCGTGCCGCCACTTGTCATATCGCGCCGATAAATTATAAATGTTGAGCTCGTCGAGGCGGCATCTAGACTTTCTTAACTTTCTAAAGGTGGCTCTCTTAACGAATTTGTTTTGATCCATCCGTCGGCTAAGCGCGGAGCGTCGGTTCGATCGCTCGGACGGCGGGCTTGGAAAAAGGCAGCCGCGGCTAATGGAAAAAAGGTGCCCGGTGAAAATGACCGGCTGTCTAATTGCCAAGCCGGGCACGCACTCCGCCTAAATTATCACGTTGGCGAGGAAAATTGGCGCATTCGTTCCGGCGAAACGGCCGGCACTTTTGCCGGGTTTGGGGGAACTTGGCCCGCGGCGGCCGCTTGCCCCCTGGCGGTCGGGGCGCAAAGCGCCCGGGAGCAGGGCGCCCTCGGGCCGCCTCTCTCATGACGTCTCTTCCTCTATTGCAGATGGCCGAATCTTCGTGTCGCACATCGGGTACGCCGGAGTGCCGGCGCGCCTCAGCACCGTCTCGAGCCGCTCGTCGGCGAGCTCGGGCCCCCTGTTATCGCCCTACCCCGATTGGTCGTGGCACGCTCGCGGCGACTGCAGCGGCATAACCAGCGTTTACGGACTGGCCGTAAGTCTCGCTCAATGCCCCCTCGTCCCTCCGTCCCTCCCCCCGCTCCCCCCCGACTGTCCAGCCTCGCTGCACTGCCCTGCTCCCCACCTCCCCCCGTCTCTCTCGCTCGCGCCGCTCGCTCGCCGTGTCGCGGGCGGCGGCTTTTTCTCGCCGAGCGCGACGCCGACTCAAAACTTTCTACGGGCGCGCTCGCATGTCGGGTGTCCCGCGCCGCGAGAGATTTATAACGTATAAATATGGAGCGCGCGGCGGCCGCCGTGTCAGGTGATTGAAACGCCTTTTCAACCTCTGAACTTATCGACTGCCGCCCGAAGAAAGATTGCTCTTTTGTCGCGGCGGCCCGGTTTTTTCTGCCCAGGCCAAATTGCTTTCGCGCTCGCAGTTCTTGCGAAACCGTTAGGGCTTGCAGGAAAATGTCGGTCGCCGAAGCCCAATGATACGCTAGATTCGCATCTCTAGCATTCGGTCAATTGGCAAACGATCGAACCGGCCACGCGAACCGAGGATCTAGGCCGATATAAACTTTCGATGCCGCGCGGCCGGCCGCTCAGACTTGACGTGCTTCTCGAAATAATCCTTTGCTACTGTTTATGCAAATTTGACGGGGCTAATGAGTCCGCGATTGGAAATTCTAACAATAAAGAATGAACTTGTTTCGCAAAAGTTGAAGGAGCGCTCCATTCGCATCTGTTATTCGCGTAGGTAAAAGCCACAAAGAGGAGTTGTTCTCCATCGGTCTTCAATAGAATCATCAATCGCGACTAGACGCGCCGGGGATGCGCGCCCGAAAGAGAGAGAAAGAGAGATGGCGGAAAAAGATAACCCCGCCCCGCCCCACCCCGCCCCGCTCCGCCCGCTCCGCCCCACCCAGCTCCCGTCGAAAAGAATACAAAGATATCAGCTGAGAGAAATTTGATTTTGACAGATCGATCAATGCAACAGGTTGTGGGTTTTAGATACCGGAATCTCGGAACACACGACCGCGAAACCTTGCCAAGCGCAGCTGCTGGCTTTCGACCTTGCGAGGGACAAGCTCGCCAAGAGGATCAAGATACCAAATCACATAGCTCAGAATGATCAGGGCATGACAAGGCTGGTCAAGCCGATCGTCGAGACCAAGGGACAGCAATGCGATCACACCACCGTAAGACGCAGCAGCTCTATATAGCGGCTCTTTTCTCCTTTTCCTCGCGGTTACGCGCGCCTCTCGCGATTACCAGGCCGCGCTCGCGCAACTGCGGATCTCCATTTTCCGCGCGCTATGCAATCCCGCTTTTCAAGTTTGAGGTTGTAAACTTTGATATTCACGGCGCCCGGGAGATCCCGTTGTCCGCGCGAGCGCGCGCCGCCTATCGGCCGTAATTAGAGAAATTTAGAAAGCTCCTATAACGGAGTCTTTTTATCGACTTTTCCAATCGTTAGATTTGCCAACTTTAGCCAAAATGGCTGATTATCGAGCGAGAAAATCTAATTACTTCATTTGACTTTATCGAGCCTGGCAAAAGGCCCGCGCTTCTGTGAATCGCCCAGTCATTGTTTATAAAATGGCCCATAAGAACCGTCAACTGTGCGGTTGAGGAATCAATATTTATTCTACGGTATGCCAGGAGGATGTAATGAGTGCACTCGAGTGTAGCATTAGAATCATTTCAACTATCTGGACAACTATCATTCATGGGCAAACCGGTACCTTAATGTATGACAATTTTTACTCGCAAACAAGTTCCTTTTCACCAATTAAATCTATTTATTTAATCAAGTAATTTATCTACCCTTTTAAATTCATGTATACACTTCAATTAAATTAGAATCGTATGCGATGTCGTTGCATTTATGGATCTGCAGTGTATACAAGAGTTACATATTTTGCGACAATATACGTAAACAGCATTTGTAACTCGATTTGTAACCATAACAGAGTGTAATTTTATGGTCATTGTTATAAGAGTTAAACGATATATTTTCCGCGAATTACTACAGACATGATAAAATCATTTCCAACTCTAGTGCGATTGATAGATTCCGTTTTTACAAGTGGTTCAATTAATATCCAATTCATGATATAAAGCCACTTATCTAGCATCTAAAAAACTACATACTTACAACGTTACAAAAGTCCATTGTTATCCCCGGAATTGCAGTATCGTACAGAAATCCATAGATTTTTTTTATATTCACAGTAATCATTATGCACAACTTGAATACACTCATTCAACCACTAACAATCGAAAAAAATAACAACGTATTGTGATACAGTATCACTAATTCTGATTTTACTGGCAATTTCAGTAAACTCCATACAAATGGTAATAGAAATATTTAACAACGTTATTGACTAGAGCGAATATTGTGATTTATTCATGCTAACTTTTCACGTAATTTAGTTTGTGTAATAAGAAATTATAGTTGATTTAAAAATCGAAATCATATGCTTTTGAAATAAGCTATCCCTTTGAATAGAATAAAAAAAGAAATGACAATCTTTAATTGACTTTTATTAAGAGCGACCTAGCGTCGTAAACTTCTGTAAAGTCAACTGTAGTAACTTCAGCAAAGCTAACAGATGTCTTCCGCTACTAAGGGATTGTGAGTTAGTTGAAATCATCGCTAAAGTAAGACGTTGAACTAAAGCCATTCCTTATTCACTTCCGTCAACAACATTTACTCCAAAATTGCTAAATTCTATAGTTATTTCCTATTATCGTATATCACTAATGATTCAATTGTTATCAAATAATAATTATAATGGTTTATTTGCAAGGTAGAAATTTCATTATTATAAATTTGATAATATTAAAATCTGAATTTTATTTCTCTTTATGAGCAGACGATAAAAATGCAAAATAATAATAAAAATAAAATTTTTAATCATGGTCCTAATGACGATTCAAAATATACCGTAAAACAGGACAATTGTGAACACTGTAATGAAATGAAATTAATCTTCATGGTAAAGTTTTATGAACAGCGCGATAATGTATATTTATCAATAAAGTATAAATATTGAATACGAATGATTCGCGATTACATTCTAAATTGCAAAGTCTTAATTTATATGCTAGAGTTGATTTGACTATTTATATACTTACTCTGATTTCATAGTGAACTTGCTCATATTTTTGACATAATATTCAGATAGTATATTTTAATATCCACGTTATATTACAGTAAAAAAACTGAGCATATATTACAAGCATATATTACCATCCACGCCAAACACACATTTCCACGGCTTGTTCCACATTCCTTCAGGGCTTATGATTTCTTCTATATGTTGTTCTTAAATTACGTAAAGTGTACTTCAATGGAATTATTTAAAAATACTTTTTTCTGCACTGTAAAAGAAACACTTGAACCTCTAGAAAATTGTTTGATATGACAAATGAAAATATTCCGTTTGCCATGTCTTATACAGTGACATAGATGCGAAATTGGCGCGTGAAAGAGCGTTGAACAAAGTTAAGTGTGCGCATGATATTACTGCGTGGCATTGTTAGGCGACTAACGAAGTGCGTTAATTGACAAGAAAAACTAAAGAAAATCGGTTTTGAAACTTTTCATGCGAAACTGTGTCACATCATTACTAAAAAAGGTCAAGTTTGTTCGATTGAGAGACGAGTGAAAGGCCTATTCAATCCGAGTGAGTTGTTTCTTGGAGATTCGGAAAAGGAGCAAAGAGGCGTATAACCCCAATTCGGAAGGCATGCAGCCCTAAGCTCGCTCGGAGCGGAAATGCCGGTGCTAGCAAAGCCAGAGGCTTCCTGGTAACTCGCAAAGTCGCAAGAACGATTGTTCCCCTGCCGTGGCCAGGAAGCGAATTCATTTCAGAAAGGAGAAGCTCGACGAAGCGCTGGCTTCGAGAGCAGGAGCGGAAGCTCGGTAAACGTAACGCGGCTAACTTTGTCCCAGGTGTACATGACGGACTCGGTGGGCCACGGCCTGGTCATCTGGAACGGGATCGGGCTGTTCCGGCTCGAGGGCGAGGTGTACAACCCGATCGACTCTGCGCGCAACGTGAGCATCGGCAACCGTAGCCTGAGCATCGGCGGGGGCGTCGTGGACATGTCCCTCTCGCCCAACATCTTCCCCTACGAGCCGCGCTACCTCTTCTTCCGGCCGCTGGCCTCCTACGACCTCTACGCGGCCAACACGCGCGAGCTGACGCGCAGCATCTACGGCTACCGCATCAAGTACTTCGGGGCGAGGGACATCCTGAGCAGCCAGGTCGTCGGGCAGGCCTTCTCCTCGGACGGGACCCTCTTCCTCGGCCTGACCAAGGAGATGGCCGTCGCCTGCTGGAACCGCTACCGGGAGCTGGCCAAGGAGAACATCGTGAGTAGAGCGTTTGTGCCGGTTGGGCCGCCCTCGAGGTGTTGCGCAACCCGAGAGCGGAGGGCGATCGGCTGCGAGAACACGTGTGCCTCTCGGGCTTCGAGGAGGCTGTGCGCCGGATCTCGCGGCTAGTCGTGGTAGAAAGTTGCGCGCGGTGAAATCGTGGATGCACGGATTTAGATCTTGTCTCGCGCGCGAAATTTCAACCGGCGTTATTCTTTCCCCCGCTTAGAGATTATGCAGCTGCTTCGCAAACATAAATTACTTTTATTTTGACTTTAGTGACGGTTCCTGTATCGTGCGTCTTTTATAGCGCGCTTTCAACCTCCAAGTTTTCACCCGGTGCATGAAATTCTTTTTTATGGGATTCGACTTAAAAAATTATTAGTCACTTTATTTTTTTCTCAATTAATTAAGGTCCATTAATTTTCACTTTAAAACTCCAAAGTCGAATTAAATGTCATCGTAAAATAAGGATAATTTACTGGTACACAAGTTGGGTAAAGACAAATTTTTTATTTTATTTTAACTTCTTATATACTTTCGCGAACACCTTATAAAACTGCTTGGACTAAAATCCAATGAAATAATAACTTACTGTTATTATCTACAAATATTTTTGTGAGAGAATTGATTGTATACTAGTCGTTCGCTTAAATATCCCACTCAACTATGATACTCTAGAATCAGTCGAGTTAAGAAACTAGTTTTGCTACTAAACAGACAGTTTAAATAAAATGACAAACATTTTGCTTTAAAACTTGGAACCTAATTTTTGTTAAACGCTTTTATTGTTGATGTCGGTTGTTACGTCAAAGGCGTTATTTTTCTTGCATTATTATGGGGTTTTTCTATACGAATATATCCGACATAAGGATGAGTTAAAATTAATTTTAATTGACCCTTACATCTGATAACAATGCTTATAAACTGTTAAATCTAAGTACATTGTTTTGAAAAATTAAGTCTAGATCTTCAATAGATGTTAAGCTCTAGAAGTGGTCTTCTCTTAAGTGCAGTTTAACACGGTTGAGAAACTTTTAATGAGACTCGACTTACAAATTTAAGAGCTGAACTATTGTACAGTGTAGTTTAATTTACATTTACAATTACATGTTTTCTAACTTTACGACCTATACTGATCCAACGTTTCTAATATTATTACATTTTATTAACCTCATTACTCCTACGTACATTTTAAAATTACTTTAAGTACTCTAGTAACGTAGCCTGAGGTAATGAATTATTAACTAATTAACCGATTAAATATATAATCCGTGTTCATATTAACTTAAAGTTTCATAATAACATTTTCACTGGAAAAAAGAAAGAATTAACAAAACGTAACAGAAACATTACATGTAATTGGAAGTATTTTCCATATCATTTGCCATAAATTTAATCTGCTATTAAAATCGTATCATAATGCATTCCGTGATACCATAATAAATAACACAGAGAAACATTTTTCCGCATTATACCAGATCTAATATAAGGCCACGGTAATTCAAACAACACCTTTCACTGATTCGTTTATCTTAGACAAAGCACTTAATCAATGGGTTTGTTTTCAATCGCGGCATAGCGCTGCACCTAATTAATCGAAAAGGCTAATCGACTCTTTGTTTCCGGCTAATCCAGCAAATCGTGGCTCAGGATGCGGAGAGGCTCCAATACGCTAACGGACTCAAAGTGGTGCCCAAGTCGATAACCAAGACTTCGGAGGAGCTCTGGGTACTGACGAATCGATTCCTAGCCTTCCAGCTGGGCGAACTCAACTTCACCGACGTCAACTTCCGGATCATGAAGAGCCCGGTGAAGGACCTCATCGAGGGCACTAAGTGCGAACTGCCGGCCCAGCTCAAGGCAGCCCTCCGCCGAACGAAAGCGAGCTTGTACAAATACCCCAAGTGATCATGATTTCCTCCATCCTATCTGTTATCTCAAATCCCTTTTCTACCTCTTTTTCTACATCATTTTCTACGTCTTTTTCTACATCTCTCTCTCTCTCTCTTTCTCATCTTCCCCCTCTGTACTTTCTTTTTTATACCACCACTCATAGTTTAATAGTTTTGTAGCAATAAAGAGATATTAGAGCGTTCGTGTATAATCCGTAGAGATTAAACTTTACCGTAAACTTTAGCCCCTAAGTATTATTGCTGATTTAATGTTACGTAATGTTAATTGTGATATCATATATATACATATATATACATATATATATACATATATTATTGCATCATCGAGATCAGTACTTATCGAATCAATCGACTGTCACCATTTGTATACATTTCCTTTCATCGTTAATAAACATTTAGAGAATAAAAACCTATGTTGATTTTTTTATCTGCCACGAGGGAGAAAAGACATTAGAGGGAAGAAACGAAAGGTTAATTTACTTTTATAATCCTTGTAGAGAAGCTCGATTAGTTAGTGCCAATGAAGATTGTATCGTGCAGACCATTCAAACTTAACCTGCTCAAGACACGAGTTAAGACAAAAACTTTGCGGGAGAAAGTTAGTACTATTGAATTAAAATTTTAATTTCCTCCCGGCAGAAAAGGCCTTTGCGGGAAACGTCTCTTGTCCGCGACTATAATACAAGTCAATCCTGCCCGCATTTCCAGCATCGGAGTGGCGATAGACAATCGAAACAATCGTCCTAAGTACGACTTTGAGATCCGCGGGGCTCGGCAAGTGCCGACGAGACTCCGCAGCCGAGCGGCCGAACGGCGGCTCCTCGGCAACCGGCGGCACTCGTCGCGGAAAATCGGGCGCGACGGATCCCCGTTGCGCAACGCAGGCCCTATGCGGGCCCGTCCGCGGCGAGCGCGTGGCCCCGCGCGGCATTTCCATCGGGGCGCGCGCCGACTCGCCCATAAAGGTTAGAAAGTTTTTCAATCCCATAAGCGCGGCTGCTGCTTTCGCAACCGGCGCGCCGCGGCTCGCCCGGATTTCGGATAAGAAAGACCGGCCGCGCCGGCGCGAATTTTCCCTGGAATCGGAGGCGGTCGTAAATGGCGAGCGCGGCCCCGGCGATTGTCACGCTGATGAAACCTTCCGCGGGCCGCCGTTTTTGCGCGCTCCGTTTCTCCCGGGCGCCGCGGGCCGATCGGACGCGCCGATCGGGGAACAATCGGCGAAAGCCAATTAAGCCGCGGGGCTTTTTGCCCCGGCGGCGCCGGGCGAGGAGCCGCCGCGGGCTCCTCCGCGCCGGATCCTATGCAAATCCCCGGCGGCTTAATTAGCCGAACACGGGGGCGCCCCCCCGCGACGGGCCCCGGAACCAGGTACACCTTCCGCGGCGAAGGAGGGCCTAAGTGCTGCATCCGCCTGCCCGCGTCCCGGCTCATCGCCCTTCGTCTTCTTGGCGCGAGCGCACCTTTCGCTTCGGCGCTCCGGCGCTCGGGTGCCGGATTGATTAACGGCGTTTGCCTTTTACAATGAGCTGAGATTATAAGCATTTGATGGCTTCATTTGTCCGTGGCGCAAGATCCGGCTCCGCGTGCTCCCCGCGGCCTCAAAGTATTAATTCTTTTGCAAATTGCTCCGTACTTTCACTCCTGTCACTACTTCAAAGCAATCTTCCGGATGCAATTCTCCAGTTGTATTCGAGTAGGCCTCGTGTGAGTTTTAAACGTTACAGCTACCAGCGCATTTCGAACGTTATATTAAGGAGTCAAAGAAACTTGTGGGCAAATGTTTGCTTTCGAGTTGAATCACGATTGTAAATAATGTTTAGTAAGCAAGCACGAGCTAACGCGCGTACAAATAAAATAACGCGATGATGAATGTGCGTGTTTAGCGGGGAAGACGCGTTTGATGTAATGCTCGGAATTCGAAAGAAATTACAACCGCGACGCGTTCTAAATATTATAGAGTTAGAAGAAAGCGGCTTACCACATTTCTTTGCATCTCTATATTATTCAGAGTTGTTTTATGTAACGCGCGTTCCTCTTTAATTTTAAAACATTCAAATTCTATAAATTATAGCGCAAGATTGGGTATTTATTTTCTAGGTAATTACTCATGATGAATAGCGCGTTCAAACTCCCCGTTCGAATGGAAAGTAGAAAAATACATTAAATTATATTTAATATCGTCCATCAGGCGGAAAAATTTGAAAGGAAATCAGTGTTATGGACGCACAGATGCGCATAATAATTTAATAAATCAAGCAAAGAAAAACGATTTCACAAAGTTTTTAATAAAAGTAAAAGCATATCCATTGATGAAAACGGATGCTTTTATGACTAAATACACTTTGCCATCGAAATCATGGGAAAAAATAAACGCCACGCTCAAAAAATAAACATTAATTAACCTGACGAGCAATTATCCTGGCTTTTAATTTAACGAACAACCCAGTCGAGTACAACGCCGATAATGCCAAGCGAACGCGTCGCGCGAAAGACGTAATGTCCGAGCGCTCGCCCGTCGGTCCATCGGCCAACTTTTGGATGAAAATTTTAAGCGCGACGCGACAAAACGACAAGGACTGCCAGGGGCAGGAGCAGCCGACGCGCCGAACGTCAAACAGTCCGGAGGCCGCGGACGCATTACCCGCTTTTTCATAAAGGCCGGGGCTGCGTGGGCAGGCGCGTTAATTACGGCTCAATCGGCGCCCGGCGCGGACGCGCACTCGGGCGAAGATGCGCCGCGCGCCGGGCAATAATATCCATTCCGCGGTGTTAAATGGCCCGAAATTTTCGGGGCGTTTATTGCCACGTCACCGGGCCGCCTCGTTAAGCCAGACGAACGCCCGCGGAGGCTTTTTGCCCCCGGCCCCCGCCCCGTCCCGCGAGCGAACGACACTCTTTGTCAATTTTAATTGACGCTAACGGCGCCCCGCGCACGTAAAACTAGTCGCTAATCGCGCCCGCGCGATAACTGCAACGCGCCTCCCGCCTGAATTAACCTCGGAGCAAAAAGGCCCTCGATCCCGGGCCGAAGGGCACCCGGTGAAATCCGGCCGTATCGACCGGCCCGCCCCTTCCCCGACGGCACGATTAACAAAGCAGGCGTAATCGAGCGTGGGGTTAATAATGCTTTGTAAAACATTACGCAACCCTGTCACTTTTGCTCTGCCTGCTGCAGATGCACAAGGACTTTACACGCGCGGGGCCTTTGTCAAGAGACTCCATTTGTACCCGAATATCTGGACTTTATCAACTGTTAGATAATTCACAAGCTTAGTCGCTTTCAAAAAGTTTGGAAACCGAATGAAACAAATAATAAAATTTATAAATTGTGTTTATTCCACGGTATTACGCTATAAACTTTAACAATTTCCTCATGGTGTAAATTACTGGCAAAACTTTTATTCCATTTTGCAATAGATTATTATGTTTTCAAGATGTGCTTACATTCGCTAAAAACATGATATAACTTAATCTTTGCGACAGATTTATAATCATTGAAATATTATACGAAATAATCATGAGCTTGATGGCTCGATTGAAGCTAGTATTTTCACCTAAAGATTTCTTGATAATGTGATTTTAATAGTCTTTTAAGATTGAAACTTTTTCCAGTAGTGATGTAAGATCGAAGAAGTGGTTACAAATTTAGTAGGCTTTCTTGTAAGTTAAAAATGCTTTCCTAGAAATAATATAAATCTTTTTACATGTTTCACTTTAGTTCCCCAATACTTTTATTTTATTCTCAAAGAAATTAAGAGCGTCGAAACAAGTTCCGAAATATTATTCATAGATATAACAATCTTGACTAAAATAAACATCGATTTATCAGAATCTGTCGCGCTCAAAAAATACCACCGAAAACTGAGGAATAATCAAAAGACTAATGCACGTAATTTATCTTAAATACAAAACACTTGCGCTGCTGTAAATTCTTGTGAAAATCTTGCGGCTCCTGTCCGCCTCTTCTCTTGCAGCGACACCGTATTCATTATGTAAATCTTTCGCGTTTAAGAGCTTACGCCGGTCGCTCGAGCCCTTTAACACAATGACGGCCGATAAACGAGTTTGAATAACAAGCGCGCCAAGAGAGCGAACGGAAGCTCGGGAAGCGGAGCTTTTACACTCGAGGAGCGCGCGCGTCATCTTAAAGGGGACGCTGAGAGCGATTCCGGAAAATGAGAAGGAGATCGAAGATAAAAGAAATACACGCGTAACTTTTTTCACATTACTTCAACCGTAATGTACAAAATGTACAACACCTCAATTTGTGAATGTCCTAATACCCCAAGTGTATATGTGATTGCTTTAATACATGTAAAAAATATATGACGATTATATAATATTTCTTATGGTTAATTGAAATCATAAAATACATTAATAATATCCTTTTAATAATATTACTAGACTTTTGAATCAGTTTTTATAAAACTAATCAATTTATCATGGTTAGATATATCCAGGAATACCCCTTACTAAGTAGATGTACAACATTTACTTGAAAGAATCGATACCACTGATCCAAACTATACTAATTTCATGAGTATTGCATACGTGAAACATTATAGTATACATAAAAGTAACTTCTATATAAGATTTCATTTGAATAAATCACAATAAAGTTAACTACCCAGAAAAAAATTAATGTTTTATGTGCAATGTATGCGGAATATAAAACATAATTGGATTTTCCGTTTCGGTATAAACATTTATCTTTAAAATTATATATCTACTAAGTTTTTTCTTCTAGGCGATTTTAAATAATTTTAAAAATTTTATTTACGATACCTCTCAATAAATTATAGATAACTTTTTAAAAACTAAAAATACACTAAAAAATTATGAATTCTTTTGAATTTTATTTCAATCATTTAATATTCAAAGGATTAGTTAATTTAATAAAATGATTATCTAAAGATTTATAAAATATTATTATAAATAAAAATGAAGGTAATTAAACAATTATAATAAAAAGCATTAATTATCATTTACGTGTAATAAATAAAAAGAATTTCATAACACTTTATTAATAATTCAATTTTGTTGTAATCACTATTTATTTCTAATTTACTTTTAGATTTACTTTATAATCATTAGTATACATTTAATAAATAAAAAATATTTTGTGTAGTTTTCGTATAACACGTCTGTCTGTAACGTCAATAAAGATATATAATAGAAACCAGCCCTTTGATCCCTAAGTTGGTTTCCAACCGCGATGGGTAACGGATCGCTTTCGTGATCCTCCAGGACCTTCAAGTTATTTCTTACCTAACGTTGGTATATATCCCCACCATTCCAACTTTCATCTCACTCTACCTCGTTCCGGTTCTCTCGTTTGTTGCCTCGAAGTAACGTTTATAATTTACAATGTAGGTTTTAACTCATTCGCTGCATAACTCTTGTTATTATTCTCACTCTATGTCATCAGAGGATATCTTCTATAATACAGAGGAATTATAAAATGACCATTAAAATAAGACTACAAAGATTCGATCCACTAACGAGACTATTTATCGCACAACATTTTCATAGCTTTGCTTATCGGAAGGTCGACCTTGTATATTTTTAAGAATTGGCGAGCTTCAAACCTCGTTTACTAGTTCTCTGAGAAAAAGTTTTTGGAAAAATGACTCTACTGGATAGTAAAAATTGCAATTTTTTAGTAATTTTTTTATGTGACACCTCTGCCCTCGCATTACTAATTAGCACAGTAATTTTTCCAAAAAAATGTTGAACCATGTCGCTCCTGACGTTTGATTCTTTAAGTAAACTATTTGATAAGATTTAAATTTGCACTCTAATTACTGTGTTTCAGTATCAGAATCAACTCTTTGCTTTTGGTCTATTTCATGAATAAGATTTAGTTAGTAATAAAAAAAGTGCTAAAGATTTTTGAGTCGTAATAGTTCATTTTACAAATATATTGATTAAAGAGTCAATTCATCTTGTAACTTCTGGCCATAATCAGATGTCGAATTTAGTCCATTTCTCGTCTTTGTTTATTCTACCAACAAAACGCCCGTATTGAACCAAAACTTAACAATTATTATTTTTTGCAAACGTTTCAATCCACTTATCTTACAATTCTAGTTCTTTTACATCTATTTAAGGCATTTGGCTAGTCTCCCAGAGATTACAATAAAAAATACCAAGTATAACGCTTTATACTATGTTTTCCTCACAATCCTGTTATTGCTATATATCTCTATAATCAGATTCATCAAAATGAGAGATTTATGCATGCAAAATGTAATCCATTAGAAATACTTTACTATATGAAATGATCTATGGATGATCTGATTATTAATAGTATTGATATAACAATAATATGATTTATCACATCAATTCAGTTAATAAACAAAAGCATAGTTTGAATTAAATTTCTACAAACACAATTAGGAGATAGCTCAAGAATTAAAGATTTAAAAAGATTTCTAAATCCTTTCCATTTCCTTTTATGTTATTATATAGTCGTTTTATATAACATATGTGTGCTAAAATTTTTTTATCTCCAATAGCAATTATTAATTTAGCAATTAGCAATTATTAATTTAGTATAAGATGGTGATTCTTTACTATTACTTAAAAGAGTAAAATAAACAACTCGTATAAATGCCGTGTATAACTTTTGAATTTAAGTTCCAAGAGATATCAAAATTTAACTTGTCATACAATTTTAATATGGTTAATGTCGATTGTAATAGTAAATGTGTAACATTTTTAAGCAAGTGAAATAAAAAAATAATATGAAACGTTAGAATTTTTAAATAGATTCAGACAAAATTATTTAATACTGATATTTAATTTATATGAAAAAAAATATACATTAAATAATAATAAATTTTCAAAATCTTATTACGTACGTATTTACATTTTGTAAATATTTGCAAAAATCAAATTATTTGAATTTATTTAGTCGGTATTCATTCTGATGATTCAATATTTGCTTTTTTTTCCATATAAAAATATATCACGTATCACATCTTATGTCGATGTAAGTGTTCCATATGATTGTTAATACTTTCAATCTTGAAAAAGAATATCTTTGTCATTATTTGCGTTTTTAATTTAAAAAAAGAATAAATAACTTTTTTCAATTAGGGATTACTATAGATCTAATTAATTCAAATTATAGAGATAAAGAAACGTCGATGCGTCAGGGCGAAGCGGCAGGGTGAAATTCAAATGTAAATTTTCCCCTCCGGAAGAACTGGTGGAAAGGGTGGGGAGCGGGAACAAGAGCGAGTCGGCACTACACTGACGGAAGATTACGCGATCGAATCGTGGAGGAAGATAAATGTAAGGTTCGCATGTAATTTCACAACGGTACGAAATGAAACAAGCTGAGTATGTGTGTGGGGGTCAAGGGGGAGATAGGGGGTTTAACTTCTCGCGCGCGCCGAGGAAAAAAGAGATTCGATCGGCACGGGGATTTCGCAGTGGCGTCGGACGCCCGTTTGATAAAGAGGGCACACGCGCGCGTGCAGTGTACGCGCAGCGGGCCTTTTTATGGGCGCTGATTTTTCGCAATTCCGCGCGGCGGCGATGGGCCGCGATTGCGAAGGAGAGGCTCCCTAGCGCACTTATTACCACTTTGGCTTATGTGATTTTCGTTTTTTCTGAGAAAAAATGCGACTGCAAATGCATTGGCGCATTATCTGCTCTCCGCGGCTTTTGTAACGACTCCTTTGACATACGTGAGTTACTGTTCTCAGCAATGTTGGTTTCGCAAAGGTGATTTATTTTGAGATTTTTGTAAAATGAAATGCTTGTTCACTTTAACCACGCTTAGCTTGTTTTTAATTTTTCATGTCAATTGAACGAAAAATTACACTGCTACCGTCTAGTTTGTGGCAAACTAGCGACCCCCCACAACTTGTCAGTCCTTCAACTCGACGTAATTTACATTCTTGAAGTATTTATAACCAACCAATAGTTAATGACACCATTGATTAGTTTATGAATAATTAGTAGTTCAAATTGATTTTTAATACTTTTAATTTATTTAAATTGCTTTACAAATGTTTAAGTAGATATGTTTCAATTCTGACTTCTTTCATAATTTCATTATTTATGATTACTACAGTTTTAACTCAGAACCGATTTAAAAAAAATCATTTACTTCTTGGTTTAGTGTAATTGAAATTATTTCTCTAATTATTACATAAAAGGTGATCATTAACCTAGTTATTAACGAGCTTTATGCAAAAAAGCAAAATATCTCGGTAATGTGGGAATTTTTATAATTTATTCTTTAAATTTTCAATAATAAATGCTTCCATCGTAATTTAAATTACAAAATTGACTAATAATTTCAATGATCATTTTTCTTTATACTTTGCTGGCTTATGATTCTACAAAATGATCCATTAAACTGCAGATTATTCATGTTAAGAATGCTTGTAACGAGAGTTTAAAGCTGATCGATCTAAAGATAAAATAGTTTAATGAAAACTTGACGTGTGAATTAAAAGTTTTCAAAGACATTGTTATTTTTTTATGTTTAATACATAATGTGCACGATTAACGCCTCTGCAAAATGGATCGTACGATAAAGAAGCCGATTTACACCAGTATTTCATTAACTCTTCCCGTGAACCATTAAAAAAAGTGCACCTGTACGTACACATTCGATCATGAACTGAAGATTACATATACGGTTATACCGGGAGCCTCAAAACATGTTCCTACGCGATTCTCGTAAAAAC
Organism: Sycophaga agraensis; assembly: GCA_018906755.1. Taxonomy (NCBI): domain Eukaryota; kingdom Metazoa; phylum Arthropoda; class Insecta; order Hymenoptera; family Pteromalidae; genus Sycophaga; species Sycophaga agraensis. The sequence continues at coordinate 1,067,199 of JACCIE010000032.1, read as the reverse complement.
AAATTGCTTACCTTCGCGGGCTTTCTCTTACGAGAAAGGAATACGATCTTGTTGTATCGCTAAAAATCTGAAAGTCGAATATGACAGTTACGCAACACATGACGAACGAATTCTTCAAAGATCCACGTCTTTTTTGGACATAAAATACTGGGTATTAATTAAAGTATAAGCAGAATAAGTACAATCAAATTAATCGTAGCACATGAACGCTCTAGTGCCCAAACTTTTTTGAATTATTATAATTATTTTAAAACATATGAATTGGCATATTTGGACTTTGATAATAATATATATTAAAAGGCTATTTGTCACGTGGCAGTTGGTATTGAATTTTCATTAAAAAAATCATTTATCAATACGTAATGTAGTTTATAAAAGTAAAGTTAGTAACTTTGATATTCCATAAATATAGAAGAACGTCTTACCATACGGAAGACGTACGAAAGACCTTCAATTCTATACATCGATTGATATAGAAGCTTACCTGCAACATATAAAAAATAATCAAATGAAACATAGTATTAGGTAATATAACAATATAAATTAATTTTTATATTTTTTCATTAATCGGATAATTATAGTAGGTAATTAGGCGATCGCGTGTTACAGGAATAAACTTTAGAGTATTTTATTCTCTTTTAATTATGCCGCAATTTCTAAAGTCATCTGTGAGAATATGACAATACATTATTGTTATAAATAAAAAATATAAACTACTTTTGTAACACTCGTGCGACCAATTTTTAATTACGGAAACAAAACTGCGATTATCAGAGGGGGACTATACCCCTTCTCTGTCCCAGGTAAAAAAGAGAAATAAGAATCAAAATAGGGAAGATAGAAAGAGAAGGAAAGGGATCTAGAGAAGTAAGGGGGTTGAAATTGCCGTTGTTAAAGCGAAGCGCGCGCGCGAGCTCAGGGAGTGGAGGGGGGAAATAAGATTGAATGTCTCGGCGAGTCGGTACCGCGCAAAAGGTAAAAGTTACCGCGTCGTTAAACTTGCGCGATGCGGCGCAGCATAGCCGTATAACAGTCTCGCGAAGAAAGTAAAAAAAGGAGAGGTGAAGGAGGGCGGAGCGGACCAGGGGCGGAAAGGACCGGGAAAGAAGTAGCCACCTCGAAAATAGAGGGAAAATGATCGAAGGAGGGGGGAGAACCGATAGGCAAAGGAATATTGAACACAAGAAGGGCAGGAGGGAATAGCAAGTAATTGTAATTTAATTGCGGCCATGGCGAACAGTGAGAGGGGGCGAGAGGATTAGATGAAAAGCCGTTCGAAGAGTCTTAATAATTTCACGTTTGTGCCGCACGCTTAAAATAAAGCTCATAGCTTTGAGAAATATAGCGCGGGCGAGTTGCTATAGCACGTTTTTAAATTTTCACTGCGCCCTTTTTAAAATTCGATGTTACGCCGCGCGTTCGTAACTCTCGGGCCTGAATGCACTTTGAGCGGGTGGGCATAAAAGTAAAAATAAATTCGAAAAGATAGTAGTAAAAACGTTATTGAATGGTTATTACGTAAAATATGTAGCCGAATCGTCGCTTTTCCTTCATTTATCGATAGTTTATTAGACTTAATGATTCGATTACGACGTGATACGCTTGCGATATTCGGAGATAATTGTTGGCGATAGAATTCTTAAAATTATTAAACCTACTAATGTTGCACGTCATCGTCGATTTTTCATTCGGTTCAATTTATAATTTACGTACAGTAGTTCTATATTTCCCTTACAGTGGCTGCAAGTTATTTAAAATGAAAAAATTGTGTTAATCTAAAAGCAATTAAACAATTTTAATTTAACCAAAAATCCATTATAAGATTAAGACTTTTCTGGAATTAATTGAGATATTATAATACAGATAGCGTGATTAAAGTAGGTATGTATTATCGTATAACAGATATTATTCGGTGATTTTGACTTGTATGGTTGACAAAATAAATAAACAAATTTACAAATTCCGAGATTGAATAAAAATTGATGTTATTTCAATTTTTAATTATATTACTGACTCGCAAAAGGTCCCAAAATTTCCAAGTGAAAATAAATTAATTAATTTCTGCTAAACGTAATCCGCTCGAATAATCCGATCGGATAAAAATGTTAAGCCTCTTAAGGTGAACGGATAAGGGATATAGGGGCGAAAGAGAGAATCGAAAAACAATGTACGAAGCGGAAGGCGGTGCAAAAGGTCTAATAAGCGCTGTCGATAAAGATAAAGACGGGGGACGCGGGGCAGGCTGACAGAAAGAAATCGCGTTGCAGGAAGACGCGTGGAAGGAAAAAATTAGAAAGGAGGGAGGTGGAGGAGAAGTGCATGGTGTAAGGGAAGGGTAAATGGACTTTAGCCCAGTTGGCTAACACTCCGTGAGAAATCGATGGTTAATGTACAAAGTTGACACCGTTACGGAGCACATTCCAAAAGTGCGACGGCCAACCCCGACAAACTCCCGTCCCGCCACTCCTCCAGCAACAGCTCCGAGTCTAGAGCTTCTTCCCTCTCTTTCCTCAGCCTCCCCCCCCTCCCCCCTCCCCCCTACTCGCACCTGCTATGTATGCTCCGCTCCGTGGGACATATTTCGGAGCCGGCCGAGCCTGAAGGGGCTATACATCATTTCTGCGAATGCGCCATATAGCATATAGACGGTGATGCATCGCGCGCTAATTTTGAGTTCTTTTCCCGACGACCAACTGGGGATTTGCAGGATTGAAAATGCGCCGGGTTGATCAAAAGAAGATTCTTTGGCTATAAAACAAGAAATGCACTTGCGGGCATTAATAAACAGAGGCTGATCAGAAATAAAGCAGCAGCTGCCGAGGAGGATTTGCTGTTGCGAGGGAACAAGATTTATTTTGCTTTCGAGCTTTCATTGACGCCGTATAAAGTGCGAGAGTTGAAAGATAGTTGAACACGCGTTAAGGACGTGACATCGTGATGCTCAAACGGGCACCTGCAGAATACTCAGCAGTAAAAATCAACTCTCAACGTCTAGTGTAAACTCGCTGCTAACAGTTTTAATGACGTTCTCTCTCCCGAGGCATTGAAAAATTTACTGCCAAACTTTTGTTAAACAGTTAGGCGACATATTTAAGACGCATGTTAAATATTCAATGATTCCCAACGTTGCTTTGTCGAGCGAGGTATTTCTAAAGATAAATCAGATCGTTAGAGAAACCATATTCGTAAATAACGAAAAGCATAAATCTTGGGAGTAATAATTTCAAGCATTATTTATGCGACAAAGTGCTCCTCGCATGAAAAGCCTGTTTTGCCAGTATACAACATTATCTACCTTAATAACTATACATTACAACACTGTATTAGGAAATTCAAAAGGAGTAATCAAATGTTTAATTATTTGTTCAAAGTATAATAATAAAGTATGATTTACTAGACCAAGCGTACAGATAGGGGCAAAATGTAATAATTACGCTCGTAATTGATTTTCCGCACTTTGCGCTGCACTATTTTCAAAGTTGATGGCCGATTAAAGCAAGTAGAAAAAAAAAACCGAATAACAGGCAGCTATTCTAAAAAGTAAGCATTACTTTAACCCACTTGTATGAAATAACGGGGAATGTAAAACTTTTTACAGGCAATGTAGTGCGCGCAGTTGCAACAAAGCGTCAGATAGGACCTACTCGGAGCCCTCGAAAATTCAAGATCCCCCGAAGGAAAGAAAAGCAACCGATTGGCGAGAAAAAGGAAGAGGAAAAAGTGACATTGCGCGGCGTCCCCGGAGCCTGCCGAGCCTGCCGAGCCTCCCGACTCGGCAATCCGACCCTAAAATACCTGGAAGACGCTGCAGTCCTCGGACACTTGGTCTTTTTCCTCGTCGGCCCGGGCCCCTCCCTCCGCGGGGGAGAAAAATTTTTGAGTAACAGAGACACAGAGAAATGGGAGAGGGGCGCGCGGGGGAAAGCCTTTCTCTCGAGTGGCGCAACAAAAGACGACACTTCTTGCCGGCGCGCCGACGCCGCCGCCGCCCCCGCCGCCGCCGCCGCCGCGACGGTGGAAAGCGAGAAAAATGCGGCCCCCGTAACTCGCATTTTCCTCCTCTCGAGCGAGCGTAAAAATGACATACATTTCTGCTGGATTTCCTAGGCCCCGCGGAGGTATACGCGCGCCGCCCCCGCGCACATTTCTTGATTTGCTATCTTTGAAAATAAGAAATAAGACCAGCCGCGCATTACGCCGCTCAGTGAGACGAAGGGCCGAGATATACACACATACGCTTTCTCTCCTTTCTCCCGGTGCTTGCGCGCTGGCCTCTAAGTTTTACCGCGCGGGGCCGAGCGCCGCCCTGTTTGTATACGCGCCCGCGCGAAAATGCAAAATCGATGCCGGAAATATATGCATCGTGATAACCGCGCGCCACCGCCGCAGCCCCCGTGGCATTTCCTTCCCCGAGGGGCGCCCCACCCCCGGCGCCCGCCCGCCGATGCCTCGCATTTCTCGGAATGCCTCGATGAATAATAATTTTCACCCCGGCGAACGAGAGCGAGAGTTGGGGCCGGGAGGGGGAGGGGCCGAGGCCGGGTAGGCCCAGGGAAGCCGGGCGCCGCGAGGCGAGGGATGAGGCCTCCAAAGCCGTGGCCTGATTCGCAAATTCCATAAGGATTTCCACCGCGATTCTTTTTAATTACGTTGCGATCGGGCCGATTTATCGTTCTGGGAAGGAATTAAACTTGTGCTTTCTTTTCTGGTTCGTTTCTTTAAGAGAATTATCTATTTACGCGAGGCATAACGGGATCCTCCCTAAATTATGCATTGGATACCCGAATGTCTCGACGAATTTTTAATAGGGAACGTCTCAAGTACATCATCAAATTATTAGCGGATGGAGAAACATTAATCATTTCAAATAATCATGAGAGTTTCTCGATGAAATCGAAAGCTTCAACATTTTATCAGGTTTTCCCCGCTCATCTGGTTATTTTACATTTTTATTATGTCTCATATTCGAATCCGAACTCCAAGTTTTCTAACCGGAAATTATTTTCAAAAGCAAGGATATGATTTCGTGCATGGTTTCTCGTTACTGTAAAGTAACTGGATGTGGCACTATTTCAAAGAAAAAAAAATGCTGTTATTCTTTGTAATTATAATTTCAAATCGTGCTTTTCAAGAGCTAAGAAATATAAAAGTTCAAAATCTGGAATATAATCGTGTACGACATACTTAATATATACAATGTATATTATATACATTAAAATTACAAGTGCATGACTCTTGTTTATTTTTTATTGTATTATAATTGTATGCAAATTATTAAGATAATTATATCGATACGTATAATTTTAAAATTAAGGCAAATAATAGAGTAATAACATACCTTTTCTAAAATTTAATTTAATGCTAAATTACGCACAATTTCCATATTCTAAAACTTTCTTAATTGTTGAGCCAATGTTGATAGCTTTGCACAAAAATTTAACATAAACAAAAAGCTTTTAAAACTGGTGAGTTTCTTTTTGAAATTTAAGAAGCATTATACGGGCAACCATTTCAATCTGCATTTCTGATCTGCATTCGCAAGGCATAAAATTTGAATTCCATCAACAATTTCTCTTTATCAAGCAATCAACCACTATGTAAACGAGCATAATATTTTCAATTTTAACGATTTATTGTCATGTCGCAAGTGAATAAAACATTAGGCATTCATTGGATCGATGGAATAATGCTATAAATGCATAAAGATTTCAAATGTTTTACACTACAGCACTATGCAGCATTTCGGATGCACCCGTTGGCTACGATACGCTTCTAATTGGAAATCGAGTAATTATTTGTACACGGCCGCTACTGTAGGACTATTAATATCTATCGCGTTGAATTTTGGCAAATGACGTAAGCTTTAATTATTTGACAAATAATACGGATGATCGCGGGCAACATGGTAAACGTATTCTCTGCTAAATTAATTACTAACATTCATTCGTGTCTTTTGATAAAAGCTATATTATACTCTTCCTACTAGACATTACTATTTTGAAATAAGTCACGTTACTCGAGTGCCACGAAGCTTTAATATCCTAGTATAATGAAATTATAGGGTCATAATTGAAAAATGAAAAGAACTTTTTCATTACAAATAAATGCCGTTAAATAGTTTAATGGTTATGAAAGATTGGATGCGCATAGATTATAAAGTAGTTTAAGCGTCATTAATTTCAGAGACTTTATTAAATTAAAATTCTTTCTCAAAATTCACGTTGAAATCAAAAATGATGAAGAAAAACTATGCGCTCTCATTATTCAAAGAAAGCCTTAAAATAATCGTTCAAACCAACATAACATATTGACAATATCTTTCAAGATATTTAACAGGCCAATTCTTAAAATGGAATTGCCGAGCTTACTTCTTCGCCCGCCTTTGAGCTTGAAGTTAAACATTTCGTTACGCCGTTTCCCTGAAAATCAGCCAGTTTAAAAAGTTAAGGACGCAGGCCGTTGCGATTGGAGCGGAGCTGTCCGTTGGCGCGGAGTCGCGCGCGGCACTGACCGGAACACTCCCTGAAAGTCGTCCCATTCGTGAGCGAAGATGTGAAACCTATTTAGCAGGGCAGCGACCGGTGGGGCGCGGGGAATCAAAGCCCCGCTCGAGTAGGAGAGTCCCGTGGCCGCGCGACTTGGATCGATTGCACGGGCGCGCGGCCCCCCAGCAATAATTCGCGACCGCGGGATTAAAGCCACTCGAGCGCGAATGGAAAAACAATGTTGGACATTTTTACATTTCAATTTTTCCGGGCGCGGCCGAGACAGGGGCGCGCGCCGCGAGGGCCAAAGTACATCCAGCTTTGATGGATTTTCGAGGGGCCGTAAAATTTTTATCCGCCTCGCGGCCCGCAAATGGAGCCGGGCAATGAAAAAATTGGCCGGGGCTTTGGCGGGGATGTAAGTTTGATTTTATCTCTCTATTATGGCCCTGCCGAGGATTGGAAATATGCACGCACCGCTGTACGTATTACGCACGACTCGCCGGCAATAATTACAATTTAGGTGGCTTAGAGACGTTTTTTCCCCGCGGCTCGTATAAGCATCCCCGGTTCATCTAAAGTCTTATTATCCTCGGGGCTTTATCTTTAGTGAGATCTACTCGTTCCCCTGAGATTGAATTTTACGATTCAAAGATATACATTTTTTCTCGTATAAAAACGCGAAGGCAACATTACCATCTCCTTGTGGGGAATTCGCGTTACAGTGAAAATAATGTACTTCTCTGCGTAATAAACCCATTAATTTGCCAGAGACTTATTGAGTTACCGATCCTCTGTTACGGAGCACTAATTATAACCTAATAACCTGTTATTGGTTCGTGAATCATCGTTTGTGTTCATTCTAAATGGCCGCCAACAAAAATGTACCTCTAAATTGAATGCTGTTTGATGATTTACATATCGTAGCATATTATTGTGGCACAACTAAACTCATCAATTAGCATTGTACCGCAATAATCGCGCTGCTGCTAAAACATGTAAATGAAATTATTGTACAGCTTACGAGTGGCATGAGCCGCGACGCATACTGAATTCAATTTAGCCGTTTAATCACCGTGCGATACTTTTATTGCCTCGTGAAAAATTAGCACGAAACGTGTAAATTAGCGTTAACTGACCTGAGAAACGAAAGAATCACTCGAGCGGAGGTACCGCGCCAAGGAGAATTGCCAGGCGGGGTGGCGCTCGGTCGAGACGGAGGTCGCGAAAATTGCTCTTTTAGCTCGGCTTGCGCGGGACGCGTGCAAGCAGAAAGATGGGCGATAAACCGGGGCGGCCGCGGCAACCGTCGAATTGGGGGGCGGCGGCGGCGCGAGCCAACGCCATAGGCTCGTCTCGGCCAGTCCATTGTTTAGCCCATTGCAACCCGCGGCTCTCCTCCGCGATATTTCAAATATTTCCCCCGCGGGCCGAGGCGAGGCGGCACTCGGCCGAGGGCGCAGTCCCGGCGCGCGCCCGCCGTAAATTTCCAAAGTTCAAATTAAAGGGGAGCGGGGGGGGCCGAGCAATAACGCAACAATGTCTCGAAACGGTCGCGCGGGGGCGAGAAAAACGCCCTCGTAAAGCGCGGCGGGCCTCGGGGGAGGGGCTGCTGCGGGAGCAATTGGTCCAGCCACTCATCGGGCAAATGAGCGGGCCGCGGGGCTTTGACGCGCGAGTAAATCAACGGGGCGATAAAAGGCTTCGGGGCGGGGCCGCGAGACGCGGCGGCCCATTCGCCGGCGGCCCTTGGGGAAAATGACAGGGCACGTATGCGCCGGAGCCGCGCGCGATAAGCCGACCCCGTAAAAAGCGCCCGGCGGACACGCAATGCGCGCGGCCTCTTAATTAAATATGCGGGCCGGGCCGCGGCGCCGGACGGCCCACCGGGAATGCCGCGGCGCCTTGGCATTTTTAGCCCGCGGGGGCGTGCCGCGCGCGCCTCGTCACCGCCGCGCCCCGAGCCCCGGCCTTGGCCTGCGCACCCGTTCCGATTGAGCTGCGGGACTTTTGAGGCCACCGGGCCACCGAGGCGCCAACCTCTGCGATTACATCCGCCGAATGGTTTAATTAATTTGTCGAAACTCGATCCCGGGGATGCCGCGGCGGCCGTTATTTTTAACGAGCGGCCGATGGAGCCGGGGGCCGGGGGGGAGAGCCAAGGCCCGAGGGCGAAAATCGTAAGTAATTGTAAAAGTCCCGGGGCGGGAATTAAGTCGGCGCGCTAACGGTTAGCCCCGCGAAAACTGCCTCGCCCCGCCGGCTTTTCTTTGCATTTTCCGCATTTCCACCCGCTCGCCCGCATCCTCCGCTTCTCGCCACGCGCGCCCCCGCCCCTATCCCTTTGCGGCTCAGCCCCCGGGCCGCTTAGCTCCCTCTCTCGCGCGCGCCCCACGTCTCGCGAACCTTTCGGATAATTAACAGTTTATGCTCTGTGAACATTTGAATAATTGATTTTTGCAATAGCGCCCCAGCTTACGGAACTTCTTATCGGAAACCTGCTTCGAATACGTTTATGGCTAAAGTTCACTGCGATATGGAAACAATGTTAATTACATTTGTCTTATATACGTATATTTGTCGAAACTATCGATCCACTCCCAGCGGAGTACTCTTTCACCCTCGTACATCATTCCATTCTGTCTACAGCAACGCACCTCCAGTAATTTAATCTTGAAAAATAAATTGCCGAAAAATACGTATGTCTGCCTCCTTATCTTTGTGCTTTAGTAATCGCTAAATAATCGCTAATGTCTACTTTAGTAATCGCTTTACTATGTACCAATATAATTACTTTAAGAAAATGTATTACCAAGAGTACCTTATTTCACGGGTAGCCACGTGCCAAAGATTAATCGTTAATCTTAATAACTTGTCGCACACACCTAGGCTCCGAATCCTGGTCGAATTCCGGCAAGGTGTTCTAGTTGTTGTCGCCTGATCAAAAAGCTGGTCTCCTTCGCACGAGCAAAGTGATATTTTTCTGAGATAAAAAAGCCGACGATACACGCGATAGTGTGAGCGACTAAGCAAACGTTGAATATGCGCGAGCGAGAGACCGAAGCCGTGAAAATGCAGGTGATTAATCGCGAGGAACCTCGGGCGCGTGCATCTCTTTGGGGGTCTAGAAAAAGAACCGCCTACCGGCAGCGACGTGGCGTAGGCGGCGGCGGGAGAAGCCGCAGCCCCATTGTTCTATGATTCTAATCAATCACGCGAGCCCATAAATCCTCGGGGGCGGCGCGAGGCAAAATTAACAATTACCGATCAATCAATCAATGGGCAAGGCCGGGGCGCGGGCGGCGCATCTTCGGCCCCGCGGGGCCAAGTGGCTACATGGAAAAATTAAAGTTTCGCCGGCGGCAAGCGAGCGCGAAGCGCGCGTTAAAAGTTTAAAATCGCTCGGGCCCCGGAGCCGGCTCCTCGAAAACCGATCGGCCAACTTTATCGATGGCCTTCGTCTGCGAACTTTCGATAAATCTCGATCCGGGAATCGGGCGACGCGCCTCGCGCCCGAATTCTCCCGGCTACTGTACGTTTAGCAAACTTTTAATTATCGGCAGGCGGCGCGTGAGGCGCCCGCGTCGCGGCCCAGCCTCCGAGCCGCCGCGGCCCCCCTCGGTATTCGTATATATTTTTAGTCCGCTTGGAAGTTGGCCACCGCCGCCGGAGCGCGCCTCGGATAGCACCTCTATGAGAATCCTCGCGAAAGAGGAATGGCCCCGGCTACTCCTTTTTTAAATTGTGACAATTTTATTTTGACGCGCACTCACTTTGCCCGGGCACATTATAAGTCGCTGCCTCCTGGCCTAGGCCAATTGGATGTCCCGCCGCGCGGCAATTGTGATATTAAATTTTAAATATGCAAGCTACCTGGCCCGCGTGAAATATTCCGATCATCCCGCGCCATTCGCAACGACACTATTTACATTTAACCCTTACGGCACACCAGTCCCAACCAAATACTATTCTAGTTCAAATAAATTACTTCGCTTTGCATAAATTTCAATTATTGTACAACTATATTAATCGAATGATACTCATCGAAATCGCTTGATCGCCAGAATATTATAAAATATAAAGTGTTATTGACAAATATTATTTTTTATTTCCAATAAATCAATAGCTGTGTAACTTAACGGAAGAAACGGATACAATATCAAACGTCAAAATAAAACATTGCTGTGTATTTGACATAAAATACCAACAATATACAAACCAAGGTCGAGTTTAATATTTGGATGAGCTTTCATTGCACTTGTAGCAATTTTTCCGAGCCAGAGTGCGAGTAAAAATGCTCATTGCGATATGAGCGTAAACAATAGTACATTAGACCCGCTTAATCGCTCCGCCATTCGAGGGAGCTATTCCGCTCCAAGCGCTCCCGCCCGCTGAGTTCCATCCCCACTGTCTCGCTTTCAAAGCCTGGGCAGATGCGCCTAGAGCTGTGCGGACGCGATATTAGCGCGTCCCACGCCCCCCAAGAATATTCGCCTCTGAAAATTTCATAATCGTCGACGTCGAGGGAGCTTGTAAATGCCAAAAAGGACAGCGCGCGGCAGTGCGAGAAGCAGAAGAACCGGCCTCGAGTCGCGGTGAGCGTCTTCCGCCTCGAAATAGAAGCCAGTAATTTATGTATCATCCTCTCGGTACGAGGGTAAAACGCGCCTTGGCCAAGTAGCTTAAAACTTTCAATAAATAAGTGATGAGTGGGTGTCCTATGGCCGAAGAGAACGGGATTTAAAGATCCGGTCGTTGCCCGCCACGCGATCTGCGTCTTTGAGATTACCTCCTCACTCTTTCGTTTGTCTTGCAGTCTTTTTGGCTGCAATCGACCGATTTCATTATTCAATGAGATATGTAATGTTATGAGACTAACCAACTTTCCAATAATTATCAGTGTTAAATAGCAAAACTTTAATGAAAATTAATGGATGCAAGAGGTAAAAATTCAATTTGTATAACTGCAGATTATTATAGGATTGCTCTTGAAGATCTATTAAAAGAAACCGTTGGAAAAATACGCGTAATAAAATGTTTAAATGTTAGAAAAGGTACATTACTGTGAAACAAAACAGATAAGCAGTTGCACGTTTAAAACCATACTGCACATTTGGAGTGCGTGGCTCCTGAAAATGCATACGAAAGCCTTAAAAGTCATTAGCTCAAGCAATAAGGAAGGTAGTTGGAAATAATAGCGAATAAAGTAAATTTTAAAGCTAAAAATAAATGAAAGTTTCTTCTAAAAAATAATGATGCCCTTGGAATTACCAAATTAAAAGTAGGGTATCGATTTAATCGTGGTGAATGTGAAATGGTGAAATGTTTCGGGCAGACAGAACAAGAAATTGTTTTCTGAATACTAAAAGCAAAATATTACAGAAAAAATGACAAAATATGCATTAAGATAGTATCTATATAGATGAATTATTGATTTTACAAGATTTTAAAAGTACTCGAATACTAAATCCTACTGAAAATATAACATAAAGTTCAGTGTGCAAGAAATTAAGATAGAATTTTTCGCTAAACTATGCTCGAAGAAATTATAAGCAATAAATAATTTCATTAGCAACATCAGATAATCAAACAGTTAGCAGTACTCAGATACATCTTCTTTAATTAAACACCAATGATAACTTCCAACGTCTCTGTTCAGTCAAGCAAAATTCAAAATAACTCAAGTAGAATTAACCTTCAAGGACTATGAGAAGAAAATTGGCAAATTGATAAATATTATTGCAAACCTTTTACCAAAAACTATTTAATTTAGAGTAGCACCGGACAATACTTGAAGGTGTGAGAGAATATAATATTCTATATATGGTAACATTACGACTAAGAATTTGTTTTTATTCTTAAATAATTTGCTAAACGTTTTGTATCAATATAACTTAAGGGGTGTCATATCAATTAGTGCCAAGCTGTACTCTTTACTTTATTCAAAATCTTTAAATAATACAGCTTGTAAGTATGCAAATTTAAGCTACAAACGATATTTATTCCTTTACAAATTTTTTCTGAAATAATCACTAAATTTTATTACAAATTGAGGCCATATCATTAAACCATCTTGGTACAGAACATTTTACAATTTATTTGAAAATGAAATTCCCAGCTGTTTAGAAATGAGAAAGGAATTAATATTATCATGTATAACTCTATGTATATATTCTTTGGTGGTTCCTGCGTTTGATACTTTTCTATCAAAATCATCGTATTATTAAAAGATATATTATTTCTAGGAGTATGAGAATAAACGTACCTAATACTGCCGAGTAGTCAGTACTATACGAGCACAGACAGGAAATGTTTTATCAAAAATTAATGCGTCGTTAGAACATAATCCTGGAATGCAACCTTGACGTTAATTATTCATCAAATAGTCAAAAAATGTTGTCTTGTAGTGTCAGATGATTAAGGTAAAATTTTGATTTCCTGGCTGATTTATTCTGCGCGATTTACTTGAACAACGTTTATAAATACGTAACGACTCTTATTATATTACTAATTGTATGATATTATTGAATAATGATGCACTGTATTGCGAATCATTTAATAATCAAGCGTAATAAAAACATTATTTTAATACTATCTTTCTTTTTGGTTAACTAGTGTGAAAAAACCAAAATACGCAGCTTTTGTTAACTCGTTAATGTGAGTTGAAATTTCGAAACTTTCGCTGAAAGGAAAGTTTTTCATGACTTTGTTGCAAAAGATTGCCTTAACTAATTCGTGCGGAATTTTACTTTTTAGCCGCTGTTACTTTCTAACAATTTTTACAATCTTTACAAAGAAACTTTATAATCAAGTGAATTTTAGTTGACCGAGAAAAAAAATCGCACTCTATTTCATTTATTTGAAAATTAACTAACAGCCCCATATAATCTGACGAAGTTTCGATAGGCTATTTATTCGGAAAGACCTTGCACGGAAGTTGCATAAAATGTTCTTAACGTCAGAAAAGTTGGCTGCGCTTAAATTGGAACTTTCCATTTGCTCGCTTTTTGATTCTATAAACAAAGTTTCACACTTGGTCGTGGCGAGCAATGCGATTCCGCGTTGGGGCGCGACTAGCCGAAACCCGATAGTAGACTCGAGATAGAAGTAGCCCATAATGCGGAAGCCCTCCGGTCCGTCGCAACCCGGTGGCAGGTGACGTCCCGTGGAGCTCCAACCCGTGCGCATAAATAGGGAATCGGCGAGGAGCGGCGGGTGGGCGGCGCTCTCCCTGGGCCTGAATAAGAAATAGAGGGTCGGCCCGGAGCGGCCGTCCGGCCTGAGATCACCTATCAGCGACTAATCACTTTATCACCGGGACAGGCCTGCGGGGGACGCGACGTCACGGCGCCCCCCCGTCTCCTCGGCCCGATGCATGCATTATTGGAGGGGGCGCACCGGCGCGCCGAGTGACGTCCGCCGCATAGCGTGCCTACGGGGAAGACGTCGCGTCGCCGCCGCGGCCCCCCGACGACATATCACGGCTCGCCGCCGGCCGATCACCGGCCCGTGATGAAGATGGAACTACCGCCACCTCCACCGCATCGGCTATTACCACCTGATGGTTATATTTGCAGGGGGCAAGTCTGGGGGCGGACCGATGCAGCTTGCAAGCGGCTTTCTTGGCTCGGAACACCAATTGCTTTTTTACCTTGGTTGGACAATGACACGCGAGCTGTTCGACGCTGTCGTGTATCACCGCTCACGTTATTTTGAAACACGTTTTTGGCAAATAATTTCATGAATATATGGGTTTGCCAAGAAGGTACACTTCACAAAAGAACTACAAGACTATTTGGATTACAAAGTTTGTCTCCAATTCCAACTGGAAGATTAAACTAATATTTAGAAACCATTTCCAAACTTCATGTATGATGCAGATAGCTAAAAGAGTAGAAACAACTATCGAGAGAAGCCAAGGCAAACACTCCGTCCTCAATGCAGTGTGGCACAGCCGAGAGAGCATGAAGTAATTTCATCAACAAGTTAATCAGGCGCATAGGGCTTCGAGGAAATGCCAAGAATCGAGCTACCTGACAGCATTACAGAATCAACTCAAGACGCGTTAATGCCTCGTAACAGCTGCTCGTAATGGCCGGACGTGTTAGCCGGATACTCGCGGGTGCGAGATACAGCAGAAGCAGAGAATAAACGTCCTCACACCATTCCCCCTTTTACCTGCACTTACTTCTCGCGGCTACGCTTTTTCTCCATGCGTTTCTTGCAGCTTATGAAAAGCAAATTTGCCTCTCCTTTTACGGTCGGTGCATGGGTGAACTTCCCCCTCGAGGCAATCCGCGAGCCTTAAATGCCGGGGTGAAACGATGATGAATCGACGTGGTTGGAATAAGGAGCCCATCGACCCTGCCCACTTTTTCCAGTTGCCGAACTCGCAATACTTTGTGGTTACTTAATTTTTGCAAAAAGCTATGAGTGTTTCATTTATTAAAGGCAAATATACGTTATGATATAAGTTTAATCACATTAATATATGTTTAATTTAAGTTGTTTCAGCATTAGAAATATGATATACTTTATGTTAAGACACTCTGTTTAATCCAAGTTCAACAAGCATTTCGAATAAGTGAAGTAAACCTAAATTTATTAAAAGTTATTAAAAAAACATGTATTTATTTTGCAAATATTTGTAAAAACATGCAGATTACCGTCTCTTTCAGATTACAGAGTTCATCAACTTTTTGTAAACATTATTATGGACATATAGCATTCATAATTTTCTTTGTTTGGATGATTTAAAAAGAAAATTTTTTTTAAATAAAATCTATTTCATTACTATTATAAATTGGGTAAGTTTATTTATGCTATCTTACGTGCAAATGTCAATTCCAACAACTCTTATAGATGACTTCGATAACATCTCTGTACATTCACTGATAACTTAATATCGCGAGAATACAAATAATTCCTAATGAAACACTACGCTTTAACTCGCTTATCTACTGGTACAGCTCAAATGATCTGTCGGACTTCCCCTTCTCGACCATGCTTGCTCCAACTAATCCTAGCGTGTACGACAATTTCGCGCTACTGAGAGATACCCAAAACCAAGCACGACACGCTTTCTGCTAATTTTTCTATATACTAAATTTTAGTTTGCAAAGTTATCTTTTACCATGACCCAGTCACTAAAATTCCTGGAATTTATTCTTTGACATATAGTTATTTAGATCCAGAAGAATTTATATTGCTACTGAAACTTCCTTGGAAACTTCTTCAAGAAAATCTATTATAATATACCACTTATTCTTTTTAATTTACAGGGAGAGCCGAAACCACCATAAATAATTATTGTGTGAATCACGCACTCTTTATAACTCATTATTGGCGATTTGAATAGAATTCATTACGCGCGACGGTGTATGTTATAGAATTTGAATTCTTAAATGTTCTATTATTTAATATAAGAGTATAATGAATCTCATGTAAAAGTAAATTCTGAGTATAGTAAAAGAGGGATATTAAGCACAATTACCAACATTGAGTCGACAACTTTGTATTATGTTATTATATAATTACAAACAATATTCTGCCGTCACACATCAAATATTCTAGTCACAAGTTCAGCTTTTCATAAAAGCATTTTCATTTACAGTAAAATAAGTAGGCGATGAAAAAGTCCATTGATATAATATGATTTTCGTCGTCCCGGTTAATGAAGGGATTACAACTGATCCGAGTCTTTATTATTAATCTCGCTACTGTAATAAAAATTAACTTGAACTTATCTCCATTGGGAAAAGCGTACAAACGAAGGCTTGAGAGTCCGAATTGGCTCTTTGACCACACGATTTGAATTGAGTGATTCGCATGATTTCACGGAACTCCGATTGTTGTGTGACGGGAGAGGTAAATATAAATAAATTCTTTGTTCGATGTTTATAGTTTTTATGTGCAGCTCGTATAAATATAAATGTTGAGGTCGTGCGTTCTCGGCAAAGGCTTTAAAGCAAGTGCCGCGCTCGACGCGCTCTCAACCGCTTGACCCTCGCGCGCTTTTGCCGCGCGCTACCTGTTTCCCCCTAGCTCCGAACTCAGTTACTACGGCCCGGACCCCGCGCGGAGTTCGACCAGATATGCTCGCGTCTTCGCGCGTGTACACGAAATCCACAAAAGGCGGATGGTATCAGGGATGGCATCCTCCCCCGCGCACAGGATGGTCCCCGCCTCTCTGCTCACTCCTGGATAGGCGGTTGATCCCTGCTCGCCCTTTTCCCCCGGTACTAACCTGATCGTTCCCGCTGTGTGATCAGGGAGGTGATCCTCGGCTCTCGCGGCCTCCCCGGCGCCGGACGCCAAAACTCCATGACGCAAGAGAGCTCGCCCGACGTCGGACACTACGCTTCTTCACACGAGAGCGGCGCTCGGAAAACTGTCTTCAAAATTGATTCGCTTATCATTAACCGCATTAACTCAACAGATAAATGCGCGGCACCCGTGCGCCCGGCTCGAGGTCAATGTCTGCGGCTCTTAGCAGACGAACGTAAACAATAACACTGACGCGGGGCCCTTTAAATTCCGAGAATCGTAGAAGAGTCGGTGAGTTTAAACGGCGTTACAAATATTTCTCCAATCGACGCTTACAATAGAAATAACGTAAATACAATAACTATGCTCGCGCTTCAGTTCGCAACATCGATATTCCTGACTTCTTCCCGCTTCCCACTTATATTAGTACTACACCAGTCAAAAAATCATACGATACATTTTACATACGATCCGATATAATGCTCATTTGAATACCAAATGTATACCCACATTGTAATTGTCAATGCCAACTTATTCGAATGAATCTTTTTTAATTATTCTTTCCTAGTTGCATTTAGTGGTAAACGTTAGAGTATGCATTACATGCAATAGGCTCTTCAAATCACGTAGCATTATATAGTGGTTGTAATTTTTGTAAAAATTATAATGTATTAGTATTTTACAGTTGTAAAATTATGATTTTCTAAAGTTTTCGAACAAAATTAGTTGGCAGTATTACCAAAAATAAACATTTTAATTAATATTTGAATAAAAAGCCCAATTTCTCGGGTTTGTTGACGCAAAACGTTTACTTCGGCCACTGAGCGATGCACACGACGCTGTGGAGAAAATTTCAAGCTTGCGCAGCCGAGACGGACAAACAAACGAAATGCTCTTGGTGCAGTCAAGGCAAGCACAGGAACCGGGGGTGGAATTACCCGCTCGCGCGTAGCCATGGCGACTGACTGACAGCGGTAAATCTTGAGTCGCTCGCGTCCGCAAAAACACGCGGAAGACGAATGGAATTAATCAAAGGAGGTTCGGCGCGGCAGCGGCGTACGTGGGCTCAGGGGCAAAAAGGTGCACTCGGGATACAAGAAAAAGGAAAGGGCAAGGGGGGGTAAGACGCCCGCCCCGTGCTGCCGGGTGGGGATGAACGGCCACGTTGTCACGGCAGGGCAATATAAGGAGCGTGCGGCACTGTACGAACGCCGGGAGTTGACTTCTTTCCGGCTGCTGCAACGCGTGAACGGGGGCATAATTTTTCATTTGCCCCTTTTCTGTTATTACGCCAGGGCTCGCGGGCGTGCTAATGAAAGCGAACTTGGAAGAGGATGTTTGCGGGTTTTTGCCGCCTCGACTTCCTGAAATTAAAATTCTGCCGGACGTTTCGTAACGAAGGGGCAACAACTTGTAACTTGTGAAAGAATACGCGCGGTCAGACTTGTAATTATGGAATCAAAATTCGAACTAAATTTCAAAAAAATCAAGGGCATGGCAAATTCGTTATTATCAGATGAATTAGTATCAAAGAGCTCAGCAATGACAATAAATTTCTAAAGATTTTCTTGTCAGTGGGGATGAAAGAAGTTCAATAGGTTTTTCAAAACGTCAATTTCAAAAAATAATAAGAACTTTTGTAACGCAAGAACAACTTTCACCAATCGATTATTCTACTCACTTTCTCTTTTCGCCCTTTCTTCCGCTTGCGACTCTCGTCCCGACGAGACTGCATTAAATCAGCGAAAACTTGAAAGTCGTCGTGAATTGAATTGAGGTACAAGCACGACGGAGGCGGATTAGCCGGCAAATTGATATTGCGATAAACGTTTACGTCCAACTTCTCGCGGTCGACCAATCCGGGGTTACTTTCCTTGATTAGGTTTCATCGGTGTCAAAGTTATCGTAGTTTGTTCATGGTATGCCGTGAAACTCAACTGTAAGATCAATACGCGTTAATGGAAAAAAAGATTCCCGTATGCACAATAATAATTCAGTACTTTCGACTATAGTTTCTGGCATCTCCAAAACATCTCACTTAGAATGTGGAAGGTCACAGAAATCTTTTACTTTTTGTACGCACTATACTAATCGCCACTCGAATCGCCATGAGGCACATGACCTCAGTCTCTACTTTACCCTCTCTACTTCATGTTTCCACGACAATGAGCTATAATCTACTGAAGAAGGATGATTTTTCGTTCATTTGGATCGAATCATGGTCTATCACTAATTAACTTTAATTCTTTACCGAAGGACTCACCTAAAAATTTTATATTGTCACCATTAAAGTATATTTCCAGGTGGAGATAAAGATGCGAACGAGAGATTGAATACGAGCTCGGTGTAAGCGAGACACAACCATCATTCGTTACTAATTAATTAGCCTTCTGTACCGCGTGCGCGCCAAGCCGTGTGGCTACCCGTTCATCATACCCTCGAGTCCATGGGTTCGCACCACCGCAGGCACGCCTGCATGTGGTGAACGTTCACGCGTATGGTTGCCCGAGTTGACGATATCGTTAGTTGCACACACGAGATTCGTGCTTTCGAATAGTACACTAAGTAGCATAGACATAAAAGACATAGTCGTTAAATATTAAAATATTTATGACCCTTAAATTTTTAATGATCGAAATGATTTTGGTTTAATTTCGACGTTTTTATTTGACTGCAAAACAAAATATATGCGTATATATTTTGACTAAGTGTTAACGAATGTACCGAATCATGTACATCGAATGTATCGAAAACGTACTTAATGAGTTAATTTAGGTGGGCAATGTATTGAAAAATATAATATATATGCCTGAGATTTCTTGAATATGAAAGTGATAATATAACATAAATATGCATTTAACCTTTTCTCAAATCCCATAAAGGTTTCTAAAATCCAGGATTACTTTATCACATATATTAAGAGCATAAATTTTATTTTTAAATTTTATTTATAATATCGTAAATGAAAAATAGATGATTTCCAAACGAGACTGATCAAATCCTAGGAAATTGATATTTATATAGATATGCAAATTCATAGTTGATTTGAATTTAAAAAAAATCACTTTTAATGAAATAAATAAAAGCAGACAAAATTAAAAAATAGTATATTTAATAATGACCTCCGATCATCAAATGTATGAATTTCTTGCATGGATTTTTTTAAATTGTTTGATATCTTTAGAATAGAAGAAAATACGGCGTCCTAAAATGTTTATGTCTCTACTTCTACCACTGTATCTGTTCAAGTAACTTTGGGCAAAGGCATAAAGAAAACATAACTTTTGAGTGTTTGGCTTTCTTTAAAGAATACAAAATAGATTAATATGTATTTTAGAGATTTTATTAAGAAATATAAAAAAATAAAGAGGAAATAGTTAGAAAATATAACGTGGCGTTAACTTTTGTAAATCCGGAGAATTTATTTAATTTTTAATATAAATATTATTTAACATTAAAAAATCAAAAAATTTCTAACAACGTAAATGCAAGAGTTTTTTTAACGGAATCGAATGTGTACAAGCGTGTCAGATACGGCGTCCGAAAGTTCACGACATAAGTCACCCTCGTGCGACCCTCATTTCGATGAGTGATCGAAATTTCATCGACCACCCGGGCGCACCTTAAAATTCTACCGGCAGAACTCTCAACTTTTGAAAGCTTGCTTTGTTAGGAAGTTTGCGTTTCATTGAAACGTCTTTGAAACATATTTAAATCAGAATACTTTTTCATAGACTTTCTCGACTTATTTATTATATATAATATTTTATTTATCAGCGAATGTTGCATTTATTTATCAACTAATGCATATAAAAGTTGTTCCATCCGGAAATATACAAAGGATATCATTTGTAGAAAATAAGGAGATAGGAATTATAAAAATAGTTTTGATATGATAGTGTATATTGATACGAAAGATAGTGGATAATGCCATTAGCCGACAAAAATCAAACTATTAAAATCTGACTCCATGGGATAGAAACGCGATAAAAACATTTGTTTTAAAAATCAAGGGAATACTTTGGACACACATAGATATTTGGCAAGGCCTCGCTCTTTTCAAGTAAATATCAAAACCAATTCAAACAAAATTCTTCTCTTGTTGCGCGCGGTAAGATCTCTAGACGTGCGCACAGTAAAGAATTCCGCTAGGGGAGGCGAATGGATATCATATCTCTATGTACTCGCGATCGAGCCTCGTATTTGAAATTCTCTTCCTCTTCGATCAAATGTTGCTCTTTTTCGTGCAGTCACTCGATAGCAAAAACTTACTGCCGTGTTTATGCTTGCTTCCTCTCTCATCCTCGTACACACACTAGCACTCGTACTGTCGCTCATGCCCCCTCGCTACTCGGATTGACTCGACGGATTGATTCGTTTTCCAAAAGGAAAAGTGCCGGGGTTTGAAGGTTGCAAAAAAGAATTAGTCGTGTAAACCCCTCGGATCTGACAGGGGTCGATGAAGAGTTACGCAACATCCTACAGTTCAAGCCGTCTACATACGCTCACAGCCCTCTATCTATTTCTTATGCAACCTTTCTTTAGCGCGCAATTCTGTTTTCAAATCAAATTTTGATATTTTAAAAGCACATTTTATTCAATTTTATGCTACAAAGATGAATAAATAGAATTTATCGCAACGATTGATCTGTAGAAACAATAATAATACATTGAATTAACAGACAACTGAAATAGCAAAAAGAAAATGCAAGAAATCAATTAGTTATAAATTTTATTCTACAATGTATCATAAAAAGGAAATAATAACACTTTTACTCGATTGAGCATTATATTAAAGCTAGTCAACCAATTTTTCTACAGTTACCAATATTACACTAAAAGCCTTTTAATTAGATTAATTAAGCCTTCTAATATTTTATTCAATCAATCTGTTTGTAAAAAATAAAGAGAGAGGGAGACAAGAACAAGAACAGAGAAAAAGAGAGAAACAATACCAAGAGTAAGAATTTCCTTACCTCTCGTATAGAATTCAACAAAGAAGTTAAATTTTACACAATTAGAGTGATCTACTTTCACGGTTAAATTTACCAATATTCTTCAAATCTGTCTTTTTATTTTAGTTCAGATGATTTTTCAAAAGTCTAGAATTTTCAGGTTCCGAGCACCATACATCAAAATTTAAAAGTAGAACTTTGAAACTTCCTCCATCTTTATTCGTACGTGTAATGACATTTTATGAATAAAGAATGATTCCTACACAGTCTGACTGGACTACTAAAGAGGATCGATACGTGTAAGATTGACCGTACTCAGGTTAGCCTAATTCCTTGATAGTGACGTGGAAAAGGATATCATTGTAATATAGTAGTCAAAGTCTACATACAGTCAGCCAATTTTCTTGACCAGAACAAAAATAACTATAATTGTTACGAGTAAACTGATCATAACGGACTTGGATACTTTAATCTTTAACTATCAATTTAAGCCACGACATTTTCCAGATAATTTTTGAAATTTAGTTTGTTAATAGTAGAGTTAACGAATTTAGTAGCGTCGCGAAGCAGAGATATTTTTAATATCATACGAAGGCATAGATATTAATTTAATAAAATCTTGTAACGAGGGGTGGAGATTTACTCAACGGTTTTCGAGTCCCTTTTCGTTCGGCCCTGCGTGCTATAGTCATCTGAAGATCAACATTATTCCGGGCTTTATTGCCGACATCGTGTAATTCTAGTCCTTGGTAAACGCACAGTCGCCCAGTCATCCCAAACTCGGAAACTCTGCGTCTTGCCACGGGCGGGATTCGTCCCAGTTATGGTTGTCCTGAGATAGGGCCGCCCATTCGGCCGAGGGGGCGCGAGCGCCCGGGGCTTCCGAGTCGGCGCGAGGTAAGTGCAGCGGATACTTCCGCTTAAAAAGCCGGCGGGCCGGCACAATCAATCATCGGGTGCGGCTCGGTGGGGGGGAGGGGGGGTAAAGCGGTCCTTTCCTCGCCGGCTCGCCGGAAGAAAGCGCACCTGGACTAGCCTGATTTATGCCGAGGCCGGCGCCGTTTATTATCGGCCTCGCGGGCGATGCCGTGCATGCGTGAAATTGGAAACGCAGACACGCGTGCATGCAAATTTAACCGGCGGCGGCAGCGGCGTTGGCGGCGTGCGCGCCGCCGCTCTTTTTCTCCCTCGGCGGCCACTCTCTCGCTCTCTCTCTCTCTCTCGCGCGCCCACCCCCCGGGGCCGGGTGCGCAGTTGCAACTCGGTGCGTTCTCTTTCAGACATGTGAGCTAGCAGCGTTGCGCCCGGGCGTACGTGTGCGCGCCACCCGCAGGTAATATAATGCTTCTTGAGAGTGGTTTTGTGTTCGCGATCGGCTTGTTTTACGGGGGTGAGGATTTCTGGGGCGCGCGTTAGTTAAGGCGGGCGTGTTTCGGCTTCTTCTCTCCCCACGCCGCCTGCGGTTTGCGCGCGTGGCTCACCCACCGCCTGCGCACCGTGATAACTCTACATTCTAATACTTTTGATCAGTGCAATTTGAAATTGTTATTAAACTTTTCGACCTACTTTCTCGCACTCTTGGAAACTATCCTGATAGAAAGAGTTTATTCAGCCAAAGCCGTCGTTTCTTTAAACTGCCTTTTTTCATTATGTTCACCGCAAACGTACATTTTTAAAGGAATTTAATAAACAAATCTACTGATAAAATATAGGTACACAACTGCAAAATATTGTAAAGTTGATTGTTAATAATAATCAGTCATTAATTTGTTAATCATCGAATTTGTAATGGTATGAAAAATTAGCTTGTATGTTTTGTAGTAATTACTTTTTTAAAATGTATTTATAAAAATTAAGCTACACATTTACTTTTAACGCATTTATCGGGGAAATAGTTAATAAAAGTCGTGTATACATTCTACCTTCATTAAAAACTTAAGGCTATTGATCGATTATTAACTATGAATACCTGTGCACTTGACTCATATTAGTCATATTCGTTAACTATTAATCCATTGACTTTGATTTAATCGAATCTTT
The DNA here is from genome assembly GCA_018906755.1 of Sycophaga agraensis. Classification (NCBI taxonomy): domain Eukaryota; kingdom Metazoa; phylum Arthropoda; class Insecta; order Hymenoptera; family Pteromalidae; genus Sycophaga; species Sycophaga agraensis. Next base: position 1,043,453 of record JACCIE010000032.1, on the reverse strand, counting down.
CTATCAACGTAATTATTTCAAGTATACACTTTCAAGTACGATACTTTTAAACATATAATGCTGCTGGTAGAAATCTGACTATACTTTATAGCTAGTTTATGGTTAAGTTGTCGTATATTAAATCGTGTAGACTTGTAATTACATTAATTTTGACCAAAATATTGTACGTACTTTTACTTGTATTATCATATTATGTTGCAACATACGATCGTTAATTTTGGAAAAGTATGTTACGTGTACTAGAAAAATTGACTTATTACCTACATGCCTTATTTGGAATGGCATATTGAACATTGCCAAAATATTAAAATTTAATTTAAGCTGTAATATCGCATATTATTACCGATTCAGAAACAATTTAATACTAAATTTACATACTCTCACGGTCAAAGTGAAATTTAACTTCAAAATTTGAAATGTTAATTTTCCCACGAGAGTAAATCTGTCGAAGCGAATCTTAGTGGAAAAACAGAGTTGGTTTATAAGAATCCTATGGTATATATATAGAGAGAGAGAGATAAAGAGCTAGAGTCAATGCTGCAGTATCTTGCGTTATTTACTGCAAAAGGACAAGTTAAAAACAGTGAGCGACATAATAGCACTTGGCGACGCCCTGAGACAGTGAGGATTGCGTACATTGAAGCAGCCCCGAGAAAGGCAGAGCTGCAGCCCTGACAGCCTCGCAATCAGTTGGGTCTAATTACTATTTTATCATCAGCGGCATTTGATCCGCAGGCCGCGATCCTTAGAGCTGGCTCCCACGTAAACGGCGCAGTAGAATAAACAAGCGCGCAATCACAGAAAAGGAGCGGCTGGGGCTGAGGGATGCGCGAGAAGGGGCCAGCCGATCGGCGCGTTAGATCCCGTGGGCAACGGGCCGGGCAGAGGTGCGCGCCGGCCCCGCCATTTTTCAATCGGCGGGTGTTTGGTGGCGGAAGGAGCCGCCGGGCCGTGCGCGACGCCCCGTCGCTCGGACTGCAGTATTAATGCCGGCCGCCGGGGGATTCGCCGGCGCGTACGCTCCTCCGAGAATTAATTATTCCCCATCGATTCGACGAGTGCGCCGGGTAATTCAGGAGGCTTACCCGTGTCCCGGCGATTGCCCGATTGATAAGGGCGCTGAATAATCGAGGAGAGGGGCGCCGAGGTTTTTCCGGCGGTAATCGGTAATCGCGGGCCCAAGACGCAGGGCCCGCGCATCGGCTAGTCCGCCGCGGCGATCCTTCCGCCGGGGCGCGCCCGGCATAATCGCATTAGCTGCTATTATTTGTAAATAATAGTTCCGTCATGCATTATTATGACGGAGATGGGCGGCGCGCCCGCGATTGCATATTCATGCTAATAGCTGCCATCTGCTTGCGATGAATAATATTCAATTATTATCCCGAGTCGCGTAGGCAGCCTCGAGGGGGCCGGCGCCCGGGGTTTTTCCGGCCTTCGCGGCCCTCGAGGCGGTGTTTATCCAGAAGCCGCTATCGATTGCCACAAAGTATCTCCCGCGGGCCGAACAAAGCGGGAGCGGCCCTAAAAAGCCCCCGACACCTTGGGTGGGGCGCCGGGGAGCGGGCGAATAATCGACGGGTGCCGGTTTAGCGGCTCCATATTTCACGATCGGCGCGTGGCGCCAATTACCGGGCGGCCCGCGATTAATAACGCCCGGGGATTACGATTATCATAATGCGCGATCGGGGCGGGGCCGAGGCGGCCGGCGCGCCCGCGGCCCGCCGCTTTACGAGCTCCCGGGGAGACAATCCACTTTCGGCGTCCGGCCCTGTAACTCCCGTGATTGCGCTCGATCCTTCCGAGCTTTCCGCCTGATCTCTATGGGGCCATCTTTACGAGGGCGTTAGCGGTATATGGAGCCGCGCGGCGCCGCGACCGCCGCCCCGCCCCCCCCAATGAAAAGTCGATTATGCCCGTTTTTCCTCGAGCCGGGGGCTTTTCCGGGGCGGCAACTCGCCGCGCCCGTGATAAATGCCTTTCGAGAGGGCTGCCTCGGCCGCGCGCTTTTTTCCCGCGGCCTAAATTCGACGGCCCGGGAATTTTCCAAACTGGCGAAATAATTGCGCTCGCTGCCGATGACGGGTGCATTTGTCGACGTCCCTGGCCCATTTGTAACGCTGTTTGCAATGCTCAGGGGGGCAAAAAGCCTCCGGCGGCCGAGGTAGAGGCGCCCGGCGCAAGACGCGCTCGATTATGGCTTCGATACGGCCTCGATAACCGCGGCCGATAAGCGCCCCCCGATTTTTCTCCCCGCCGCTCGGCCGCAGCCCTCGGTCTGCCTAAGCTATGGATACGCGCGGGCGCCGAAATTAAACAATAAAAATCAATCAATCGGCCGCACTGTGGTCGTACCTACGAGGGCTAGGGTCATTCGGCGGATAAATGCCCCGAGCGCAGTGCGGCGTTATTACCGGCACGCCTCGCGCATTTTTCCTCCGCCCATCGCAGCTCGCTCCCCTTTGTTCCTAGCCGCGCTACCGGCAGCCGCTTTATTTAACGCCCGCCGTCGGTTGGCTAATAAACAAGCGACCAAGAAGTCATTACACCTCTTTGAGAGTCAAAGGGCGAGGCGGAGAGGGAGACGGGCTATGCGCCGAGACAAAAGATCGAACGAATAAAAAGCAACCGATCTCTCGAGGTCTCGGGGGCAACCGTCGCCGAAACGTCACCGGGCTCTTAATTACTTTTCTCCCGTAGCGCCTTTCCGACCCTTCGACGCGTGAGATCTCCCCGTTCACCCGCTGCTTCTCGCTCGCACCTTTGCCCCGAGAGCTCCGCTCGGCTTTTTCCAAACGCGCCTCTCGACCACTTCTATACTGCGCCTTTCTATCTCTTATTGCGTTGTACAATTATTGTACGAGAAGGAACTGCCAAGCTCCATTGTTTTCCAGATTCCTCCGTCTAATTACAGAGAAAAACCTCTCGTTTTAATTTTCACAGGCACGCATGTTACGTGTACTTGCACTAATATAATTATGAATTTAGTGGTGCGCTGCACGCTTTGTTTAAAATGAGTATAAGGCTAGAGAGCGGCTTGCATGCGTTAAATTTTTATTAAAAACGTCTTAAAATTAATGAAGACAATGCTAGATGAAGATGAAGAAAGTGTTAAATAGTTTAAGTAAGAAAGTATGCATATTCTAATTTGGGTATTTTATCAAAATATATGAAGTATATAAAGATGTACGAGAATTTGTTTATGTATTCCTGCTATTCAAGTGAACTTTTGAAAGTAATTTTAACTTCTTACACAGTGAAAAGGAAGTTCATCAAAGTGGTTGCGTGAAATGCGCAAGAACCAAAACAATAGAAAACTACCTCAGAGGATTCAGGCATTTGTTTAGTGCAAGCGTAAAACTTCAGTGACATAATTAAGTAAGCTCTAACGAATATCTAACTATAGTTGACATAATATCTGACTATAGTAGGCAATAATTTCCCCTATACATGTTGCTTTGTTAACCATATTGCTAATTATTCTTTAAACTAGCCAGTAGTTAGGGCAAGGAGATAACGAATTTTGTGCAATCATCCGGTAAATCAAGTGGCACTTTACACTGATATAAAACTAATCGAGATTTTATTAATGCTCTTGAAGATTGCATTAGTTGGGAGAAAAGATCCATTTCATAATTATGAGCCACCTGTGGCCTATCATACTTTAGAGATCGGACTTCCTTCTTTTCCTCTCCTCGCACAAAAAGAAATCCCTAAATTTTCATGGGGCAATGGCTCCCAACAATTGGAATCATCTAGGGGTCACAAAAATGCATTAGGGTAACGCGCAGAGTAATATCTTGCGTGATCTTTCCACTTAACGCTGCAAGCGAAATTAATGGACTGAACGACTCGATCCCCCTCAATAAAATCAAGACAGCTGGGGCTGAGCAAATCTAGCGTAGTTAAAAGTTCCGAGTTTCCGAAGGCCATGGTGGCAGTCGGACGGGCCATCCCCCGGGAGATTCAGCATCTTCAACCTTAATCAGGCCCGTCATGCTTTCTCGCCCCCTCTCTTTGTTTCCGCTGGCCCTTGGCGCGTAAACTTTCGCCGCCGGCTCGCAAAGTGTTTTATTGCGCGATAAATCTCGGGCGCGGCGGGGCCGGGACTCACGGGGTGCGCTATGATTTGCATATAGGCGCTGAAAGAGAGAGAGACAGAGAGAGATAGAGAGAGAGAGAGAGAGAGGCGGGCAGAAAGGAGAGAGGGAAAAAGTGAGCGGAAAAGGTGGACGAATTACAAGGCGCGGCAAAGGGTCAAACAACGCCTTATGAGCCCCTAACGAGGAGGGACTGCCCGCGGTTGCGTGCGAGTTTCCACTTTTTTTAGGCAGCAGCCGCCGCTTTTTGCCCCGTCTCGCGGCGGCAACGCGGGCGGCGCAGGCGGCGCTCTTTTGTGCATGATGGACGATGAGTGGATTTGCTCAATTAGGCTGGGCTTTAATTCTCTCGGTCGCTCCCTTTTCCGCCGAGCCCTGCCTTTTTGAAGTTTTTAACGGCAAAGCAGGAGGCATTGTGGATACACCCCATGTCAACATAATATACTGCTTTAATCCGCCGAATAAAAAGTGTTTTGCGTGCGCATTAAAGCGGCCAAAGGGCAGCTGGGAGACGAGTGCCGCGGTTTATCATGGATGTTAATCTGATTTGCCGAGTGCCATATTTGACTCTACGAATGCTTTGAGATTTGTGCCTTGGGTACTTTTTCCACCACTGCTTGCGCGAGCAGTTCTTGCTCTCTTCTCTCTGTGCAGACATTCGATGTAACGTTCTTTTTATGACCTGCATTATTAAGCGCATGCCCGAAATTGTGAGAGCAACGATAAACTTTTAAGTCATTACCTATATAGATTACGATCAACTTCAACCGCAGCCTTCCTAGAATATCGACCGGTTTGAAAATAGAATAGAATGGCCTTATTATATTAAACTTTTAGCGATAGGGAGCACAAGTCAACCTAATTAAAGTTGGTTGGGTATTTGTGTGTGTCGATTGACAAAATATGAATTAATTTTTGAGGGGCGAAGCACACGATGCAAGATTAATGAAAAACAACCGCTGAGGTATTGATTTGGATCTTGCACGCCGAATACAGAAATGGCGTTTGAGCGTAAACATCGCCTTTCGGTTCGCCCTGAAATTATTGAACACATATTTTTGTTCCAATTTGCATGACGCGTGTAGTTGGAATGTAAATCGGGGATATTCAGCGTCCCCTCACGTACGGCGTTGGCAGTGCATTTGAGGAATTCGAATGAACTCGCCTAAAGGCTATATATTATCTTTATTCAGCGACCCTTCACTAATAACAATCGCGGGAGCCTATTTTTCTTCCGCGCTCGAATAATCAACCGCGTCACAGGGAAAACACGTGCTACTTTGGTGTATCGTGTGTAACCGGGTACACATCGAGTGAATTATCGCTTGAATAATCTTCTAATTACAACGTACGTTTAACGCGTGTAAATACTGCATGGCATACTTCCCCGCGTGCTTTTGCATCTAACGTTAACTGCAACTTGGCCGTGACGCCCGGATGAGTAATTCGCGAGGCGGCGCAAATGTGGGTCAATGATATACGCGCATTTATATTGTTGCGCACAGTTGTATTTCCCAGGGTGCATTTCCGATTCGCGACTCGGGCTTGGCGCTCGGCTCTCAATATTTTAGCGCTTGGAGCCCTTTAGCCGTTGGCGGGGGCATGGCCCGGAATCGCCTCTACCTCGAGAGGGCCTCGCTCGATCCCGCGGCGGGGGAGGAAAAGCAAAAAGCGGGCCGGCCCGTTTGCTCGAGGCAGGCCAACAAATCGCGATACCGCGCCTTCAATTCGCACGCGAGCAAACACATCGGGGCGGGCCGCGATCATCTTTGACGCGTCCCCGATGGAGGGCGCGCGGGAGAGAATCAAGGGCCGGCGAGGCGGCCGAGTGTCAACAGAGGCACGCGAGCGCCGCAGGGAGAACGAGTGCGCCTCGGAGCTATGGCAGCCCCGCGGCAACGGGGCCTTTTAATCGAGGAAACACGCGGCCCCGGCGCCGCGAGCAGCTGGCGCGCGCCCCCCGTTACACCCCACTAATCCCCGCGGAGGAATCCGGCGGGGGCCGCGCATTGGCAGTCGGAGCCGCGCGAGTTAAAACGCGCCGGGCGTACATCAATAACGCGGGCGCATTAGCATAATATTGCATTTACAAGTACGTGTAACGCAATAACGCGAGGCGGCGAGCGGGGATATAAGGAGCCCCGCGGCGTTGCAGCGGACCCCGGGAGTCTCGCGGGCGCGCCCTCGATTAATCAAGCCCAGGCGCCAATTAGGCGGCGGCGCGCCGCGCCTGCGAGTGCGTGGCCCGCGGACGGGATGCGCCGCCCGCGCCCCCGCCGATTGCCTTGTTCCGACCGCGCCCCGCCAAGCTCCCGATAAATCCCCAGCGGCCCCGGCCTCGAGACGCCGCTTTATTATGCTAATGCGCCCCGTCGCTCCGAGGCCGGCGGCTAAAAACCGCCCCCGCCTGACCCCCGCTGGCCCCCCCCTGGCCCACTGCCGAGCCGCTCCCTCCCTTTTATTTACTGCGCCTGACCTGCGCCCCCCGCGGTACGCCGCTTCGACACTGGCCCTTATCAATATTTACAACGGACCCTTTCACCAGCGCAGTCTGCTTTTTACTTCAAGCTGTGCATGCTCGGCTTATAACGACCTGGTCATTCGTAACAAAAGTAGATTCCTGAAACGCAAATCGCAAGCACTGATAGGGATTTTAATATCGACTCTGACTCTGTCATACATTGGACATCAAAGTCATTTTAATTCGTTGTATTTCTGTATTAATACTTATGCTGTTATTAAACTAACTTATTTAATACAAAAAAGTAATGGAGATAAATATAAAAAGAATGCTAAAGTTAAATACATAAATATAATTATTCACTTAACGCTAATTATAAAAAAACAGTGGTGATTTTTAAGAATAATCTGTGAAAAGAAGATTTGAGCTCCACTAAAGAAAATATACGCTATTAAAACAATTTGTAGTTTAAGCGATAAATATAAGTAAGGCATTACTATATAATAATACTAATAACTGAAATAGTAATTGTTGTATAGAGAATCTCTGTATTGCTAGATTCCTTTTTTATCTTAGTACTTAAAAAAGTCATTTTGAAATTTAATTATGAGTATCATTAAGCAAGAATTGTGCCACATGTATAGTTTGGATCATGTACATAATACAATGAAAAGTACATAAAAACTACATATTTCCGGCAACGTTATATTACATATATCTGTATAGCATTCATTTTCGACAGAGTAAATTTCGGAACGGAAGAAGATACAGTCTAGTCTATACTTTACCTTAAATTCAAAATTCACATAACCTATAACAAGTTTATAAAATTTGAATGCAGGGTCTTTAAAATAAAATAGGCTATAGCGACGGACGTAATTTTAATTCCTAGGGGAAAACAACGAATGGTAGGGTTCGCGGCAAAATAAAAATCAGGTGGTCGGCGAGGAGTGGGCTAGGACCGGTCGGACAGAAGGGCAAAGTGTCCGCGCCCTGTCCGCCGCGGAGGGTCTGAACGCGGGCATTTGCATTGCTCTCGGGCAGTGGACCGGCACCTCTAAGCGGGGCCCTCCTAATGCATTCAGCGCGCATCGGCCGCGGGCGCCGAGCTTTTTGTAAACACGCGGTTTTATGCATTATGCAAGGGGTCGCGCGGCCCGATTGAATTTCGGAGTCGCGCCGGCGATCGGGTCGATCGGCCCGCGCCTCGGCCCCCATGTATTATGTAGGCCGCGATTAATGAATCGCCCCGGGTAATTGTCTTGCTTCTTCCGCCGCGCGAAAGCGCGCAAAGAAGCGATTCCGCGCCGGAGTCACGGGCGTCGCGACGCTTTTGGAAGCGCGCGCCCAATAATTAACTTGCCTTTCCGTTCGCATTTAAATGGGGCCGAGTCGATAGCGGCCGATAGCCCGGGACTTACACGGCGACGCCCGCAATTGGCTACTCGCAAATCGACTAATTTCCACCCGCGCCCATATGATTACCAAGGCGCAGGATCGCCTAAGGGATGATCATCGGCTGAGTGTATAGAAACGCGTTGGATGGAGAGACTCGCATACCAGCGGCGGGAGGGAAAAAAGCAGGGGAAAAAGCGGGGAAAAAGGACGAAGGTGACTGACCTTGGCGTTCCAGGATGGGACGTCCGTGCGCTTCGAGTCCCGCGCCGGCAGAGCCTCGCCTTCCCTCGGATCCGTGGCGTCTGGAAAAACAAGAGCGCGATATAGAGGGCCGTGGTATAGGTCGGCGGGGAAAGGCGTCGATCGGCGGGCATTTGGCCCGCGCGCGGATTACGCCCCGGGCGGAGGCAAATCCGCGCGCGCCCATCGGGCGCATATTTGTAACGTCCGCGCGCTAATCGGCTTATTCGGGGCTAACGGCCGGTGCGCTTTGTCCCCGGGCCGGGCGCGCGGCTCTTTCCGACCCTGCGTTTTATTGCATTAAGGGCGGGTCGGCGCGAGCGGTACGCGTGTACCCGCCGTCGTGCTTAAGGGCCCCGCCCCCGCCGGCCGCTGTGCAGCTCGCGCGCCGCATCCGCCACGCCCGCGACAATTCCGCCTCACAGCAGCCGATCGCGCTGGACCGACGCCGCCGCAGGCCCAGGCTCCGGCACCAAAGCTCCAGTCCGTGCGCGAACGCGTCTCGATCCAGCGGATGGATCGCTGGCGCAGAAAGACGAGGGCGCGACGCGGGCTAATCTCCGCCCGGGTGATTCCCCTAATTAGATGAAGCGGGCCGGCGAGTTTGTTTGCCGCGCGCTCGGCCGGCGCCCCGAGGCCGATAAAAAGCCCCGGGCGGGCAATCAATCGCGGCGTCAGCCGGCGCCGCGCGAGGGATCCTCCGCTGTTTACCCCCGGCGACGGGGCAATTTTCCCGCGCGCGCAAAAGGACCCCGAGGCTCGTTTGGCCTTGGGAGCGGGATCTTGGCCGCCCTCGAGGACCGCCCGCGCCTTGACGCGCCCGAGTAATTGCGCTTCCTGCCAGACGGCCTTTTCAGCCCAATCAGCCAGATGGCGCCCGCGGGCGAGTGGATCCGCCGGGGCGCGTGACCCGCGGCTCCCCGGCCGGGCGATCGAAGCGCCCGGGGCGCGATTATCGGGACACGCGTCCATCGAGATATGCATCGGGCAAGGTCCGACCGCGGGAAGCCCGGGGCTGCAGTGATTTGGCCACTCGGCGCCGACTGCCCGCGCTTCCTGGCACGATTCCACCCGAGCCGCGGCTGTCCGGGACGGGGGATCTTTCCCATCAATTGGAGGGCCAAAGTGGCCCGCGCATCCGAGCTCGCGCCCCAGGGCCGATAAATATGCGGGGGCCGGGGCACCGGGCGGCATTAGTAGGTCGCGTGTCGCGGGCCAAGACGTACGCTCGGCCCGCCGGCGCATAATCCCTGGGGGCTACGGCGCCGAGCTACATGCACGCTCGCGCATATTTAACCAGATCAAACGCCATCCATCTCTCCAAACAGTGGGCCGGAAAGCCGCGTGTCTCGCTCGGCCCGGCTCTCAAAGAAATGCATGATCAAAAGCCCCGCCGCGCCGAGGCCCAATTTCCCGCCCTTCCTCTCCCTCTTCCTCTTCCTTTCTGCGCCCGCCTGCTAATTAGCGATACCTTCGGATTAACCTTTCTTTTCCGCGCGGGCGCGCGCATATCGCTTCCGGCCCTCGGCAGGCTTGATGATACAAAGGAGCCCCGGATGACTTGGCCTCCCTCGAATCCCGCCGCCGCGAGGACAGTCCCGCCCTTTTTCACCGCCCGCCTTCACAATCCGGAGGTGCAGCTATTTTTTTGACGCGCGGCTCAAAACACGCCCATCTTTACGGGGTAATGAAACGCCACCGCGTTTGGTAATGCGTGAAAAAGCTCCCTGACCGATTACGACAAAGCCAAACTTTGGAGCTGGACGTGTACGAATGTATCTTTAGTCCAAATGTCAAATTCATTTGATAAGCCCCCCTGGTTGATCGATTGCTCTGTCGGTATAAATAAAAAAAACTTGATGCAACTTGAACATCATGCTTGTATAACAATGTCTTCGACGTAAACAAACGGAAACTAAGATTGATCGCTTGTCCGATGCATATGAATTTTTAATCGTCGATTTTTATGCGAGATACGCGCGTCGAAGGTACACTGTATTTGATAATCTAGTTAACTTGTTTTCATCGTACTACATCCTGCTGATAAGCATTGGGGATCATTTACAAAAAAGCCTAATTAATCACGGGCTAATTATGAAAGTTTGTTCATAATAATTGCTCGCATAAAATCTGTGTGACGGGGACGCGTTCGATTATTCATTGTCACCAAGGGCTTCGCAGGATATCACCAAACGGCAGATAATGAATCATTGGCCGTTTTATTCCTGTCTCGTCATAGGCCCATTATCATTAATTATACGAGCACGCGAGTTCGAATATGTACACTATATGTTAAAAGAGAACAGGAAAAAGAATACAAATAAAACGAGGAATGAGAAAACTGTCAGGCGACAATTAGCGCTCGGGCTCCGATAGATCACAATCGCCCCCTTGGACTACCCTCTAAACATGCGCTCTATTTTTCCTCCCTGTTTCACACGGTCTTTCGCTAGCCGAGTAGGCGAGGCAACGCAGCCAGAGACCGTTGTGACGCATCCGTAACTGATTGCATGTTAATTGCCGGACAAATTCTCAGAGACACTAAAAGGTTCGCAAACGCTTTGTTTAGCTGCGAGAAGAATGATCTTCCGTGAACCGTAAAATGAAGCGTCAGGGGAGGAAAATGATAGAACGGTATTTATCATAAGCTAGCAAGTTTGACTTTTAATATAAAGTATGCCCGTTAAGGATTCAATCATAACTTTTACACCAAACACTTTTAAACTTTTACTATAGCATTCGCCGTAATTGAATTGACCCCTGGCTATGATTCTTCATACAACCTACTGCTGGTTAATGAAAAAACAGAGGCATTAGCCATTAAATGGATCGGATCTAATTGTGTATAAATGCAGGATAATTCAATAATAAGTTTCACTAATGGAGAAGTTCCATTAGACGGCTAATGTCATATTTTTGGTAAAAGATCCCTACAAGCAAGAGTTTGAGCTTTTGAGCAAGATAAGAAAGGTGCTTTTTTGAACGCTCTAATAACTATCGTTCAAATCCAATGGATATAACAACAAGGGGGAAATGAATTCTAACTGTCGGTCTAATTAGCCGCGATCACGAACGGCGCAGCTGCGCCCGCGACAAATTAGTATGGATTTTTTCGAGGCGCGCAGGGCACGGCCTCGCCGCCGTCCCTTCCAGGGCCGCTCGCTCGGTCGAGGGCTCCGCTCGAGATCGGAGGAGGCTGTCCGTCCCCCGGCAGAAGCCCCGGGCAGGCGGGTCCGAGGGCCGAAGGAAAGGGTCGGCCGCGCCCGGCGAGTCCTCCGAGGGAGTGGCACCCGGAGCCGCTCCCCCGGGGCGCGTGCGTGCGGAAAGCAACATTAAGTGATTTACAGCTGCCGTGCCGCATCGAACGGTCACGGCAGGCGCGCGCCCGCCGCGGGCCCGCGCTCCGATGATGCTTATCGCGATGGGTATCGCCCTCGCTATTACGCCGGGCCCTGCATGCCTCGGCCGCTCGGGTTTTTACCCGCGCCGGCTCCCCTTGCCGATCGCCCCCCCCCCCGCGGGCCCTTGTACGGTTTCGGCCCTCGAGGATCCCCTTCCCGGGGTTTCTCGGCCGCCGCCGCCGCCGCCGTCGCCCGGCTAATCGATAAACGCTCTTTTAGAGATTGCAGCCCAGTCGATGCACTATTCAGGATTCAATCGTTGCCCTCCTTTACTCTAATTACCTTTTCATTCTTCGGATCAATGAATGATTTGGGCTCGCTTGTAAAAATACCCCTCGTCCTATTGTCACGAGGCTTGTTTCATTTTGAGGAAGATGTACAAGCCCCACCAGGAGAAAGTCCGCTTAATGCAGGTCGCCAGCTTAAACCTATACTTATTTTTCGAATCATGCTTATTTATCGAGTTTCTATTTATACGCGTATGCCGCGAGTACTGCATTTTTTATCCGCCAACAAATGACCCGTCTCAGTCGAAGATAATATTTTATCCATTTCGCCCGGCAGCCGTTATACAGCAAAGGTAATGTAATGTAAATTAAGACGACCGGTTTAGCTTATTGCATGAAAAAGTCAAGAGAAACGAAGTAACGCGATATGATGCATTTTTTGCGCGTCGCGCTGCAATAGCGATCGACTTGGATAGCGAAGCAGCGGGAGCCTGGGCCGCGGTGGCGGTATTCTTCCCAGCGGTAAACCTCGCGATAAACCACGAGCGGAGTGATCGAGTCCGGGCTATCGCGCGAGGGACACAGAGACAAAAGATTAATTTCCGATGAGGGCCGCGGGGATAGGGGCGATTTTTCATCGGCCCTCGAGAGCCGCGTTTCCCGCCGGGCGACCGCGGGCCCCTTTTCCAATAAACTTTTCCCCCCGGTGAACGCGGCTCGAGGGGGCCGGGCGGCTCCGCCCCCGGTCCTCGTGCGCCCCGTAACAAGCCCTTTCAGGCGACCTTTCACCGCGCCTCCGGTAATCATAGCGATTGATTCGATAAGGCCCGCGCGCCCGATTGTTATTGCTCGGCGGCCGAGGAGCCGCGGGAGGCCGATTATTAAAACCGGACTGCGGGGCTCATCCGCGGCGCGGCTCCTGTAATGAAACGCTCGCCCACGAGCCTCCTTTCCGAGTATCCTCCCCGAGTAATTATTACGAGCCGAGCAGCGCGCGATTCGAAAAGTGATAACGGCCGCTCGCGTGGCGTTATCAGCCCCTTTCGCCCGCTGTTATTAGAAAATGCTTATAACAAGGGGATGCCGCGCCGCTTTAGCCTGCACTCTCGAGCGGCATTTTATTCCTATTGTTCGTAAAATCTACACTGGCAATAAAATTGCATTTCGCGTTCTTCTCCTTTCTTGGAATAACATTCGCGCACAACTAAATTTCCCGGCACTTTTTTCAAGCGGGGCAGAACTTTTCCAAAGAGTTACCGCAGGCATCTATTCGAGTATCCATTTTTCCGATCGTGTACGCATTTCCCTTTCTCTCTTACCTGCACGGACAATCTCATAATTTAGAAGGACTGTAATGGAAACAAATGCTTCGGATCGTGACTCAAAGAAAATGATCAACAAAAGTGCCTTGTAGCAGTAATTACGATAAGTGAGTCAATGCTCGAGGAGATATTCGATTTTTACGGTAAAAACTTTTTCAAATTAACCTTTTAATGCTCCCAGTACACGCAATAGTAAAGGGTTTCGTGTTACGTGTTGGGCTGTTCTTAAAAAAAAAACAAAAAAAAAAGAAACGGACGGGCGCGATTTCGGACGTAAAAAGCAAGCCGAGGAAAGGCGTTAATCTCCGGTCAAGCGCTGGGGTCGATGGCGATAATCTGGCATCGCGATCGGCCGGGCCGCGTCACTTTTTAATTCACGGGCGCCGCGGGGCAAGGAGCAGCACAGCAGAGGCGGCGCGGCCGCGGCTCCATTAATGCAAAAAGCCGCGGCGGCAAACGAGCCAATAGAGATCCCGGGGGGCTCGCGCGGGTTAATATAAAAACACAGGGGCTTTATTGCCGGGCGCGCGCCCAGAAAAAGGCGGCCGCCTCTTTCTTTCATTTGTGCGCGCGGCGGCCCTCGGCTTCTTGATCTACGCTTTAATAAACAAAGGCCGCGGGGGGGGGGGGAGGCGCGCCCTCGGACACAAAGAGCCGGGGGAGCGGCCGCGAGGAGCCACCGGATGCCCGGGTGCTTCATTAGCTGCAGCCAGAATTCCGCCGAGGAACCGGGCCGGGGAGGACAGCCCGCGGCGAGGAGAAAGAAGGGGGCAGGAGCCCGGGCGCAGTGGCGCCCCCAGCCTTAGGACTCGCTTACTGGACAGGGGCCGGCGCTTTTTATGCCGCCGTTTTCATTGGCTTGTCCAATAAGTACGTTAGGAGCGACCGATGCCGGCCGATCGGCGGCAATCGATAAACTTTATGCCGTTATATTTGCAAACTTTATGCCATAATTGCTCAATCATCCAAGCTTATGTACACGCGGTGGCAGGTCAATACATTTTTCAAATAATTATATCTCGCGGCTGTTTGTATGAAATCCGCGAATCGCTCGAGTGAAAAATTAATCTCAATTACGCGCTTTTTCTTTTGTATTTATAAATGTAATTAGTTCCGAAGTACTTTCGGTCTCGGTGCAGCGCGCAGCTTTTTAATCTCGTATCAGCTAGCACGGACGTACACTATTTTAACTATAATCAGATCATGTTGTAATGAAATACTGGCCTAGGATAAAAACTGCCCAGATAGAGACGTAACGTTACAAAAAGTTAACGCAAAGGAAATTACCTTTTACACTCGATGTACTTTTATCTCGATTGGAGAATAATACGACCTCGATGAATATATCGCAGCGCGCATAATGTGCGACGTAGGAGCATTAAATTCAAAGTATGAGGCGCGCTTGGACTTTTAGTGGATCCTGAGAGCAGGTCAAACATTGGATACGCACAAAGCACAAAGGTGGTGGGTTGGGGCAGCGATGCAATAGTTGCCAAGCAATGCCGCGGAGCAATTTAATGGAATGGTCCGGGGCGGGGGGCATCCAGGGAAAGGCAGAGGATGATCGGGCCCGCGGGCGGGCGGCGGGCCGAAAGAAGCGGCTAATCGGCGATCGGCCGTCGCCCCGGGGTTTTTAATTCCGCGGGGCGTCAGCGGCCGTCTACCCCCCCAAAGATAATGTCGTGCAATTAGGCCCGGCGATAAATCAGCCGGGGCGGGCGGGCGGCGCGTGCCTCCGAGCGGGAAAAAGAGCGGGGGCCGCACGCGATATAGCGCGGCAGGTGCACCGCGCCCTCGAGAAACTTGCCCCGGGGAAAGTTATTGCGGATTAACCCGGGATTGTCTGTCTGAAAAAGTTGGCCGTCTGGCGGGTCTGGGCGCGCGTCTCGCCGTTTAACGGGGCGAAATCCATCGCGGGGCGGCGGCCGCCCCGGCAAGCGCCGCCGCCGGGATTAATCGCCGGGACACACGTAACACCGGCCCTAATTAACATACCCTATTTACATAGACATTAGGCGAACAGGTTGATGGGCGAAAGATAGGCGCGGGCCGAGGGCCGCGCCGCGACGGAAATGCCGGCTCGCGGCTGCGCCCGAAGAAGGGCGGCGGCGCCGCAGATAGGCCCGTGATTCATGGGTGGACAAGCGCCGCGATCCATAGATCCGCGGCCCGATACCCGGACACTTGGAACTTCCCGGG
Organism: Sycophaga agraensis; assembly: GCA_018906755.1. Classification (NCBI taxonomy): domain Eukaryota; kingdom Metazoa; phylum Arthropoda; class Insecta; order Hymenoptera; family Pteromalidae; genus Sycophaga; species Sycophaga agraensis. The sequence goes on along the minus strand of JACCIE010000032.1, from coordinate 1,028,105 downwards.
CCGGCCGGCCGCCGGGCACGCGAAACATCCATACGTTTCACTCGGCGCGCGCGCCGCGGCCTACGTCTCTCTCGGGGCGGCCGCCCCCTCCACCCGGAAGAGCCTCGCCGTCGAGAGGCCCGCCTCCTCGGGCGCCGCCGCCAAAGGGAAAACGGCCGCCCGGTGATCGTCCCTAATCCCGGTGAGTAAAGACGTATCGGCCCCGGCTTTTGTCCGTCTATTTCGGACGCGCCTTGAGACGAGCCGGACAGCCGCTCTCTCCTAGAAATAGCCCCCGCTGCCCGGGCGGCTCTTCTTCATTGAACACCGGCGGCCAGGTGACGTCCGCCGATTCCCTGGGAGCGCGTATATCAGTCAATATCACCGGACGGAAATAAAGTCGCGGCGCTCGGTGCCCGGAAAAGCCCAAAGGACGGCGACGGCCCCGAAAAAGCCGCCCGGCCTCGCGCCGATAATCCCCCGCCGGAATGGTCCCCCGGCCCCGGGGCGAGGCCGCGCGTTCCGGGGAGGAAAGTCGGGCAATTAAGCGCGATGGGGCTTTAATCTAATGGGGGGCCGCCGACAACAAGTGGCAATTTTCGCCGGGGGCACAACTGGCAATTCGGCCGGCTTCTCTTTCGCGCGGGCCCTGCTCTTTTAATGAGGCTTCGGGTCCCCGGCAGCCCTCCCCCCACTCTTGAGCCTCTGCGCGCGCTACGACCGCGGCGCCTCTCCCTGCATTTCAATCCGAACGAGTTCAATGCCTTTTGCGTCCAAAACACACTGCGATTGATTGGTCGACCTTGGAGAACCTTCAAAACCCGTGCCTCGGAGCACGAGTTTTCCTACAAATGTTAGTAGTTTGTCGAATGGCCTTGTTAACTCTCGCTTCCAAAGTACATTTATCCAGCCGGCGCTCTTAAGGAGGACGTAATATTTAATATAACGATGTAAGTTGCCCTGGCATTTTCCAGAGCGTAGCTTTAACGCGTTTGAGCTGTCTAACCGATTGCCCGGAAAATTCGGTGATTATCTAGAGTTCATTAATTGCGGAGAAGATAGCTAGCTTTTAAAGAGCTTTGACTGCGGGGCGAGTTTGACAGACACTAATTGCTCGCCGGTGCCGCGGGAATCATGATTAGTTTTGCGAACATAATCGAGGGCTTCGCAAGCGCCGGCCAATGCTACATTGATATTCTACCGCGGCAATTAGCGGCGAGTAGTAAATTTTATGAAGAATCCGCAATAATATATAGGTTTACGCAGCGGGGAGATTTAGTATTTCCGACATTTCTGAATTCACGAGCGGGCCCCGCTGACTTTTACTGCGGCCCGCAAAGTCTCAACGACTTTGTCAGCGTTTAAAATTCATGGGGTCGTGCCTCAGGATCGTCGTTTTATCAATAAGTCACGTGTTCCAGTCGGAGCCGAAGGGCCCCGCTCGGGCGGAGCCCTTCGTGCGCCGCGGTTATCCATCGAAAAAGCGGACAACTCCCAAAAGCAGCGGGCGCAATCAAGGCGCGAGCCGGCCATAATTGGGCGAGCAGCCGGCGGCCCGGGGAGACGGGCCGCGACGGCTAGTCCGTCATTCGCCGCTCAGGAGGCTATTTCCGAGGCCGTGCGCCGATCAATTATCGAGGCGCCGAGGCGTTAATCCCGGCTTTTTCCACCGGCCGCCATCCCATTGGTTCCGTATTAAACTCCGATGACTTTCGGGCCGGGAATTCCCGCGGGGCCGCCCCTCCGAGAGCCCGGGGAGTCAATAGACCCCCACGCCGCCACCCGCCACCCGCTCTATTGTCCGACAGGACCTTCATCTGCGCTCAATTTGCCGGACTGAAGCTATCGGTGTCCTCGCTAAGTGGGAATTGATTGTTTTCGCCCGCACTTGTTTTTCTCTTCAGCGTCCCCTTCAAATTATTGCTCGCTCGGGCGCTCGCTCCGCCGGGATAAAACTCCCTTCTTGCCTTTCTCTCTACCTTTTCCTTCACAGCCGCGCGGCGCTTTATTCGACTCGCCGGCGTTGATTTTACTCCCACTCACCGCGGCCAATTTGTTATTGGACCAAGAGCCAATGCAACCTTTAGAAAAACCAAACATATAATCTTGCTATCATTGCAAATTCCAACCAGAGTACGATGCAAACCTTAGCGCTTCGAAATTCTAGCCGAAAGAAACAGGTTGAAAACCGTCGGTCAAATTGTATAAAACGTCAGAACAGATCGATCTCGCAACAGTTTGCAAAAGTTAAACTCTGCGCGAATATCTGAATTCGATCTTTTACATGACAAGAATAACATCAACAAAATAATATTTCAATGACAAAGTTTGATAAATTCCCGCTGATGCAAAAGTGTGAAATAAACATTTGCGCGGGCTCCTTGGTTGCGTGAAACGAGCCACCTATAAATAATCCTGCCGACATTAAAAGACGCGCCATGTAAAAAATTGGAGCATCAAATTGTCACGCGTGCAGACCGCTGGCTCGCGAAAGCCTTTCATTTCCGCAAGGGACCCCGCGAGAAATATCCGTCTCGTTTGACAGGTCGACCCGCCGCCGGCGAATCAAAGAACAATCGCTCGCGGTCGTGGCGGCGGGGCCGGGAAAAGTCTTCGAGGCTGGACAGAGCAAGGCGGGAGCAAAGCGGCCGCCAGGATCACGGGGGAGGGTTAAATCTGCGGGCAAAGCCAGGCCGAGGGGGCGCAAAACACTCGCTGGCGGCAAAGAAGCAAAGCTCCCGGGCGCGAGAGCTTGAAAGCTCCTCCACGGGAGAGCGCGCACGTGCGCCCCGTGTAACGCGGCTACTTTCAACGCGCGATTACTTATTAGCCAATAAACTCAATTACAGTGGGCTGCACAGGTAGCGCGAGCGCCGCGGGGGCAAGCGGGAAGCGCGCGCACCGGGAGACACGTGAGAGAGCCGCGGGGGCCGTCAACGACCTTCCGCGCCAGCGACGCGTGCTGGCCTTTTTCTTCACGGCCGACGGGAGCTTCGGCGCTGCTGACGGACTGGCGCTTCGCTGGAGGAGCGCCGGGGTGAAAGGTTAGGGGGGCGGAAGCTCCGGGGGGTCGAGTTCGAGTACACATGCCGCCGAGGTACGTGCCGGCGGGTTTACGATCGCGGGAGATTGCCCACGAGCCGGGGCTTCCCCGCGTGACAGGTGTTGCTCCTCGGCCCGAGGACCAGGGCTCGCTCCCATCGATTTCCGTACAGGGCCGATTGTCACATCGCTCGGCACTTTAGCCCCTACAGCCTCGAGGCTCCAAGTGCTTTCGTGATGCTTTCTGCGATTTCACGTGGCACGCGAGTAACGCTAAGTGACATCAATAACATTTTCCGATGCGCTTCTAGTCTTGAATTGTTCAGTGTTGAAGGATCCCGTTCAACGTCATTCGTTTAAATGGTTTCGATCAACATTTGTTAAATCATTACAAATACGCAGACATCGCAAATGAAATATAATCCGTTCAAGCATTCATTGAATGCATTTTTAGCAATGCAATTTTGAGACTTTGTTTCTCAAATTAATAATCTTTGAGTTTTAGAGGAAAATATGATAGCCGAAAAATGTAAAGCATACACAGGGATGCGCAACGGCTTGTGCAGCAACGTGCAACAGGCGTGATTGAAAAAATCTTACACCTGAAGAATGCCATGGTGCCGCTTACCCCCTTGCCACCTATTATAAGGCACCAAGTGAGCATGCATCCCGCCAGAAGATTCTAATCTGTCGCGCAACAATGATCAGCAATAGCTCTGAAATGCTATAGATCGGTACCGTGCTAACATTGTGAAAATTATTCGAGTAAAGCTTAAAGTCCGTGTCCTGTTAAATCTAGCGAATCAAATTTACATTGTACACAATATGGAGAGAAACGAGATTTGATCTTAATGAATATTAGCGGAGAATATAAATTTACGAAATCCCGTAGGTTGACTCGTCGGTGCGATGCGCGAAATCTCAAGCGACGGTCGAATCAGTAGTATAAACCAATGATCCGATCAGCCGCGCCAACTCTTCGTGCACGCGTGCCGCTTCCCTTTAATGACGCAGGGGCCGTGGAATTAATAATGAGATTAATAATGAGGAAATGAAAATGGAAACGAGATCTTTAACTACCGTTGCATCGATTGGCCATACGCGGCAAAGTACAGAGACGAGCGAGTCGGGGCGCGGGAGGAGGGACGGCCCGGGCGCTCACCTAAAGCCCCATTAGGCGCAACAAAAATGCGGGTCATCCTTCTCGCGGGGCGAATTCCCACCGGTGATTCAGTTGGCCGGCGTCCCGATCGAGGGAGTCGCTCGGTTATCTCGCGGGCCCCGGAAGATTCATCGCCGGCCATGAGGCCAATTAGCAGGTATTAGAAGGCCGCTACGCCCGGCAAATAGGGCAACGCAATCAGTTCGAACTGGCTTTTAACTGATTGCACCGGCCTGCTTGCCCCGGCTATACATGCGGCTCTCGCGTAGGCAACGGCCGCGAGCGGCGGGTCATCGCTTTCCTCGCTAATGAACGGCCGGCCCTGGAGCAACGCCGGGGAAAATCGCGCCGGCTCCCATCCAAGGGCGATAAGGTACGGCGCCGTTCCGGCTGATCCCTCGGCAACGACGCCGATCAAGACGTCCCGCGCGCCTCTGCCCCCCGTCCAATCGCCCTCCGGCGCGCTCGGCTTCCTTTCCCCTCGTGGGATGGCCGCGGCGGCCATTTGGTGTAATTCGCGGTCGGCTATCAGCCCATTTTACACGGCCGCGCGACTCTTGGCCGCCGTCGGTCTAATTATATCGGCTCATTCATTATTCAGTCGCGGGCGGGAAACAATGAAAATTGATTGGAAATTTACTTGGTAATTCGGCGGTTTGAAAATAATTACAACGAGGCTGCGACGCCGGCCCGCGCCGAGCTCAACGAATAACAATGAGATGCAATAATTAGCCGCGAGAACAGAGGCCGCTAGCTGCGCTAAGAGCCAAATTCGAAATTTCACGAGAGCCATGTTGATGCAAAGGCAGCGGGATCCATGGGACAAAGGGCCCCTCGGCTTATTCGATAATAATTTGGCTTTCGCGAGTTTCGATAGCGAGCCGCGCACCTTTTCGAGAGAGTATCCGAGCGCGCACTTCTTTGTGCAAACCGGGCCATTGCGATTCCGCGCGTGAATCGCGATCGAGCGCACGAGAATGTTTGTCGACCAAATGATAAAGGAGAGCGCGCGTTCGCTCGTGTGTGTTTATAAACTGCGCAGCCGAAGCAACATGGCGTTACAATTACACGCACGGGTAGGCGGGGAAGATCAGCAGGCAGCTCGAATAATGGAAAGAATGTTTACACGGGAAAATTAGAAATTACCGAAAATCAACTTAAGCGAGCTGGTCCGGCCTATGCGCGCCGGCGGGCAATTTCCGGAAATTTGAATAACCGCCTCCGCGCCACCGGGAGCTGCTCCTTTGCCGAGCCCCTCCAATTTATATCGATATAAGAGCGAAATTAGAAACAAAGCGGCTCCGGGCGAAAAAAGATTCATCACCCGCCGGCCGGACGCAGGCAAATTAAAGTGAAAAAGTTTAAAAGGCCCGGGGCTGGGCGCGAGGGCTAAGCGCGTGCTGCGGACGCTGGTGATTGATTGACGCGCGGCGCTCACGGCCAATCAGCGCCGCCTTCCCTTACAGCGCGGGAAAATCCCCTGGCGTTGAGGGCCGCGGGCGCAGCGGCGGGCCCGCCCCTCCCGGGCCCCGATCGGCAATCCGGCCCTAATTGACAGGAGGTGGCCGCGCGGACGTCTCCGGCCGATTAACGCGCGACTTCCCCGCGAGGCTTTGCCCCATCGGCCGCCCGGGCCTAATTATTCCCGCGGGCCGCCGCCGCCGCCGCCGCCGCTCCGACCGCTTTTTCTCCCCTCAATTTACGCGCGCAATTTATATATCTTAAATACCCTTTTAATCGCCCCCCAGCCCCCGAATGATTTATCGCCCTGCAGGTGGCAGGGCTTTGTGCGCGATGCGCCGGTGTCACGCCGAGTAATACGAAACATCCCGCGGCGCTAAATCCCCCCGCTACATTTGCAATTAATAATGCGCCGCGGCCGAGGTTCTTTTTGCCCCGTGCGCCCGCGGGGGGCTGCAACCGGCTCCGCGCGAGGCGACGCTGCGGCACTTGGCCCGCATACCTGGATTATTGCGCGGCCGAGCGGCGGGAGGACGGGCCGATCGATGCTGACCGCCGTCTCCCCCCCCCGGCCAACAACGCGTTACATCCCGCGAGGGCAGAAGGCGGCGCAACTTTCCGCGGCGGCCAATGAGCGCGCGGTTAATAGGAGCCGCTTTGTTTTCCCGCGCGGAGCGGCCCGCTTTTCTCCCCGATGAAGAAAAATCCCCGGCGGCTTTATCGCGCCCGGCCGCGCCGCTGCGGCAAAGGAGAGGAGCTGCGAAAATAATAAGCGGGAAGAAATCGTTCCGCGAATTAGCCCGACATCTTTGGCGCGTGGCAAAGTTTAAATCGACTTCCGACCGGGCTAAGAGAAACTCGCCGCCGTTTCTCCCCCGGCAGGCAGCGCGCCGCAGGCCGCTGCCCCAAGCCGCCCGCGCCAAAGCAGAAACTTAACCGAGGCGCGCGCACCGGAGAAACGGCCTGGAACCACCGGAGGAATATTCAGTGTCGAGATTCAAATCTCCTTTAAAGAGAGAAGGTGAGGCAGTGAGAGAGGAGAAAGTTTAATCTTTTCTCTTATCCAGCCTGGCTTTATTTTTCCCCGTCTTCTTTATCTTTCTTTCGAATTATTCCCCAAAGTTGGCCGCTCTCAAGCCTAATCGCCAATCAATCTAATCAATAGCTTTGTTTCCAAATACTTGCAGATTAGGCTGGCCAATATAACGGCCCCTCCACTCAAGCGACAAAATTCCCAAAAATTAATCAGGCTCAAAAAACAATTGGACCGAGGATTGTCGTGCAATAATTCATTGGATTCGTTCGCAAAGCTTATATGGAACGACCAAGCGTACTTAACCCACACTCGCTTTTAATATATTTTCAATTTCATATCTACTTACAGCGATTCGTTAAAAAATCAAAAGAGCATTGAATTAAGGAGCTTCTATCGTCGTTTTGTATTACTTTGAACGAAAAGCTGGAAAAATATGGTTCAAGTGCGGTAAATGCGAATGCGCGTGTAAAGTACAAGTAGTCGTGTGTGGCAAGACCACAGTCAAACAACATTCTCAAATTGTACAAAATCATTGTATGTATTCTTTCAAAAAGCAAATAACCTTCCAAATATGCATTGCTCTAATTAGAAATTATATAACTTTAATGTAAAATTCTATAATACCAATTTACGTACATATGCCCGCCTTACATTCTCCGATTAAATTACTATTGATTGGGCTAGAATAAACATTTGAAAATGAAATTACGCTACTTCAAGAGTAATAACTATACGCGCCACAACTCTTGAACAAACTTTGATACCATGCTTTTTCAGCCGTAAATATAAACTCTCGGTCAAGTAGGGGGCTTCGAGAAGCTATTAATAACATTATCTTGCGTAATTCCACGAGCTGGCGCTCCGCGAGAAAAAGTGCGTAGCCCAGGTGGCAGCCATTCATCGCGGACGCCGTGGCCGGCACGGACTTCTTTTTCCCCCCGCCCCATTCCTCTGGGCCTCCTTATACATTTCCGCTTTTCCTCCACTTATGAACTTTCTTCGCCGGCGTATCGCATTCTTTCCCGAAGCGCCCCGTCGTCCTCCGCGACTCAAGTCCTCGAGGCGCCAAGTATTTTCTATTAACATTCCTGGTTAACCCAGCATGCGCAAAATGACCGGCGCAATTGCCGCTGCCACCCCCACCTCCTCCCTCTCTTTTCAGTGCCTTCCGTATTGCGCGATAGGACTATGAGACGCCAGAGGGCGGGAGGGAGAATGTCGGCGGCCTCGGCAGATGGAACGCGGAGAACAGCGAGTGAGAGAGAGAGAGAGGAAGGACTCGGCAGGCGGAGAAAGGGGAACGCGAGCTCTTTCATTTCGGACGCGGCTGCTTGAATTAAAGCGGACGCACTAGTCGCGACGTTTTGGGACGGGGAATTGCGCCGAGCCGCCCTCGTGCCATAACTTGGTGGAGCTGCTTCGTGGCCCTCGCCGCCGTCCTGCCTCTCTCTCTCTCTCTCTGCTATACTGTTATGGATTTCGGGAGTAGACGAAGGTCAGCCAGATGAGTGTCTTACCTTGGCTCGTCTGCAAGCTTCCGGATATTAATTAGAAAAAGCTCCGAGCTTCACTTGGTTAATGAGAATACGTAAGTCAGCCAATTCTTCGCAAGAGTGAAAGTTTCACTACGCTTCCGCTATAAATAATCCAGAATTGCGGTTTCGTTTGCTCTTTCCTCGTATTTCAAGGAAGCGCTTGATTTGAATTGACTAAAATTTTCATTTGTACCACACTGAAACACGGTATGTTTAAGTGACCTCTGGAAGTATTCTATTAAACCACCATTAAAGTAAGACCACTTGCAATTAATATGTAACTTTATTTTACGTTATTCATCATTTCGAATAAATTCCAATTAATTAAAAATTTGTAAATTTTAGATCAGAAATATAATTGTAATTCAAACTAGGAATCAATAATCGACTGCTTTAGAAATACATTTGTATTATAGTGGCCTAAGATTTCACACAACTATGGTACAGTAGAGGATCAATACAATACGCTGTGGTAGCTCATGTGACATATCTATTGCTAAATTATAATATTTCACAGACAAAATCGAAACATTCGAGTTACATAATTTTCTGAACAGTTTCTAATAACATTTGCACAACTGGTCTACTAAGCGATATAATTATTATCTATTAGTGCAATTATAGTTTTAAATAAAATTGGTACATCTCTTAAAACAGCAAACATCAAATATTGCATATGGTTAGCCCAACAGAAACCAAATTCCAATTTAAAGATTTATTATTTCTTCGAATCGCTAGTGGGAATATTCGTTCAGCCATACGCTACCGCGATCGTACAATTTTCACACAGCAGAGAAAAACGTTCACGAGAGAAATAAAGGAGAAAATTGAGTGAAAAAGAATAATGGTAAAATGAACTACGTAACATTCAAATATTTGTTTAAACTCATAAAGGTACGGTCTTACGGTTGTTTCGTTTTTATAAACTTTAAAAATCTTTGTTCCTCTTTACTATTGTATAACAAACATGTATAACAAACTAAAGAATTTATAAGTGAACGAAATATATATGTAAATAAAAGCAGTGACTGTGCGCTGTTCTAATCATCAATCACTAGTTCCTACGTCTATACTCTATATCTAACTAGCAAAATCTTCTCATGTAATATTTGACTTATCAGATATTATCTATTGCATTACTGTCCCAGAAATAGTACTACTAAATCATTTTGTACTTAAATATGGTACACTTAGTAAATCAACACCAACATTATCATTGCCTTCTTACTATTACTTGGTCACGGTACAAACACGTCGAAGTAGACTAATTCACCTTTCTTTTTCTTCCCTCATCCACTCTCCTTTGTCAACATGCTCTAATGTTTTTATTTAATTACCTTCAAAGAAGATACTTTCTATTTATTTTAGCACGTATAGAATAAAATTTAATATTGTTTTAAAATTAGTTTAATCTCAGATTAATTAGGTCTACATGGTAAAATAAGAAAATTTACTAAAATGATAATTTTAATAAAGACAATTTTAAAACAGTTATGTATGTATTTCACATAAAAATAATATCTCTAAAATGAAAAAAAAGTTTTACTTCAAAAAATAATTTAAAGAAAAATTTATACTATGCGTATTTTTAATAACAATTCCTATTTAAGATTTACAAAACTTTTAACGAGATCAAGCAATCATATATAAATCGATAATATTTACACTTTCCACTATATTTGAGTTAAAATATTTGTGTCATTAAATGATCTATCTAAGCTGAATATAGCTTTGTGTAATCAATTTGATTGCTTTGGATCTATCAAATAATATAAAATATGTAATTGTAGGTAAATGTTAGAGAGAAATCATTTCTTTTTGTATATGTAACAATTGAATCGTTTTTTTAAGCTTGCGGAAACTCATAACAGACGATGATAAGAAAACTGGGCGTCTAACCGACCTCACGATTGAATTCCTTACTTTATTTGCGTATCCATGGTCGATACCCTTGGATGAGGAAGTTTATCGCCGCGTGTAAACCCCGTATACATACCGGCAGCTGCGTTGGCCACGGAGGCTCACTTTCCTTACCCTCCCGCACCGACAAGTTTATCGACTTTCCCAACTATGCAGCCATCCCCCAATTACTAGTGTTTGAATAGAAGTAGCTACGGGAGGAATCGGCTAAGCGGTCAATTAACTCTTGCCCCTATCTCACCCCTCCCCCGACCGTCAAAGCTGCTGGCTATGAGGTTGCGCTTTCGTGCACAACGTGTCGCTGTACATGCAGCAGCTGTAAAAATGACAGGAGAAAAGATGCGTTCGAAAAACTTTTGTTTGAAAAATATTCTGTCCTTCTATGTATAAATTGGCTCACTTTACTTTTTTCATTATAAATCATTATTCTCTCTACCTACTGATTTTCCGATGTCAGTTTCCTAAAAATGTAATAAAAGGATACAAAAATTGAATTGAAAATATTAAAGAACAAAGATGAAAGTGAATGCTGTAGTGAAAAATAAATGATTCAATTGTAACCTTGTCTTTGTATTATTATTCCAAACTGAATTGTAGTAGAAGAATGTATAAATGGTTCAAAGTATTTGTAAATTTTACACAGTAAAATAAAATTAATCAAAGTTAAAATGTAATTAAACAAGTCATAAAAAAGTGGTTAAAATAAAGTTAATAATACGTTATCAAGCACTTATTTAAAATGGAACGGCCATATTTACGTTTCTTTTGTATTATATTATAAAACAAAGACCTTTTTTCATTATATCAATATTCACTAAATTATGTATTGTTACATTTTAATCAACAGCATTTTCACATTTTCTTGGATTATTATTAATTAAATACCTGATGCAGTAATGCAAAATACATGTACGTTGGTACGAGTATCATATACCCTTTTTCCCTTATCACAATAAGGAACAAAGTATTCTACTCACCAGTACGCCACATTAACTTAGTTATTAAAATAAATTTTTAAACTATTTTTATACAAAATTAGTAAGTTTGTTGAAATGTTTTTTCGAACTGCGTATACAAAGATTTTGAATATACATAATATTAATTCTTATATGAAATACTGATGCTTTCTGATTTTTATAAAACGTACTTATAAAATCACAATATTTCAAATGTACTATTTGAAATTTCTCAAATGTCATAAATTTTTGTATAGAAGTAAGATATATGGTTTGATTATATGCATTAATACAGTAAAGTCAAATACAATATTTTTTCTCTGTATATTTTTGCATTATTTGAATAGTAAAATGTTGCTATAGAGTACTAACTTATTACGACAAGTATACATTTGAACACAACTAAGGCTTGAATAAATGATAAACGCCAATAAACAAACTTCTCTCACTTGGCATCTCTCACCCAGGTTTCTCTTTCTATTTGCTCGAGAGTAAACCGAGAACGAAAAGTCCCGGGGCAGTGAGCTTGCGACTTTTCTCGGTGCAGACTTTTCTCTCTCTTTCTCTCTCTCTCCCTTCCCTCATGTTGATTTTCAACTCCTGCTGATAGCCAAACGTCCACTACCGTATTAAAAGCAGCGTGTTTGAATTTTTGTTTTTCTTTACAATTCATTCTCGATTACAGTCAGTGTGTACATAGATAGAACACATACGAGAAGATCTGGTCAACTTAATTTTTTTATTCGATTATTACCCGATTTCATCGGTCAGAAAGATCGATTTTGTTACATAAGTTGTTAATAAGTGTTCCATGATATATAACCAAAAAAATATTTAAGTAATATTTAGGAGGATTAATTAATGAATAGTTTTCTGTAACATATGTTATTGTCTTACTTATTATAAGAAAGCTCTTATAGTATTTACTATACTACAATTAACACAGAAAATAGACATGTGAAATACATAATACAAAATTAGATAATCAAAATTTGAAATAGTTTTTCTTTTTATTTTATAGTTTTTAAATAATAAACATAATTTACAGTATCACATGAGTACAGAAAAATTTCGCTCACGTTGTTAAGATAGTTATAAATTTATTTCAAGGATCTAAGAAGTTCAACCATCAACCCCAAATGTTACTACTACAAGTAAGCATAATTAATGTAAAGAAGAAAACTTTTCTGACAACATTACTCCCACTGTCCAAAGAAATTTCGTTACAATCTGAAGTTTCTTAATAATATACCTTCTGTCTTTTTTAATTTTAATTTATGAACCCAGTTCTAGATTCATTTTTTGAATTTTCATAAAGGGATATGCACTTTCTTTCATTTTCAAATTAACCTTATTTGAAATGATTATCCTAATAAATTAGTAATTAGTTTCAAATGGACTATCCTACACTTGTTAGATTGACCAAGTACATTTGTAAATCATATCTTTTATATTGTATTTAGAAAACTGTGTTTTCAAAATTTTGTAATATCAAAAATGTTGCAGAATAAATATTATAAAATTTTATCACTATATTCAATAAAGAGAAAGAGTAAACCCCGAAACAGATTTTCAAAATTTGTTATTCGTTGGCCTACAATATTTTTCCAAAATAAGAATAAGTTTCCCTATACGCCCAACATACAGATATAAATTGACATTGACACAGATTTTCGCTCACGCATTTCATCCCCTCGAGATCTTTACGCATCCGTAAACCGTACACTCTCACACGAACCCTAGTACGTTGATGGGCAAATAAAAATCCAAGGCAGGAGGACTCGCAAGGACGTTTTATGCATAATTTGCCGACCCACCAACGACGTCCTCCTCCCGGCGTATTAGTCCACGACACATCGAATGCATAAAAAATCGGTCGCGGCTGGGCGAGTCAATGGGTCTCACGTGGGGGGATTCACGTATGCGCATAAAGTCAGTGGCGACGGCGGGAAAAAGGAGGCGGAAATCGCGGCGCTGCGACCGCGCGGATCGACGGTATACTTTGAATTTAATGTCCTGTGAATTCCGCCTTCGACCGCACTGCCTAGCTTCGACTGCGTAAAACACGGCGACTTTTATGGTTCGAGTCTGCATCGAATTGCGTAGAAATCAGGCTGGATGGGGTTGGGGAGTTGGGCCTTTCATTGCCTAAAAGTGAGTTCGAATTTTATTTTCGTCCTCGAGAACCTTATGTGCTCTTGCCTTTATTATCCCAAAGCACTTCCTTTTCCGTACGTGAATCACGACTTGTGTCGAACGGTCAGTGAGGCATTCGATTTGTTGGGGGTAACTTGGGGGTATTAATAATGATTTATGTACAAATAATGTAATGTTATATGGGTTACTTCTGATTTCTGAATTCATGGCGTGTAAAAGAATGAAATTGAGGTAATGTTTTTGATGTTTATGTTTCTTTAGCTCGTTATATCATCGGACAATTTTTTTAAATCACAATTCCATTATTTTAACAAAATGTCAGACAATGATTAACAAACATGCATTGAAAATTAAAATACACCTCAATACCGAATAGTTAACTTTTTACTTATTGATTTTGGTAAATATTTAAACTAATTTAAATATAGTAATTAACAATAGCAAATATCTATTCGACTATTAAATTTATACATAGATTATACTTTGTGACTATGAATAATGCATAAGCTGATAATACAGCCATTGATAGTTTGTTGCGGAACCATAAATCGTTAGTACAACATGATTAGAGTGCTTACATTTTTATACATTTCAATGTATTGAAAAAAAAACAATTTTATTTTCTTTCTTAATTAAATAGTATCCATAGAGGAAGTAGCAATAATTTATAATTTCTTTAATTTTTTAATTAAAAAATTTATACCATTAAATTTTTGAAAATTTTTTTTTAAATGCTTTAAATATTATTCTCAACTCAATGAATTAAAAATTTTTCGACTTCTTTAGAAATACTATTTTTATCGCACTTTTCCATCAGTATTATAATCCTTTAATATGTTTTGCAATGAAAAACTTCTGAAAAAGCTCACCCAAGCATTTCTAAAGCCTCGAATAGTTGGCGTTATAATTACGAAATATATCTCGGTATGAAAAAGTTGAGGAATATACTTTGAAAATTTTCAAATAGAATTTATTATCTAGAAACTAAAATCCTCTATCCTAATGTTTGGTGTTACATATATGTATATATATGAATTTTAGAATTTGCACACTCTTATGACATTATAGCGGTTCTCTATAATATTTTCATTTTAAACAAGAAAGAATAGAAATAAAAACTGTTATTATTTTCAAATTCTATACAAGCGTACAGTGAGAGCTTTACAAAAACACCGTTGATTTTTGCTTTTCTCCCATCGCTAATTCCGAAGTTGATTGCGGTCAACTGTCAAGGCGGAAAAAAGCTCCAGGCGATATGCTTCCGACAGTCGCATACTAATTAGCGCGCGCACAAATCGAATGAACAACTTTTACAGAAGGGCGCTGAACTGTCGGGGACGTGAGGGCAAGGCAAGAAGCGTATAGAGTCTGCGACGGTGTCTGCGCTTACCTGCAAGCTCGAAACTCGACGCGGCACCTCCTGGCCGGATTAGCAGCAGCGCGGGCCTTGGCAACTTTGTCCTATCGCCTCCTGCTCGGCAACCTCGTAAGCACACTGCAGCCCCGTGCAATGTCGCAGTGAGCCCTTAATCTCACCGCACTCAGGGTGGAGATCTCTTATCTGGATTTTTTCCAGAGAACGCGATCTGCCGAGGGATGTTGCGATCCCTCCAACACGTGAGGGCCGTTCGTTTGTGCCGCGCGAGTCGCTGGGGACCTGGCGGAGGTGCGTGTAGTGCGGTGTCGTCGGGGTGGCGCGGCGGCGGGCGGAGCTATGGCTATACGCGCGGCGGATGCGGAACGCAGACTGAGCGGACGGTCAAAGCCGTCGCGACGCCGGACGTCGGGAAGCCGGTGCTTGCGCGCGCGCGGCATCCGCAGGAGGGCGCGACCTACTGCGCGGCGCGCGAGCTTCGCGCATCCTCACCTCCTCCCCTCGCAGTCGGCCGCCCCGCCTGCCTCACTTGCTCGCAAGCTCCGTGTTTTTGTTTTCTGTCCCCCGTACATAGTAACCCCCAGCGTGCGTGCACTGCACGTCTTACTCGTCCCTTGGCTTCTCTCGCGCCCGCTGCGTTATATAGTTCCTTTGTTCGCGCTGTTTGTTTATTTTCCCCGGAGCCTCCAAGTTCCAGTCTTGGAGAATAGACTCTTTTATATAGAATACTTCATATTTTCGCACTGAAAATTCCGAGACTGTGAAACTCGGCTTTTTCACGAATATATTCTAGACCTCGGAATATAACATTTCGGCCTATTATAGACTTTATGAGTACACAATCTATAGATGATTAAAAAATCGTTTAGTTTTGAATTTCATGTAATTGTACTTTTTCTTAAATACGTTAAAAAAGCCTTAATACTTTGTTATTTAATACTTCAAATGGCTCACATGTACACAGTCAAAATGAAGACTGCTTCATATTTTTGAAAGAATGAATTTTTAAATCCGAGATATTGAAGCTTTCATAAAATAGCAAAAGATTTCGTGTACACGATCTTTTATAATTTTTATATTTTAATAGTGTTAGACTATGATTAATATCCTAATTTAATTAAAAAATATTTGATTTTCACTTTTTTAAGCAATAAAATTTAAGCGAACTCTCTTACAAATTTTTTCAGCGATTTAGGAGATCATTAAATTACATAAAGCTCTTAAAAGGAACGTGATTACCATTTTCTGGCGATCCATATAAAATTTGATACCTTAACATAATAACTCTACGTAGAAGAAAAAAATATGGAAAAAACTTCAAAATAGGAGTAATTGAACAGATACTTTAAAGTAGACCAAAAATTTTCAAAAATCAATTTTCTTTAATAATTTTTCACGCCTTTGCCTTAATTCACAAATATATCATTTTACAAAAAACCGTCTAAGTCCATTTACAGCTTCAAAAATCTGTTATAGTTAAGTACAGTTATTTCTGACAATGACCGTACATTGTACTCCTTGTTATTTAAGAGGATTTCTTTTAAGCCCCTTACAAGCTGCGTTATTGCTTCGAGTATAATCTTACTCTGTATCTAAGAATAATGATAAACACATGTCACAGGAATTTTAACTTTATTCAAAGATTTTAAATGGAAAAACTTCTTTTTTTTAATGAATGTTTAGCATTCTTCAAACAAAAATTAAAAGTATTAAAAAAAAAAGAAACTAAGATTCTTCTTAGATCTAAGTAGCAGATAAAACATTTGAATAATTATTTTATTCATACTTATAGTTATTATATTATACTCGTAAAATAATAAAATAAAAAATAAAATAAACACGTTAGCATCTGGGTGTTGTGGATTTCCGGAAATTTTTGTATCCAGGAGTATAATCTGCCCCTGTTAGGTATATATTTGTTCGGAGTATGAAAATCAACGTCTGCACTACTTGGACCTTGACTTTGGGTACCCCGAACACCTAGACACCTGTCAAGATTATACACCCTGTCACGAGAAACTAAGGCACACGATACCTACATCGTTTATAACATTATTTCTTTATTTGCTATTTTTCAAAAAACGGAGGTAAGTTTTTATCACGAATGTTACTACTACTTTAAAAAGCAAGTAAGTATTACTTGCGAAAAAGAAGGTGCTACTATTCTTTTCTTTCCTTGTTAATGTAAAAACTTATTTCAATACATATACCATTATAGCATTCAAAATGGATATAGAGACGATTCTGTGCCATGATATAAACTTCTTTAGTTTTTTATGATAAATATGAACTAATTAAAAGAAATGGTCATGAAATTATTTATTATCCTTTTTTTTATATAAGCATAATATTTACGAATGTTTATTATTATATATTTTCATATATTACTATTTACGTCATTATTATATTAAATAAAATTTAGTAATCATATTTTATATTAATATTAAGTTTCAACATTTAATTTAGAGATACGTGCCAATTAATTGTAATGCACATCATTTTTATAAGAAATCTCTAGCTTTTGGGACAATCCTATGCACAACTCGTGAGTATTTTTCTAAATAAGTGCTGATGGATAACTGCCAAGGCACATATTATGTATCTTTCTTTGTGTACATCTATATCCCCAGGCAGGATCCACAGCTGATAACTCAGAGAGTAATAAATAAAGATCGAAGGCCCGCAGCAGAATTGTCACCTAATTTACCGAAGCTCTGAGAGCCAATATAAGCACGTAAGAGATATGTCGCGACCAAAATAAACACGTAATCACACTAGTAGTAGACAGTCCAAAATAATAAAGGTCGAAGAAAAAGTGACCAATTCGTTCCAGGCTAACCCATATGTTCTCTATCTTTAATATCCCTAATCCCTTCCCTTCAACCGCACCCCCACCACGCGCCAGACAGGTCGCGTGTTGGCCTGGGTCCCCCACCCCGAAGCCCCTGGCCTCTCCCTAGCTATATCCCCCGGAATCGCGATGAAAGATGACATCGGATTGCGGCGGGGCTGCACTCGAGGATGAGGAGAGGGGGTAGGAGGGAGCGAAGCGAAAAACTTGCCGGGGGTGGAAGAAAGAGCGAGCGCCGACGAAGAGAGATGTGCTCGGGAGAGGGGGTGAGACTGAGCGAGGAGGATGCAACAGTTGCTCTTGCGACGTCTCCACCGACGCCAACGTCACGTGCGCACCTCACCGCGACGACCCCGCAACCCGCCGTACGCCTCCTCCCCTCGTCGCCCGTCCCACCACCATTTCTCCTCCTCCCATTCGCCAGCTCTCTTTCGATCCTTGTTTTATTCGCGAGGTAAAGGCAAGGGGCAGCAGCGAAAGAACGAGATAGCAAAAGTGGGCACGAGGAATATTAAACTCCAACACTGCTGCACGCACTCTAACTTTTATAGACACGATATGATCCGCATTTCTAGATTATGATTTGTTATTACTAATTACTAATTTGTAGAGGCTTAATAAAATTGATAATACTCAATTACTTGTCAAGAAGTAAGTGATATTAAAGACGTTTTAATATTAGGATTTTACGTTTAATGCGAGGTTTAATAAATAACTTTTACAAATTAGTCAGCCTTACGCGAATCATTAAAATTTCTTGTTTCAATTTCAAATCCCTTAGTTTTGTTAAATTGAGAGAAAAACTGGTAGCCTTGTAATTTGTACTACAAACATTGTATTTTCTACCCTTGTGATTTGGACAAAATTCGCCCGACGTACTCCAATGACATTATCAGGTGCTTTTTGTTAAAAGCTCACTTTCCGCATCCATCCCATTTGAGAAAATATGGTACAATTTTCTATCTTTGGATCAGAAATGAACTTAAATGTACGATAATACTAGTTTCCTTAAAAGCATTCGGAATAAATTACCATCGTGTTATATACGCGAAACGTTTTAAAATTCACATATAAGCTTTTACATATAGAGTTGAAAAACATTCTTGAAAGTAGTTTGTTGTAAAACTAAAAAAGTACAAGCGAAAAAGGGATAATGTTAAGTACAACAAAGTACATAGTATGAAATGACTAGGTATACTAGTAATATGGGAGGAGCGAAGCAAAGAAAGTGGAGAAAAAACGACGCTTCCACGAGAATATGGACAAGAGGACTTACCAAGGGCTCCTGATGTATAACCGGCTTGTTACATATGTAGTTTGAGCAGCTGCGATGCGATAAGCTGACCGCCACTGACAGAATTTTAGATTTTCTTCTATGTCCCTTCGAGCGAATCGGTTTTTTCTTGCTCGTTTCCTTCTTCTTTCTCAACTCGATAAAGGTACGTATGAACAGCATATTCCCCATCTAATTTTTACTTGTTTTCTGTTGTTTTCTGATCTTAAAACAATAAACTGCTTAATTCAACGTTACTATTTTTTAAATTAGTACTAGCGTTACAAATAGAATTTTAAACTATGTTGTATGCACATTTGTTAAACTTCGAAACGGATTCAATGTTTTTGTCGATGCGGGTAGCATGCGAAACGATCAGCTTCCGTATTCAACACCGAAAATCTATTAGTTCGCGAGCAGATATAAAACTTCGGACCAGGAAAAAACGGCTGTCAACGGGGAAAAAATCGAAAAATCATCCAACATGCTCGAAAGAGCGGCTAGTTCATACAACTAACGGTGAGCTGCCGTCGCGGTTTTTCCTATCAACGGCCTGTCGAGCGCCTCGATGCCCATCGGCCTGGGCTCGCAGGGCAGCCGCACACCGAGCGGCCAAACGACCGGCCTCTAATGCGCATAATGTTGCACTCCCCGAGATGCCCGGGGCTACCTAAAGGGTTTCCGGGGTACCCGAATACATCCATCTCTCGCGTCACGAGCACGCGCCGTGATATCTTCGTGTATACGAGGCTTTAAACCGCCGCGGCAGGTGCCCTGTTCTTGCCTCGCTTCCCCCCTTCTCTAGGATTGGACATTGCCAGCTCATTTTTCTCAATTTTCACTGGCTTGGTAGTCCCGTGAATTGAGCTGCCTTCAAACTTTACCCCGCACTACTTCTGTTTCGAGACTGGTGGAAGGCAACTGTAAAAAAGTAGCCGCCGATATGTATAAGCCTGCGCAGACTCGAAATAGTATTCGCAGGTAACTATAATGCTTTTAAATGTTGCCATTTGACGGCTAGATTTTACGTTTTGAGCCTGGAAAGACAGTATTTTTTGCAGTCTTGTGCAAAAGTTTTAAACACACCGATCGTTTTGCGGTCACTCTCAGCTGAATTGCACACTTTCCAATACTCTCTGTGGCTATTGCATTGGCTATTGCGAAATAGACTCATCTTCCTACCAATAATAATATTCGGTTTAACTACCTGGACACATATTGCGTTAATCGACGCAATCAGGAAATCACGACTCGAAGTTAGACTGCTGTATATAGATAATCTGCAAAACCATTATCATCTGTTATACGCAGTAGTCTACTGACCATTATTTTATGTCTTCATTGATTCATTGTCATACAATGTAATAAATGGTTCATTTAAGAAAGTCTATTTAATCTTTGAAGACAACAACAATTAACAGATATAAAAATTGTTTTGATGTCAGTTTGAAGTGTAGCTGTATCTAAATAATTTATATTTATTCTAGAATAATATGAAACTTTCAAGTTTATAACGTAAAATTAGTTTTGATCAATTTGTACTTTATTTTATACGAAAATATGATCTTTAATTAACGCGGACAGAATTTAAAAGGAGCGATTTAAAAATTGAATCGAAACTTGATAACTATTATTTATAAGATAAATTATAACAAAGATTAAAGACACATAATGAATGCATAAAATGCAAGTATACATTAGTCGACAGTGTATAATCGTTCAATAAGTTATCTATAGTCGATAAGTCCGCTCATTGATTTTAACATAGAAAACGTCAACTTCACCCAAGATTCTTTGATTTTCGATTATTGACTGCCACTAATTCAATTCCAGCGATCGTCGCTGAGTTCAAAGCCCTCGCAGCTCGTGGCCCAAATCAAATTACAATAAAGACCAATTGCTTGTTGGTCCTTTTAGAGCAAGTCCATGTACAGCGCGTGGTGTATAACGTTGTTGCAGCGCGACTCCGCAATATTATCCCAGAATTCTCAGACTTACAAAGGGGCGGGATCTCGGAGTTTCCTGCGAGAATTTCCCTAAGCAATTATCTCAAGTGTAATTATTTCACATGTTGTATTAGATTGCGTCTACTACTGTCACGGTGTTGTATGTAACTCGGTCTTAATTTTATGAAAAAGTCGAATGTCACAGAGTCCTGACCGTGATAGTTCACTTAAATCGCTATTTTTTATATTTTGATAGCTAGATTTAACTCAAAAATAAATCGAAGCAAACTTGGAAGCGATCGTATATGAAATACGACTGCATACATATAAGCAAGTACTAAGAAAAATATTAAGTAAGATAAGTTTCGTGAACGATGCTGTATGTATTTGCCATACACTCGGCCATACTTCTCTTCAACTGATTTACAGAAAACGCGTAAAGTGATTTTATAGCCTAATTATCTGGAGGAACATTTTGGCTTGCATTCGTGATTGCTCAATATTCGAGAAGCGGAAATGAAGTCAGTGTGCGTGCAATCTCGAACGAGCTCTGACCCTCCATGTTACTTTCATATTATCGTCAGCTTAAATAGAGAATACGACGACAGATTCGTACGACGCACCTCCGTAACAAGCGAGGTTTGCATGAGAGATGATACGGAAACCCAAGGCATATCCGCATTGTTGAGCCAAACTGTTTCGAAACGTCTCCTGATTGAATACACTCGAAGGCTCGCTCAAATTTTGCAGAATTGACTCCCGGATCTACCCCGAGACAGCGATCTTTCTGTCCACGAATAACCAGCAAAGTCGCCGCGACTCGTGGCCACTGATCGCCGGTGGCGGCCAGGCAGAGTATCGAGCGGGAGAATAGCGGACCGGCCCTTCGATTTCTGCGTCGCGTATATCCCAATTATACCGACGGGGGACTGGAGGCTGGGCTCGCGGGCCGCGGCGAAAGCGGAGATTGAGCCGGGGTCATTACTCCGGGCGCTCGTAACGCTCAACTGCAGGCTGTTCGCGGGCCTGCGTTTCATAGGCTGCCAGATGCTGGGGCGCGCGGGAGGGAGAAAGAGCCCGCAGGTGCAGCGCCCAGGCATCGCGTCCACTTTGCCCCGGAAATCCCGTATTGCATTCATTGCCGAATTAACAGGCTCTAAAGAGCCGCGGAGTGCACGCGTGAGTGCGCGCCGGTAACCCTTCCACTTTTTCCCCGCCTTACCGATCAAGCGTTTGGATCGGCCCGTGGATGAATTTTAAGGCAGCGTCGTTGCGGTGCCGACACCGAAAACTAAGCGGAGTAGCCTCCGAGGGCCAGAAAAAGCACCGGGGAAAAAGTTGGGTTGGACCGAGGTGCACGAGGCTACCGTTCGCGTACATAACAGTATAATCGGCCAGGGTTTTTTCGCGTTCGGCTGCTTTTTCTTGGGCTCCGTTTAATCCCGGGCGCAACTACGAGCGGAAGAGGCAGGTCGAGCTACCAAGGGGGATAGAAAAGTCGGGGCGTGCACTTTATCGAGCCGGTCCGCGGACCGCTCGCCGCGCGCGTCTTTCTTGCCCGGCCTTCCACGTCCGGGCGGCCCCAACCCCAGACGTCAATATCGAAGTGAGATCAGAACTTGAGGCAATCGCGCAGTGATACAACAAAAGACATCGCAGCTAACGCGGTTACACGTCCAGTCGAGCCCAACTCCATTTTGCCCCATGCACCTTACCGGAGAAATCACCTCCTGTATATATATATACAAGACGTGCACTCTTCTATTTGTTAACTTTTCAACTTTCTCGCGTCTCGTCGTCTTTTTTCCTTTTTTCCCTGCAGACGACGTGGACAATTTGAACTGCCGAGCGTCGAGTGTACACAATCAATTCATATAACACAAAAAATTTCTTATCAAGCGTCCACGTTAACATTTGTAGGGTACCAAGAACTAATTCTCCCTTTTATGTGCTCGAGACAAACGTTTGCAGTAAATTTCACACTGTGGTAGAGTCCAAAAGGACAGATTAATACGAAAAACTTCTTAATTTATTATTGAATTACCCATTGGAAAACACCAATTTAATAGATAAATGATTTGATAGTTCCGTTGAACCATCGACAGACTCGATTCAATCAGATATTATGTCTCAACTTTTAAACGTAGCTAAGCGCAAAAGTATCCGTCGTCTTAAGGCGTGTTGACTGCAGCTTCGAAGCTTCCTGGAAGTCTCTCTAAATTTGATTTCTCCTCTCCCTCGGCGACTGTCCCATCATCCCTCTAGCTCGCACTCTATCAATACTGGGGATAATCTAATTTAACGGTAAATAGTACCCCACCGCCCTCCGTAGACACAACAATGGCACCGTCGTCCCCGCTGTCCAATAACGCTCCCAGTCATCGCGAAACTAACGCTTGGAAAGCAGACACGCAGCTTAGTCACTTTATCCATTGACACGACTCATCCACGCGCCGCTACCGCCGTCGTTTTCAATCCTTGGATGCAACGCGAGAGCCTCATGGTTCATGCGTCAACTTCTCGGTCAACTTTTAAGACGTATAGAACAATGTTTCAAAAATGCACCTCCTAGCTCTAATGCTACTCTAATGCTTCGGAAAATTTTTCAATTTTCAATTTCTATTGCTGTACCAAGTTATCGTTAAGAGTTGGTTTATTGCACTCGGTATGCCAAGAATTCTGAGACTTTGAGTATTTGCTTTGGTATTTTATCGCTTATAGCTTCGTTTATGGCAGTATGGCATACCTTAAAGTCTTTGAGTCTTTACGCGGAATTACAAACAGCAACGAACCCTTCCTGTCAATATAAATAATGTCGATCATAAAGTAAATTAAAAATATTTGCAGCTTTTTCATGGAATGACGTATTGAAGACATAGAGGAGGCAAATGCCGCTCGCAATGCCATCTACATTCAGTTCGACTAATGCATGTGCTTCTGCAGAGGATGGATCATAATGCCAGTCGGTCTATTGGGTGGCAGCTCTAAGGGTAAGAGCGGTCATCACGTCCATGGCTTAGCATATGGCTTAGCAGGTAGTAGCGGGAAAAGCCCGACGGTCGTCGTAGCGCATGAGGCATCAGGGGGCCGACTGTCGGTGAGAGCGGCAACTCCGGGTCGAGACTCGGAGCTTGGGAAGGCGCGCGGCGGGCGCCACAGGAACACAGGCAACTGTGGCGGCGGCATGCGGCTCAGGCAGGCCCACCTGCAGCAGCACCGGACTATCAAGCCCGGCGCACCGAAGTCCCAAGTGGAAAGAGGCCGCAAGCAGGCAGCGGGCAGCGCAGCAACCGGGGCAAGTCGCGCCTCGAGCCGTCCAAGGGCCTAGCAGGTGTTGCGCCAGCGAACCCGGCACTCGGGGGCCGCGCGCGACTCCGCGGGACCAGCAGCGGGGGCCCGAAATTCGAATGCCTTCGGGCAACATCGCCGACGCTCGGGCCGCCGTGCAGGTCGCACGCGCGCGAGGTGCGCGCTAGCTGGGCGGACGACGCCATATTAGACGAGGAGCTCCGAGGACGGCCGAAATGGAGGAGGGCCCGCGATCGGAGACGGTCGCCGTGCTGGCGGACATGTCCGAACCGATGGCGAGCGAGGCCGAGGAGGAGCAGCGCGTCGGCCAGCAGCAGCCAACGGCGACGGCGACCTCCGTGGGCCGCGTGAGTGCCGCGGGCGCGACCGTCGCCACCTCGCACCCCATCGCCGTGACGGCCAGCGCGGTCACGACCGCCCTGCCCGCCGGCGTCGGCGTCCCCGTCTCCCTGCCCGTCGGCTCGATCATCGGCGTGGCCAACTCCAGCAACGGTACCACCTTCAACGTCATCACCTCTGATCAGCTGCAGGTACGGCCCTGCATGCCCTGCGTGCCTCCTCGACCTGCCCGCCCTTAATCCATCTTTACCATTCGTCCTCACGACTTCCAACGCGAGGCCCTGCCTGTTTCCTCCTGTGATTATTCAATAATTGTCTGCTGTCGGTTCTTATTCTAATTTCCTTTTTACATTAAAAGTGTCAATTTTACCAATTTCACACTTTCTTGTTAGAATTACACAAAAGTCGTAATAATACTAGTAATTTCTTTACTTTCTCTATCGTTTCAATTATTGACTAACTCTGTGATCGTAAGCCAAACATAGAGTATGTCATTCTATCACTGATTCTATTTAACTAATATTTCATTTAAAAATGCCTTATTTTTAATAAACAGTTGCAGGGTTCAGGACAATTCAAACAAATGTTATGTGTAGACAATGGTTTCATATGTGAATCTAGAGATGATAAGAATGAAACATTGAGATGGAATGGAGAATTGAAGGCCACTCATATAGTTATACAAAACAGTACCGACGAGAGTGAGTCTGATCCTGTTCATGTATCATCAGCAGCATCCAATGCATTATGCAGCTGGTCAGAATGTGCCAGTATGGCAGTTTTGCCAATCAGATGCAAAAATACGAATGCCGAATTACACAAAAATAGATTTGGATCTGGTGGTAGAGGAAGATGTATTAAGCTAGGCAGTGAATGGTATACACCCAGTGAATTTGAGGCACTGTGTGGTAGAGCGTCTAGTAAGGATTGGAAAAGAAGTATTCGTTTTGGTGGAAGAAGTTTGCAAACATTAATTGATGAACAAATTCTTAGGCCACATGCAACCTCTTGTACATGCTCTGCTTGTTGTGATGATGACAGTGCTGTAAGTAAAATAAGCAATTGACTAAGCTATTATAAAAATTATTGGTTACTATTTTAAAAATATTAAGGTATATTTTATAATACAATATTAATAATCAAATTTTATTTTGAGGCTGGACCAATACGACTTTTTACTCCGTACAAAAGAAGAAGAAGAACGAGAGATCCCCTTGACAGTGAAGGTTCTAAAAAACATAAAGGTGAAAGTTCACGAGATGGTAGTAATAACGATGACAGTGAAAGTGAACTTATACAGGAGAAAACTTGTTGGCCCACTTTTGTTGCAACAGAGGATATAGTAGTGCAACAAGAACAAGATACAATAGTGGCAAGTGTGCAACATCAATCAGAAAATGGACACAGTGACAGTAAATATCAAAAATTAGATGAGATATCAAATAAACTTTTAAAAGTTGCCTATGACTTCAGGCGAATAGTTGAAGAATTTAAGGCTGAAGAAAATAGACTAGAAAGAAGAGATCAAAATTTAGTAACTCAATTAGGAGGTAGAACTGATGTTATAGAAACTGTTGGTTTACAACCAGCTTCAGATTCTCATAACAAAAAGGTAATTCTTAAATAATTTATTAACTCAAGCTATTATATCTATTTCATAATTAAGATTAAGTTATTGTACTTTATTTATAAAATAATAAATGTATCTCTTTTAGTGTGCAAATTGCAATAGAGATGCTTTTGCAGAATGTTCTCTTTGCCGAAGGACACCTTATTGTTCAACTTTTTGTCAGCGTAAAGATTGGAATGTACATCAAGTAGAATGTGTACGTGATGCAGCAGAGACTGTAATGCTTATTGTGGAAAGTAGTAGTGGCGAAACAGCTAGTATGGCCGCTCAAGCGACAGACCAATAACAAAGCCCAATGTAAATGATATTGTTAAAAAGAAGACGCGGAAATTCAATATTGAACGATCGCACTTTATACTTACTAGTTTAGCTACATTAATAAGTAAGTAAAGTCGGTTACAAATGTGTAGTTGCTTTGCTGATAAATTCAAAATTGAATACAAAGCAACAATTTTGTAAAATGTAGAAATCCAGAAATATTTCAATTTTAATAAGAAGAGTATTTGTCAAGTGTTTTGGCATAAAAATTGAAAACTAACAATCACCGTGTTCAAAGATTCCTAAAGTCTTGTGCATAAAAATCTTTTTTACCAGTTACATCTTTTCTTATCAAGTCATATGATAAATTGAAACAGTATTCTTCATATCGCAAAGAAATATACTTAAAAACTTATTTTATTTCAATTTGTTCATAATAATTCTTAAATGACTACAGCTTAATTAAAGATATGATGTTCTTTCTTGATAAACACTAGCTTGTTTATGATTATATTATATAAACATGAGTGTTTTTCTAAGCAAAAATTTGAACTAGGCATTTTCAAAGACCTGTTAAATGTAAATAATTGTACAAATTAGTATAGTTGAAAGGGCAGTGTGTCAATTTATATTTGATGTCTAAGTATGCACAATTCTTTTTGGTACATATTCATATTTACTTAAAATTCTATACATTATATGCTAATTGTTATTCGTGAGTTGAATACTGAATTTAAATTCTAAATTAAAATTTGAATTATTTAAACTGTTTAATTTGAATTGCAAAGAAATTGTCCATTTGATTTACAAAAGCCATTTACAATTGTTGTATGTTACATTATGAAACTCAATCGTATAGTACTCACAGAGATTTTGATACACATTTTTGCACTATATATTAAAAATTAAAATTTAACCTACTGTGATGAAATGGACATTGGATAAAATTTTCTATCTATACCAGCAATGTGATTTTATAGTAAATTATGAAACTAATTACAGTGTAATATGGTTACATTTAATTACAATACAATTGATATATTGAATCATAAAGTAACTTTAA
Organism: Sycophaga agraensis; assembly: GCA_018906755.1. Lineage (NCBI taxonomy): Eukaryota > Metazoa > Arthropoda > Insecta > Hymenoptera > Pteromalidae > Sycophaga > Sycophaga agraensis. Next base: position 1,000,813 of record JACCIE010000032.1, on the reverse strand, counting down.
TAAATTACTTTATTTCATGAAAAGAAAGTTTACAATAAAACAAGGTACCAAATGTTTAATAGATTATAATTAGTTTAATACTTAAAGTTGTTTCAATTCCATTCATCTCAGTTGCTAAATACATTGATAAATATAATGTATAAATTTTTTATATAATCTTTAAAATAATGGATAAAAAAACTTTTCTAAGACATATTTAGAATCGATTTCTGTAAATAAAATAAAACTTTATTTTTATATTCGATTTATATTGTTATTGTCTAATAATAAAAATTTAAAATTCAATTTGAATTACACAAAGCTTTCATAACAATTGTATTTAAATAATAGAACACAAGATTGATTTAATGCTTTTCAAGACAGTCATCCAAATTCTCTTTATTTTTATTTTAATCCACCAAACTTTGTTCATTATTTAAGTCTTAATAAATAGCTACAAATTATTTTATGAAATTTTTAACAGAACGATTAAAAATTCTTTTAATTCTTAAAAATATAAATCATTTTTTAAGTTTTTGATTTTGTGACGTTTCCTCTAGATTTGCGCAACTACCTTCCTACCCGCGGTAAATCCTTCCATCCTCATTCGCTGACCCCCAGTCGCAATTTGTATACCTATTGGTATAACTCAGAATTACTATTTTTGGACTGTAAAAAAGGATTATCGAGAGACTGATTATAAATAATATTGAATGTGAAAAAATGATTGAATAAATGATTCCAAGTGCACAGTCTAAATAAAAGTTCTAATTTCATCATTAATAATTCAAAATATAATTTGCCTTAATTAAGAACCTGTCTAATAGATAGTTTTTGTGCATTACGCCATTGATGCGGTAACACATCCCGGTTTTGTAACTTGTATACAGCCGAGTGCTACGCGGTACGTGGGTTTCAACCTGTAAGTCCATCCATTTTCAAAAGATTGGGCATGTCGTAAAAACTGGACATACAAAAGTCATTCCTCGCATTCAAAACCTTGATGTTACAGTGAGTTCTTCCGCTGTTGTTTAATGTTGCCACTAATAGTTTTAAAATGTATATAAAGGGTCAAAAACTGGATAAATCTAGATGTACAGGGTTCTTTAAAACTAGATATGTATTTTAAATGTTCGAAGTATATGTAGATACGTGGAGTTGTGGAAAAGTTTGATATTGAAAGTGGTAACAACAGAATATGGTGTTAGTGGTTCAAAAATGGTTTTAGAACTGGACCACAGCACTATAGTATATCTCATTCCACTTGTCCAACATCTAAACAAGTTCGTAATATTAACGGCTATCATTTACAATAGTCCTACAAAAAGATCTAAAACTAAATCCATGAATGACTCCCTCCCTGCCCTTTAATAATCTAGCATAAGCCAAAGTTTTGATGAAACTCGCAAATGCCGATATTATTTCCCATATTTGATCATTTATCCCTTATGTATTTTATCTCTTGCTCTAAGTTTCTGTTCGCTTCCCGGCCTTTTGCCTTAGCTTAAAGTGTAGTCGGCTCTTAGGCTAAGATCGTTCATAGGCATACTAACTTATTAGGAGTCTGCGGTATTATTTATCCAAATAAAATCACCTTCGTGGACATAGTAAATATTTTCTGGTTTAATACTTAGCTGTTGTTCAACTACCTTGTTTATCGTCCTGGAATATATGAGGTTACATAAGGTATTGACGTCGGTGGAGTGAGTACCTGAGAACATGCCTCACCTAACAACAAACTTGTAAAGCTGGTTCGCCGTCATGGATCACGAGCACAAGGAACTTGGGCTCAGCCAAGCACTTGTGTACCTGCACCCAGTCATTAAGTTGGATGTTTAAATAGGTGTAATCTAACAAAGTAAAATATTGACTAACGTCCCCAGAGATGGTGGCTCGACCTCAGGCTCATCTCACCTCAACTCCCCGAGGTCTGGTCCAGGCCATTCTTTTCTCAAGAACCTATGCAGAATGGAGGTTTTCTTCAAATCCAATATATCTTGCATACGAGAAGATCACATAATACAAGAGCTTTGTGCGACAGGTGCCACAATGTGTCCAGTACTAATACTATGGAAAATGATTGCGCATCATCGTCATCCTGATTGTCAAAAGTCGTAGGGTAAGTGAATAACTGCATAGTAGGCTTAGTCACAACAGTGTTTCCTAGAACACTTCCATATCCAATGTTCTCGGGTACGGACTTGAAACGTAGATCCATCAATGCATACCCCTCCCCCCACTTGGGCCAAAGTAATTCTAGGAGTGTAAACGGTCCTGGGTTGATCAGAAACAAAAGTCTATTTCTGAATGAATGCCGTCGCTCTCTAATGCGAACGCTTTTTTTTGTCTTGCCACATTTTATGTTCACGTAATTAATTTTGAAATCACTGCTTTAAGTAAATTAACAATAACTTCATATCAATTAGCATTTTCATCTGAGAAATCGCCATATGCTAAAAAATATATATTAACCTAGATATAAACTCTACTGAATTCGAATCTCGCGCTTCTCTATCTTCGTGCAGATGATAGATCGCGGCAGATCGCAGCTCTTAACTCGTGTTTACTCGATACGCTATCAATAACTAAATTTCAGTTTTCGATGGATCTTTATGTATGAATAATGTATATCGCATCGAATACCATCGTGGTAATATATATAATTAATTATCTGCGAATCCAGCAATGATTGCATATTATGAAAAAATCAGTGCAGATATTAGTTAAATGATAAAACTGAATTTTATCAATTTGTTTATCAGTTTTACAGTTGGAATTCTACCTCCTGTTTTACAAGGAATATTTGAAGTTAGTTATGATATAAGTATTTCCATATCAAAAACATTTGAAGTGCAATAAATTATTAGAAAAATATGGGAAAACAACTAAATCATGCATGGCTTATTACCGTTTAACTCGTAACTAAAGAAGAACGCAAGAAAATGGTCACAAAGATCTCCATTTGTACAGATGCTACAATTTTAACGTGGAAAGATAAGAATTATAACTCTGCACCTATTATTTTTTGTATTAACATATTTAACGTAAATCTTCATGTGAACAAATTTTAGCTGATTTTTAATCTAGACCTTGACGTGATATCGTCAGATCAAATAATCATTTTATTACACAAATTCCGATTGATAACAATTTAAATCGCTTAGTTTATTAATTAGTTATCAAAATAGTTAGTAAACAAATATTATTATCCATTTCGTCTGATTTATGAAAGAATGTTTATTCTTTCAGATAAAGTATAATTTTTCAAATAAATTACCTTAATAGAACAACCTTGTCTTTTATTTAATTCGTTTAAATATTTTCTTGATTAAGAGATCAATATCAAATTATAGTTTAATGTACATGAATTACTTGAACGTATTATACTTCTCTAATCATTCTGTTTAACTAAAGACAATATATTGATAACATTACTAAAAATGTGCGGAGCCAAATTCCATACGTTAGTTTACTTACCGAGGGAAAGAAAGAGAGAAGAATAAGTACAAAGAAAATCTGTAGAACTTAAATCTATAATATTTTCATAATGTCATTAAAAATTAATATTTATGTTAGCGTTATTGTATTTATTTTTGCAATGTTTATGAATTCTACAAACCACGTATTTTGATTGAATTAAATAATTAATTGTAAGGCATAACTCAAAATGAAAAATGTAAAATTATGATATTCTCAAAAATTATATATATAGTACACAATATGATTCATTGCTCTAAAGTTTTAATATGTTTATAAAAAATTAAATATATATCATTGTATTATGTTAATTTTTTCGACTTAGTATATTATCCAACTTTATTATTGCCGAATAAATTGTAATCTTCCTTTTATTCGTATATACTGGTACACGCATTGCATATTGCATATTAATAATAATATAATATGCATCTTGAAACATCGATTATGCGTCAGTTTTCATGAACATACGGTCCCTTGTTCCTAATGTTCCTGAGCCTTTCCCCTTACATACCTTTAAATAAGAACTGACCATTCTACTCCCAGTACTCCTATTCTTCTTGCAGTTGCATGATTGCATCGCTTATACGTACATTTACGTTTCTCGATTTCGTAACACAGTCATATACGTGTTTAACACATATAAAACGCGTCTGCTGCGTACTGTACGAAAACCTTTATTATTGTATTCATTGAAACAATACATTTGATAGTATCAGTTAATGTTCAACATAATTTTAGTCAATATACGAAATTTGAAATTACTAAATTAAAATGTATGTGGTCCAGCAATGGAGCTCAAAAACGTTGTCAAAAACGAAAAAGTTTTTCAAAGAACCTAGTGTAAGGTTATTTTTTAAGGTCAGTACTTTGCTACATATCACTCATTTAATACTGTTTGACTCAGTATTAATGTATTAATTATTAAATATTTTCATTTTACAAGCTGGTGTAACATTGCTCATTGACATAGTAGCATAAATTCACTTACTACACCTGAAATCACTATAAAATTTGTTTAGTACAGATATACTATATTTATGTTCAATCTTTACACGAATGGTAGGAAAATTAACAAGTAGAACCAAGGTCATTCGGGTCGTTAAAGGTCATACTAAGCTACCCCTAATTTTCTTGAAAGTAACCATTAAATGAATTACGTTTTTATAAGTTAATAAAAATGCGATTCAAAAGTTTTACATGATCTTTTGACATACTTAATGATTAATTAAAAATAAAAAAATTAACAATATACATCTAACTAAGAGTCGCAACATCAATATTAAACTTTAATACTACTTTACTTTAAACTTAGTTTTATTTTTTGACTATCACCCACTTTTTCTAATAAATCTCATTAGAATCAATTTCTGTAAAAGTTTACCTTAAATCTGCAACACAGACACATTATGAACTTTACTTTGTCTAATTATTTTACTTTAAATCGACAAACAAAATAGTTGCAAATTCTCATCCTTTTAAATTTATTTCGTTTTTATTTTACACATGAATTTGTTACAGTATGAACAGGTGTGATAGCATCAGTGATGATAAATAGCGCAATGGTTTTTCTCAAGATTTTCCTATTTTTTATCTATTTTATTTAATACATAAAATATAAAGATTTTTTATGTAATAAAATTAAATCTTAAACAATTAAAGATATCGCAATTCTGACATCACCTGATTAAAGTTAAAATCCGTCTGTTTGACCTCTCGCCCCGACCTTTCCCCTATACCGTGACACTGACGGTGTGTTTGGCCGAGTTTTGAATTGAACGGTTGCCATTGCCACGACCCCCCGCCCCAATCGTGCTCTCTCCTTCATCCTTCCCCTACCCTCCTTACCCCCACTCTAACCTCGTTAATTTTTCTAGCAACCTTCGGAGTTCGGGGCTGCGCTTCGTAGTTTCGTACCCGGCGTTAGTCGAAACAGGAGGTCAAAGCTAGTATATTCGGATATTCTCGTAAGGAACTTCAAAATTTTCCAGTGTCAAAACACAATGGCGGGCTCAAAAAGTGATAGTGCCATGAAAAATGTCACTCATTGTATTTTCGATATGGACGGACTCTTAATAGGTAGGAAATAATTCGAGAGCAATAGATTTACAGTGCTATTATGTTTTGACTGTAATTTCCTCAAAATCTTTTAACTCATAAGCGCAAATACAGATGTTGCGATTTCTTGTAATGTTTCATTAACTTAAAGGTACCAATTTACTGGTTATTTAGTGACAGTGCAGAAAGTATAGTTTTTTCAATTCGCAAAAGTTTACTTAACTCAAATAACATTTTATACGGCACGATATTTGACCTTTTATACTTAAAATAATCTATAAAACAAATGATTGATGCATCATTAATAAAACTATAAAATTGTATCTTATAAAATTATGGCGTAAAAACTGGTGTTAGAATCATAGTAACATAATTTTTGTTTGATAATTAGTAAGTACAATAAGAACATTTTTGGGTACCCGGTACCCTTAATAATTTGATATACGTTCACATAGTTTCTGATTGAAATATCAACTTAAATTATACTAAAATTAAGTTAAAAGTAACAGCATAACAAAATATTGAGTTAGTTTAACACCATAACTAATTAAAAAGTTAATTATTTTATTAGAGTTAAAATTTACAATGTTATAATTTACAATATTTCTAACCTATAATGGTGACTGATGTACTAAAAACGTCTGTTAAAAAGTTCAAAATTTCGTTATTTTACGAATTAAATGATTTTTTAAGATTTATTTTAAAAATAATCTATAATTATCTCCAATTCAACTTTTATAGTCAAAAACTTAAATTTTAATTTCACCGTAAACATGCCGTGAAGCATAAAAATTACATAGGTATTTAACTTTTAAAGCGTTTATACTAAATTATTCCGTTTCTCATAAAATTCTAAAATAATTTAACAAGATTTCAGTATTACAATTAATTTTTTAACAAAAATTCGACAATATTAAGTTATTGAGTGATTAGTATCGACATACAATGGCATAATGGATTAGTCGAAGTATACTTTAGTTGAAAATTCGAAAGTATACGTTTTTAAATAATTTTCTTTTCAAAAAAGTACCCAGATTATTAAAATAATAAAAAAAATTTATGAAAATACTCTATTTGAATATATTTATGTGTAATAACAAAAGAATTTTTTAAATCTTGATAATTTTTTGTGCAATAAAATTTTAACCTACTACTGACATACTTGCATAACTCAACATGTATGTTTTCATAATTATTTGCTAGAAAATCTATTGTGCTATATTGTTTTAGTTTATTAGTTTTTAATCATCTGTTATTTTAATTATTTGTTTTTAAGCTTTTGTGTGACTTAATATAATTGACTATTAACATTTTGCATAAGATATTTTTTATGTAGCAATAAATTAAAATTTATGTTAAAAAATGTAAAATTATTTTTTATGAAATATTTTCATAATTTTTTTATTATAATAATGTATTTGTTTAATATTTTAAATGAACAATTTACGTTTATTGTAATAACAGCTCTCAAGAAGATTTGTCATTGTTTTATGAGGTTTAAGAGGAGCAATCTCATATAAAGTGCTTGCTTCAAGTGACTATCACTTTAAATTAAATAATTTACACATGTTTTTCAAATAAATGTAGCATGTGTATATTACTCATCTCTGAACAAGAAATATCTACAAATCGATTATACATATAATAGATGCTTATATGTGAATGTTAATTTTATGAAAAATAATGATCTTTGTTTTATGTTTAATTATTAAGAATGGCTAATAATAATTACTATTACTTTATAATTTTAGCAACATTTGTTAACTGTCATAACATAGTATAAGATTAACTTGTAATACATTGGTTGTTTCAAGTAAATCCTTTAAAAATTTGTTCAATTTTTCTAGTTACATTTCTAGTTAGATTGAATTATTACCTAAGGAATAAATATTTTAAAAACTATGGCAATGTTTTTGTATATTAAAATTTGATCTTAATGTAACATAAGATCAATCTTTACTAACAGACAATTACCTTTAGCAGACTAATTTTTTGTATCAACACCATATGTTGCCTATTAATTTCACAGATACAGAACAACTTTATACAACAGTTTTTAATGGTATCCTTAGACCTTATGGTAAAGAGTTTACAATCGAGCACAAAGCAGAGACAATGGGATTTCACACAAAGAAGCTTATTGAATATCTAATAAATACTTTTGAGTTACCACTACAGCCACAAGAACTTATAGATCTCCTAGCAACTGATTATGCCAAAATATTCCCAACTGCTAAACCATTACCAGGTGATTTTGAACTTTTCTAGCATTTTAATATGCATTTTCTCGCTTTATGCTGTGCAGATTCAGAAACGGTGTACAAGAAAATTTACTCAACCATCTGTCAGAAGTATGGTTACACTTATGGAGGAGATCTTGCCTTTCAAGTGCTGGGGAGACCCGAACAAATTGGGGCTGAACTTATAATAAAGCATTACAACTTACCAGTAAACGTCGATCAATTTCAGGAAGTGTACCACCAATTGCAGAAAGAATATTTTGATCAAGTAGACATGATGCCAGGTTGAGGAATCTTTCCTTTTGTTTCCAACACCTGCAGCTTTCTTATTTTTAATTAGCAGATTTTTATGATCTTAAAATCATTGGGTGATTATTCATTTTGTATTTTATTTTTTTAAGGTTGGGTAGATTTTTGACTGTAAAGTTTCACTTTAAAATTCGATTAAAATAATATTAATAAATTGAATATCAATTTCAATAACTACTAAATGATACCTTAATTCATTCATTTATATCATATTTTTACTTTTTATATTTGGTGCATGCTTAATAGAATGAGATGCTATATATATTAATATATAATTAAAATTTTTTGAAGCTTAAATTATTCTTTATTATACATGTTTTGTTATTGTTTGGGATATATTGAAAGCATTACAGGAATTTTTCTTTTTATATTGTTTTCTGCAAATTAAAATGAATATTTTATATTTTTTATTTTTAATCACATTTTTTATTTGTACTAAAATGAAGAAAATGAAGCTTTTTAAAAATGCAAGGTTGTGTAAATTGTTGCTAATCACCGTTTGTCAATCACACAAAATTAATAGCTTTATAGCAATTTTCATTATCATTATCAATTGAACTATAACATATGTAACATAATCTGAAATAACATGATCTATATATATATGAAAACAGGTGCTAATCAACTGCTAAGACATTTGAAAAAACACAATATTCCTTTTGCATTGGCCACAAGTTCGAGTAGTGAGAGTTATGCACTAAAAACTAAGCATTTATCAGAAATCTTTGACCTATTTCATCATAAAGTACTAGGAGGTTCAGATCCAGAAGTTAAAGAGGGTAAACCCAATCCAGACATATTTTTAGTTGCTGCTAAACGTTTTTCAGATGAACCTTCTCCAGATAAGGTTAATTAGTTTTTAATTAGTTAATAGCTCAATAATAAAAGTAAAATAGATATATAAAGTTGATAATTTTATTCCACAGTGTCTTGTTTTTGAAGATGCACCTAATGGTGTACAAGCTGCAATATCTGCAGGAATGCAGGTTGTAATGGTACCTGACAAGAATATACCAAAAGAATTAACAACAAAGGCAACTCTTGTATTAAACAGCTTAGAAAACTTTCAACCTGAATTATTTGGTTTACCAAAATTTGATAGTTAAATAATAAACGAAGAAAAGCTGAAAACATTATTTTTGTAGACAAGGATAAAAATCTGCTAAATTTTACTAGTCCATGGGATGTAAATTATGAAATAATAGATAGAAAAAATATAAATTAGTTAATAAATAGAATATCGATTTTATTCTATTTGTTAGCAATATTTTAAAGTGTTAACGTTAAAAATTTTCTAAAAATTAATTTAAGAAATATTTGCAAATTAAAGGTAGTTATAAACAAGCTATTTTATTTCGATCCTAAATAAATTATACATATTTAATTATATATTGTGTTTTTATTTCTGTATATGAGTTGCTTCTTTAAATTTATTGGAAACATCCTGTACATCAAGATCTGTTAGAGGGTAGCAGTTTTCTACACCGTATTCTGAAAGTATGAGTATTATTAGCATTATGGATAATATTAATATAAATCTAATATATCACGGTCTCTACCTAATCGAACATAAAGTCTTGGCTCAATATCCGAGCATTCCCTTATTAATATTGGTAGTCTCGGGTTAGCCTTTTTTATACTAACGTAATAATTTTCTATAAATTTTCTGAAAATTTAATAAATTTTTTAAACGTACATAACCTAAGAAGTACAATTTAGTAATATACAACAAATTTTTACTTGTCTCAGAGAAATGAAATTCAAAAGTCTTCTTTAAAATTAGTAATATTTAGTTACCTTGCTCCTTCACTTGATTTTGATGTTTGACATAACAAAATTCTTAATTCTTTAATCTTTGAACTCAGCTTTGCAGCCATTTTTGTAACAGCCTTTCGTCTGCTATACTATAAATCCGTGGACTGCTTTAATCATATCAAGAATTATTTTAATTATAGTTCAGGGAGGTTCGTATCACCGATAAGATTATTAATAATTATATTTAATCAAATTTAAGATAACACATTTAGATCTAAATTACCAAATCTCAATCTTGTTTATGTAAAGTAGAAATAAAAATTTCTCATTTGATATTATTGGCGCGAAATTTAAATTCAAAACATAATTTTTTCCCTGTTAAACAAAGATTTGCTATTCTAGAAAAACGAGATATATGTAGAGATATCGCATGTAACAGTAATACTTTCTATTAAAACAGTTCTACTTTATGTTGAACTGCAGGCCGACAGCATTAGTGCAGAACTAGCCTTTGCGAATTACACGCGGCATTGTCATATCACCCACCTTAAACCGTGCGTGCAGAAAGCACTCGCAAGCTTAATAAAAGTATTTACCTTGTTCAGGCGAAGTTCAGATCGATTTACGATCGAAGTTGCTTTTACGCCGGCTCTGTCGATATGTGGTTGAGCTCTGTAACATCGTCAACCCCCCACATATAACAATTGAATTGTTCAGTTCAATCAGGATGAACGTTTAAATATTTTTTATAACAAAAATCCTTTTTTCTCTATAGAAAAATTTCTCGGCAATGAAATTCAAAGTACTGTACGTAACTATTATCAATATCTTCAAACTTCAAATTTTATGAAAAGAAATGGATCCAATTTTGAAAGCAACGTTATTTTTATTTTTCGACTAATAACCCTATTCCGGAAATGAAATTCAAAGTGACATTTTTATCGTTTTATAATGCGAAATATACAAAATTAAAAAATAGTGATCCAAATAAATGTATTATTTATGCCAAAATTTGAGTACTTTAAATGTCCAATTAAAAAAATGTCACTACCGCCGCTGTTTAACCAAGGATTTCCCAACTACTCTAAAGAGAGTTTTGGCGATGTTGATATATACTGGTATCAATCAGAATTCACTCAAAGTCAGTATCCACCAGGACAAGAAAGTAAGTCTTTTTGAATTGAATTATAAAGTTATATTCTTTAAGTCTTAAACTGTCTTAAACTGCTTTAAATCATGTAAAAACAGTAATGTAATTTTTAAATTACGTATGAAATTTATTATCAAAAACAATTATTATAATTTTAATGCAGTTAGCGAAGCATGTACTTTAATTTGTCTATTCGTGGCCCAACGCATTAGTCATTTGGATCTAGAAATTTTAAATCTAGATTATACTATTGAATTTAACGTGGTAATAGCTGAAGCTATAATAGAGGGCAACAGTATCCATTCGTACATTCTGGAAAAAAAACTAGTTAAGCATCGGTATTTGAATACGGAAGAAGCATTGAAATTTGGCGGAAAGAAACTTAGTATGCTCAAAGAATGGGTACATAGTTCTAAGATAAATTATTTCTAATGTAACGATTTAAATTTAGGAGTAATAATATTTTACAATAAATCGTTCTTTCTATACATTTTTTATATCTTACATTTTTATGTTAATTTCAAATTAAAATATTTCTTATATTGTAGAAGTTTAAAGTTTTTCATGAATATCTCGATACTAGTTTATATAAAAACATTACATCATTCTTAAACCAATGGTTTAATACGTCAGAATTACCGAATTTGTATATGCTTTTAATCACTTGCGGTAGAACCATCATTTTTATATTTCAGCAAAGAATTAACAAGGTAATTAACAATATAATAACTATAAGTTATATTCCAAATTGTTATAAATTAAATGTTACTGATTATTTCTTTTAAATACTATTTTCCTACAGGTCACTTTATTTGATCCACATGGACATAGCAAATCAAGGCATTTAAACAAAGGATTAGTTGTAGCACAAGTATGTTTTACAAAATATATATTAATCCTTGATATTGGTCAAAAGTATTTAAAAAAAATTGTTTATAAAAAGTTTATAAAATAATCCAAAAATAACTTTGAAGTGATTGCAAAAATGTTATATTAATATTATAATAAAAAGTATTTGTAATAAATATAAAAACATTAAAAATATTATGTAACATTAAAATTGGAAACAATAAGAATAATTTTAATACATTCATAACATGCACCTAAACTGTAAGTAGAATTTATAGTTTATTGATAATAATTATTCCTTTTAGTCGCCACTGTCCAGTTTAGAAGATTTGTGTAAATGGTATATAAAAGACGTTATACATAACTGTTATAAACTGGAAGCTAATAAATATGAATTGGCTTGCTTGTATTATAATAGAACACTCAGGACAAATGAATGCAAATGTAGTACATCTTATAGTATGTAAATCATTTTAAAATTCATAAAAAAAAATTGCAAATTATTTGTAAAAATTAAACGAAAATAACAATAATCATTTTAGTTTTTTTAAAACAAATTTTCACTCATATTAAATTTTCTTTTTATACTTTGTACAAAACATTCTAAAAATAAACTTTTGTATGAATAATGTAATAAAATAATGTATGGTACATGTAAAAAGCATTCATAAATGAATGTAGTTTTGAAATGTGTGACAAGGAGAAAATAAAAGTATAAATGTAAAATTTTTTCTAAAAAACTATAATAAATCAAATGATAACACATATCACTGAAAGGCAGTACTTTATTAGAACCAGTTATACTGAATTGTTTATTTCAGATTAATGTAACGACACGGTTATTTACATTATTTACAACCATACTAATGGTTAAAACCTTAGACTTATCAAGAACAATGTTGAAACGAAATTCGTTTCGAAAAAGTATTAAATTAAATTTTTACTCATAAATTTGTTTCAACATTTTTACCTAAGTCAACCAATATCTCTTAATTGTTCTTTTTGATAAGTAGCTTATACTATATAAACTTAATCTAAAATAGCTTTTTGTAGTTGTACTTAGTCTTAAGTTACGCTTCTTGAACGATGTATGAACATTATTTTCCATTTACTTTTATTCATTAGTATATTCCAAATAAACAAAATGTTAAAAACAAATGAATCTTTGTTTCGTCACTTGCTAATGACTATTCATTGACATTTTAGACTTTTGTCTGTAGACATATTACTACATTGACTTTAGCTTGAAAATGTTATACATTGTGAAGTTACTTTAAGTTAATATGCTTATGCGTACAGAGAAACTGACACCCTACAAATTAAACTTACAAATGCAAAGCTGAAAAAAAAACGTTCCAGTTTTGTGTTATCTTCTTTCATATGTTGTTTGAATCACAGCCAGTGTGTATATTTGCTGTATATTATATAACATAAAAAGTCCAAATTCGTATTTCTTTTACTAACTCTATATATCTTAAAAAATTTAGAATAGAATTAAGAAATTTGAATATTGGTAACTAGTTCATTAATATTTCAATATCTGCAATTTTAAATTGTAAAATTGTATCTTAACCATAATTTTATCAAAAATGTAATAAAAGTATGTTTAATGTAATGAAATGATCATCATATTCGGTTAACCTTTTTATAAAAATAGAATTTAATAAAACAAATTGCAAGATTGAATTACAAACATAAGTTTATGAAATTTACTTAAATTTTAATGCTCATCTTGAACACCTATGATGAAAATATTTATTTTATCTAACTGGCTTATAAAAAACGTTTTGAAACTATCCAGTATTGTAATAAAACAAGCAATTTTATTTTGTACTGGCTGTTGCAATTTCAAGCAGAACAGTAATGAGTAATAGTAAAGATTGCTTCTTAAGAATCAGTTTTCATCTCACTGTCTTTTAAGATTTGCAAGGGTATATATTTTACAAGACTGCAATGTATATGGAAGTCCTTTTACATTTGGTAATTGAAATTTTTTTCAACAACAAAATTTCTATCAATTGCTATCTACATAACGTGTGGAATTGTCACCACATGTTTTTTATTTTCATTACTGAGTAGTCATTGATCCAATCAAATATGTGCATAAAACAGAGAAAAAGAGAAGTGTGAAGTGATTTTGTTTTATGTTGTAAAAGTGACTTAACTAGTCATCAAACAACAATTTTTTTTCTTCAGTTTTTACCTTACTATAAATTTTTGTAGCTTTTTTAGACTCTCGTATGAAAAATATGTTATTCACCATTTAGTGAGTTGAACCAGAAAAAGAATTTTTCAGATAAATCTTAATCATTTGGTGGTTTCGGACTCAGTTGGCAACTGAATAAATAATGATTTTAAGTTAACATTGGCATCATTGCCCAGTGAGTTGCAGAAGAGACTGACGAACAAGTGGTTGCGCCCATTCAACAAAATCATCAATCAGTACAGGCCAAGCACCTTCTTCATCATAATTAGTCATTGCTGGATTTATCATTAGGGCAAAATCTAAAAGTAAATTCCACGTATCCTTTGGAATCGACCTTTTATGGTGTTCCTACAAAATATTCAAAAGATTAATGCTACTAATAACACAATGAGATTGCATTCATAAGTAAATTCAATTTCTAAACAAATTCATTAATTGTTGATTTTCTTAAAAAAAAATTGATTCTATTGATACCTGTAAAAACTGACACCATAATTGTAAAAATTGAAATTTGTCCTTTAATACAATATTCCAATATGCAATAGCCATATCTAAATCTAAACCTTTTTGCCCAGGATTTTTGGCATAATTAAATGTAAAATGATAAAAATCTTTGAATTTTAAGGGATCCCTTAATTCTCCTTCTAAACTACTTAATCTTGCTTTAAGTTTATCTATATTATCTACCCTGTATATAAAAGTATAATTTAATAAAGATAAAAATTTATATTTTGTTATTAATCTTAATATCTTGGTGTTACTTGCCCTAACTCTGTCATGCCATTCATGAATTCATCTTTAGTAAATTCACATTGTGTTTCTGCTTTGAATTTCCATGCTATAATTAATACTAATTTACTTTCTGGCGTGAGACCCAAGTCGTCCAAAAGTTTCATGATTCCATCAGCATTAATTTTATTTGTTTCACTTGGGTCTAAAACAAATAATGGAAAGTTTTCAGTTGATTTAAGATTAAATTAATCATTAAATGAATTAATTTTATTTACAATTGTATAATAGTTTTGAGATAAACTTAAAATAGTTTTTTGAATAATGGCAAATTAGTTAAGGAGCAATAAACAGTATATTTTAATAGTGTATAATAATTTTTAAAGCAAATAACTACCTTGATATCTACTATAAAGCATTTCTAGTTTCTTTTTATCTATGGAATTTTTAGGTTCTTTATAATAAGCTTCAGGATTCTGAAAGTAATTATCACTGGCCAAGTCCAGTTTCCAGTCATTTTGCGCCAAACAATATATAGCAGTTTGTTCTCCTGTTTGTGTGAAACCTATGAATTTTTTTACTTTCTCCTTTTGAGAAAATTTTAATTTATGCTGCAAAAAGAAGTATCAATGTCAAACAGCATAATATTAATTAAATTGAAGAGTATTAGAAGTTGTTTGTTTACAATTTTTTTTATAGATTTGATTGATAATTTTATGGATATGGCAAGGTAAAGTAAAATAATAACAAAATGTAAAAATAATTTTTTAAATTTAAAATTGATTTAATGAAAATTTCAATGCATGGTATTAAAAAGTATAGGTTATTCTGCGTACAAAATCATCACATTAGGTGAAATGCAGTGCTCAAGAAAAGTTTGCGATCGTCATTTTTGGCTGCAAAAACCTTTTCTTATTTACTATATGCTCATCGTGGAAAACTGGAGGGATCGAAACTTACCATGTTTAAAAAAAAGTTTTTCAGGCCCCCGAAAGCCAGAATATTTTTCTCTCACGCTATTGACATGTATATGCGCATGTCCACCATCTCACCAGTCGGCACTCGGCAATATCACCATCTAAGAAACACTGACTGACACCGACACACATTCAATATGCGTGTAGCGCACTCTCTCTTAGTTCCGACCCAATCCCAATACAACTGATGAACTGACCCCAACGAATTCTCGCTCTGCTGGCCTATGCCTCCTGTAATATCATCAATGTGGTAGTACATGTCAGTAGAGTGTACAGAGTATATTCTATATTTTATGCATAGTAAAATCTCTTCAAGCATATAAATAATATTACAATAAATTTAGGTTGCTCGTAGTCCTCCGAAAATTGAATTTGATGCTTGGATAAGACAGGCTTCGTATACAATTAAATATAGGCGAATAAAGAAATTTGAGATCCTTCTTTGATTTTTTCAATCATAATGATGAATGTTTATACCAAGGTAACCTATAAGTAAATTGATTCTGTATTCGAAAAAATATATGTAAAATTTATCCTTTTCAAATGAATTAAAAAAAATTAGTTAAAAATGAGTTAAAAAAAATTGTTAAACTGCCTTTTGTTGGACGACTTTCAAGAATCAACAAAATTTTGTAAAATATATATTGACTGGAATGTATGTAAACTTGATCATCATGCACATCTTAAAGTTTCATTAGTTATCAAAATTAAACAACTTTAAATAAAGCTTAAATGAATGGAGAAAGAGAATAATATATTATACATGTATTGCTACAATATTTGATTTGTTGAATTGTAATTTAAAATACAAATACAATGATATTTTGATACTAAAATCATGAATGTGAAGAGATTACAGAAATTTTATGAAAAATAATAATTTACAATGGAATATAATGAGTGGAATCAAGTGATGGGACAATTAAAATGAATCATAGTTGATTTTATCAACCTAATTTATTATAAGTCTATTTTAATAGAAACAATATTTCTTGTTTGGATTAAACTTCATGATGATAATAATAATTTTGAAAATTTGGATATTGCCAGCAATGCAGTTAATATTGGGTCTTGTATAGCTACTGTGACTATTATATTTTATGCATTGTTATCTTTAATATCAGTAGCAGGCATACAACAGTAATATGTATTTTCATACAAAGAATTAAATTTTTTTCTAAAACAATATTCTGTTTTAGCTACTATAAATAGATATGAGGCTGTATAAGGATTAGCAGATCATAAGACTCAGTCAGCCAATTAATATAATTAATAAAAAGGTACTTTCATCATTGCTTAAGATACTAGGAAGCATTTTTGAATATCAATAATAGTGCAAATATGCTTTCAAGATCTATACATATTGGAAGCTCTATTATGTCATGATATTGTCCTTTTGTTTGTTTTCTTATATTTATATTAAATTAACAACAAGTATTAAAAGATGTTAAGAATGGTTTAAACAATAATAGATAGGAAGTCACCCAACTCAGTTCAACTGAATGAAGAAATCTAGATCTGTTATAAAAATAAATAATAGAAATTAGTAATGGAAACTTAAAGATTTATACCACTTAGAAAGGAATAACATAAAATAAATAAACTGTACTTAAGAAATTATATTTGTAAATAATATTAATATATTTATTCTTTAGAATATTTTCTAGGTAAACTTATAAAAACAGATCTATGAAATATAAGATCTTATCAAAAAAAAATTAAAACTCAGGATTGTGTTCAATTAAAACATTTTGTGTGCTGTATTACCGACATTTGTTACACTGTAATGTACCGACTGAATGAACGATTAGATCGCAGCGCTGCAGCAGCGTGTAATATATATATAAGGTCCTCAGTATTCACTAGATAGGGACTAGTGTGATTTAAATCGAACTTGAGCTTTTTCTATTCTAGACTGATTCGTTCTAGTTCTGCTTGGTTTCTGCTTTTCAACTTGCGTAGCACAGTCACACAGAGATAGCGCTACTAAGTTAAGGACTATTGACTTTCATTCACTTTTGTTGATCGACACCAATCGCAAATTTTAGAAAGTTGAGGTCATTTATCCGCAATCCTATTTGTTACTTCTTTAGTTAATTTAGAAATGTATCATAATGACCGATTCGGAAAAACCATTTGCATGCACCTCGGTGGGCTGCAATATGGTAAGTAGAGAAAACAACTCATTACAAAACATAAAAATTCATTTTAACCTCAATTTTCATTCCCAACAACTCAGAGTTTTGTCAACGAAGATCATTTAACAGTCCACAAAAAGAAGCACGACATGATGTTAAATCTTGGAATCAACAACAAAAATAACTGTTTCGTTGGTGAGGTTCTAATTTTACTGCTAAATAAGACATTTTCCTTTTCATATCCTTTTGTAAATTAATAATATTTTACTTTAATCATATTTTTATGATGTATGTCAGACTTCTGTTTTGTTGAATTTTTTTTACTCATTTTATACTTATTCTAAAAGTTCAATATTGATAAAAACTATTTCATTATCAACAAAATAATACATTTAATCCATATCTAAATTAAAAAAATTTTAAGATGATTTAATGATTTACTGAAATGGATTGATTCATTAGAAGGCTATTTTAAGTAATTTTTTGGTATAAATAGATTAACATATTTTTTTTATTCATGTTTCTCTTTTATTAATTTTGAGTTGCAAAATTATTTCTTTTATTAACTGCAATCTTAATAAAGTACTTTATATTTTTGAAAAAATACTTAAAGATTAAGTAGTGATACATTCAAAGGGTATAAAAATTTTACAGTCATAGTATCGAATAAATTAGATTTTGGCTTTTATCTAAATTTATAACTTAAATTTGATTTTTCATTATCTTATTTTAGCTGATCAGACACCAACACCTACACGATTTATAAGAAACTGTGATGAAGTTGGATTATTTCAAGATTTACACAATGAAAATCCATTTGAAGAAACATTTCGTAGAGCTGTAGAAGATAGTAAAAGTGAAGTTTTTGCAGTACCAGAGGTAAGTTATAAAATATATAATTTTTTAATGTCCTTTTCTTTAACAATAACATTGAAATATTGATAGGTTGATATTGATGATTCTTTACACACTCCAAATATATTTCCTCATGTAACAGACGAATGCATAAATTCGATAAATACAGGATCAAGACTAAATCAAAAAATAAAAGTAGGAGCTAAATGTTTTAATGAATCTCAAACCAATACTCAAATAGTTCTGAATAAGGAAGTATCCACAGAAAACATTAATTGTGATTTGGTTTCTAAGGAAGATACAATTGATCAAAGTATTCCAAATTTGTCTTCCAACAGTATTGGCTCTATTAAGTAAAAAACAGAAGCACAAATGTTACATTTTATGGTTTGAGTCAAATTATATTTTTTATTAAATTATATTTATCATTTTTATATGTAGTCGACCAATTAATGGAGAGGAAGTGCAATTTTTACTAAAAATTCATGATGGTAAAATTTTACGATTTGTTTCTGAATCTATGACAGATTCGCAAGAAAAATCTCTACTTCTACAAAAGAAAGAGGAAAGGACAACAAAAACAAAAATTGTATCTAATATCTGTGATAATAATGATTTAAAATCTGCTCAAAATCATAAGCTATTAAAAACTAAAAAGGTTAGTTTATTATATAAAATTATTTTATAAAGAATATTATGTGTATTGTGTAGTATAACAAATTTTTAAAAAATTGACACCAAATACCTGTTGATTTATTTCTTTAAAGTTAATAGTACACTGCTAGTTCTCTATTAAATTCTTAATAATAATAATTAAATAGATATAAATTTTTATACTTCAAAAATATTTTGTTTTTTACAATATTCATTTAATTAGAAATAAATTATAATAAATTGATAATACAATAAGTAATAAAAGCTGACATTACATATTCTTATGTAGTAATTTGTAGATTTAACTAAATAATTTTCTTTCCACAACAGCATTTAAAAGAAACAGTAAGTAAAAGTAGTAATATTACTGAAAATAAAACGGTGCAAAATAACGAAAATGAAATGCTAGCATTGAAACTCCCAAATGATGGAATGATTGATCAGTCAAAAAAGCGTGCAATATTGGAAAGGAATCGTGCAAGTTCTATGCGTGCTCGAGCTAAAAGAAAAGCTTGGATAGAAGAATTGCAACTATCATTAAAAAATGCCAATGAAACTAATGCAAATTTGCAAATTCAAGTCAAGAACTTGAACTCTCAGGTTACCAAATTAAAAGCATTATTAGTTGCACATAAGGATTGTCCAGTTACCAAAGCTATGGAACAAGGTAACAATGTCAAGTGCCTATATGTTCAAGAATAAGTATTTGTAGAATTATTTAAAAAATCAAAATATAAATTATGGAAATGGCTCTAAAAATAATTTTGAATATTGAAGCTTATTGATACAAAAAATTATAAATTGTTATCTAAATTATTCATTAAATTTACAAACATTTCTCGTTAATCATTTTTTTTCAATAATTATTTTAATATTTTCCACAGAATATGAAATTGTTAATTCAAATGTGTTAACAATAGCACCAAGCGAAGTGAAGCAAGCCACTACAACAGGAAGCACTAAACAAACTAAGCGAAACAAAGAAAAAGTGCTTTTATCTAAAAAAAAACCATTAATACTATCTACTATGAAAAGTGCTTTAATTTTACCTAAATCATGTTCTTCTATGAACACTATCACATTACATAGATCAGAAGGAATTGAACAAATACCAACTATACGTATTGTTGCACCTTTTGTAACGAATGTAGGAAATAGTAAAGAGAGCTAAATTCTTTTAGGATAGATTCTGAAAACGTTTAAATGCACCATATGTTTTCATTACATAAAAATGTTTATAGAAATACACAAATACAAATTTAAACAATTCAAATTTATAGCTCATAAATAAAAAGTATGTTAAAATGTAAATAACTTATAAAAACAATTGCAATGTTACATAGTTACATAACACAAATATATAGTTTGAGTTCTAAATTTTTAGTGCTAAAGAAATTTGCAAAATAATTGTTTGCTTTAATAAGAATTACAAAAATATATGAAACTGTATAAATCATACATAATGTATTAAGATTAACAGATTCATTGTATTTAAATATCAGAAATATTACTTATTAAATCAGGAATAATTAGTTATTTGTTACATGTATTTTATATTTGACATGAAATTGTACATTAAAGATTATTTATATAGTGTTAGAAATTTTATTTGTAATAATATCTACGTGTGTTAGGCTGTTAATGGAATGTTTGTATTTATGAAAAATTTGAAACGATATATCTAATTGTAAATATTAGTTTTGAAAATAGGTTAAGGAATATATGGATAATAAATACAATATACATAATAAAAGAAGATATATATTAGATTATATTTAAATTTATTTCCATTAAAATATTAAATATGTAAATATGCTTTTTATAAATAAATTTTTTACATAACTTTTAAGAATTTTCTTACGCTCTTCCTGAAGTCCTTTGATGAATCTGTAACCCTTGGGCCCTTATCAGTTCTCCGTCCAGTTGTATAAAAATTTAACACTTGACGAGAGAATGATAAGGGACTTTAGGCACATTCTTCAGTTCTGCAGTCTACACTGGTATTCTTCAGACTAACTTTCCAATTGACACTTTTTTAGTTAATAGAACAATTTGTAATACAATACATGATAATACTAATTAAATTGAATACAATAATTTTAAAATTAGTATTTTTATTTGCAATAAATCAAAACGCAAGTTTAACAAGAATACAAGTCAGTCTCCAATGTACAATGATGCAATTACAATGATTTCAGTTTTACATTATTGACATTGTACAATCTTATAGTTTTATTATAGTTGCAAAACTAAAACTTTACAGAATGTAATACTATCACTTAACTCTGTAAACATTATTAAATGTTTTTCTTAACAGATAAGACATAACAAAGATAAGCACCATAATCTGTCAAGTTTGCATTCTTAGAATATTAAAATTAAATGTTGCAAATATAAGATTAATTTAATTCCGCTCGATAATATGGTACATGAGAATTTCAATATTAACTACAATTATTAGCACAATAAAAAGGAATGAAAGTGAAATAGTTGACATTTTTTAAAATTAATTTTACATGATAAGAAAGGCTCATTTGCCTTACCACTAATTTATGACTTTTGTCTAGTAACTTCATTATTACAAACTCCGGTCAACAAGTGATATAACATTATAACTATTATTTGTAATTTTCCAAATAGTAGCGGTTGTCTGCATTATCAATGCAGGAATCGTGACGGTACGTTGGCTAGGTTTTAAAACAGATTGTTTTTGGCCAAAATTTGATTTGATACTTACCAAACAATAATCAATACTTTGCATTTTGATAAAGTGAAAAGACGGAGAGAAATTGACCGTTGCAACACTTAAAATAAAATTGCTTGGATGTCGAGAGAAGAGTGGCAGTGTGTCGAAGAGCGTTGCTGAAAGGACGATGGTAACATTTGCTGCGATTAACGAAACATCTTGTCAAGCCGTAACAGTCGTTGGGCCGTATGCGAAAGACCGCATGACCGGCGGCCGCGATGCCGTAAAGCCACAGTCACTGGCGAGGCCGGGAGAAAAGCGGCGCGGGGTCGGCGGGGTGCGGAGGGGTGGGGGCGCGGGGGCTCGGCAGCAAGCGAGGAGCTCCCGGAAGCGTCGGACACGAGCTGTCCGGCACAGGCGACTCCCTCTCGCGGGCGGCCCTAATCGCGGAAAGCCTGCGGGACGGCGCGTGCGTGCGCGGCAGCGGCAGCAGCGAGGAGGAGCGCCGAGCCGCGGGCGGCCCGGGTGGCTTCGGCCATGTTTGCCCGCTCGGCCGAGGGCTTTCCGCGGGCCGGGGCGGCCTCGCGGATCACGTGGCGCGCGCGCAAGCTCTGGCGGGCGCGCGCCGCGGCGACGAGGCACTTCACTCGACGACGGCCCGCAGGAAACTGCGGCCGGGGCTCGCGGTGCGCGCGCTGCCGCCGGGGTGGGAGGCGGCGTCGGCGGCCGTCGGCAGTTCGGCACTCGAGAGCGCGCGCAGCTGCCGCTCGGCACTCGGCGGACCCGCCGCGGGGGAGAGAGGGATGATATTTGAAAAGCTTAGCGCCCCTCTCTCGCTCCCTCTGCCGACTCGCGCACTTTTGTGCGCTGCGCTTTTTCTCTCTCGACGCCGCGCGCACGCGGCCGCCCAACGGTCCGGAGCCGCGACTCCCCGGGGACCTGCCCCACTCGCGCTTCTCGCCTATCGCCCTTTTGATTACGCGGCGCGCCAATCGCGGACTAATGGACGCTCGCGCCCCGCAGTCTCCGCAGCCCCGCTGTCTGGGACGCTCCCTGCTCGCGCCCACTTGCGCGGCCTTTCCCTGCCTCGCTCCCCCCGGCTGCCCCCCGCCCGAATTTCCTCCCCCTTCTCCCGAGGCCCTAACCCCTTCGCTCCGCCCGCGCTTTCCTCCCGATGATGCAGGCCCGCGAGGCCGCGACACTGCCAATTAGTCGCGCGTTCGCTTTCTCCCAAGTGCACTCCTGCCTTCTTTCGTATAAATAGCTCTGGCCATGTTTCATTTCCTCCAGCGGACCCCGACGTCACCACGCAAACCGAGAAGCAAACTCTTCCGAATCTGAAATCAAAAACAAAACTTCAATCTTTTTTCACTCCTCGGCACCAAGTACAATTATATATCTAACGAAATTTGGCCCATTTTATGTAAATCGCCAAGTAATATTATCTATTTATCTTGCTGCTAATGGAGTTTTCCTTATAAAAGTAAGTAACATATGGTTTATCCTCAAGTTACACAATGCTTTTTTCACGGTTCCTAACTACACATCGCTTCTGAGTAAGCTCCCTCCAGTAGTACATGTTTTTAACGCAAAAGCATCAAATTTCACGTCGTACGATAGGGAAATTGTGACCTTCCTTTGATAACCTTTAATCGTCTACTTTGGATATATTTTACCTCTGGTATTAACATAAATTTTTATTAATTTGTCTAATTGAATCAACTGCATTTTCAATATCGTATATTCACGAATGTAGTATATAATCTGTAGCTTTGGAAATTTGATATCTTTATTAGTTTTGATATTAAAAGGGTAAAAGACGAGGTGAAAGACACGGAGTTTTATTTGGTCAAGAGCTATAGATTTTTAATTCAAACATTATTTTGAAACTTATTTTAAAAATTATGATATTCTAATTAAAAAACAATATCCTTCATGGTATTATTTTGTATGATTATTTTTTTTCTGTTATACAGAACCTTGATATGGAATACATGCCAAGCTTGCGCAACATGTTTCAGAATACACACATACGGACATGGTTTAACATTGAAGCTAGTCATTGGGTAGCTTATCATTTCACTACTTGATATATCTCATGATATATAAAATTCTCGATAACATGTTAAAGTGGACTGCGTTGTTTAATATGTTTGTGAAGATTGAATTAAGCATTAGTGATATCTAAGAACGACAGAATTTTCCGAGGATTTCTCTACACTAAACACTCTTATTGTTCTGAAATGAATCCAAAGTAAAAAGGTTGCAATCGCTTACTCGATCTGCAAGAGCTGGATGATTTATCTAAAGCAAGGGAAGGTCAAAAAATAGTATAAACGAGGGTTAAATCTTTACAAGAGATATATTCAAAGAAAATAAACGAGCATTCAAAGTAAAGGCTAATAGGAAATCAAGGTTGCGAAAATTTTACTTTGGGTTTTGCATTAATAACAAAGAGAGCCTTTACTCTCGCTATACGACTTGGATTAGCCCGTCGGATCTTAACAAAGGCAAGTAGCATTTTTCCCAGACACTCTTCGTAACAGAAACTTTTTATGCAGGAGAATTTAAACGGAGAAATAAACCTAGAAAATTATCGGGCCGAAAGCAGCCTCGAGGAGCGTTGGTACGTAAGTATATATACAGACGGCGAGATTAAGCAAGCCAGTTGAATAGATACTGTACAGCTTGAGCGAGTGAGAGAGAGAGAGAAGGCGAGAGTCACGGAGAGAGAGAAAGAAAGAAAGGAGGGTTGAGGGTACAAAGCGGCGAGAAGACGGCCGCGATGGTGAGACCTCGCTACACGGACTTATCTATAGAGGGTCGGGGGAACATATGGGACACATTCCTCGCGCCTATGGCCGTCTTCCCCCTTGGCCCCGCCATACACCGCCGGGCGAGCAGCGAGCACGCGCTCTCTCTCTCTCTCTCTCTCGCTTTCGCGCATCTGCACGCACGCGCTCGGTCGTTTTCGGCGATTGGGGCCATCTCGGCACTCGTGGGCTAACTCGTGCTTTTTGCGGCTTCGCGCGCGTGATGGATCGAGCTTGTCGATCGCGGCGCGCGCCGGCAACGTCGGTGTTTTTATTGCTGGGGGTCGCGGTGCTCCAAGGTGAGCCGAGGGGTCAAGCGCTTCCGTTGATCGCGCGTGCGCCTGTGTGCACGCACGCACGCGCGGCCCTGCATGTGCGCGTGTACGATTCCCGCTTCGCTTCAAGTGGAAGACTCCTCGAGCTATATTATGCCTATCCGCTTCAAAACTTGTGCTCGCGTTGTTTCCTGAACAAAAAGCCTCGTGTGTATTCTTCTTTGGATTTGACCGGGCGAACCTCGGGCCAAACACGTTTTCCGTCCTCGTTTCCGCGCCGGTGTTTCGGACGACTAACTGTGGAGATTGTGTATTTGCCCGAATACTCGCCCCAATATTTATCTTTATTACAAAATTAATACGTTGAAGGGAAATACTGCGAGTGTCGCTCGCGCTCCGCACCGTATCGAGCCTCGAATAAAACTCAGGGCACCGGTTATTTATTAAGGTAAATAAATCCGCGGAAATAAATGTATGGGCTTAAAGATAAATCTCGAGTAACAGTTCAAGTATCGCTCTACCAGCTGTAACGCGCGCCTGCCTCATTTTGACCAAGTTTCGACGTTTATTCATGGCCGAGTAAAAAACGGGACACTGTTCAAAAATAAATATCGATCAAACCGCCGCTGAATTTTGCATACGGGCACAAGAGAAAATTCTGAGCCAAGTGCGTGGACCTACAGCGAGATCTACAGCTTGTTTTTCCCGTGCTCCTCGTAAACCCACGATCCGCCGGCTATCTTACAAAATTCTAGATAATAAGCTCTCGGCGCAGTGAACCACATAGGCGCAAGTGTGTACGCGCTGGGAGCGAAAATAGACGAGCGCCGCGGCGCCGATGGCTCGCTCGATGGGCTTCTCCACTCGAAATCATCGACGTCAGCTGTAAGCGAGTCAACAATCGGAGCGGCCGGTTAATTTTTCGTCGGGCGCGCGCACCGCCCCGACGCTCCACCGGCTGCCAACTTTTTAATCGATAATCTCTCGCGGCGGCTCTTTACGCCCCCGCGACGGCCCATCTAC
Source organism: Sycophaga agraensis (assembly GCA_018906755.1). NCBI lineage: Eukaryota > Metazoa > Arthropoda > Insecta > Hymenoptera > Pteromalidae > Sycophaga > Sycophaga agraensis. The sequence goes on along the minus strand of JACCIE010000032.1, from coordinate 974,640 downwards.
ATCCACTCAATAGCCCCGGCCATGCCGTGAAATATGGGGAAGGTCCCCGCGCATACATCAGTATATACATATATATATATTTGGTGTGCGAGCGAGGGGATCATGCAGGGCGCGCCTCGCTGGGACTCTCGACCGGCCCTTTCTTCCCCCTCCTGTCGCTGTCGCCGCCGCCGCCGCTAGCTCCCCCCTTTGTTCGCTTGGGAAATTTGTCGTGTAATTGGTGCCGGGGATTCTGCAGCGCGGTGTATATTATCGTCGAGCGCGGGGCGTTTCACGCGCGTTTCTTTTTTGTCGCCTTGGGGGCCACCGCACGTAAAAATATATATGTATATGAATACGCTTCGAATCGGTTGGTTTTAAGGCGCGAGACACTTCCCTAAGGGATTGCCAAACGTACGATTGATTGAGTTATTTTATTTCCACCAGTGCGGAGTTACGAGGCCCGAGAGAATGACGCCCTTACGCGTCTTAAAAGATTACGTTTTTCGATTCTACAATCTTTTCCTTTTTTGCTAATTTTTACTTCGTATTATAACAATTTTTAACGTTAGTCACATTACGTTAAAAAGTAAGTTTGCTCACACGATTGATTGAAAAATATTAAAGAATAGACAAAGTATCTGAGAAACGTGTATTCGAGCCTGTATTACTGTATTACTATAGTTCAATTCATTGAGATCTTCAAGATTCTTTTGACTATAGGACAATACCATGTACAATTAAAAATAAACGAAAGTTGTCGTTCCCTGAATATACTTTAAAATAAGTAAATTTTGTTAAATATACTTTTGAAAAATTGCAGTCAACCGAAAATTAAAAATTATGCTTGTTGAAACACGCCCAAAATATATTTTACGTTCTTCGGACTAAGTCGTCTGTTAACATTCATGCATTTGCAACATGTGCTGTTAATTTAAAACGTATAATTCGTGGTTGGAATGGCTTTCGGAAATTCAACTGACATTCGGTTTTAATCGTGCGTATGTGCATATATATACTATATAATATATATATATACATAACGTGTATCCCAGCAACAAGTTATCAGAAATCTGTGAGTCCAGATGGCTCCAATCTCAAATAAATTATACCGTCGATCAAATGTAAATTTATTGTTTTGTATCAACCGAATTTTTGTATTTTTAACTCGTTGCCTTAAAAATATATATCATGTTTAATTGCATGAACGTTGATCGGACTTTTTATTTATAAAATTGAAATAAACAAATTCATTAATTAGTAATTCGTAGAATGCTTTTTGGATTTTATACTTTTACAGAAACTTGAAGTTTCAAATTTATATAATTTAAAAATATTTGCAATAGGTTTTGTATTTTGCTTACTGCTTATAGGTGTATTACCCGATGGCTCTGTGATTGATATTGTGTACATGACGATTGATGTTTTTTCAACCAAATTTTCTCGTGACAAATATACAGTAGTCATTCATTTCAAAATGAAATTTCTGTCTATTTAAAGGTTTGTTATAAATACGAATAATAGAATTGCAAATCCACTGACAATGTAAATGCGCACGTGAAACGTTGTTTCAAAATTATTGGCTCAGTCTCGATGGAAAAGATTTCACTCTTGACTTTAGCTTTTCGTTAGTCATTAAGTGTAAGGCCAAGGAAGGCTGAATGAAATAGCTCGTGTTTGAAAGCAAACAACATAACGCTTAGTATTTCACGCGAGTTTCTTTACAACAACTACTTATTTTAAATCCAAATTAAAGTTGAATGCCGGAGAAGAAAATAAAAAGTACTTTGTCGGTATTTTGTGTACAATGTTAAAGCAATGTCAGCCGATGTGAAATATAACGCGGATCAAATAAAGAAAACGGAAGCAAATTCATCGATATCTGTTGTGATAATTAAACAAAGCGTCGAGTACTCGTAGGTCATACCTAATTGTTCATAAATTAAGCGCCACGTTATAAGCATAAATCCGCGTATAAAAAGTATAAGACTGGCGCGGCTCCTATTTCATAAATAAATAAGCCCGACTTAAGTACGTACGCGGTTAAACAAAGAAAATCAAGCGAGCGTTGAAGGCTCCGTTCCGCTGAAAAAAGAATACAGACAAATTAACAGTATAGCAAACGAGGCGAGTACGCCAGTAACCTCCTCTCTAACTAGGCGCGCAGGCATATCACCGTACGCCATTAGTCCAACTGCCAAGAACCCACACACACACAGCGGAGGCTCGCTCGGCGCGCACAGGTGCATGCGGTAGCCTTCGCGAGCGCACTACTGTAATAGGGCGCGCAGTGTGTCGACTTCCGGCAGGCGGAATTCGCGGGCTCTCGGAACACATCGGCCGTCGGGCCGGCCGATCGAAATAGGTGGTCCGTCCGCGGTGGTCCATTTTTCGGGACTGCCTGCGGCCGTAGAGCAGCGAGCCCCCGAGCGAACCGTCAATTGTGACGAGGTCGCGGCTGTCGCCGGAGGAAGAGGCTGCAGCCGAGAGCGAGTTTTACCGTGCTCGTTGTATACTCGCCCGTATAGTTGCGCGCCGCGTGGAAAAAAAGAGAGCGCGAGCGATCGGCGCGCGCGCGCGCGAGATAACGACTCCTCGTCCGTTTGGTAATTGCCGTGCGTTACGTCACAAGTCGTCGCTCCGCGGCTCGGATTTTCACCGGTGTTTTGTGAATTTTTACGAGTTAAGAGGGCAGCTTATAGCCCTGTAGGGCGAGGTTCGGCCGGGGAAACGCTCCTTATAAGCACTTGGCCCGCGCGTTTATTTACATAAGCCGCTCCGTGGCTAAGCGAGCCTCAGCGAAATTCTAATTATATACGGCCGAGCTTGAGAGCCGCAGTTTAATGATCGGGGCAAACTCCATTCTGACTCAGCTGCAGTATCGATTACGGAAATAGTGCATGCAGCGCCCTAACCGCGCGATCGGCACCCGCGTTGGTTAAGCAGCTCCCGACCTCCGGCTTCTTAAAAAACCTAATATATTATTTATGAAGACGGGTAACCCAATATTTGCAGGCTGTGCGCAAGGACAATTGGTGCGAATGTTTGGCAAATAAGAGAGTCGCGCCCTCGGTCCCTCGTTAGCGTGCCACGGCGAGACGGCCGAGCCGCTGCGGCTGCGGCGCTTCCGCTCTTATCGCTCGACGTGCACATGGGCTGTACGCGGAGGGATATTGGACGGGTGTGCGCGGGAGGTGGCAGCTGTCCGGGCCGGGCAACCGGCGCTGCAAGGAGCTGAGATCCGCAAAAGCAGTCCATCGCGCCGGGGTCGGGAGCACGGCAGCAAGGCCACCGCAGGTCGCGCCGCAGGTACACAGAGGCGCGCGGCTCTCGGGAATTAGCGGGCGCTTTGGACTTCCGGGGAGTGCGCGCGCCCTGCCGGCGACCTCACGCGTGCATAATCGGCCTTGCCCCGGCGTAATTAGCCCCCGTGGAAGCTGCTCGCAAGAAGAGCCCCGGTGGGCTCCCGAGTGCGCAGCCATCCCCCCGGAGTAGCTCCGGCCGCTAATTTTATTAGGTCGTCAGCTGCTCGCGCGAGTTCGCCTCTTCCCCGCGCGCCGGCAGCGCCGCCCTCGCCCTTTCTACGAGGGCCACTCCAAGGATTTTTTTTCGAGCATCTCGAGACTGCCTCGCGGCCCGAGACGAGGCGGATTCCGCCGCGAGGGAATTCGAGCGCCGCGCGCCCGAGAGCGCAGAAGAACCGGGGAGATTAGCCGCGGTGTTTCGTTACGATTATATTCGGGAGCCGCGCCCTGGGACCTAGAAGAACTCGCCTCTCTACGCGCCTCCGCCCCTTTGTCGCCCCTTCCGCGCTTTTACCAACGAACCATCCCTCCTTTTTCACTGGACAATTCATTTACGGCCTCGAAATGGCTTTTTCCAATTTTACTAGAGAACTTGACGAGTGCAGGCAAAACAAACTTTTAAACTTTCGCCTACGCTTGCGCCTGCTTTGATCGTAATATTTCATTATTCAAAGTTATTGTGCGTAAAAAATATATAGCCTTGCAAGTCATTATAATTACTTTTTTATAATTGAATGTAGAAAAAGCAAATCAATATTTTTTTAGCCGTAGCAGATTGTTGTCAGGAACGAATAATTGGGAATAAAACTAAAGATAAAAATAACATTTTGTGCAACCTATATCTTCATAATTTCATCGCTTGCCGCATTATTTCTTGTTGGGTGTAACAATTACTGTACAGGATGCTTCAATTAACGTACTCTGATTTTTTACATATTTTTACTGTTTTACGAAAGTCGCTTGTACCACTCCGAGTTAATAATGTGCAGGCGATAATTAAGTGTAACGGCGTCAAATGTTTATTTATCTTTAGCCAATTGAACGTGGAATTGATGCATGATGTACTGTTAAAGATAAGTCCATCGTACATTAGAAAGCGTTTAACCTTATCAGAATTGATATTTTTCTTCTTCCCTTCTTGCAATAAAGCGAGCGTGTATATAACAGGGCAGTGTGCAATACAAACATCAAATATTCTTCCGCTCTCGGAGACATAACTCACTCTACTTAGAGCCAGAGACATGCGCGCGCGCGCGAACCTGCAAAAAAACGCCCCGCACAAGTCGGATATTAAAACGAACGTTTCCCCCGATACGATACGTTCGCATTACGTGCGGCTTTTACCCATATATACAGTCCGTAATCCGGCGAGTTCTTGCAATCGTGCGATCGATGGGGATTCCAGGTGGCTGCGCGACTCGCGCCAGCTCCTATCACGGATATATATACGTACAAGACGATAAAAGACTCGCTTGTCCTCGCTGCCAATCGTACGAGGAATTTGGAGGCCGAACAATGGCAAAGTTAAAAAAGATGAGATAGCGATAATTTAAAAGAACTCCCTATAGACTTTTGACACGTAGACCTGGATAAATTCTTAAGTTTTTTGTCGTTTTTTGTGTTATTATTTATGCTTTGCTACTAAATAAAAGATTATTAATTATTTAGTTATTATTCGTCAAATGATCATTCGTTTATTATTAAGATGAAGACTATACTATTTAAGCCGAGTGTTCGAAAGTTTAGCCTTCGTTTTAGCGAATGTTTTCAAATTATTACGTATATCACGTTGTACATAGTTTATGTAACGTAATTTGTTTCATAAGTCATCATTAATTAACAAATAACATAAGTCGTAATTTTACGTTTCAAGATTACAAATTATACATATCAGTATCTAGAATGAATACTCACTTAAATATAACAATCTTTCCAATATTTTACAACATGGTTTACGGTATACAGTAATAATAAGATAAAACAAATGCCACTCGAATAAACGTTAAACATTTTTGAATATTTCTTTGCTCAGCAGACTTTTAAAAAGCATATTGAGGAAGCGTGTGAATGATAGGACACCCAAATTAGCGAGGAAGAGAACTGATAAAACGGGAGCGGAAGGATGAAGGAGGACAGTCTTTTGAAAGTGAATTAACGCGCGCCGTGTCGTCATCATCACGTGGGTCAAAGGTGAGCTGGGGTCCGAGCACGAAATGGAAATAGACCATTGTATTCAAATGCGATCTGTCTGCGGTGTGCCCGCTTTTAAAGGGTCTCTTCGTCCCTCCCTCCGTCTCTCTTTCTCTCCCTCGACGGTAGCCCCAGTGCACGCCCCAGTGTCATTGGCCCGGCTGCTTGGAGGTTCCTCCTCGTAGTTTCCCTTCTCTCTCTAGCTTTCGCTCTCTCTCTCTCCGTCTCCTGCTATTGGGGAGCTCGGTTCTTTCGATTTTTTTTTTCATTGCGCGACCCATCGCAACGGCGAATTTTGTCGTTGCACAGGGAACGTTTCATTTACGGAAAAAACCATTAATTCGTCTGGGTGCACGAGTAGTTAAAAGCGAATTTGAACGTGCGCAGATGAGCGATTTATTCAATTCATCGAATGCGATGCCACACGTATAGTAACATTTTGAGATTATAACAATTTATGTTCATTTGGCAATAAAGTCAGTTTTGATTTTCGCCAACGAATAAAATGTTATTTTATCGTAGGAAGTAGAATGTTGAAAAAATCAAATTTGGGAATGGCATCGGTGCCTGGCAATCAAATAGCACTGATGTATTCGGAACGGATTACCGATGCGCCGCAGATACACGAAAATATATAATCCGAATAGCGTGCACCGCGTTCATTTCGTATGTTAATTAGCCGAAGGTCCTCCACTAGGAGTTCCCTTCGCGGGCAAACTGCATTGTTCGTCGACTGTGGACAGAAGAGCAGCAGAAGCGGGCATTCGCATATCATTGCTCGAGCGCTGCATCGGGCGCCAGCGCGATGTTTATGTATGTTTTACGAAAGCCCGTGATTATTATACGAGTTCAAAAGTTGAACGAACCCGGGTGAACATTGGCCACGCGGTCAAAAGAAATCGGTTGCGCATAGCTCGCGGGCCATTGGTTCCGCGGGCGGTGACAAAACTGCCGTGGCAGCGGCCCCGCGGCTCCCAGGCGCCCTCGGCGCACGTAAGAAACCCGGCCGGCTCAGCGTATATTAATGAGCGCGGCTAGGGCCCTCGAGCGCGCGCGCCCGTCGCGCTGCCCCATTAATCGATGCGTATGAATATTTATCGGCAGCCGTCGATTGACGCGCGCGAGCTTCTTTGACGCGTCGCGACGGGAGCTTCCGGCGCCCCCGCGCCCGCCCCTTTTAAAATGTCCCCGTATCAGCGTAAAAGCTCGCGGTGCACTGCGCCCTGCAGCTGAATTATGCAGCGCGCCCAGCCGCGGAAAGCCGCCCCGCTGCTTTCACGTGCCCCCGCTTTTTTTCCTTGGCGCTCCGGCTCACCGGTGCTTTTGGGATTACCAATCTCACCGCGTCTCTCTCCCTCTCTCTCTCCCTCTCTCTCGTTTGCCTGCATTTCCATTATTGTTCTGTTGTTTACTTCGATGGCTCTCTCGAGTCAAGAGTGAAATCGCAGCGTTCACTGAATTCATGTGTGCGTTACGTGCCGAGTGCGAGATGGCACAGACGCATCACTCCGTATGTAGGCACCGACCCGGCTGGATAACAGTAGAAAGTTGGAGATCTTAAGGCTGCGTAAGCCACAGCATCTCGCTCGTCTTTTCTCTTATAATGCACGCGTTCGACTTGTTAGAGGTGATCTTATAGAACTTGTTGTTCCATGGATGCGCGGCGAGATATGAAAGAAATCTTTCCGTGTTCAAGGGGCTCATCTGTTGAACTACCTGTCAGCGGCATTCGTCGTGTCACATCATTCGAGGGATTTAAACGGCTACTGAAGGTGCATATAGGCAAACGCGATGGTGTCATCTCATATCACGTTATTTATTTCATTTGTATTATGTTATTTTTCTATTGTGTGTTTGAAAGTATATGAATGTGTTTTTACTGGTAGATATTTAGTTTTTATGTAGTTGGACATTACGCTCTATCTGTCATTTTTATTTTCTTTTAACGTTCTATAATTACTATGATATTAATTTTGAATATTTTATCCGAGATGTTGTGCAATGCTATTTTATGTTATCGTGACATGCAATATGTTTGTAATTATTTACAATAAACAAGTATCTATATTTTGGCGAGTGAATGTTTATCTACTCAAGTGATTAGATTTTTTAATATAGTGCGATTCGAATGTAGGTTTCTGTTAAGTCACCGCAGGTGATGTTGAGCTTTTCTGAATACAGTATACGATTTTTGTAAAAGAGATATAAAGTAGAATATAAATATTACAGAATAGATGTCCTTGCGTAATACAAGTGCAGACTTATACTGTTGTAAGTATACGACCTTCACGGTATATTTACATTTAAGTTACATTTAATTTATACATAAGTGAACAATTTATTTTTTTTAATTAATTACGCTCAATTAAAATTTCTATACAGTGATCAATTTTATTAGGCGTTTTTGTATACATATAATTTATCTTTCATAGTGTCGTTATAGGAAGGGTGCAGAGAAGAGTTGAACATTTGGCGCTGATTCGTATTTGTAACAGTGCATTTTTATCTTTTTTGAGGCGAATACACACGACATATGGAACAATATTGACCCACTACTCAAGTCTCGACTCACTTAGCGACTATTCACTGTTTTTTGTTTGAATGTATGAGATCTACTGATTCACCGATGGTTGTAACAAAGAAATCATTTAATGAAATACAGAAAAGATTTCGAAATGGACTCTTAATTGGCCAGTAGAAAAAGGCACACCAAGCAAGACCGACCTACAGTGCCTTGATACGTCATCTACCGAAAACTTTGTACTCTAGCCGTACAAAGCAACCTTGTGTATACCGTATTCAGCATTAGACGAGAACAAGCCTCATGCGGGCTGGCAGGTGCAGTCAATTGAGCCGAGAAATATATCAATGCAACCAAGCTATAGTCCATTGTGCTGCAATTACAGAAACTCGACGTCTCGGCCGATACGTGGCGCTTACCGACACTACTGCCCCGCGTCGTGTACATGAACTCGTTCGCACTCTCTTCGTCACGAGTGAAGGCGGCCGTGCAGCAATGAAATGGAGCGCGTGAGAGACACTCGCGCTTAAAGGTCAATGTTTTCGGGACGGCCGCGCGCCGCCGCTAAAGGAGCCAAAGGAGATAAATAGGAGGTGGTGCGCGGCGAGAGATGTAGATATTGGTTGCTATGCCAACGTAGGAGCAGAGGCACTCGAGGCCCCGGCCGTGTGTATATATATGCCTACGCACGTATGTTGGGCGCGATTCGGAGCTGTAAGCGCGTCGCTGAAGCGCGAATATAATAGTCTCGGTCTCGCTCCTCGATGACGTACGTATGATTCTACAATCGGCCGTCTACGCACTGCGCATTTTTTTTAACGCCCGCACTCACATACGGATGTACGTAAGTGGAATGCGCGCGGGGCAATGTAGGAAGTGCGGCCCCCCTGAGGGAGCGACTCACGCTGTTATGTGTACGTAACTCGCGCGCGGATATAAATACGACACGTCCACCTTCGAAGCTAGTGGATCTGATGGAGAATGAGGAATAATGCCTTGGGCGGACACGTGCAGCCTGAGCTGCTGAAGAAACCGAGAAAGAAACTAACTGGCACGCGTCGATATTCGCGGCAAACTTTTCAAGGACTTGCGATATTCTTTTAAAAAAAAAGGAAAACATATTGCCCGACGGCATGAATTATAATGTTTTACATAGTTGAGCTTAAAATACATCATGCGGAGGATACTCTTGTACTCTTTTCCCAAATTCAAAAGACTCGGCTTTTTGCCATACAATGCAAGCTATATTTGTATCGAATTAACATAATCCTACCAATGAAAACTGAATTGGTGCTTTTTATATTCTAGAAATGATATCTCCTTCTAAACTAATACTCGTACAAGGCGCCAGAATGCACGTATAGTCTAATCTTTTATTTTAGAATTTATTTGCCACAAATTGGCACGTAATATCGGTATTTAACTTAAAATATTATTATTTGATATATCTTTTTAAATGTTTCTTAATAAGAATCCAATACATAAAGCTATTTTTATTCTGTACACAATTTCGCGAATCGATATATGCTTTAAAAGCGCAGCCCGAGTTTCTATTACATTTATACAGCAATCTCTGCACCTGAAAATCCGCCAATTTTTTCCTTTACCAGCGTGTCGATCGGCCTTAGCGTTCGGAAAGGCACGAAATTTCTTCGCGCACGTTGGCATACAAAGTGCGCATTTTTCCCATATATAAAAGCGGTCCGGGCGAAATCACTCTATATCCTCGACGCTTTCATCACACGCACGCTGAATACAGTAGAGCCAATGTGACTGGCTTCTATTTTCAACACCGTTGTCAATCATTACCGAGATGGTAATAATCAAGCTCCCCCAAGAGCTTCCGTGGAAGCTCGTACGGAGAGCACTGCTCCCCATAGAGCGTAACTCTAATTACGGCGTCACGGATCCAATAGGAAACGCATATAACGGACGTTTCGCTAAGAGGGGCGTTTCGCGCGCGGTGAGGCGACGATCGCAGCTTGCAAGCTCCAGCGACTGCATAGGTAAATGTCATTTGGACTTGAAGGCTTTTGCGACTGTGTGCGGCGTATACTATTCGAATACTGCAGCGATCCATTGGGATCGGTTTTAGTATTAACTTTAATGCCGCCAAATGGCCAGTTGCGATGAAAAGGGAATTTCGATCAGCAACGAAGTATTTGGAATACACTTTTTCGTTATCGTCATTACGAGTGAAGGATCAATGAACGCATTGAAAATGCTTTGTTATTAAAAAAGGAATTGTAATCAGCGGTATAACATGTATTGAAAGCTATTTCCAGAGATTATGTAGAATGAATAGAGCCCTTTGTAGCATGAATTTAATAGTTTTACCCTTTGTTATACATCGTGGTACAAAATGAACATTTTGCTACAGTTTGTACGACGTCTACTAAATGAATATTTCTCGGAACACATCAACCCAATTTTGTGTGGTTTTCACTTATAAATATGGAAAAGGAAAAATTTAAAATGTCCCTCTATGTTATATTGTTTGTTATATTGCCTTTCTGTATATTGGTTTCAATAAGAGATTTTCCCGTTTCAATATAAGATAAGGCGTATTGGATTTTAAGTGAGTGTTCGGCTAGAGACAGTTTGAAAGTTATTTTACAAGGAAAAGAAAGAGAAGTTGCAAACTATTTTCATCGAAAGTTGGTAAGGCTAGAAAAAGTGCCGTCTCGCCGCTCGGCGAAGTTGTCGCGTGCCCGGCCGCGGCTCGGCGAAGATATCGCTCGTCATTGGAGCCGGTCGTTAATTTATTACGCTAACGAAGCGGCTCGCGCGCCGAGATAAATCTCCCGGTGACCTACAAAAACAATTACAATTCCATTGAGGCGAGGGCCGTGCGCGCGACTACACGTCCCGCGGCTTTTGGGTAAGGTCAGGGGGCGGTCGGCCCCCAAGTTCTCGAAGGGAAGGCGATCTTTCACGGCGCATACACCCGGCCGCGGAATGCGCGATCGTTCGGCAACTATACCCTTCGAAGTTCCGCCGAATTCTGAGAGTAATTGCGCGCGCGGCCAAGTAATAAGGAGAAAGTTCGGCGGGGCCGCGGCCGCCCCTCTCGTGTCCCCCGTATTAAGAAGCCAAGCGGCCGACAATGCGCCCGGGATTTATCCCCGCGGCGTTCGTTAACGGCCGCGAGGATAAATCCTAAACGCGCAAGCGGCGAAAAAGGCCAGCGTCCCGGGCGCAGGCAGGGCAAGCTCGGCTTCCGGGGCGAGGACACGGCGCCCGCCCGAGTACGTGGACAGGCACAGGCGGCGGTGCGGGGGCTCGCCGCAAGTGGCCGCGGCCTACACGGCCCGATAACCGCCTTCCCCCCGCACCCCGATAAGGACCGCGCGCCGGCTTTTTCCCCGCCGGGGCTTTAATATCTCCCGGCTATGCGCGCTGCAGAGAGAAAGAGAGGCCTTTTTAATTATCTCCGGCTCTCTTATACTTTCTCACGCGCGCGCTCCGCTCCTCCCCGGCGCGCTCCTTTTTTCCACCGCCCGCGGTCGGGATCAACTTTTTTCCCCCCGGTTTCGAACATTTTAATTACGCCTTGTCGAGCCGTCCGGTTATGCGCGCTTTATCCGCCGCGCGAGAGAGGACCGTGTCCCCGATGCGCCGCCGGTTTCCGGGTTACTCAGTTACCTGCGCTCTCCACGTCGCTCATGCGCGCGACGTTTTCAAATTGACGGCCAAGCTACATCGCCCTTTCAGAGCGCCCGACGCTCGCCCCGACGCGCCTCCCGCCACCGAACAATTCCAATTGCTCATGATCTATGCATTGGGAACTTTTAACAGGAATTTCTTCCACGTCGGCTAGATAGCTGAGTATTCCTACGATTCTCCACTGATTAATGGATCTGTACTATTTTCTTTATGAGCACCCTCACAATTTATACAATAATTTGTCTGATATGACGAGTTATCTACATGTTACTACATCTAACGTGTTAAAAATAACGAAGAGGATTGTCAACGACACTTATCAACGAGCAATCGTGCGATAAAGTTTTTCATTTGCTTATAACAATATCAGGACGGCAAGGTAGATTTACGCTTGAGACTTGAGTCTCTCCTTATACGGTTGTTAGTTCGCTTCGCAAGAACGCCGTTTTAGTCCGATTGTGGATTTTGATTATAGAGAGATTAACGTCGGATCGTAACTACTCTGCCATTGCTCTAGCGATTCCTTTCAAGACCAGCTTCCGAGAGCATTTGAAGCATTAGTCAATGTGAATAGTTTTGTCTAATCGTGTACCATTGGCAAATTAGTACTGAACAAAGGCGCATCGTATTATTTAATTTTTAGTCATTGCAGTAGTTGCATTAAGAGCTGAGCAATTTATTTTATACTTTACGACTCTATTCTTTGATTAATTTTTATAATCTAGATGGGACTAAGCTCCTGAATATTGCTCTAGTTACTGCTTTTTGTTCTCCGATTCTTTTTATTTCAGTGCACTAAAAGTACGTCGTCGGTTTTTTAAAGTCTTTGTATAATCCGACCATTACAAAAGTGGTTAAATATTCCCATACTCCGAGTAGATTCATGATTAAATAAAAAAAAGTAATCTATCTAGGTGAATATACTATAATATAAATGGAGTGTAATTGTACGTTAAATCCAACAATGGAAACTGTGCATGCGTAATGTTGTTGATCAAGGTAATAACTAATGTCAATTATTACTGTTAAACTAGTTCATTTTAACACTACTTATTTCAGTTATTTATTCCGGGAATGAATACTGGTATTTATGACAGTAATAAAGCAACATACTTGAATAAAACTATTTAACAGATAAGTATAGTACAGCTGAGAGTTCGCCCAGGAGACTATAAACAGACAACTATTTAATGCAGATTTTAACTCGAAGCCTTTAACATCCAACCGTTGACATTTCATACCTGTGGTATAAGATAAGTATTTGCAGGGTTAGTACCTTATCCTACTGAATCCAATCGCCCGCAATCTCAAGCGAGTGCTTAACATTCATCGAGGACATTATCGTTACGCCCAGCAGCTGCTGCATCATCGCCCTTATCGAATAACGCATTATACACCATGAGAATTAAACAAATCTCGCAGTAAATACTTGGCAAACATTTGCCCTGGGCCGCCGGGTCACAGTGACCGTATCTTTCCGGCCTGGAACTCCGGCATCGACGTACCTCTCGATCCCTTTTTCCTCCCTCCTTGTTTGCCCCGGTTATTAGCCGTCGCTCCCCCGATGCGAAAAAAATTCTAATTCGCGCGCCGCTTATCTCTCACGACTTCGGACTGGCTCTTCGAGTGTTTGCCCTCGCAACCCTCGATTCTAGATGGGGATATCTGCCCGGGGAAATTTTTTTAATTTCTCCAAAAGTCCCGGGCGAGGCGCGGAGTGCTTTTGTTATTCCGGAACTTTTTCCATCGGACGCCTCGTGTCCTACGCCCACCGAACTCGTAAATAATGCCCAGGGATGAATTTTTGGCGGTGGCGACGAGAGGGAGATGGATTTTTATTCGGAAAATTCATTGGTGCCGATGGGGTATTATACATGGGTTTCGGTGGAGTGCTTCCAGCCGTCAGACGTCGTACAACTAGCTGTGAAAATGATCACTTTTTTACGGTGAACTCGTCCGTCCTGCCGATCCTCATATATATTCAAGATGCTCACTGTAGACTCTTGTTTTACGCTTCTGAATTTACTCACAAAATGTACTTTTCATCATCGTAACTGATAAAAGGCTTCAGGATTACGCGGCGATGATAGTGACTCGTAGAGGAACTGATTAAATGATTAAACATTGATCAAGAACTAGTCAATGGGAAACTAATTAAAAAGTTTTTGAAAAATGTCTAAAGGCTCATTATGAACTTTAATAATACTACTCTGGACTTTTATATCTTTCACGTCGTGGGGGTTTAATTTATTAAAAATTATACGCTGCAGCTTTGACTTTAAAGCCAAACTTCAAACAGCGAGCACACATAGTGCGCGCAAATTTAAAAAATCCCGCGCGCAGTTTAATAAAAGTCGCGCCAGTGCAGGGAAGCGGGTGAGGGGCAATTCCGCGCAATTACGCGGTCCGCGGAGCGCGTAATCCAGCGGATCAATTTGAATTTAAAACAGAGACTGAAAATCCGTTAAAGGCCCTCTGCACACGGAGCAACTCTTTAAACAGCTCATCACGCCCCGTCAAAAATGGCCACGATCCGCGGGGATAACGGGGAAAATGGACTCGAATCCCCGCGGCGCAATTGCAGGCGGTAACGAGTGCGGGGCCCGCGGCTGCGGGCCCTAATTGTTTTTCGCGCCCTTATCGCGCTCAGTGCCCCGCAATCTCGGCGGCCTGCGGTCGAATTAACCCCGGCGACGGAATGTATATTTGTTTTCACGAGCGGGCAAATGACTTTCGGGCCGGCGCGCCGGCCAACCGGGGGCCAACGCACCCACGGCGAGTAGCCCACGTCGAGCCGCATCAATTGCACGAATTAGCCGGTAACGAGAGTGCTTAGAGCCTTAACCCTCTGTATATCTGCGGCCCGCTCTCGTTTTTGCGCCTTTCGCCCGCGCGCCCGCCCGAGGCCTTTTTCCCTTGGCCCGCCTGTGGCCGCGCGGGCGTCGGGCCGCTCTTTATCTCCGTTATCAGGGCCTGCGCTCGCTCCGACTTACCGCTGCCCCGGGTTCCGTCCTGCTTTTTCCGGCTTAACACCGAGCGCACGTCCCGTTTGTGAGCTCTTCCGAGGAATGCGTGGAAAGTTTTGCCTGGGTCGACGACCAGACAAAGTGCAGGGGAAGCGTCCAAAAATTCTTACCTTCTTTTAATGCCTTTACTCTATAACGAACAGACTTTTCTCATCTTTTTATTTTAGTCAATTAACAATACTCTTAATGACATTATCATCTCAAGTCATTGTCAAAGTTGGTATACTTTTACTCGATTTTCCATTGTGATTTTGTACGATTATACTCGAATGATAGGTTGTAAGCCGAACTCGATCAATTCTAAAAATATATATTACATCTAGACGTTAAATTTATGAAACTGCAAATAAAAAATGAATTTTTCGGTTCTTCGCATAATTTCCGGTTTAACTATAGAACGTTTAAACAGTATTTTGTTGAAGAGTTTTGTTAAACAGTATACGTTCTTTAAAGTACTTTTTATTTTGTAAAGTCATCGTTAAATTATATTAATGATTTTATACTACTGATCATTTATTGATACTGTAAAGTACCGCTTATATATAGTCTAGTTGTAAAAAATAAAGTAGCTTTTCTCTTTTCTTATGGAGAAAAAAATAAATTACAACTACAATTCAAATTTAAAAAGTGGACACGTTTTCAGTGAAGAATAAAGCGATATAAATAACGTGGTAAGAAAAGTGGATTTTACCTTGGATGATTACTATAATCTAAGAAGACCTGGAGAGAAAACCGTAGAATTTTCTTCTTTGTTACACAATGTACATTTTAACAGTCATTAATTACTCCAAATCTGATTTACAGTCTATATCGAATCAACTCTATATCAAATATAATAGATATCTATATCAAACTATAATTAATATCCTGTAGATGTCATATGATAAACAATGAGTAAGTAATTATCAACTCTCACAATGATACAGCGCTCTGTAATTTTATATAAGTTTTGACTGCTATGTAAAAATTTTGCTCTCATGTAATATTAATTTGGATAAATTTTTCTGTCAGAGAATGAATCAAACTAAATAATTTGAATCACAGATTTATTCAGAATAAGACTGAGTACGCCATTAAATTAACGAAGATTTAAGCCAGTCATAATTCGGAATATAAATCAGTTCAAAACTTTATATGCCAATAATTTCATTATTGCTCTGTGACTTGAAATTGTTGTTATCATAATAGTAAATATTTTTTTATTGACATTTAAAATAGATTTTAGATTAAAAGTAATTAAAATAAATAATGGAAAAAATTAATAGTAAAAAACACGAGTGTTGTATAGTATCAGTATTGTTTATATATTTTCTAAATATACAGGATAACGTTTGAAAATGTGAATATTTAAAAATAATTTGTTGAATAAATAATTTAAACTTTTATAAAGTAGAATTTTTATGACGTGTTCAATGTAAATCTGAGCATTTAAAAAATTCCTAGATTTATGGCACAAATTATTTTTTCCTTCAAGCAGAAGATTACGTTACGTAAATTAGATTTCACACTTATTTAATAAAGATTTTTTAAATAACAAACTAACAACTATATGGAGTTAAATCCTATGCTCAGACAAGCAACTTAAATAGAGCTGAGTAACTCGTCCTTCTAAACAAATATTAGATGAATATTAATGCCGCACTTTATTCCTGGGCAGTTTTACTCATACAGTAAAAATCTCCGGATATTAAAGCATTGTACTCAATTTAAACTAAAATGATTGTAAACCGGAAATGTTGCACTGTAATCGTTAGAATGAAATGATATAATCTTAGTTCATAAACATAAGAAAACGAAGGTAAAAAAGCAGCATTTAGTCGCTTTTTCAGAAATAGAAAATGAATATTATATAAATTGACAGTACATTTGACTACATTGATAACAGGACTTAGTAATTCTAACAAAGAAAGAGAAAAAGCGACGTCTTTAACGTATTATTTTGACCTAGAATAATTCCCATGGTAATTATATACAATAGGCAGACATATTAGAGTCAATTAATGCACACGTGTTCAATTTATAAATATATGCTATTCTCATAGTTTCTAAACGGATACGTTTTAATTTAACGCATTTTTAATAATTATTAAGTTTTTGCTTCATGCGATAAATGGATTCCGTTTTCTTTGCTCTTTGACTTATGCAATATACCTTTCTCAATCTTTCTCTTACCCGACTCCGTTTTTTTCGCTCCTCCCTTCCTTCTCGTTCTAAGTGGAGGCGGAAACGTTGGGCGTCGAGAAATTATCATGCGCAACTACGCTGTCAGTGAGTAGCGCGGCCTACCGTTTAATAAACGAGGCGAGAGCTAGCACGACTACCAAGCGATGAGACCTAATTAAATAGAAAAAGCAACTCGTTCGGTTTTACTATGCAATGCCCGACTTTAAATGGCAGTCTATAAAAGATGTGAAATTAAATTTTTATTTTCTTATATTCTATTACCGTATTCCAAAATATGGTAAATTTACTTTTGAGAATACTAAATTTTATATTTCAGTGTCATTTCAATTAGGTTATTTTATATATGAGCAATATAAGAGACAATATAGTACCTTAAATGAGTCTTAGTATATACGAAATTTGGCAACATTTCAAATAGTATTATTATTTTAGATTCGTGCCATAAAAGGGATGTGCAAATATTTTGCTTTGTAGGTTAAGGGTGTAATATTTCTTAAAATTAAATTTAAATGTTATTAATCTTTACGATTGCAGTAACAATAACCGCAACTCAATCTTATTTTATTTTCCAGTATATATTTGAAATGAAATATCACATTTAGTATTAACTTATACGCTAACAAAGATAATCCCGAGGATAATCCCTTTTTGATTGATTAATTAACAATCAGAAATACATAAAATTAAAAGATATATGTCGATACTCGACACTAGATACATAATTATTAATTGGACTTTAATTATAAATTGTGTACAATTTAAAATATTTCTTAATTTCGTCGAGTGAAAGTTGACTCGGTTAAATGTCAATTTAAATTATCATATAAAGAATTGTACAGTGGTGTAACCCGGTGGACAACATAAAAGATTCCTTTCCTTATCTCAAGAATGTACTAACAAATAGTTGTTATTCTTTAACGAGTAAAGTATTGAAATAAGAAGTAAGTTTGTAATGCTGTTGTTGTTGAGCAAAGCGATATGGCTAAGATGAAATTTGAGTGCGCAACAGTATATATTAGACAAAAATGAAACTGTAGTTTGTCTCCTTGTTTAGCCCCTAAATAAAATTCCGTTTATTCCTTACAAGTACGGTAAACATGAAATTACTCGTGTCCATGCATAACAATGAAAAATTCAATTCTGGCATTCTCCTTCGTTACCTTCAAGTGCGCGGGCCGTTTCGTATCATACCTTTCATCTCCCCGTTCCTAGCAAACTTTACCCCTGTTCTCGGCGGAAAATCAAATTTTCAACGTTATTAATACGATGTTTGAGGCCATAACGAGTAAGTGGGCCCTTAACAGTATTAAAATTCCGATGGCGTTCAAAATCTGCACGTGCAAGACAAATACATTAGGTGGAAATGAATTCCGATAAAAAATGCTAATGGCTAAGTTGCGTCGTCCGTAAAAATTTTATCGAATCAACGGTCGTCGTGCTTGAAAATTCATTTAACCTAGATGCATTTTTTGTCCGAGTCTCGAATCACCTAAGACAATTTGATGTGCAGTGCGCGCAATATCGCTTACTTCCTACTTAACTGCCTCGCTTGAAAATCTCAACGAGCGCCCCACGTCTTACTCAGCCCATAGCAATTAGGCATTGCGCGGCGAAAGGGCTTGTACCGGGTATTCTACTTGGGTGTATCTTTATTTCCTGCCAATAAAAGGAACCTCGTCCATTTACACGCCCGTATAAAAATCAGCCGCATAGACTTACTGTAGATAAATAACGCTACAGTACGGTGACGTAAGTTCATTGCGTGAGAATGATTTTTTTTTATTTAAGAACGGAATCGCTTTGGTGCCGTTGACCTTTGAAATAAATTGACTGGAATGGGAAGTTGGCGCGGAACAGCGCAGTGCGCGTTTTAATAGACGTAACGTCCGGCAAATATTTTTACTGGGATAACGTATCAAGCTTATTAAATTAATATTACACGGTGTAGATCCGTCGGTAGTGCCCCACTTAACGTAATCTTTCCTTAAATTCATTAAAGTTCTTGGAAAAATAATTGATAAATTACCGCGGACCCTTGCAGTCGGGCGCGCTCGCCGCACTATAAACACTAATTTACAAATATACTTATATATAAGAGTTCTTGTTTCATAAACACGAGGCCTACATCCAGGACAAAGAAGCGTTATTCGTATTACAATAAAAAGAGCCTGTATAAGCTCCTCGGAGTTGGACTCGCGTGCCTAGCAGCTCATCGCTTGTCATACGCACGACATTATAGCAGCAGCCAACAAGGAGGAGAAATTATAAAAGCCCGGAGCTTGCTTTTTCGACGCGCGTGGAAGACTCTGCCGTGCCAGTTTTATTTATCGCGCCTCCTTATCAAAGGTAAACGGAATATGTATAGATATATACGTGGGGCGCATACTCACTGGATGCTCGCGGGCTCGGGCGGCGCCGCGTCTTCCAACGGTCCGAGTACGGGTCCGCCGGGGGTTAGCCTGCCGAGGTTAACGCTCCAACTTCCGGCCGGCCATGTGAGGCGGTCATCGGCGATCGCCTCCGATCGGCACGTCTGCCCATAAGGCAGTCGGGCGCGGACAAAGGAGAAGAGCACACGCCCACCGCTCGGGGCTCGCGCGCCGCGGGCCGCTCGCCAAGTCGCCCGCGTCAAACTGAGAGATAATTGTGCGCGCTATCGTCTCGAAGCCTCGGGCCGGCTTCCCCTGCGCGCGAGCGCCTCCTCCTCCCTCTCCGCGTGCCTCTGTGCACGCGGGCGTGGGAGTGACGCGTGGGAGCGCGCGCGGTGACGCCGGGAGTGGGGGCCGCGCCCGCGCTTGTTTAACTCGCCCGCGTGAAAGTCGCGATTTTTTTCCCCGAATTCCGCGCAGCGGCGGATTTTTCTACCGGGCTCGGCGCGCCCGGCGCGCCCGACGCGCTCGCCTCGGACGATTTGTTCCGCGGTGGAGCGCGTCTCTACAGTCCTACCGCTATATGGTTAAGTGTTTAATGTAATTGCTGCAGTACGCGGGTGCCTTTTTTCTCGGCCCTGCCTCTCTCGCCTCGTCCCCCGCTCTCATTCCGTAACCGCTTTTAACGACTTTGTCTAATAGCACGGGTATTTGTGTCAGTGGACATCAGTGTAGCTGTCTTCCTGCGAGTCTGCAACAATTTTATTGCTTTGATAGACTGCTTTAATCTACTTTATATGTTTAAACATTTACTTTTTCAATAAACGTGTTACTTTCGATTGATCTGTTACATATGGGATTCTACTTACATGAAAAAGCTCGATATGATGAAAAAATGAAAAACACTAATTTAGCTGTTCAAGTTCAGCGATGTTTGTAAATGTTTTTGATTCATCGTATTCAAGAGTGTACGTCGAATAGGAGATTTAAAACATCATTGGAGGATAGAAAACGTGTGAATAAACTAGACATGCATCATAAATAACGCTTACGAAATATACTACAGTGCAATGAATGAGTTGTTTTTCCAACAATTTTATTATTTTCCTTTGTTTTAAAATTTTTTTTAGAACCTTGCACGTACGCGTCAAAGTGTCACGAATAAACAGTGTCACATTTTTAAAATAATATTTTTAATTTTAGTTTTTTAATTTCTGTCAGCTTGTTTAAAAGTCTATCACGCTGATTTAACCAATGTGCGGTTGATCCGAGGGTTCATCTCGTACCCTGTACCGACTCCATATCTCGCTTGCGTGTGAATATAATATGTGATCGCCTTATGAGGTTATGACTGAAGATTCAGTTTATATCTTTTAAACTGAATGAATTTCCGCTTATTTAAAAAATGTGTGTCAGTTTTATCTGTGTGTGATATCTTTTAAGCCTTGATTCGGTATGTTCGGGGAATACCCGGATTATGTAGTGTAGCCCGCATATTCGTCCAGATGCAAATGAATTTTTTCTACGTGATAATCCTTTCATTATACAGTCTCGACATTAAACGTGTTAAATACTAAGAACGGTGGTTAGCTCTGAAGAAGAAATGAGAACGAGTATTTTTTGCTAAATTTTCGAAATAATTTTCTAGAGGATGAAAATCTCACTGTTCGTAGAACGATTTTGTTGAAAAGCTTTGTCAGACAGTATCAAATAACAACATAAAGTTTGAAGCGACGTTTAGCATATAATTTAGAAGCTCGAAAATAACGTCCGCTTGTATTATGTCATGAATTCCAGCACCTTCACTTACTAACAAATAAATCCTTGACTATATACTTTGCAGGTAAATTACAGCGACAATTGCTTAAGCCGTTAGCACCACATAATGCAGCAACAATGCCGACCGCGAATAATGCAGCGTGGAAAGCCACTAAACGAAGAAGTAAGCTGGCAATAAATAAATGGAAAGAGAAGCTCGGGGCGCGTGTGTATATAGGGGTGTAACTGGGCGGTCTGGGGGAGGGGGGAGGGGGGGGGCGGACAATAAGTGGCCGCGGGTTCGGAAAAATAAGTGGCCCGTATTCAAAATCGCCCCCGTAAATCGAGGCTTTCACGCGGCTCATTCATTCCGTCTAAATTCATAAATACACACGCGAGACGTAGGTAATGCTCGGGCGGCTCGGCGGCGATACCCGTGCACTTACAGAGCCGCCGCGGGCAATCGTAATAATTCATCGGCGCTTAAAACCGCCCTCTCTTCATAATTAACAAAAGAGCATTATGTCGGCCGTCGGGCATTTGGCTGGGGCGTCGGGCGCCCCGGACTACGGGCACGAGTCGGCCTCGCGTGTGCGGCCCAGCTCCTCGCCCGGCCGCGGCGCCGCGCGGCAAAAGTAGCACCTGGGACTCGAGTGCCGATCGTTAATTACCGTCGCCTGGCCCCCGGGCGCGCCATTACACGCGCCCGGTTCCGCGCCCCTCGGAGCCGCCGCCCGCCGACCCGGGGAGCGCTGACCCCACGCCCCGAGATGAAAGAACGGATCGATCTCCCCTGGACCCCCACGGCTGGCATTAATGATTTCCCGCGGAATTCCCTGATTGCCGTGTGAATTATGCCGGGCGACGGGGCCGACGCCGCCGACGCCGCCGACGCCGCCTCGTGAATACATTGCCGGAAATCCGCTTCCTCGGCGCCTTTTTCCCGAGCTTTTTCCGGATCCTATCCCACCTTTGACCCGCGGATCCTGAGAGGCTGCTTTAATAATAACGGCGGGGTTAGCGCGTCGCGAGACTCGTTGCCGACCAACTTTTCCTATGAATGAGGAATTCCCCGGGAAGCGAGAGACATCGGCCGCGATGGACCTGCCGCGCACCTCGCCGACGCAAGCCCAGAGTCCGGATAGCTTGCCCCTGCAGCCGACTGCCGATTCAACACATTCTCCAATGAATAACCGCTCGGTCGGATGGAGCGCTCTAGGCAATCGCATATTTTACTAAATAACTCTCTCCCCTCTCGTAAACAGTCCGCGCGTGCGCTCACGACTCGTGTGTACTTTGGCCTTTAGTGTATATATCATTATAATCAACAAATTGATAATTGTTCCTTCCCAAAATGAATTTACGCTGCATCGCGAGCCTATAATTATTTTTTATCGAGCACTTAAAACATCAAAGGCATTTCATTGTAGTCGAAATAATTAGGTTTACAGAAAACGATAGCGGGATAATTGCTCAAGTAAAGGTTTACAGGGCATTATAATTTCGTTAAATCTTTTTTGCATACACTAAAATTTTATTGTCCTCGCAGTTTTATATGTTAAGCCGATCGAGTTATGTGTTCATAATTTCGGAAAGAAATACCTTTTAAAAATTAACATCGCCATTACATACGTTAAATTGACGTTGAAAAAAGAAAAATGACATCGGTTGATCGTAAAAATTATTAATTCGCAATAGCCAAATGAAAAGAGCTGGCAATCGTTTACTCTCCCCAATTAGTATACAAGTTCATTTTGAATAATTATTTTTGTTATACATTTATGTGCTGTAAATTAATAAAGAATGCAAATTGCATAATTTCCAAGTATAAAATCAAATTTTAAATAATTAATTTTACGCTACCTCGATGCAGTGATCCGTGTAACAGACGCCCTCCCTCTCAGCACGTCAGGCTGTCTGGAACAAAATACGTACATTACTCAAATGTTGCTTACAGCTCAAACAAGTACATGTACTTGTCCAGTATTAGTGGGTAAACGCGAAAGTGTTTCAGAATGGAAAATCATCGTAAGGTTGAAGCGACGCTCCGTCCATTGATTAGTACGATAGTAAAGGCGATCATGGGCGTTGGGGAGTTCCGTTGGAAAATCGACCGATGAACAAAGGCGAGACAAGGGCGGCGAGAGCGAAGCAAAACGCAATCGGGCCGCTCATCCGTCAGAGTATCGAGGCTGAGGCGCGTCCCAGAGTCTGCCGGGTGGAGAATGTTTATAGAGAAAACACCTTGAAAAGTCGACTGGAGCGAGTGGCGCGTAAAGCGGTTCGGCCGGGCTATCTCTCCCGTCCCCATGGCGGGCGCGTTTCCCGGGCTATATGCACCGCGCGCGCATAATGCCGCCGCGTCCCCGCGAGCGCCTCCCCCCGATGCATACACGAGGGGGGCGTGAGCTGCGAATCCCCGGTTTCTCCTTCTGGCTCTGGGCTTGGCGCGGCGCGGAGCCGAGGGGCTGCCGGGAGGCGGGCAGGCCTCGAGTAGACCGGGAGCTCGCAGCCTCGCAGCGGCCCAAGGAGAAGAAGACGAAAGAGAGAGGGCCGGGAGGGCGCGGGCGGCGGCGGTGGCGGCGGCGGCGCGCGAGCCGCTTTTGTCGCGAGGGGCTCTTTTGTCGGGTCGACAAAGCCCGAGGTATCCATCCTTCAAATGTGGAGCAGCTGCCATCGAATGCCCTTATCCGCGTCCCTCTCTCTCTCGGCAACTAGATCCGCGCCTAGGGCCGTGCGACCGCCTGTGTGCCTCGCCCACCGTTGAGCCTCGAGCCCGTCTTTATCTCGGCTTTCATATTCGCGAGGCTGTTCACGAGTCCGCCTAATAGCTTAATGCCTTGGGTTCGGGCAGGCGCGGCCTCAATTGGAACTCGAGTCTACGGAAATATTGACGCGCTTCTTTTGTCTTTTGCCGCGCGCCGGGACTCTCCCGCTGATTAAAATATCGCGAATACCGGGGCAGCGTCTTTGAGCGAGCCGCCGCGGCTTCGGAAATCATTACGCCGCCGCCCTGCCCTCTTTTTCATTTGGAAATTTATCTTTTTCCCTTTGGCCCCGCACCTCCGCGGAGTGTTTTCACCTCCGCGCTTTTAGATTAAAAAAATAGCGAATAGGTGCTCGAGGCTTTTCATTATCGCGCGCGGCGCATCTTTGTAATCAATCCGAGGACGCGGGCCCCCCAGCCTCCCCTGCTCCTCTATCAAACTGATCGTTATAAATTGATTAGAAGTTGCCCGTGAAACCGTATACTGGCCCACACCTATGCACAATTTATCTAATGATCCTCGGAGACAATGATCGGTACCTCGTCTAGATTACTAGCTCTGCGGCTAACGATATTTCAACCGTTTCCTTCCCATTTATCAAACACTACATCCGTCACGTTAAAAATGCACTCTAACGAGTATACGGCCAACGTTTCTTTCTACCCGCATCAAGCATTTATATACAGCTTTCAGTTTTTATCAATTTTGTTCAACATTTTAGAGAAAAACTCTAATGATTATAAAAATTCTAACGTCCGAATGGAGGCTCAAACTGTTAACGAGCAACCCAAGTGCTTCCCAACAACTCTTGTAAAAGTATAATTTTTTAATTGTTAGTCTGCACAAAGGGACCTATGCTCTTGTCTCGATCCCGTGTGTAACAGCGAGTACCACGCACTCTGTAATTTATTGCGAACTACTTAGTTAATTAAGCGGCTTCCGGGATGCACTCGGAAAATTTGTAAAATTATTATCCGAAAATCTCTCTCTCTCTCTCTCGGCGCTCCCTCGAAGCTTTGGCGGGGCGATAACGCGGGTTGCGGCCTCCGCCCGGCGCGTCACAGGGCCCGCAAAAACGGCGCCCGGCCCCCGGCCCCCGGTCCCCGGCATTTAAAAGCCCGTCAAAGGGGCAAAGTTCGATCACCCCTTTCTCCGCGTAATGCGGCTCGGAGCCGCTATCAGGCTGCGGCCCGAGTGCCGCCAGCGGCTTAAAATCCGAAAACGCATCGGCTCGACGAGGGCGAGGCCGCCGAGTACTTATAATCCCTTCGCGAGGGGGCGCGCGAGGAGGCATTCCTTAAAATTAGTGTCTTGGCCGCTTCTCCCCCGGGGCTGTATTAAAGGTAGTGACGTTTTTAGCGAAATCATTATGTTAATGGCGCGAACGGGGCCACCCGAGGAAAGTGCCGCCCGCTGCTTTTTAGCCCACCCCGCCCGACTACCTTCCTCCCTCCCGCCTGGCCCTTGAGCTCGAGCCGGCGCGCGCGCGCGCGCTCGTCTTCTCCTTTTCGCCTCCTTTCCCTTCCCATCCTCCTTTATATATCTCCTTTTACACTTTTTTTCGACCAAGCTTCGACCAGTTTTTCGAGCAAGCTTCGAGCGATGCCCTTTTTCTCTTTGAATTCCAAGTTATAGCGCGGTAAGGCGCTAAGCTCAGTTTCTCGCGAACCACTGGCCAACGGATTCAAATCCGCTCTTGTGTATCCGTGCATCCGTGCTTTTTTCTACGACGAGTTTTCAGCTCTTAATGCTCCAGCATATATATGAATACGCATGCAAGATGCGATGCGACTCTTTTCCCTCTTTAGCTAGAAAGCTTTGTAATGGCGGAGCGAGAAAAAGTTCAACATTTCAATAAGCGACTGACTCATACATGCGCTCGTAAAACTTTCAGATTCGTCATACTCGTGAGATGAAAGTCTCCGTATCGCAATCATCCAAAAAACTTAAATGCTGTGCAATCCAATTGACTTTAAAAAAATTCATCATAGATATTAAAATCCTAGTAATATATAGACGATTTTTATGAAAGTACACGTAGGTGATCAACACTTTCCGAGTCTCAGCACTCTATTTCACAACCATAATTAAACTATCTAATTAAAAATGTATGGATTATGTTTATACGTTATATATGCTTATGAATTTAAAGAAAATGCATACAAGTTTGAACTTGCCAATATTATGTATACGCGGTGCGCATTTAAAACACTGTTCGCATTGTTCAAACTTCCAACTTTAATGAATTTATTATTCTCAATTATAAGTTTACAAAGTTTTGCTAAATCTGCTGACCTCAAAACTATGTACCTGTATTCCTATTTTCATGCCTTGAAAAGTTTCAAGAAAATTTATTTTAACAGATGATATACTCAGCTTTAAATTAAATAAACTTTTTATAATATTATTTTTTCCAATTGTTAATTTACAAAGCTTAAGTTTATATATAAAAAAGAAAATATATTGTAATTTTTGAGTAAAATAATTCATTCAAACGAATATAAAAAGAATGGTTTATAAATGAATAAGTTCCATATTGATTTTCATTTTTATTAATAAGAATATATTTATAGAGAGAGATTAAACTGTCCTGCTTTAGACTTGCTATTGTATTATACATTTCCTAAAATATAGTAAAATAAATGTTTGATAATGCATGGAAATCTATCATTATATTGATATGATTATTGAGTATAACAAAAGTCTAAAATTCTCTAATTAATGTAGTTGTCCTTTAGCTATAATGTATGTTATAAAAAGTATAGATTATTATTATCTAAAACAGTTGCGTCATTTCCTTAACCTATTATTCTTATCTAATTCGGAATACTATTTCCGTAATAGAACCTTCATCCAAAGATTGAATCAAATATTGGTAAGCTAATGAAAACGTGTATATTATAATCGTTATTTTTAAAAATAAGTTTTTTGTCACATAATTATAAGAAGATTTAAATACATTTAATACTAAGTAAATGAAATTTAAGTTTTCGTTTCATTTACGACCCTACTATAGTCTTGACATTTTTTTAAAATTTTTTTACATTTTTTTAAGTTTTTTGGTATTAGGCTATGAATTATTTTGCTTTTGCATTACGTTTAACAACTGACAAATTTACTGCATCAAGTAAATAATAAATTAGAATATTTTAAAATAATGTAATTTATGAAAAAAAATTAATTAAAAACATTGATAATTTTGTCCAATATTTGTATGTTAATTATATATGCTAATAGTATTAGAGATAATGATAGTTGTAATAATTAAGTTAGTCCAAGAGAGCAGTTGATGATTTATACAGTTACTCTTAAAAATATCGAAATCAATAACTGTGAATTAATGAAATTTGGAATGCGATTTTTTGCGCGGTGCCTATACAATGGGGTTAGATTGTTTGAATAAAGGGATTTGACTGCACAATTGCAGTATAAAGTTGGTTGTCCACGAGGCAAGACGGAGGGGCGACGAATCTGCAGCGTACAGTCGGTACAAGAGTCGGGGCAACCGAAGACCGGAGGCAATAAGTTTGAAAACCTAGTCGCTAAGCGAGGAAGCTTATGCAGATTATGGCTTTCCTCTCGGCTCCACGCGTGCAGTGTGTACACACTCGAGTTGGCGGGATTTCCGCGATGAGTTGCGTTCGGCGCAGTGTCGTGCGATTAACATACGCCCACCGTGCGCGGAGGGAGGAATAATTAATTTAGCCGGGCGCGCTTAAGCGCCTCGATAAGTGAAGTTGCACCGAGAGGTGCATAAACTCGTGTGCGCCCGCCGCCCGCCGCCCCCTGCACTCGATGCCGCGATTAATTTAGGTCTGATTTATTCTCCGCGCGAGGTGACGTGTTGCGAGAGCGATTCGCTTTTATGAGGCCGCGGGCGGATTTTCGTTCATTTGCCGCGCCCTTTGTCATGGAATTGGTACGATTGTTGTAAATAACGCCTTCGTCGCAGCTCTCCATTGTTTGGCTAGGACACGCGCAACTATTTGATTAAAAGGGCTTTATAAATCTTGGGAATTATGCGCGGTGAATTCCGCCGTGGCAAAAAGTCATTGGAAAAGCGGAGAAAGCGGGAGGAGCGGCGAGCCGCGGCGCTCGAACGTACCAACTTACACGGATGACTTCCCAGGCAATGTCCATTAGGTAGCATTTAATCCCAGGGGAAAATGGTAAGTTGTCCGCAAATATTTAACCGAAAGTATGAAGGAAGTTGGCTGCCAATGCGTTTGATAGGGCTTAACGTGCCATTAAACACTTCCGGGTCACAAGGAACTTTATATCGTATCGTTGCCTTTTGCGGTTGTAAATTTTGCGTCAGTTGGTGAGGCATTCCTCGCATTGTGCCGAGCGGCTCGGGCGCACAATGCGCAGGGCGCGAGCGGCTTTTGACGGGTCGCGCGCGCGCGCTCGTATACGTGACGGCGCACAATTAGTCGCGGGGAATATGTATAGGCGCATTTTGTCCGGGCCCCGGGCGATCGTGCGAGCGGCCTGCAGTCGCGGCTCACGACCTCCGGTCCACCGGCCCGTCCTTTTCCCCCGGACGAGCGTTTACTTACAATCGATATGTTCCGCTCCTCTTTAAAAAGCTTTACTCCCAAATCAACGAGCCTTGTCACGTAGCCGCGTGAAATGAATTTGGCCGCAACCGTTGAACGGCCTCGTAAGTGCACCGTCCGGCTGCTCAAATTATTAAGCTCGATGCCAGCCAGCAATCGCTTGACTCGCCAGGAGAGAATTGGTCGATCGGCGGTTGGCGTTGGGAGCGCGGGCGTTCGCCGCGGCCATTGATTTCCATCGAGCGGGCATTTGCGCGCCCGCAGACAAAGGTCCCGCGGAGGGCAGGAGGCCTCTGGGCCAGCGCCCGTGAAAGCACTTGGCGCACACTCGGGATGGAGGAGCGCGGGGCGAGTGGCCCCGCGGCCCATTGATCCGGCGGCCCTCGTCAAAATCGGAGATTTTCCGGCCCCGGGCGGGGATTCCGCGCGCGCCGCGCGCCCCGGGGAACAATGGGCCGCGTTCGTGGCCCCGCACAATTAGCCGCGCGGGCCACTTTGTCCGGCGATCGTGCGCGCCGCCCGCGCCCGAGGCTCACGGGCTCCTTTTTCCCCGGCTTAGCCGGGGAGTCCGCGCGCCCGAGCGCCGGCTGACGGATCGCGGGCCTGGGGGGCTCGCGCCTCCGGACACTCGCTCCCCGGCTGCGCGCGACTCCGGGTCAAACGGACTCGTTGGATTAGAGTGAGTTATACTCGGGGCGAGCACTCGAGGAAAGATGCATAGTGGCCCGGGTGGGGGGAGAGAGCCGACCCCGCTCCTGGGAAAATGTATTAAATGGGACTGGCGCCGAGATTAATAACGGAGCGCCGGGGAAAAAATTTCATTTAGCCCAAGTACGGCTCGAGTTTTCCCGGGGACGACAACTTCCGCGGGAAAGGTGGCCCGGCAGACGCTCCCGAATCTTGGAGCCGGAACCTTCGGCCCGAGCTCCGGGGAGGTTCCGGGCGCCGCCGAGGACGACCGGGCACGCGTCCCAATGGGCCTCTTCCTCTGTAACGCTCGTCGGCAACGATGGGGCCTTTGGCTGTAAGACCAGCCGTTAAGTCGCGCGGGCATGAAATTAGCGGGCAGGAGGCGCCCGGCCAGCCGATTCAATAATCTCCGCCAATAAAACAGAGGCGGCGCTGCATTACCGACGTTATATACTTCATTCTCTATTACGACCTATTGGTTATATACAGGCGCTTTAACAGCGCCGTAACGGCCGAAGAGTCGGGTGGCCCTCCGGCGGCCGGCTCCTCCGAGGAATTCCGCGCGCAATCGAGGGCCGGCGGGCGGCCCGGTCTCATCAGCGCGGTCCATCGACCGCGGAGAAAAAGCGGGCGGCGGTATTGGACGCGGGCGCAACTGCCCCCGGGCTGGATGGGAGGCTGCGCCCCCGCGCCCGATGGCTCTCTCCGCGCGGCGAGATGTTCGGCATTTTAATGAGGAAGCCGGCGTTTACGCTCGGCGCGGCGCGCATCGCTGGCGGTCCGGCCCCGTCCACCTTCCCGGCCCGCCCGCGATTCGTCCTCGCGCCCGCGTTGTCGCTCGCCCTTGGCAGCGGCCGCGCCCGCCTATCATCTTTCTTCGGCGAATCCGGGGGGCGGAAAAGGCGCGCGCGGAATAACTGCCCCCCGATGCATTAGCCCGGCGCTCGGCGGCCCCTGCATATAATGAACCGGCGCTCGGGGCTCCTTTGATCGATAGGAGCCCCGGAGCCCCGGAGCCCGGGGCGCCCGCCCGACTTATGGGATTTGGATGTCTAATGAATTCCTCGGCGGCCCCGCAGGATTAATTTTGGGGGAGGGCGTGCGGGTGAGCGGCAACAATTAGAGGGGCCTTCGAGATTAGCGAGCGCGGCTAAGTCACGGGGCACTTGACGGGCCCGCGGCGGCTTCAATTGAATCGCGCAGGTTACGTGCGCCGCCTCTCCCGAGCCCCGGCCCCGGCCCCGGCCTGCCTCCGCCGGAAAAACCGATGAAGGATTGCGCCGGATTATTGACGCCCGCACGAGCCTCATAGACTCGGGCCCCGGGCGATCCGATCTGCACCTCCCGAGCTTCGCGCCGACAAAAGACGCACTTTCCGCGATGTATGGGTCCCGCTTCTAATCCTGGCACGGCCTCCTCGGCCTCCTCTACACTCAAATTAACTTTATCGCCTTCAAATTCTACTCTTCTCCATCACTTTATGTCGCTCCTTCCAATCTAAAGGCCTATCAAATTAACTCCAATGGAGTAAAAACCAACAAAGCCTTCGATTCAAATAGCCACTTGCATTCGAATCCTCGCTCCAAGTAATCCAAAGCTCCGATTACAATATAATATCATGCTCTTACGCAAGAGCATCATTTACTCTTGAGTAATCATCTTTGTATCTTCATTTTATTATTCTAGAACATATAAAATCCCGTGTCTCTATAGTCTGCCTAACATTCTGAATTAGTAAGAGTAAAATAATTTGAAGAATTTTCCTTTTTATTACCACTTTAAATATTGCTGCTTTGATTTATTACTTAGTCGTTAAACCAGACTACCTCGAGAAAGGGTACACTCTACTTTCATCATAAAAAATTCAATCTAATAGAATCAATTGTGCACGCTGAAAATATGTTGATAATATATTCACGAGAGTACTGCTCAAATGGCAAAACAGACGTTGACGCGCAATAATCTCGCTAAAGCAAGATCTGACTTTTCTAATTACCCTTAACAATACCTCTCTTGCACTCGAGGTATTGAGAACAGAGAGTGTCGGGAACATGCCTTTGTCAATTAAAGAAAATATCGAATAGTCCACCTTGAAATGAAATTCGCCGAAGAAAGCTAACGAGGTGGACTCATAAAAGCCGCGAGCAACAAAGCCCGGTCGAAAAAAACTCCATCGATACGGCAGGCCTATTGAAAGACGAGCGCGGTAATGAAAAAAGAGGAAAAGCAGCTTCCGCAGTCAACTGAATCGGTCCGCTAGCGTACCGGTTCGGTTTGTCCGCGCCCCCGGCGACTGGCGAGTCCCTCGACGACCAAGTTCGCCAATTATTCCTCGCGAGCCAGCCTCAACTTCCTTCTTGCGACGTTCCTTTTCTCACCGAGAGGCCGGGCGACCGAACGGAAAGTCCGGCTGAATGATGGGTGCCGAGGCGCGACTCCAAGGCCGCGGGCCAATCTAAGACATATCGCCGGCTCTTGCTTCCTTTTGGCTTTCTTCGAGGAGGCCGGGGACACAATGCAAATCGAGACCCAAGGCGTTCTGTTGTACTTGCTTATTGTCTGCTTTTCTTCCGACACGTCACGTAGTTTAGGTGCAAAACTTTCGTTATTAGAGCTTTTCTTTTGTTGGATACTTTACCGATAAAATCCAATTTATTGGTCAACGACTGGGCGATTATAGTTCTTCGGATTTGATTATGCCTAAAGTTATTCTATTCATAGCCACTTATATCGATTACATTAACGTATTAACGGTGTGACTGTTAATTACGGATCATTTATCAAGAGAGACCGTATTTACGCGTCGATTCGATATGAGCCAAATCAAAAAGATTGAAAATATATTTTTCACATTATCGCATCGATTGTTGTTTAATAATTCATCCGAGTCGCGTGCTGAAATGTTATTAAAATTTCCGCCTCCTATCCCCCACGTAATCCCTTTCACTGAGCTTTTGTAAGCTTTCGCGCATTATCGGTAAATGCGAGTGCGGCCGATTCGTCCGCTGCACGGCAAGCAAACAGCCCGGCTGCATTTTAAATACACACTTTTCAAACAAATCAATGCCGCCCAAGTGCGCCTCGTGTAAATTGAATCTTAACATTCGCCGCGTGGGATCGAAGGCCAGGAAAGCGATTTCCCTCAAAATACGTAAGCGGGTATGAATTTCTATCTCCTCCCGCGCACTCCGCCCCCGCGATTCACGCCGCTTGTTATTGATTCTCCGCGCGCGCTCCCGCCCCCCAAGAGTAGTACATTTCGCGGTCCAAAAAAAAGGAAACGCTGCGGCGCATTCACATTAAAATCCGCTCCGAGGGGGGCGGGCCCACAGCTCATAAAAGCCGCGTATGGCTCTTACGTATTCCCCCGGCAATTCATCTTCCCACCGCAGCGTGTAACCATCCGTGGGGGGGCGACGGTATGGGAAATCCCGTATTCGACACCCTGCTGTACATCGAGAGCGTATTTACCGAGTGCCTAGGCGCCCCGGAAAAATGTAACGGCATACGGAAATGTATTTCCAAGAGGGCAGGTGCATTGCGCAGGGGATACAGCGGAAAAAAGATTAAGATGTATTTGTCCCCGCTAAAAGTATTAAGAAATTAGTAAAACTAAGCAAGTGCTAATAAACTGGTCAAGTATTTAAAGAAACTATGTTGAAATACTCGTAATTCTGGTTACTAATTTTAGGTTATGTCCAATTTGTATGTTTCTCTGCAGATATTTACAGCGTATTTGCACCAGTTTCTCTCCAGATTATACAATTATAGTTATCATACGGCAATATTCTACCCTCAATTTCCGTCAACGGCAGTACGAAAGTTTTACAAAGTGAAAGCTACTCTGTCGGTGACTTCCGAGGACACGAATTTCTATGGTTATTTGCCTTTAACGGAAAGTTAAGGTATTCAACGGTTTATTCAACCTTCAATCCAATTGCATTGCTTCTTATCTAAAGTTACTTTACGTTTACACGCAGAATATTTCTGCATTAGCACCTCGCGGACGCTAATAGACGTGGTTTGAGTTGCAGTCACTTGAATAGACAATTA
This sequence comes from Sycophaga agraensis, assembly GCA_018906755.1. Lineage (NCBI taxonomy): Eukaryota > Metazoa > Arthropoda > Insecta > Hymenoptera > Pteromalidae > Sycophaga > Sycophaga agraensis. The sequence goes on along the minus strand of JACCIE010000032.1, from coordinate 941,572 downwards.
TTTAAAAAATGGTTAATCTAATTCTGACACAAAAGACTTAGGTCCTTTGTACGCTCGCGAATCACGTGACAGTATAAAATTGTGATTCATGATCGTAAAAAGTAGCGGATTTCTTTTACTACCTATCCTGGGTGCTCGCGTTGTTTAGATAAAAATTCCCCCTAGGAAGAGGGAATATCGAGGTGAATACTGAAAACGTCGGCAAACCGAAAAAACCAAAATTCACCGGTTATCTTGAGCCTGCAGCGGATTTCCCGTCGAATATTCCCTAGAGTATATTCACTCCGTTCCACTGAACTTAGCCGTGCACTTTCACTATTCTCGGTGCAGCGCCGGAGCACGGATAAAAAGGCAAAAGGCGCTGGAGATAAGACGAAAAAACAAGCGGGTGAGGAAAGTACGGAAAGCGGCGAGGACGAAAGTTCGAGGCGGTAGAATACGCTAGCGAAACGGAGAGTCGTAAAAAGCGTCGGTCGAGGGAGAGAGGAGAGAGTATATAGGGGCGAGCTGAGAAGCGAGGGAAAACGAGGAGCCGAGTGTGCGCGCAGCCATTGGAGTGCTTTTAAAGCTTCGGGCGATTCCCAACTTCATGATTACGTGCGCTGGCGCGCGCGCGAGTCGAGCGAGCAAGCGCCTGCGCGTAGATTACTCTCCGTGCGCCCGTGTCGACGGGCCAAGCCAGATTTTCGACGGACGTCGCGAAATTTATATCGCCTCCGCTCAAGGTGTCCCTCGATTTTTCCCGTCAAACTTTACCCACCCAGTCGACCGCGGCTACCGCCGATTTTTCCATGGGTCCAATGCTAGCAGTCGCCGATATTGCTCTGGCAGCGACAAAATCCTGCACTCCATTGGATCTCACTTTTTCTTTTTTCAGGCTGGTTTCCAGTGCAATTTGCCGGGTTAATTGAACGCTGCTTCCAATCGATATGTCAATTAAGCTACGCGAACGCTTTTTCCAAATATTATTGATTACAGGTTGTGATACTTTTCCTTCAACATCTCGCTTTTGAATTAGTTGGTTAAAACTATAACGTATTATTTTTCTCATTACTATATTTGTTTACTCTGAGACTTAATAAGTAAATATTTCATTTATTCAAATGTTATTCGTTCTAATATAAAAATTACATAAAATAAAATCTATTTCATCTAAAATATGCCAAGATTAATTCGATATCAACAAAAAATCATATTACAGCTAAAGTGGCATTAGAAAATGTTAGGTATAATAAATTATACACTTTTACATGTATTTTGATACAATACAATAATTTTGTTAACTCGAGAAAATATATTTTTACGGAATTTTAAGAAATTAAAATATTGATTTTATAGAAAATTAATTGATGGAAGACCTTGGAAAAAGAAGAGAAAACAAAGTTAGGCGAGGATTACTTTTTTCTTACTTTTTTCTAAAAAATATCAACGTGTTTTCATAAAATGGATTTTCAATAATAATTTTATTAATCGTAAACGACATTTTAATGTTTGAAGCTTAATGTTATATTTAAATATCATTAAGACTATGTTCACATTGGAGCTTTAAACCTCACGTAAAACATTATTAGATTTATCTTTTTAAGTATGAGCTTTTTCATTTTTAGACAGTTACACATAAATGTTTTAAGGTGGCCGTTATTCAACTGTCAAGTAAAATAGAAATTTTAAATTTACGGGAGACAAAAATGTGTAAGGTTTTTTATAAGCAATATGAAAATATACAAGTACATAAAATTGTACTGAAAAATATTTTCACTATTGCTTTTCTATCATACTGCGTCTGAAAATAAAAATAAGAATTTTATGAAAATCGTGGTTTTATTTAGTACGGTAAAAAACATTTCTGATTATAAAATATTCGAGAAATTAAAGTGACCAGGCATCGGATAAATTGATAAATTAGAAAAATAAGAGAAATAGACACGTACTTTTTCTGAATCGAAGGATTTAACCAAGGATATATAGATGTGAGCGTCTGGACGTCAAAATGGTTTTGACGTTGGTTTTGACAAACTACACTAGCTCCCGACAGTGCACGAGTGCACTTTTGGTCGCGTGGACAAACGAAAGGGAATTAAAGCTACATAGTCGCGTGGGGGCTTAGGAGAAAATCCCGAAATATCAGGGACGGGCGCGCAGGGTATTATAATAGCGGGCGGGGATCGACGGGCGGGCGGACCTTAGCGAAACGTCAGAGTGTCACCGGGGTTCATATAATCAATTACTCTCATGCGGACTCGGGCGGCGCGGGCGGGGGCTGGCGATGAGCAGAGCGCGGCCCGTGGCCCTTGTCTTCCCCGGCTTGGCGCGGCCGGCTCCCTCGTAATTTATATTTTTATTGCTACGAGGCGATAACGCGCCCGGGCCGCCGACTTTCTCATTCTACTCCTCGATGCCGAATACGTTTTTACAAGGCTGATCCCCTTCAATTACTATGATTGAGATTTCGCAATAATCGCTTCACGGGGCGCCGAGTCACACCGGTTTATTATTATCACTCGCAATTCGGCTGGATACTCCCATTGCCGGATAATATCGCCTTTCGGGCTCTAACGCAGTTTTCGATATTAATATAAATTAACCGGGGAATTACATCATTCTCTTTTACAGCGATTCTGAATAATATGCATATAAGCTTCGGTATAATAATTGATGATTCGAAATGTTTATATACCACGTCGCGCTAATGTATTTTATACATATATTATTCTTGTACGATATAAAAGGTATCCCGGAATGCCAGCCTTGGGGAAATTGAAATTACCTTCGACATCCTATTTCGCTGACGCGATATCAAACAATATTCCGCATACGCGTTACTTAAAATTCAAGATTTAAAATTATTAATGATCACGTTACTTCGGAAAACTTTATTACCACTGTAAATTACTCGAACAAAGAGTCGGGAACGACAATTTCCTACCGTAAATTCGTACCGCGCAAGCCAAGTCCCCAGAGAAATCCGAGCTTCAATTGGAACTATGATCGTTTCCACTCTAATCTTTTCTTCGATTTATATGCGTACACCGGTGCATGACGCCACAATTTCTTAATGTTTTTAGAAGTATACCCCGTCCACGTGTGTAATTCAAGGGATCACCTCAAAGCGTCGAGCGGTATTTCAAATTTTCTTTTACCGTCGTTTTGACGCGGGCCTTGAGTGTCAACGTCGCTGATGAGAAAAGCGCGCGCCTCAAAAAGCCGCGTAAACGTCTCTCGCTTTGTCTCGCGGCGAAATATACTGCGCCGCCTCCCACCTGGGGAAAACACCTTCCCCGGAGATTCACGGTGTCTTCTTTGCCGCGCCCAGCCCCACGGAGTCTGCCGACGGCGTTATTTGATGGGCGACGCATCCCGGGATAACCAAAGCCGAGGATTATCAATCCGGGGTCATCAGGAGCTCCGCGCTCTAACGAAAGTGGATCGTCCGCTGCTTCTCTGTGATTAGGCCAGCCGCGATATTGCCGCAGCTACTCGTGCTCTTTTCTTTCCGGGGGCAGCGCTCGAGGGAGATTTATGGAGCTCGGGGGTAGCCGCGATTGGTTTTTCTGCGGGGCAGCGAGTAGCGCGCGCTTGAAAAATCGCCGGATGTAAATTCACCCCGAGCCCCGCTGGATTAAGGAGGATGAGGCAGCCGGATATTGCGCCCCGAGTTTTGGTAGGAAACACCTCCGAATTTCGGACAGGTGAGGGGAGTCGTCTTAGCTTTTCGAAAGCTCTGCCGGAGAGGCAGGCGACCGAACCTGCATCCCGATGAATACTCAAGTATGTGTCATTTTGAATTCTTCTAGAAACTTTTTATTGTACTTTCAAGTAAGTAATGTTATGATAAATTGCATTTAAAATTACCCTATTATCGTTTTAAAGAACTTGGTATATACGGTATCGTAATACGTTTAAATAAGAGTTGTTAATCATATAATAAATCTGACAGAAACATCGTTATGATGAGAATTTGTGACTCATTTAAATTTCAAAGGAATTGTTTTATTATTTTGAATCTTTCTTCAAGGCAGAATCATAGATCTATTACAAATTTCGGGGTTCGTTGATTGAACACCATAGAAAAAATTGCATAATTACATTATAAGCGATTTGATAGTATTCTGTGTGTAATTGAGTGATCTAAATTGGCCCCCAGGAGTATTAAGTCGACCCTGAAGTCGGCGGTAAATGTGACTGCTAATATTAGGTATGAACGTGCCGTGGATGCATTATGTACTAAACGAGCTCAGTTCCATTTCGCATATATATGTATTGATACATTATTTTAAATGCAGAATCAATACTACACGACTTGGAATAAATCGATAATATCGTATTACTTTGTTTTGTAATTTACGGTTCGAATCTATGTTCATACCCTGTACGTAATTATCTGAACTAGTAATGAAAGGCAACTTATATTCTTAAATCATGTACTACAAATTCTATCTACTACTGTTGCTAATTGCTATGATTTTATTACTAAGTAATTTTCAATTATTTGTAAAAACTATTAAAATTCGTTATAAATTATATCTCTTTGATAATTGATAAAATGATATTCATTTGGAGGTGATAATTTATTTGTTATTTTTATATTCTAATGAATATTTACATGTAATCTATTAATATAATTTAAAAAAGTATGTACAAAAGTGAGTAGATAACAATGTGCATGTAAAATAATTACTGTTTGTATCCTTCATAAAAAATAGTCTATAATAAGGTAACCACAACAAAGAATATAGTTTATAAATTTTAATGTATAAATAAATTTTTAACGTTATATATCCAATAAAGCATTTAAAATGACTTTACTTTGAAAGAACTAATAATTCTTTTTCATATTTCTGGCGCAGAAATTGCTGTATTCCAATCGTGAGAATGCGACCATAAATACAATGAACAATAAATATTATGTAATTTAAGTTCACGTTTATTATGTAAAATAGATTAACGTTGCATGAGCATATTATATGTTTGCATATTATTTAATATTAAAATATTCAAGCATTCTCCAATAATTTGTCGTTATCATAGTTTATTCTTACACGAATCAACACATAACAAAATATAATAAATATAAGTTTTACTTCCTTAACAAGTGCACTTCTTTGATGCCAAAGACAATTCAACAATCATTCTTTCACTCCATTTGAATATTATATTGACCCAAATTTATTTAGTCTCACTCATTTTCATTTAATCCAGCTAATTATATAGAGCAATAAAATATAAATAAACGTATATTCTTGGATAAATAGTTACACATTATATTTAATTCAAAATACATATAAAAAAAATTCCAAATTTTCAAGTGATGATAAAAAAATCATACGAAAGTATTAATTTAAATCAATCGTATAGAAAGTCAACAAAAACCTTAATCTAATTAAAAAGCAAATTAACATAATGTAATAATTGTGAAGGCCACACAAAACGTTAATAAACATTTATATACAATGCGTATATAAATTTTATATAAATTACTTGGTAAATTCAGTATAATTTGATTTATCTTTTTGTTTTTCGTGTACTCTATATTCTATATCTGTTAGAATTTGACGAAGAAGAAAATATTCATTAATAAAATCATACACTGTTATTAGAGGAAATGCTGCGTGCAGACGCGTCCGCCACATTTGCATTTTAAAAATATGTTCGAGTATCCTAGTGCCTGTACGCGAACACAAATGGGCAGAAATCAACCCGCGGGAGCGAATAGATTCCTCGTCAGATTCGTGCTCCCTGGAAGCATAAAACAAAAGCGAGATCATCTGGCTTCAATATCAAGATCATTAATAAGAGCATCTAGAGTCCGTGGTATGGAAAATATCTCTATGATTACTGAGCTACTGTATCAAATCCTTAGACGTTTATGTATACGTATATTTAAGTGGCAATCCTCTACTGCGTTCACAATTTCATCAATTGTTAGTATTTTGTGCTTCATTAACTTGTATGAAAATCATTTTATCCCTTCCTCCGAAGCCAAATCAATTAATCTATATATATATGTAATATAAAATCTCGTAGATAAAAAAGGTCACAGTCTGTGTAAACTTTACATCTATATACACATGTTGCCTTTCAACTCAATACTTCGAATGAATACAGGAACAAAGGTACATCTACAGATCGAAGACGTCACTTCATGCGCAAGTGAACTCTTATTTGCATATGCTTTACGCACTTGAAAACTTGATACTATAACATTTGCCATACATTCTCAGTTTTTTAGTAAAACACAATCTTATGAAACGAAATAATCTTTTGAATTTTTTAGATTATGTCTATAAGAAAAAGTAAAGTGCTGATTAATCACAAAATCTGTATTTTTTTAGTCTTTATACCGCTAAAATGACTTGCATAAATGATATATACATATAATATAGAATTAATTTGATGAAATGAAATTTGTCGTAGCTTCAGAATAATTACAATTAAACGGTGAATGTAGCACTTGACTCGGTCACTTTTCGCGATAGCGAATATTTGGCTTTCTGTTAAAGAGCATGAATATAGATAGGCAGCTTGGAGTCGCAGGTGAACCTTGTTAAATAGGTCTATTAAGATCGAGCGGTTAGAAGGAATGTTAAACATTAAACGGAAACGTTAACTGAATAGACGAGGAGACTTTTGACCAGTCAATGCTCATTCTCTCATAGTGCGCATGAGGTCGAACCCTTCAAGACTTTAAAGCCATTATCGGGAAACTCTTTCCATCTCGGCGCCATGAATACTAAACGGGCGCGCGCTCTCGCCGGGAAAAGAAGATATAGCGAGGCCTGCGCCGGTGGAAAAAAAAGCCTAAGCCGCGGGGCGAATTACTCCTAACTCCGGTGTCAGTCACCGCGACTGGCGCCAGTGACTGGTAACACGGGCGGCTTAACTGCCGGGGCCACGCGGGGAAATCGATGCCGCGCAATCTGTCAGCCGGCCCTATTTATAAAGCCGCGCCGATACATTGAAGCGCCCGGGGCTTTTTGCAAGGCGGCCCGCGGCTAATTGGATGATCCAGTGCCGCTGGCTCATTCGGACGTCATTCGCGCTCGTCGCGACTTCTTCGGCTTTGCGCGCTCCTAGGAAGCGCGCCTGCAGCCAAAGCTCAATGCGGGCTTTCAATCTGTTGCGCCCCCCCCCCCCCATCGCCCTCTCTCTCTCTCCCGCTCTCCGCCCCGTGCACGTCTCTTTTTTCGGCTCTCCGCTTTTTCCGCGGGCCGGAATTGACGTGGAACGCGCGAGGGAATTCAATTCGGCCCCGTGCGGATCCTCCGCCTTCCGGCCCCTGTCGGCCTGGCGATGACTTTTTCGCGAGCCGCGGGGCACTAATTAACGCCAGTTATTAATGGCGTTATGCGCGAGTGGCGGACGGAAATTGTACGCGATGGGGCTATTCGAGAGCGCACCTCCACGGTTTGAACTAAATCTACTTTGTCCGAGGGAGAATCGCGTTAGTTTGCTCTGGAGGATGGCAGATAAAAGAAATAATATAACATTATACACATTATGCGTCGCGCTTCCCCGGTAAAAAGCCGAGTTCACTTTTTACAACTTGATAACTGACTAGCAACTATGAGCTACCTTTTCTCCCAAGTTTATGCTCTTTTGTTTTAGATTCAACTACGAAACTTAAAAATAGCGTAGAGAGTTTTTTCGTAAAAATTTGTTATTGACATTTAAATATGTTCTGCAAGGATTTACACCTGTCTGTCAGTACATTGGATGGTTTCGGCGTACTCTTGTATGTAACTGTGAATAATTAATTTTTAACCGAACATTTATTATTTGATATTACCTTGCTGGAAAAGCGAATAAAGTATATTAATATGTACAGGAGTGATTTCGCTCACAGGAGCTATTTGATTTGTAAACAAATTTGAAACAAGTACTATTACATGGTGAAGCAAGTGGGGTGCAAATGTTTGGATAATTTGCTTGATCTCCGAACCCTTTATGTTAATGTAATGTTGAGCATACTTCAAAAACTGTTAGCTTTATGCGAACTCATTAACTACGTTTAACGATGAGCATACATGGTATTTAAAAAGCTTCAATGCTCGATTAAATAGAAAATTTATTACAAGCTGTAATCGGCGAGGGTTGCTTAGCGCCAATACAAACTTATGCTGTACAAACGGATGCGCGTTTTCTACACTATCGAGCATCAAACCATGATTGATTCGGAGACCGCCACGGATGGCCCGACAAGCCTGACAGTTTTCATATGGCAGCTCATGTTACAACGCCAAAGAAATCGTTTATCAAACTTTTGGAAAAATTCACCTTGCCGAAGATCCACCTACAGGATGATCTCGGCGAAGTTGCAGGGGAAGGGCAAGCCCGGAAAAACGGCCATTTACACAACAGATTGATTTCCAATAGAAAACCAATCGCCATCCCTTTCAAACTCGAATTCGCAGCAGTGCATCGAGGGCCGCGCACTCACATAAATACGGCCCGGGGAAAAATGAAAAAAACACGAGGCTGGCGCGGATAAGCCCGCGCGGCCGGTAAATAATTCACAAGGCGCAAGTCGGGCCGCGGGGCGCGAAAAGGCCCTGCGGAAGCCGTCCATCCAGGCTCTCGAGGCCTCCGTCGCGACAATCTCCCGGGATCATTAAGCGGGCCGCGGGCGCGCGGATCGCTCGATTTGGGCGCGCGAGGGGAGCAGCCGCGCGCTAACGACGCCATTGTCAGCGCCCGGGCCATTAGGCGCATCCTGCGCCCGCGGCTCTTTTTCCCCAGCGGCGCGTATATCGATTGTCTCGCGGCTTTTCGCGCGCGCGCGCGCGCCCAGGAAATCGAACGGCACCGGTACTGGCCGAGTTCCGTCCCTCCGGCTGAATAGGCGCCTCGGGGCGCGCTTCGCACGCAGGGGCCGCGCCTTCCATCGCCGAACGCTGCACCTCCGCTCCTTCCAGACGCGCTCATCGACTTTCCTCCCCGAGTCTCTACTGATTAGTTGTCTATGTGCATTTGTATATCTCTTCTCAATCGGCTCTTCAGACTTGTGCGTTTATAATTCTACCGCCTCCATTTAGTAGTGCTTTGAACCAACCGTACATTTTATGCTTTACTCGTGGATTAAACATTTTACTTATCCTTTACCATCGCTAGTGCAGTTTAAATTTAACAACACTTCACAAACTGGATAATATACAAGTCATTACAACAACTTGAAGTAGTAGTAATCCTGTTGTCTGACTAATCAATAATCCTATAGACCATTGGATACTTGTTCACAACTCTCTAGTACACTATATACACAATACTATTTGACTACTTACATCGAGGGAACTTTGCGATGAGGGCCGTCGATAGCGATATTCTATTATTTATTAAAATTTAAAACAAATGTTAATACATGTCTCTTATCGATAGAAAAATCAGACATCATTTCTTACGCAATCTCTTTATTCGCTACTTTACATTTACATTTTTCTATACATCTTTGAGAGCTTGTTAAGTTATCAATACGAATAACGTAAAACTTCTTACGCAAATTTGACAAACTGTTTTAACTATAATTGTAATGGTATATTGATCAAATATTATGATAGAAGATACGTCGTTACCAAGGAATCTATTTATCCAACGCTGTAAATCTTTTGCAAGTGATTTTTAATCTATTGAAGCATAAATTCGACCTCAAAATTTAAATTTATAGCTTTCAATTTACTACTTTAATACACAGTGAAAATTTCCATTAAGAATAAAATGAAAAATGACTAAAGAAAACGAAGTAAAGTGAAAATTCATTAACGTTTTTCCACTGAAATCTCATTCTGTAACAGATTTAAAGGGTGTTTGTAATCTCTAAAGCGTCATAATCATCCTTCAGAAATATTCTATTCGAGATTTTATAGCGGCCCCAGAGGACGATTTACTAAAAACATAAAAATCACGAAATCATTGTTATAGCTGATAGAACAAACGAATCACGCGTACATTTGATCACAAAGCTGGCTTATATCGTGAACAATAACTTTGTCGAATAACAATGCTACTATTGATCGGAGCGATATACCCCCCCAAAACAACAATGTATTCCGAATTATTTAATCAAAGAGGCTCCATTACAGCAGTGACGAGCAAACGAGGGGCCGGGCGGGGGGTAGCCAGGGGGCGGGCGGGCGCGGGGGAGAAAATACCGAAATACCTGAGCGGCCGATTGCACACACGCGCGCGTGCCTGAGCGACGCCCGGCATTTCTGAGTTTGTCGAGGTGAATTCCGCGACTCTGGATGCCCAATCGGATCGATTAATCCGGCCGCGCATACGCGCACACGCCAGCGAGTCCCGCGACTATGCCGCCGCCGGCAGCGCGCACGGGAAAGAAAGAGGCTCCGGGGCGAGGGGCGAGGAGCTGGGGGGGCGGCCCCCGGCGAGTTCTTTTTTTCGCGCGCCTCTCCAATTTCAATGCCCGCCGCCGGCGCGCTTTCCTTCCGCTTTTCCTTTCTGCCCGGCGACGGATCCTGGGCGGGGGAGGGGCTGGGGCGAGAGGTTCTTCCGCGACAATCGACTCTACTCCCCTCTCGCTCGCTTCTCTTGATAATCGAATGCGCGCCCGGCGGATCCGCTCAGTGCTCCAGTCAAGTCTCTATCGGCCTGCCCGCAGTGTCGGGTTAAAGATCGCGTTTCTGCACTTCATTTGCGCACTCTTTTCTGCGATTCAAGCGCATTCTGGCTTTTGTGCACGCGGACAAATCACAGCGCTTTGAACCGGCGAGTGATTTAGGATTATTTAATCGGCCGATTCCTCTCACGAATCCTCTGACGTTAGTGGCAAGCCGCTTTGAACATTGTTTGATTATTTACTTTCCCAGTGAATTAAGTTGTGTTTTCTCACCTAGATTAGAGCGGAGCTTTGGCAGACTCGCTTCATCGCCTATTATCTTTTACTTCTATTATCACACCTGCAAAGGTGAAAAGACGCTTATTTACATGTATAATTTAAGATATAATATAGTATAAGTATGCCATAGATCGGATCTGAGGGTACATAAGAATTCGTCAAATTTAGTTTGCGCAGAACTTGCGCTATACCGACTGCTGTAAAAGTAAAGTGCAAAAATACGATCTACGGTGGACTGAGCTGGAGTTTCAGGTACCTCGTCAATATAAATTATAAATTATAAATCACCATTAGAAATTTGTTAGGAATTTTTAATAAGATAGTAAACTCGAGAGACACACTCATTAAACTACACAAACTATTACATATTATAGTAAGTCTCTTGTGTATATACTAGTATTATCGAAAACAGATGAATTCCGAAAAATTTGAAATTTTTACAATAAAATATAGTTTTGTTTACAGAACATAATAAAAATTTCTAACGATTTATTCCGAGTAAAGGTATTTTTAAAAAAAGAATAAATTTATTTATTATCAGTACATACATTATTTTTTATTGAATAAGTTAGTTTTATACTTTATTCGTGCTAAAACGTTTGCAAAATAAAAAATCAATTAAAATTTTTCATTCTTGACTTTTTCTAGAAACTTTGATTTTTTTAAATCGTTAATGTAATAAAATTGTACGGTATAATAAAATATTGCCTTTAACTTTGATTACATAAATTTTCAGGTACATTTCGTTACCGTTGAAAGAACGTACTTGATCGATAATCGTTATGGCTCGCTTAGTTATATTTAGTTTATTAGTATTATTGGTGAGTGGAATGTCTGAGTCCCTCATGCATCCCGATGAATTCAGAAATTTGCGAAAGAATTTAAATTTCAATACGCTAAGGGACTATTTTGAAATCGATCCTACAGTTTTGCAAAAAACACTTGATTTAAATAAGGACTTGAAGCAAGCAGTAAAAAATGAAGAAATAAAGAGCAAAGTTGTTGTTGACGGAATGATTAATAACTTACAAGAAATACAAGAGACTTTTTATAAAATCCATGAGGCATATAGACGTCGATGGTACAATAGATTGAGTTCTGATCAAATTACTCCAACGACCTTGAATGATTATTCCTTAGATCTCGAGAACGTAAGAAAGTTTATTGATACTATTTACGAAAATGCTTTGGATTTTGTTGACAACGAAAAACTTGGAACAATTAATTATATGGAGGTATGAAAAATAAATTATTATAGTTCTACACATTTTTCAAACAAACTATTGCATACGTAATTCTATCATCAAATATAGACAATAGTTTCCATTATAATTAAAGAGTTACTACTATTCCATACGAACTTGAACGTTTTTATTTACATTATTCGAAATATTTAATCTTTTTACAGACATCTCTCAAAATTAAATGTAAACTAAATACTGTACTGGAAAAACTCTACAAAAAACTTTACGAAGTTATTTTATATGCTGAAGATCAAATATTTATTATGGAAGTATTTTACACAGTTTCTATGAGAGCACCTGCAAGTACGTAAAATAACTGCGTTATAATTATATACTCAGAAATAAGTTAAAATGGAATATGTTTAAACATTTACAAATTTTTAAAAAATTTTTATGATTATTAAATTATAACAAATTATTGTAACTGTGCAATTATAATTATTATATATAAGTATATAGGTTTTACTTAATATTTTTTGTATTTTTAGATACACAACAAGAAACTAAGATTCAGGCGTCCGACAGACTTTATCATCGAGTTTCTATTCTTTATAATGAGGTTCTAGAACCAATAAGTGATGCTCTTGATGCAATTATCCAATATAAATGTTTTTAAGGACAAATTAATGTACCAGGGAACAAAATGATTCTGTTTCAATGTTTTGAATATCCGGAAATATGCTGGGATTAATAATAAACTTATTGTTGATTCACAATCAGTGTATGTAGTAAGAATATAGACTGGTTTTGTTAGTACTATGTTTTTAATCCATGAGTATGATTTAAGAGATGTAAATTAAGTAATTTATACTAATAAAAAGTATTTTTTTGTAACTGCTTTATTAATATTTATTATTATTAATAATCCATTTAAATTTACAAGAACTTTGCATGATATTATGTACAAATTAACATTACGTGTAAAATATATCAAACTATTTCTGTTTCTTATATGTGTCTGTGTATGTATATTCATTTTGCAAAATACTTGCAATACAATAGCTTGTTAAAAAATTAAAAACGTAAAACTACATTTTTTAAATAAAATAAACCATGTATTTATGATAAGTAACCTTAATTTACACAATCATGGTTATTTTCTACTAATAATTTTTCATCAATTGTCAACAATTTTATACCAATATTCTATATTTTTAATATACAAAACAAATTACAACTGCTGATATCCACGTTTGCTTGTGGATCCACCAAAATTCATTTTAGTCCAAATTATAATGTTGTAAGTCGTACATGCGCCACTAGAAAGCATACGCCTGAACGTCATGGATAGTTAACGTCTTATTTGTATTTGAATAAAAGTAGTTAAAAATATCTTAGTTACAAAAATGATGGTTTCAATGAAATATGATATTTAGGAATATTATTTTTGTTATATAAACAGAATTGTTATTTATAAGCAAGAATGTAGTAATACCCATTTCTTGATCTAGTAAGTTGATTGATTTATAAAGTTATAAGGTCGTAGAAGACATGAGTGGTTATTGTATTGTTTTTGTACAGGATGAGGATCGCATGTGGAAGTTGGTAACGTTATAGAAGGTCGTGTTGTTCGAGCGCTATCCAATAGGTGGTCGCGGTGATGCGCGTGACCTGCTTAATTAGCATAATTACCAAGCCGGTAGGAACAATGATTTAGCGGGCTGTGTTTGCGAGTGACGAATCGGAAAGATGTGGCCGAGGCGCAATCGGAGCGAGGGCAACCGAGCCGGGAAGGAGGTCGAAAAAAAGAAAGCTCTTCTCCGCGGCGGGTGCAGCGAGTCTCTTTCCGCGGGCGAATGACAGGTGCCGTTAATGAGGTGCGCTTACATTGTTCATTAGTTAATGATCCGGAGGTCAGGCGCTGCCGCGGAATAATAAAACCGCGGGGAGCGAGAAAAGCCGGCATTGTCGGGGCGGGCCTGCGCCCCCGGATTATAATTATGACCCATCACTCTCTGCCGACTGGCTCACCCAGTTTTATTCCCCTGGCGGGTTTTTATTTACGGGCGCGCTTCCGGCCCGCGCGGATCGCCCTAATTAGGCGGGATTTCTCGCGGCCTAAAACAGCGCACCTGCGGCCCGTCCCCGCGTCTAATTCATCCCGTATAATAGGTGGACTTTGCCGCGGGCGATCGGCCCGAGACGATGGCTCCCGGCGGCCCGTTTTTCCGCGCGGCGCGCTCGCTCGGGCTTTCGAAAGTTGCGCGAGGTACAGTTGCGAATGCGCGCGGGCAAACTCATAAGCTCGATACGCAAAACTTTCAGAGGGGGGCGGCATAAAGTTTAATAAAAAAGTGCGCGGCCCCCGGCCGCTCGACCGTCGCTCTGCATATGTATTTGGCGCTCTGCATATTTTTTTTATTGTCAAGCGGCCCGCGTCGCGCTTATGTTTGACTTTCACGCACCGATGGGAATTTAACTTTATTTATCATCGGGGCGATACTCGCGGCGGGGCGGCGCGCGCGTGCCTTTTCCAAATTCAGGAGATGGTGCGTAACGAGGAGCGCGCGATAGCCTTGCGGCCTCCTGGCAACCAGACGCCCGGGAATATTGCCTTTTAGTGATTTAATTTTCTTCGGAAAATGCGCGAGATTCTTTTCATTGGAAGCTTCGCTTTTATCGCCCGATAAAATGGCGAAATTTGCCCTCCCTTTTTTTAATTTCGCAGTTTACCTGCAGTAATGAGATGCATTTTATTACCGTTACACATCGCACAAGCCACGTCGTAAAGAGGGAGGGAAAATGCTTTACGACGTTTGTTTCGCATTTCCATGGCGACTATTGTCGGGAAATAACGACTCTTTAGCAGATTTAAATTTAACCAAGTTTTTCGTAGCATTATCACATAGGATGCGGGGAGGATTTTTATTTTTGGCGAAGGGCCTCTTTCCGCAACGCATCAAGCAGTCGGATAATTAAAAAAGTCCATAAATAAAAGTTAAACACCGAGTTGCATAAAAGTTGGCTCGAGGGCAGAAATATCAATCGCGGGGCGATTTCCAATTAAGATTTCGCGGACCTCGGTAAAACTTGAGTGGGTAAGGTATATATTTGTCCGAGCGGCGGGCTGCGGGGCTAACAAAAGAAAGCGCCAGCGTCGCGAGTCTTAATCGAATGTCTATAATTCTGTGTGCTCTGCCGCCTCCCCCCGCACTTGCGGGGGTATCGCTGCCTCGCCGAGGGCCGAGGCGCCGAGCGCGATACCCGCAAGCCGAGTTTTCACAGCTGCGGTGCCCCGCGGCTTTCCGCCCGGACAAATCGCCGATTCAGCGGCCAGGCTCGCGTGAAATTTGCTTACCGCGTCGTTAAGCGGCGTACGCATGAAAAATGCAATCGGCGGGCCGCAATCGATCCGACGGCCCCCGTGTCCTCGTTAATCCGGCTGCGGCCGCGCGGCGGCCGGCACTTGGCGACCTTTAAGCGCTCGGGGGCTGGCTTTTAGGGGCTTCCAGCGGTGTAAATTAGTTACGGGGCCGGAGGCCCGCGAGCGCTTGTCTTTGCGCGCTCGCTTTTTCCTCCCGCAGCTGGCAACCGAGTGCGTTTGATCCGCCGTAGCGGCAGTCGAGGCGCCCTCGACTTCGGTCGAGTTAATGCGGGGGCCCCCGTCGCCGCCGTCGCCGCCGTCGCCGCCGCCGATCGAATTTCGGATATTGAATTTGCAAACTGCACTTGTTCAAGTCGCCGCGCACCAAAGGCCAACTTTGATATTTCGCGTCGCGGCCCGCCGAACTTTTGATGGAAAACTGGCGATCCGGTCAATTGTTCGCTTTGTGGGCCGATTTTAGATGGCGTAAACAGCCGAGCTCGTTGTCGGCCGGCTTTCAGGGGATTATTTCCCATTTTGAACTAGCAAGAGAGGCATGCGAGGGGTAAAAGTTGGGCCGCGCAACTGATTTAATCAGCAGTGGCCGAAAAATAAAGGACAAAGAAGCCCGGAATAGCCGGAGAAAGCCAAAAGCTAATCGGTTAATTTGCGAATTTCAATTAAATCCCCGAGCTCGGGGCTGCCGGCCGTTAGAGCGTAGAGCAACGAGGCGCGGGCCAACGCAGTAGCGCGTGTGTGCCTTTTAGCACCTATTTCCAGCAGTTCACCCGCAGATCTGAGATTGGCTAATGCTGAATACAATTATATCGGCCTAGCGGGGGGTTTTCAAAGGGCTCGAAATTTGCAAAGAGGATTACTTGCACGGAGCAGCGATTGTTTGAAAGAGCTTGAAAGCTCGCGGCGCGCATATCGAATAAAAACAAAGGGCCCGTAAAGAATTTGGTCGAGCAAGTCTGGTGGCTCGGGAGAGGCGGCGGTACAAAAGCGCAGGTGTCGGGCCTCGGGGGGCGAAGAGATACGGCGAGGTAAGGGATCTTTAGGAGAGCGCGGGCCCGGCGGTTTGCTCCCGGGAGGCGCGGGGAGGAATTTTTCCATCGGGCGCCCAGGAGGACGGAGGCTTCGGAGGCGATCGCTTTCCCTTGGCGGGATAGACCGATCGATGGCCCCCGGCGGGATGGCCCCCGTCCGCCTCGGGCAGCCGAGGACCGTCGCGCGGCGCTTGGTCGGCGCGCGCACCGCGAGCCTCGGGCCAAGGGCGAAAAAGCCGGGCGCGCGCGTCCGGCTAATCCGCGGATATTTGGCTTTGTCCGGGCGCGCCGGCCGTTAATCTAGGCCCGGAGAGGCTCGCGGCGGCGATCGATCGCGCCTCCGCCGGGCATTCAACAGCCCCGGCGCCTCGGCCGCTGGGCCTCGCGCGCGCGCGCGCGCGCTCGCAGGTGTACTCACGGTCCAGGATCTCCGGCTCCGCTGGCTCCGCCGGCGCCGCCGCCGGTGCTGCGCCTGCGGCCGCGCGGCTCGCTCCCCTCGGTCCAACTGGAAACTCCCCCCTCGCGGCGCCCTCATATAGGCGCCCCCACCCCCGGCATTCCGCGCGCGCGGCCCTCTCGCGAGCCACCCCCGAAGCGAGGCCCTGGTGGGGGCTGATGCTGCGCGCCGATGCACCAGCCGCGCGCCCCCGCCCGGCGGCCCGACCCCGGCCCCGGCCCCCTGCCCCCGCTCACCTGCCCCGCCGCGAGATTTTGGCAGCGGCCGCTGCTCACTTTTACGATTGATGAATTGCGGCCCGCGTCTCCGCCGCTGCTATTCGCGCCTCGGCGACTAAGCGAGCGTTGCAATCGATCACCGCCACTGGTTACCGCTCCAATGAAACCCTCGTTTCGGACCCACCGGATATATACCTTGTCCACTCGGATTAGCCCCTGTGCCCGACTGCCCGCCGCCCGCTCGCGCCCTTCATAACCCGCCTCCGCCTGCAACTGCGCCCCGGCTAATTATCACCCAAGATGGCTTCTTGCCTGCTCGCTTCTGCCCTAGCGAACTAAGTCGATCGGACTACTGACCTTAGCCCCTCGAGCCTTTCAACCTACTATCAGCTCCGAACAATAACAATAACCTAACTAGACGATAAATCCCTGCAAAACCTCGAAACATTGATTCTATGGAATTACCCAAGTATTATAATAGCTCGACGGTTGCCAGTAACGATTCTTATACAAATAGACATATGCAACTCCAACAACTCTTTTTTGTCGTTTAATTTCATGTCCTTCTCTCGGTCGTTCTATTTATGCTTCTATTTCAATGCTAATCGACCCTACAGCCTTACAATGTGTAATAAACAAGGCTCGTGAGAAAATTCAATGGCGCTTGTGTCAATCGAATGAGGCTGGGCTTCCATCTTGGGACCACCGGAATATGAGCCACTCGACCAAATAGCCAAAAAACCTAATGAGTATAATCTGGGCTCAAGAAATAACTTGCGAACGTGAAAATTCTGCTAGAAATTTTAGCGAAATTTAGACCAGTTTATCTTTAGATCTCAAAAGATAATCTAAACTTTTTAAGTTCCTTGCATGATTTTCTGAGTGTCTACTAATAATTCTACTGCCTAAGTTTAGACATCTTTAAAATAAGTAAAAAATTTCTTGCTCCTGTCCTTTTTATCCAATAGTCATTAATAACATTGTCTGTAGTTTTATGGAATGATGGCTTCGTTGCGGATACATCGAACATAAAAATTAATCATTTTTGCAACAAGGTGCAAGCTTTTGAATAAAAGTCATCTGGAAAGAGCATATTTGCGATTTCTTATAGCCCCCTAAAATGCTCTACATTTGATAGCTGAATAGCTACCTTAAAATTCTATGAAAGAAACTCCTTTTCAGGGTATGTCGAGTGAACAAATTCGGACCTGAGGTTGGTGTTGGGGCGAATTTTTCATCGGTGCTCGATTCGCAGGTGAGGAGAAAATTGCCCTAGGGGGAATTGATTCCCGCGCAAAAAGTGAAAATCACCGCGTCTTCCGGCCCTCATTCATCACAGCCGCGGGGCTTCCCTCGTTTAATTCCCAATTTACGCAGACTGTCTTTATATTCGCGACGTTAATTTATGAAAGTGGCCCAGTCATTCCCTTGTTTATCCCCACGATGTACCTCGCAAGCGGGGGACCACGTCAAAATGATATCTTAGCGGCCCTTGGATCCGCAACGGCTTATGCGGTTCTAATGGCCCTGCAATCCTAACAAGAACTATAACTGAGATTTTTAAATTATGACTTTCTTAGCTTATCGCAATTAATCAAACGGGGCGGGGAGGAGACGAGGGTTGCGGGAGACATTCCGGATGAGTGTGCGAAATGTCGTTGGCCAGATAATATGATCACGTACAGCTCTGTGACAGTCTAGAATAATAGTTGTCCTTTTCCCTATTATGTGCGGCAATCAGTGGTGACTTGATCGGGGCGGGGCCTCTACGAGGAGCATTTATTGACCTTTTCGATTAGATTCGCTCTCGCAAGTTTTTCTCTAATCGGATGACCTGATTGTCAATGTAGAGCTTGGCTTAATGATAACGGTGAATATCAAATCGGAAGATCCGAGGAAAAAGTGTTTAGAGAAGAATCAAAGTTTTATCTGTGTTGAGATCGTTGTACACGAAACTGTCAGAAATAAATGAGTCGAAAAAAGTATCTGCGAAAACACAACGGCACGAGAAGAAACTCGAGGACGAACTCGAGTGCGTTAAGGTAGTGACGTATAAAATTCTTCGTTTACGATCCTATAGCTTCTTTTTATAAGCACGCTTCTTCCTCTTTCTTTCTCTCTTTAATTTGACGTAATAAACTCTCTTAACTTTAATACAGTTCTAAGGCCACCTGCATTTTACGATTCCTTGTGATTGTACACGTGCAAAATAAAATGTGACGCTTTTATTAGTATGGATAATGTGAAACAGATAACACTTTATACTCGATCTCAATTGGCCATATATTGGCCATATTCTTATATTATTAGAATATCGTTGCACTTTGTACGCCAACATCCTGATTTACATTGCAGCATTCCACGGACACTTGCAGCCCAGCTCCAGCTCCTCGGGTCGCTTTGATTGTCTGCTTAAACGGCGATTAGCGGAGTATCGCACTCGCGCGAAAGACACGGCTAAACAAAAGGCTCGTACTTTCCGGCCCCTCGGAGGCAGCGGCGAGCTCGGGAGCGGCGAGTGTAGTCGTTGCGGGGCGCACACCTCGCCGGCTGCCTAATGGGTCAAAAGCCCCGGCGCGGTGCAACTCCGGGGGTTCGATCGCGCCGCGCGGCGCCCGGCCCGCGGGGGAGAAAAAGCTGCCGCGCGGACCCTCGAGGTAGCAGTTTGCCCGGCGCGTTATCACCGCGGGGAGACTCGCTGCCCGCTTCGCCCCGGTCCAACTGCGGATCGGCCCCGAGATAGAAGCCCGGCTAATCATTTTCGGCCGATGTTCAATCCGAGCGCCCGTCGAGCCTCGTCAAACGATGATAATAAGCGCGCGCCCGGCGTCTCGGGCTCCTGGCAAACGCTTTACGCTTTCCCTCCAAACATTTGTTCAACGAGCTCTTATGCTTCGTTACCATATATCGCCAATAACGCGTATTAAATTTTCATGATATTGATGAATGGTGCACTCCATTTGAGCATTAGAGGGGCTATTCAAATATTAAACTCATTCGGTAGTCTCAATTTATCCATTAGTTCGATTTAAATTAGAAGGAAACGGAATTTCGGTCCTGATATAAATTTAAACGAGTTTACGGACAATAGTTTATCGGTAGTGTTCATAGTTTAAATTAGTTTTCGGCTCCATGTTCTTAATTAAATGAACACTTTAGCAGCGCATAGATACACATATTAGTTAGCTTACGTTTTAATGGATCGTCACGGTCTTCCGTTATTTTTATTCTATACAGTGGATAATTTTCTATAGCACGGATTATTATCAATCTATTGGATTATACAGGATTCGATATGGGAATATTATCCCTCGTTGTAAAAAAGTATGTTGTCAATTAATTAGGAAATGCTATGATGCCGAGACTCTATAAAGCTTATCATGAATAGATTTAATAATCAAAAGTTTATTATTCGCAAGGAAATCGGGTGTATAATTATAAAAATGTAAATATTTGGATTAATGAAAGATTTTGGAAGGCTCGGCGGTCGTAACAAGCAGGCAGGAGGTCCAATAAATTGATGAGCCCGCGTGAAAAATTATAAGGCTCGGCAGTAGGCTGATTGCGGTATCAGCTTATTACGTGGGCGTCGGGCGAGTATAAAAAAGCTGCCGGCCGGGGGCACTAAAGCAAAACAATGCCAAGGCGAAAATAAGAGAGGCGGAGGCGAGCGAAGGCGAAGGAAATAAAGAAAGGGCCCCGGCATCGGAGGAAGCGGTGCGTAGTCCATATAGGTAATGAAGAAGAACGACTCAAAGGGAGAGGGGACGAAAGGAAGAAATGGGCAAATTATACAGATGGATATTTGAAAGGGAGCGAAGGAAGAGGGCCGGTCTTTTTCCCCGGAAAGCAGCGCCGAGGCGACGCACCGATTCGGCCCGTGGCCAGCGCTCGGGGGCCGCTCGCGCGAGCAAGTGGGTCACGCTCGGGAGAAAAGAGCGCGCGGCGGGGGCGGCGGGGGCGGCGGGCTAATTATCGGGCAATACGCGATATCCCGGGGGTGGGGCCGGGGGAACGGGGTCACGCGCGGGCCTGGCCGCCGCGCCGCCCCTCGCGATACACTTAATGAAAATGAAAGGAGGGCCCGGGGCGGCTCGCTCGGCGTGTCCTCCGCGCGCGGCGTCGCCATGGCGACGAGACGAGGCGCCGGAGGAGAGGACCGGCACAGCGGCAGCACCGCCGCCGGCAGCGGCCCCCGTGGCATTGATCGCCGCGCGGTGCAGCCCGGCGCTGCAGCCGCCCGCGCCCTCGCGCCCTGGGCCCGACGCCCGCCCGGGTCCAGCGCGGCCTCCGCCCTGGAGGTAATTGCAGGAGGCTGCAATTACCCGCTGCCCCCCTCGAGAGCCGCTCCGCCCTGGGCCCGGGCCCGGGGACCCGCCGCTCCGCCCTCCGATTTATCTCGCTTATCCGCCCGACAAACTGTTGCTTATTTCCTGGGCCGGAAGCCCCTCGGAGACTCGCGAGTGCCTGTTTCTCCGAGTCCCGCTGCTCCTCGGCCAAAGCAGCCTCTCGCATCGCATCTGTTTACGTAAAGCCGTCTCAAAAATAAATCGCGCGGTGTCACCTACTGCGACGCCTTTATACGGAGCGTAACAAGTAGCTTGCTTCATTCTTTCGCTCTATAAGGCTTTATCGACTGGGCATTTAAACAGGCCATTACCCAAATTCAATAACAATCTATTCTCCCTGTACTTCATGTTGAATTCCCTTTATTCTACACATGTTCTACGTGTATCCTACACTCAAAGCTTAAACTGAATGATTAACAACTTTACTAGTGACAACAATATGGCCTTGTTAGCAAATTACAAAATACCCTATTGTTTTCAATGTGTTGTAGTATATATACGTATGTACATATACTCACTAAACTGTATCATTACAGATATATTAGAAGCAGACCGCA
Source organism: Sycophaga agraensis (assembly GCA_018906755.1). Classification (NCBI taxonomy): domain Eukaryota; kingdom Metazoa; phylum Arthropoda; class Insecta; order Hymenoptera; family Pteromalidae; genus Sycophaga; species Sycophaga agraensis. The sequence continues at coordinate 919,548 of JACCIE010000032.1, read as the reverse complement.
TCAGAAAATATTCATCAGGATTTATCGCTCTTCAAGCGTCTATTAGAATTATGTAGATTTCAATTTATGCATCTAATGCAAGCCCTCCTAGTACAATATCTACTGACAAGTCCAGCAGGCAGACCCGGAATCAAATGTAAGTTGCAATATTTCATTTCGATATCTGTACATGTAATACATTTTACTTAAAATGTAAAAAAGTGATCGAATTACTCAAATTTTTTATTATTATTTATACCTGTATATTCTTCTTTCATATTTATCTTCAATAATTATTTTATTACAATCAAGTTAACAACTTGTTTATTATTTTAAAAATTACCTTTTAAAAGTTGCACTTTTCACTCTCAAGTGAAATTGTTGCATCTTAAATTACTCTTTCCTCACTCAGTTTCACATACTTTTCCACTTTAGAGTTATAGCAAATCTCATTAAATCTACTTTCCTTCGATAATATACTTTTGAGTTTATTGCCTTATTTTTCATAATACGCAAATTATCAAGCAATTATAACCATAAATTATTTTATTTCATGAACATTTTTATCAAATTGTAGAAAAATAATAAACTATTATGCAACAGCTTAAAGTGCATTTTGGGTTATACATGTATTCTAGCGTCTATAAGCTTCAGGTTCCTAATTTCGTTGGAGTCTTCCATAAGCTTGTCTAATTGAATAATCTCCAATGCAAGATTTAGCTTCCAGTAGCATTAAAAATAAACATCGAACTAAATGATACATAATTACTATTTAAATGAAAGAGTACCGAAATCTTAAGCTGCGAGACAAACGTGGAGGTAGATGGGTGTATGGGCGCATTACAGTTTGTTTCCCGCTTAGGAACATATCCTCCGGGATAGCCAGGATATTTCATTAAGCATATAGAATGCCGAGGGGATGAACTCGCGCTATCGGGTGCACAACGTCCATGCACGCAAGTTTACAGCGATGAATGAATTTGACGGTATCGGCCATTCGAGCGTTGTTATATGGCTGCGAGCATTCAATGAGAATTTCTGTAATCATTTCAAAGGCTATGATTTTTTGAAACGTAGAATTTTAATTGCTACAATAAGATTCTTGTCGAAAGAATACAAGTGCAAATTACTGTTGCAGCTTAGTAGCGAATAGATTGTTAGCTCAATAGTCTTTTATTTATGCTTGAATGTATTTTGACTCTAAAATACTTGAAATTTGCTTGAAAATATATTTGGAGATATTATATTTAGAGCTTGCGAATTTTTGCATCGATGAATATTTTTGGCAATACATACATTTCAATCTCCTCTCCATTTCGTTTTGAAATTTATGAGGCTTTATTCATCATCATCGCTTTCACGTTAACGCCGGTGTCAAAGTCCCCGAATCTTCTATCTGCTTTTACAGCGAAAAAAGTGACAAAGTTCAAAATTTGAATCTGAATTTAACCATTTCAACTTGAACATATGGAAATAGATATTTGAGACAAAAATAGATATAGTAGATGTACCTTCAGAGCTGCTCTTTTGAATATCTTTTCAATTTGCTCATACATTATAAATAATCAAAGAATAATCTGTTGTTCATTCCTAAAGATATTATTAATTGTTGATGTTTAGCTTTGTAAAGGCTGTAAAGTTCATCAAAATTAATTAGTAACGATAATCACTTTTACATACACAATATAAATGTAAATCTTAGTTATTATTGTAAATAGAAGAGCAAAATTGAATCGAATGACTTTTATAGAAATGGATAATTATGGCGAGTGATAATGAGCGCCCGAGAATCGAAGAGTGTTGGTTGCGTTCTTACCGACTGACGCGCGACCACTCGCCACGTTTTTACCGACACTTGATGAATGAGATTTTTACATTTCAGTTTTATGTTCTAACAGTGTAAGACACGTTAGGCTGGTTACGCGGCTCGGAGGGATTTATCGAGTCGTTAAAATATATTTTATGATTGTAATTAATCACTTTTACTGTTATAAAAGTGGGAAAAATTATCGAGTAAGTAGTTTTATTTTTTCTACTGCTACATCAGTCAAAATAATTTTCAAAGAAATATCGATTGAATATATTTTACATTTAACTTCTGTATTGTATCTTCATTGTCTTCATTATAAGTTTAAAAAACAAAATGAGACCTTTGACCTGTAATCGTATGCATATATAATATTATCTCCATATGTTGTGAATAATGTTAATGTAAATAATTGAATGCTATAAGTATAACAATTAAATAAGACTTAAAACAAGATTAGTTAGATGATATCATGCTATAATATTAATATTTATTTGGTATCGTTATAATTAATGCATCCCAATCTGCAGATTCTGATATTCATTTGATTTTTGCTTTTTATTCTTTGTTACAAATACTTTTATCAAACGCATGTACTTTTTTGATTTTATTCTCTTCCGTGATTCTTCCTGCTCGCGCGCCTGAATTCTTTTTATTACTTGTCCGCTGTATACTGTAGGCGTTCAATAAATATCAGATAAAAACGTTATAAAATTAAGGAAAATAGCTCCCTTGTTATATTTTATCGGGTAATCAATATATACTATATAAAAAATTTTCTCGAAGACTAAAATTCTCGTTAAAATAAATTCAATAATTCATTTCAACTTTTCTTAAACGAAAATTTTTCTTATTAGCAATGACTAATAAAAAGAAAGTTTAAAGAAGATAAATAATATAATAAGATAATCCCGTAGCTAAAATAAACGTTTAATTTAATTTAATTGATTTCATTCACTTTGAAAATGATTTTTTTATATCGAGAGAAACAGATTAATAATATTTAGCGTTTTTTAGTAATATGTACTATATTGTCGAATAATTTTCAATATGGAAAGTTTGGTAATTTCGTGGATATGTTATAATTGCCAAGCATAGATATATATAAATACTGTCTAATCAGGCGTGATGCAAGTTGTACTATTCTCATGTCCAATGATTAGAATGTAGGTAAGTGACGAGGAAAAAATATGTTTTGTACGCCCGATTATTAATTATTTAACATAAATCAATAATCTAAAAAATAATTTTATGTATGCATACCTTAAATCAGTTTAATTGGATATCGATAATTTATAAGTTTCTTCTACATTTCTTGCAGAATAAAAATACTTATTGATAAGAATGTGAACGTTATTTTGAATTAATTATATTTTTAACCTTGATGAAGTCGATACAAGTTTATGAATACATATATTTGCTTGTAAATAATAGAACTTTAATTATCCTATTCATTGTTGCATAATATTACAATGTTATGTCTTTCTACGTAATGTGCACAATGAAAAAAATCTACATCTTTGGTAACTTCTTAAGGTTTTATACAGCCTTACGATAAAGAATCCTACTAAAATATATTTTATTTATATTATAAAGATTTTTTGAAATTTATTGCATCGCAATTGTCGCAGTGTTATGCTCAAGGCTCTGTATTTATGTTCCCGCACAAATAGTGGCGTACTGCAACTGTACCGATCATGCTGTGCATCTGTAAATCTATGTCAAGAGTCGTCCGGGTGCGGATTGTCCATTTTCCAGCTCAATTTTATCCGGTGAAATTCAAGTAACGCGAGCGGGGCGCGCCCTCCACTGCTCGCCCGCCTCCAACAGGCCGTAGTGCAACTCGAAACGGCCTGTGTGGGCCGACACGGGCACAGCGGCGCATCACATCCCGGAGCACCAAGTATCTGATTCATTGCGATGGGATCGCGCGACGCAATTTTTAATAAACCGCGTATGGCGGGGCGGCGGGCGCGTTTCCTGCGCCCGGGTTCCGTCTCCGGGTTTCGGCGCGCTCGGACACCGCCGGAGGAAATTAACCGCGGAACGCGCGCCAACCCCGTCGCCGACGTCACCGCCGGATAATAACTCGCGCGCGGCGGCGGCCCGCGCCGTCAGGCGGTTCGTTAAATATTTTTTAATTAAATGGTAATCGATCGCAGACGCGTTCCCGCGGTGGATCCTCCGAGTAGCGAAAACACGCATGCACCGATTGCTTTTTTCGGCCGGTGCAGAGGGTTGGGGAACGTCCCCTGCAAAGGGGGCACTTGCAATCTTATGGCTTGTAGCGCCGCGCCGCGACTTTTTTGTAAATATTTTTTAATTAGGCGCCAGGCACAACAGTGCTGCTACACTGTTCGTAAATACCGTACGCCGCTGTACATTAATAAATATAATAATATTTACTCGTAACAAGTGTACAAAATAAAAACACAAGATAATGCAAGAGAATACTTATTTTAATATAAAAAGATAATTGTCTCAGATGGAATTATAACAACAAAAGTTGTGACGCATATTATGTATTGTTGTTTTTCAAAAGATTACAGATTGGAGAATTCTTCGAATAAGAATAATGGTATTGTGTGCAGTTCAACAAGGCACGACACGATCAGCCGTTCGTTTATTTTAATTAAAACGTGAGGTCATCTCTGTTAACCTAAATATTAATATTTGGAAACGAGAATAGTTTACCCAATTAGTATTTGACTTATTAGATTCTGGGTGTTGTTATTTTTATACATTCTAAAGCATATCAATATATTAATATAAATTCCTCTTGAAGAACAACTTCATACTTAAATGAAACAGAACATAGGTAACAATGCATACTGCATAACAGTTTATCTGTGAAATACTAGATATAATTTTACCATAAAGTATGGTACTACAAACCTAGACTGTCATAACCAAACTTGCTACAATATGTTTAGGAATACGGAAATTTCTATCTACGTGTATAATATTAATTTTAATACACATTTTTTTAAATAGAATTGTATTGCTTTGAATATTTTAACATAAAACATTGTGAATATATTACAAGATTAATATATGATATAAGATTTACAACAATATAATATAGTAAAATCAATAATGCATGCATATTTTTAATTCTAGTAGTAGTACAATAAAACAAAGTAGGTTAATAAATGAATATGACGTAAATAATCGAATGTAAATAGATTTTGCAAAAAGTAAGTATTGTATACAGAAAAGTTGAAAATGAAAAATTCAAAAAGTTTTCATAATTTAAACATTGAATAAAATTTGTAATTTTCAATTAATACAATGCTATAAAAGATTTTGCATAATTGTAATAACTTAAATATTGGTAAAATGTCTGTAATGCAAATTACTGTACTGTATTAATAATTTTAATGTTAAGATAGGTTTAACTCTTGAACTAATATTGCACATCGTTCAGTTTTCTTGATAAAGCTGTGCATATATAATTTATTTCATTCTCCGTTACTTTTATAAGAATCTTCCAAAGAATCTTTATTGACGTTTTTAAGTTTTAATTGATCATTGAGTAGATATTTAATTATGAATAATGTCATTCTATTTAACTCTTATTTGCTTTTTCTTTAAATCTGTATTAAATATGTGTTTAAGTAAAGACATTTAATTTTCGAATTAAAAAAGTTACTAACTTTACAGTAAAAATGATGACTATTTTACCTAAAATTAATTTTCATGTACTAATTTTTGATACAGCGTAACATAACAAATAATAAAATTTCTGGCGGAAAGCATAGCATTTGTTTTGTTTTGACAAATCTGTTCCCAGATTACTCGGAAGTACAGTAAATGTTATTATAACATTTGCCGCGCAATATTTGAAATGACTAAGTTTAAAATAAAGCAGCATGGTTGAGCCACGGAGTCCGTTGCACCTCGTAAACTAAACAACAATTCCAGAGAGAATGGTGTATTCGTCGAGACTTTCGTGCCTATCCAAACAACGAGGACGGCAAACTCAATCATCGAGAGCCATAGCCTAGGGCAACCGCAGCCGTGGAGACGGCGGACCGCAGGGGCGTGAGAAAGAGTGTCGCCGAACTACAGGAGTAAAGTAACCTAATTAGCTCGCGGACACCTCGGCAGCGAGTCGCTCCTCGCCCGGCTCCTCCCGCTATCTGATCTCCCGTCTCGGGATCCCCATTGCCGCGGCCTAGACAATGCAGATCGCGGGGCCGGCGATAGGGACGAGGCGCGCGCGAGGTGGAAAGTTATTAGACGGCGAGTGGCTCCCCTACCCCCGAGCTATTAAGCGGTATCTGCACGTTTGGCTGAACCTTCACGTGCCAATAATAGTCGCGTCTGCGCAATAGTATTACCGCGGCGGATGTTTGCGCGCGGCCGTCGGCCTGGTAGATGCGCGGCGAGCGCGCGCGGCCCATTGTTCGATATAGGCACAAAACAGCCCGGACGCGCGCAAAGTGACTGCGTTGCATCCGCTTTGGATGTGGAAGAGGCAAATGGGAGAGGAGGGCCCGGGGGCCGCCCAAGCCCCACACCCCGACAGTCCCTCCCGGTGTACGTGCACTGTACACACGCGCACCTGCGCTACGGGAAATGGAGAAAAGGGTGCGGGGGCCGCGGGGGCCGCGGGGGAGCGGCCGCCGAGCTGACAGCGCGGCTCCACTCGGAACGAAGCCTCGAGGAGAGGGACTGGGAATCACGGTGCGCTATCAGAGAGTGGCTATTGTCTACGGGGCTAATCAAAACCGTCCCTTTCAGCGGAACGCTATACGGGCCCTTTGCGCGCGCCTACTTCCTTTTTCTTCCTCTTGCTCTCTCTCTCTCTCTCTCTCTCCCTCTCGCCATCCCTTCCTCTCTATTTTATATTTTTCCCCTTCCACTCCTCGTCTCTGTCTTTTTCCGTGTACATCTCTTTGTTTTTCGCGCAGCTGCCGCGCGGCTCCTTTCTCGCAGCGAAGCGCGCGATGAGCTCTTGTCTCTAATAAGTAGTGCGGGTCCGCGAGCGTTCAGCCAGGCTTGTGATAAACATTTCATATGAAGAAGAATGCCATAGAGCCGCGGCATTCGATATAGGAAAGGAAGGATGCCTCGCCTTTATCCGATTGACGCATTAGTATTAAAGTAATAATGCTTATCACGTCGGTTTGGCTTCTTGCAGTTAATAATAAACGTTGAATGCCATGGAATAATTACATGTAGAACTAAAGTAATAGAATATCAATTTTTATATCGATATCAATTGTAAAGATTGTTAAGTTATTATGAGATTAAGGTAAAGGAAACATAAGGAAATCATAAACAATTTTTTACAGTATATATATATTCAAAAAAATGACAAATACTATATTGGATAGTAAGATTTCATTACTGATCCTTTAGTCACGTAATAATTTTTATTGAATCAAGTGCAATATATATACAATGAAATAACTATGACATAATATCAAAATTTATATTTAACGTCAAATCAATACACAAATAAGACTAAGTGAATTAATGTAATGTTCGTTCAGTGACAAATTAGTTTACATTAAGATCATTAATGATAGTAAAGTGTTCAAATGAAATAACTTATACTCCAAGTTATAAAAATGTAATAAAAAGTATATTGTGTAAGTACATGTACGAAACTTTGAATAGTAAACAAGATTTATTCTCTATAAATCAGAAGCAACTGCAAATTTTAATTTAATCCTTGTGGAAATATATGATAGATTAAGTAGGTTAAGAGTAACAAATATTAGATCCATTTTATATTTAAATTGTCCTTAATTATCTAAATTAGCACTTGGTTAAACATGTTATTTTACAATTTATAAACAGCTCAATATCATTACAATAAAAAGTGAAGATTTTTTCGTTGCTGTAAATTAAGTTTTAAGCACAAAAATATCCGAAATGAAGCTTTTTTATTTAGTTTATTTTTTTTATAATTTTTACCTACTTAGCTGGTACAATTTGAGTAAGTCATTTATTTATTATTGTTAATTGTAACGCAATTTTATTACGTACTTAGTACAAATATTATGTCGCAGTATATTGTATATATTTATACATATTTATAAACTATTAGTCCGAGTTTTATCTTTCTTCAATCTTTTTACATTCCGAAATGGATGAGTCAGAGATTATTTTCAATTATACGGTTTTGTTTATGAAACAAGTTCTAGTGCTCTGTAACAAGTGATCTATTGTTAAAATTTGTTATTATTATATCAATAATGTGTTGTGCATTATATATTGTTTTATATTAATTTTCTTAACAGTAAACAATAGTTTTGATTAGTACTGTTAGTTAATTCAGCGAACAGGTAAAAGATGAAATACAGCGTATACGAGGTATAAAATACAATTATTCAATTATGATTAATTTAATTCACTTTCGTGTTTAAAATAGACAACATGTTATAAATTGTAATAAAAAATTATATACGTGTGAACATTGCCTTTATTTGTTACTTTATAGGTAATTACACTTAACATTGTAGCGTTTATTATTCATCGATTTTTTACATATTTGCCTTGCGACAAATATGATTTTCATTTGTTTACGTTATAATTTATAGTATTTCGTACGGATACACTTCAAATCATTGTTTTGATTCAGTATATTCCAAGGTATATTCACTTCTAACTTTATGTTATTTTAAATTTTAATACCGTAATTTTTTGATTTTCCTATAGATTTATAAAATTTGTTTTATTTCGATTTTAAGTATCATAAAACACAACAAATTAAAGTAAATTGCTTTGTGATGGTTAAAATGTTTGTAGTTTTTAGTTTTTTTGTACGAACTATTTTTATGTAAGCAACTTCTTTTCTTATCAAGCAATCGTCAATGGAATAGTTCATGGATCAAATACAAAAGTTGATTACTTTAAGCATCAAGTTTCATTGCAGAATAAAAAAGGACATATATGTGGAGGTAGCATCATTGGTAGTAAACATGTATTAACAGCTGCTCATTGTGTTGTAAATAAAATGGAACAATTTATTGATGATACATTTAACGTTGTTGGTGGAATAAGTGATCTTACCAGTACCGACGATACAAAAATTGTTATAAAAGTAGCACGAATATATATACTTCGTAAATTTAGACCAATGATTGCAACATTAATAACAGGGCGTGGAATAGCAGATATTGCAGTACTTAAGGTGAAATAATTTTTTATGCCTTTGCTTGATTAAAATATTTAATACTTATATTGAATCATCGTTGATATAAAGCATTAAACATAACATTTTTTAATTTATTTTTTTACTTATAATTTGTTATGATAATTTTTATAGTTAGAATCAGAACTACCATTTTCTACAAATCCAAAGCTGGCCACACTTAAATTAGCTGAACAAGAAGATAATCATTATTTAACATATGCTCAAAATCGGGCAAATATATCTGGATTTGGACTAGAAATTCGTCCGAGTCTTGTAAGAAATACTAATCAAAGACAATATTTAAGTAATCAAATTAAATTTGCTCAAGCGACCATCCTGGCCGAAGAAGATTGTCAATCAGTATTTGGATTATCATATAAAATTGGCAAGGAGCAACTTTGTGCCCGTGTAGACCAAATTAATCCTAGTCATCCATCAGGCGCTTGCAAAGTAAGATATGATTTGTAATTTTGAGACAATTTAGATTTTTTCTGTGGCAAAGAATAATAAAGTATTATATAGTATTTGCTTTAGAATTAGTTTTTATTGAAAATAATTATTTTAGATAGAATTATGAAATACTTATTGTGCTTATAATTTTTCATAATTGATTTAAATTATATATATATTATACGAAATTATTTATTTTTAGGGTGACTCTGGTGGAGCATTAGTTTTTAATGGAGATACTGCAGTTGGCATGTTATCCAATATAGCTCATGACTGTAACGAGCAATATTTTGTTGCAATTTATGCCAGAATTACAGCATTTAAATATTTTATCGAAGAAGCTATGCAAGATCGACCGAATCATCATATGCGTCTTGGTATTTATGAAGCTGGTAAAGTACAAGAATTACACGTAGGATGATTGAAAAAATATCAATAAGTTTTTACTTGTAAAATATTTATATAGTAAGATGATCTGTGATAAATTTTATAAGAATTTTAAGACCTACACAATACGTTATACAAATATATTGCAATATACTTTACAAAAGAAACATCGGATAAAGTAAAATGAAAATTTTTTCATCGATAACACAGTATATATAGATAGAGGGAAATAAGTAATAATTTTGTAGAGCAAGCAATTAATAAAAACTAAATTTGACGTAGATTTGAAATACACATAGTATACATAGCGAGACACATAGATTTTAATTAAACAAAGTCATGTGAATTTTTAATAACACGTGCATAATAATAATTAATTAATTTAATAGATTAAATAACAGTGTTTTCTTGATTGATCAACTGTTACATTCTGATTTGTTGTTTCGGCTAATCTCGACATGTTGTATATACGCAATCCACAGAATAAAGGTTGTCTCGATAAAGAGATATATGACAGCGTCGAATACAAAGCAAAGAACAGATTTAGTATAAGGGGTGAGAGTTGTTTACCAGTTTAAAGCAAAATAAGTATAGAAAGAGTTACAAGAGTCCGAATTTTTATTAATCCTGTACCCCATTCTCATAGACGGAAGACGAACACTACATCTTTGCCCCTCTCGCTCTTGGTTGCGATGTGCTTCTGATTCGAGTTAGTATATATCAACTGGCACCGAGCGAGTTGCCAATAAATCTATTACGGAATCTCGAGGGAGAGACTCGCCGCACTGCTTCAGGGTAGATGCGAGAGAAAAAGAACAAGAGAGAAGGAGAGAAAGAGAGAGAGAGAGAGATAGAGAGAGATGGAGAGAGAGTCGGTGCATGAGGGATTGTCGCTCGGAGCGGTTCATCTTGGTTATGACTCCACTGCCGCGGTCGTGCGTAGTTCGCCTTAAGTACAAAAGCGCGTGATTCCATATTTGCGGCGGGTAAAGCTCTAGTAGGCACTGGACTGTTTTATGGATGCTTTGTTCAAAGATGACACAGATGGCTTCCTTTCCTTTTATTTCATGCTTTTTGATTAGAAAAGTTTTGTTAAAAAGGCATTGTTTCATTTAATTTGTTACATGTAACAAGGAATACTTAAATACATTGTAATAAATTAATAATTTTATGTAACAACATAAAATGAATGATATCATATTTGTCAATTATACAACTTTTAAAGTACTTGTTTAGTTTAACTTAAAGTATTATATGAAAAAGTATGATAATTTTAATGAACATTTAAGTAATGTGATTTATATTAAATATAATGAATTTAATACCATTTGTTCGTCAAAAAATACTTTCTGTAACGTGTGATGCATTGGATTTTTTATAACATAAAACATCAAAGTTTCTCTTCAACATCCTAAAAGTAAGAAAGTTTGAAGAATAACAAAAGCTTCAGGAGTCCACCATATAACGTGTCAAAAAATTTACGGGGCTGCAGTAACACATCAAAGGAGCATATTTCTAAATTATGTTACCTAAATATATCCATGTTACAAAATAGAGAAGACCTACTCAAGCCTGTACACAATCGCATACGTAAGTTTGCAGATGTATCCTTTGGTTAGCTCTCGCCGCACAACTTGACTCCTACGCCCCCGCAATTTTTCTTCCCGTACGCCCTTGTCTCGACGGCACGGGCGGTGGCACGCGTTTCCTCGATGCTTATTAAATTACGGTTATGGTCTTGCGCCCTTCAGATACCTTGTCTGTATACCAGAGCGCGTGCAACGCCTATAGACATCGATAAGCATGCTCTCCAAGATCTAAGTACTCGTGGTGATTTATGGAGATCGCGAGGACCAATTCTGTGGTAGGGCAATCGCGATTAGGGGGAATGCGCTTTTTTCCTTGCAGTATATCCTTGGGAGCCGATTGGTGAGTTATGACTTGTCTTTTTATGTAGGGAGCGTTTGATTTTTCATGGTAATTGGCAATAGAAGGGCTGTGGTCGTAATTTGATTGAGCAGTGAACTTATAATGCAATTGATTGATAAAGGCTCACTTGTTAATATTACCTAAGCGCCCTTTTTGTCACGCTATAATATATTTTCGTTCTATTGAATAGCAGCTTTTTGGATTTTCTGTCATTACAACGTATGTTCAGAAAAATAATTTGTAAGTAGATCAAATACCTCTTCTTGATTTTTCGCTCAAATTATCGTTAAAGTAATTGTTTTGAAAGGTAGACGAATTATCGAAAAATAATTTCAAATTTTACTGTTACATAATTTGTGATTTAGTATTAAGTTTGGAAAATGACTACACACCTAGTAAAAATTCCTGGCAAATTTTTGAAAGTCCAATGTAAAAAATGATACAGAATGATCTATTCAGAAATCTATTTTTGTGATTCATAATTAAAAACTTTGTTACCTTTCGAAAATTTCTTTTCTTATTCTGAAATGGATCCGGTAGGTATTTATTTTCCAATCACTTTGAGTTCTTATACATATTGGATAGTCCTTGATCTCTTGTATGGGACCTGAGTACACTGTTGTTCATTTAAGTGTGTAGTTTCACAACACAGGATCGCCAAAAGGAAATGGTTGCTTCACGAGGGGTTTGAACGAGGAGCGCAAAAGTCCCAGGGCTTCCGCTGGTCTTGCGTGCGCCAACACCGGTACGCATGCGCATGCCGCTAAGTGACGGGTCTCAAGAAATTCATGATCGACTTGGCTCATGAATCCTCGGCAACGAAGGAGTCGGTTGCGCATCCCCCGCGAGAACGAACGCTATAACGCGAGCCTGCGGGACATCGACCGCGTGGCAGCGGCATCCACTCTCTCCCTCTCGTCTAGGCTTCGGCGAACACGCGCAGGTACGAGTTTGCGTACGCGCGGGCGTGGCCTCCGCGCAGTATAAACGTCATCGGCAGCGCGCACTCGACGTCAGGCGCATGGCGCTAGCGCGAATATTAGCATATGATCGCGCGCGCGGCCCGGTAAGCGCAGGACTCGTGCGCGCGCGCTCTGCAGCCGAGCACGTCAGCGCAGCGCGCGGCCCTGCTAGGGTTTCTGCTAATCCGGAGATCACTATTCGCGAGCGCGTCCGTGTAGGCCCGAATCCCGATCAGGGCGCTCACTGCCCGCCCGGTCAAGTTGCAGCTTGACCATTCTATCATTATATGTATGTATACACGTAGCTATGAAAAGCAGGCAAATTTTGTACCTACACATCTCTAACTGTAAAAAAATTCACATGACACAGAGATCTTGATAATATTTTAATAAGATCATTGAGCTTACGCAATTTATTGTATACACATATGTTTTTATTAATATGTCGGTAGTAAAGAATGATTCTCGTTTCATACTGTCACTGTATAGCGATTATTTATTATCGTTTCGAGTTCTTTATCTATTATTATTTAAAGCATTTTATTCGCATAATTCATTTAGCTAAAGAACTTAGCTTAAAGAAAAAACATGAATGGTTTTGGTTAAGATTTATGAGTCTTAAAATTTTATTATGACTAGTAACTATTATCTTATAAATAGGTAATAGGTACGTGACTTTGCATACTCTGTTTTCCGATATATTTATACTATTCATAATAATTTGAAGGAAGTTGTAAAATCTCTTTTCAATTAATAAATAATGGTTCGTTTTTGACTATTATATAACTTAATAGATAATTTTACTCTGCGTCTTAAATGAGAATGTTCCAATCAAAAATCAGAGATCCATTAGAAATCATCATCTCTGTTTGAAATGAAGTTACCCGCGCTTATTTTATTTTCAGTGGCCTATTTTCTTTCTGGTATGCATATTATATTAATTATTTTTTAAAAATATGATTTTTAACTGTTTTATTAGTATCATTAACATCATTATTAATATTATCATTATTTCAAAGATCAGAAAAGATTAGCTTTAAGTTGTGTCATAGAATAGTCTTAAATCGTGGTGCCTGGTCAACAAAAAAACCAAACTTGCATCTATTTAAGAAAACTTTCATCTTCGCAGAAGAAAACACTACCTAAGTCTACTATTGATTCGAATCTTTGCATACTCCTTCTATTGTGAAGACTTTAAAAACTTATGTTTCATAATGCTCAAGACTTTTTATTCACCTATACTGGTGCAGCTTAAATAGTAGAATATTTGGATTTATAGCTTTTGTCTCATTCCTCGGTATACTTTTTCTTAAATGGAAATATTTTTGTTCTTAAAGGGATGTTGGTTTGATTGCAGCGAATTTCGATCCCGACAGAAAGTATTTGATTCCTATGATCTGTAAATTTAGTATTACTGAGTGTGCTGCACTGCAAGAAAAATTTGATAGGAATATTGACCATTATCTAGACTAAATTGGAGACTTACTTGACATTTACAAAAATTTCATTTCTCTATGAATGGTCCGATTTGACTCCTTCTTGGTATCTATTTCTTTACAGAAATCTGCAGTTCATCTCTTGTATTTACGCAAACATTTTTGGGTTAACCAATTTGACGTGGTGAGAATTTTAAAATTCAAAATGACAGAGGACAAATGGAAATCATGTTCTTCTAAATTTAAAGAGCCATTTTTAATCCGTCATTTGGAATTTTAAAATTCTGTTATCAGAATCGTTTTCAGCGTCCACAAAAAAAAATGTAAATACAGGCCCTTTTTATAGTGATGATCTTTTAGAAAATTAATGCTTTTTGTTACGGAAAATCGAGGGCAACACGTACGCAGAGGGTTAAATATAGGTTCAATGTTGACCAAAATTTGTAGCGTAAAAAATCATGCCATTGAAGTAACAGCTGATGGACTATGCGTAAGCTTGTTTGTTGTACGCATATTGTAAGAATCCATGACAATGAGAATGTCTATATTACAAAATGTTGTCCAAAGAATGTTAACTGATTCTCATTTCTTCTTTTTATTGTTATATTAAATAAGCATCTATCATCATAAAATTGATCAATTGTATCGATTTTAATAAGTATTTATTTATAATACATTTTGTCTTTATCAACATGCTAATAGCATTTTCGTTTTCTGGAAAAGCATAAAATAAAAAAGAAACTAATTTTTATAAAAATCTGTTTTTGATATTGTGATCTAGATAATAACTATATTAATTTAATCATTCTCACAGTTTATACAGTTGTTCAGGCGACTTTGGCTGCTGCTGAAGCTGATTGTGTACTTAATAAAGTCTCAACATGTGTAAATTATTGCAATAAACAGATGGGTAATGGAATGGGAGGCTTATGTTTAACCAGCAGGTGCTATTGCTATAATTAACACAAATGTATCAATCTTTCTAATGGATTTAAATAAATTTTTGAAAAAATTTTTAATTGCTTTAATTATTTAATCATTGAATTGTACATATAATTTCTTGATAATCTTACTTATAAAATTTATGATTATAGTTTATTAAATACATTAAATATTTTGTGTGTTGTCTTAATTGGACTAGATCAATTGAAAGTGTCATAAGCTGACCGAGCCAATCAGTCAAATATAGATGTATTAAAGGATTTAAGTAAATTTAAAATATTCGTCACGTTGTTGCTATCATGGTAGCCGATATCGTAATAGAAATAGCCGATGCAGGTGAGGAGATATTTGGAGAGCGACATATATTATATACATGTCCTATGCATGCATCAACGCTGTGCACGCGTACTGCTATATCCATTGCACCTCCGTAGATCTAACGATGAGTGACTCGTACTCATTCTGAGGACTTCTACTGCCGCAAGATCTCGCATAAGGATCAAACGCGCAATGGCTGGCCGCTTACTCGCTAGCCAGCGAAAGAAAAACCGAAAAAGCTCGATGGCGAATGAAAAGCGAGTGAAACGGGTCGGGATAACTCTAAAGTCGATGACACGAATCGCAAGTGCCCCCATTGTTTCCCACGGTAGCGCGCGGTCTTTGGAGTATCGGAAGTTGGTGGCCCCGCTATGCCAGTCCAATGAAAAAAAGGAGCCGAGAGAAAGAGAGGAGGCCCCGCGACTTTTTAATATCCAGGGATGATCTGTAGCTGCCGAGACGCTTCGTCAGCCGTTGTCATTGTTATCACCGGATCTCTCCGGGACAATGACAATTTTTCTGGTTTTATTCTCGGGCTCCGGGCAGCCCCCACTCGCCCCTCTTTATGCGCCGTCTGCCATGGCATTATCGTACGCCCTTTCCCGACTCCCCCGCACCGGCCTCCCACCTAGGCCCCCTCCCTTTATATGTGCGCCGCCGCATCTACGGCACTTGTAAGCGGCCTCGCACTGTTCCCAATGCGCGCCTATATTGCGCGGTATCTCCGCTATTTCTCTTCCTGTATCCTCGTGCGGTGCGCCAAGGGGCGCGGGGATCCCTTCTCTCCCGGAGTTCCTGGATTTCCGCGTTCTGTCTATACTTTCTCTTTTTCCCGCGCTCGTATTTGTCGAATGCGTCGGGGTGGATTTGGAGACGCGTGATTTGGGCGCACGGGGCGCACGGCGCGGTGGTCTGTACTATTTGCCGAGGGACAGGATACTGCGGCCAAGCGAGAGTCAAGCAAGCCTCGGGCTCTGTACTTCCAATACGCGGGGGTATCACGAGTTTAATATGGTTATTACTTTTCAAATCTATACTTACGGGGTTCTGTAAAACTCATGAAACGAGGGTTGGCGCAGGGAGTGCAGTTGAAGATTCTTCATTAGCGCAGAGCTTCGACCCGTAAATGATGGAATAATATTCGTAGCTTGTAATCTTTAATTATATATTATTGTTTTAATTTGTTTAAATATGTGATTACTCTTTAGCCTTAAAACTACATATTATTTTCATATGCTATTCAAATATGTTAATTTCAATTGATACCAATTCTTCGTTTTTATCAATAGAAGCTTTAACCTTCTTGCACAACCAATCTACAAGACACGAACATATCAACAGCATGCTCACATACAATAAACGTGAATTCGGGATTCATGCCCTTTCTTCTCGGTTTGAAAAGCGAGATGGAATCTTCACGAGAAGAGCGGCCCTCGCAGCACTTTTTCCCTGCAGCCGCAGGCCAATATCTGCATTAGATTCCGCGAGCGCCTACTGGAAAACAGAGGCGCGAGAAAGCCGCGACGCGGGAGGAACCGTACGGTGAGCTCTGGGTACGGAAACGTCCAGCGAGATAGCCACTCGTAACGCAGAATGGCCGATTCTCGTTTCGGCAGAGTCGAACGCGCGCAGCTTCCCTATCTGCAGTCTCCTCCGTGGACCTTTTTGCCCCCGCGCGCGCATCCGTCTCACTCCGTCGCGCGGCCACCGCCCCGTAATACCATGCCTATCGCTACTTGCGCCAAGTGAGCGACTTCCGGCCCTTCAACCAGCCTCTGCACCCGCGCGCGCCACAATGGATGCTAAATTCCAAAGTATAGCCACACCCAAAATCTTTCGAATACCTCCGTCGACCCTTCAATACTTTTATTCTGATTGCGGGATGTTTCCAGCCCAAGTACTTCCATCCACTTACGCATCTAGGTTCTCTGTCTGTTGATTGGTAAAATAAGACTTTTTCTGCATAATGAGTTGTATAAGCCCTTTGAAAGAGTTATGTAATTTTGTTCGAATTGAGTAGTAAGAAGAAAAGTAACAATTAAGAATTTAATTGAAATAATCACTCGTCATGTTATTAAAATGTCTATCAGTAAAAGCAATGATTCATATTGAAATCCCTGTATATTATTCCTTGAAATGATATAAATTTCACCATGTTCAACGCATTTTCTTATTCATCATTAGTCAAACTCGAAATTTGCACTCTTATAACATTAATGTGAAATCTTAAAACTTTCAATTTATTTAATGGGACTGTAGATCGCAAATCAAAGTTATGCGCAATAACATATTTGAAATTATTATTCTTACTGGTCCGTTGGTAGAGGAAATAGCTCTCATCCCTCGAATTCCTACCATTCCTACACATTTACATTTCCAGTTTAAAAGTTTCTAGTTTCCTATAATGATTGAATTCGCAATTATCATAATTAAATCGCAAAGTGAAATCTATATGATTGTATTAAAATGAATTTATGATCAGAATGTTTATCATGCAGTCACAAATTCAGTAGAAATAGTCTGCGCAAGGAATACTGCACACTTTATGGATTTCCTTTCACATAGCGCTAGATATTAGAAGTCTTTCGTAATTTCTCTTATCGAAAATATGTCACTGCATTTGTTGACACACTTAAGAACACTGTGTATATTTATCTATATGGAATTGTATCTAAAAATTATAAATAATAAAACTTAATAATACAAGCTTGAATGGTACGATTGTATGTAAAAGATCAGGCGCGTACGCTATGAGTTCTATTATATACTTTATTCTTCTACATAAAACATCGTATACTTTGGGGCTGTACTTGTACGTCAACTGGAAGAAAATCGCTCTCATATATAGGAAAAAGTGCACGGCCAAGGGAGCAAGCGAGAGGAAGATAATTGAAGAAAAGACAGTGGGGAGGAAAGAGAAGAGGAGAGCCAGCCTCGGTTGCGATGTAAGAAAGGAAACGGGCAAGAAATGAAATGGAGCAAACTCGGACTCGAGGCCGTGTCCGCGGCGGTCTGTCAGCGACAGCCAATTGATAATGATTTATAGGAAGCTGATATCGGCCCAGCGATTTCGGCAGGTTTTGTGATTTGGAAAACACGGCCGCGCACCCACCGCGCCAGTCGAGGGGCCGGCCGCCGATCGATCGACCGATGTTCAATATCCTGCAGTTTTCACTTCGAGACACGCCTGAGGCCGCGGTTTATTACGCGGCTTTCGCGTGCTCGATGCGACGCTGGACTAGAAAATCAAAAGATACCGCTCTAGATCACTCGGCGAAAAGGTCTGCCTTCAAAGGATCGGTTGCAAGCCTATCCTTTAATGCTTGGTTGGATACCTTTAACGCAACATTGTCACTAATCTTTCATGTTTCTAACATATAATTGTTTATGTTACATGAAACTTTCTAGAAGAACCTACCATGAAGTATTATCGTAGTGGATGTATTTTTTAAAAATTTACTTGTTAGCATCCTCGTTAGTTTTTACACGCGTACGATTTCCATTTTGTCTAGTGATTTGAAATCACAGAGATCAAGCCTAGCCGAGACTAAATTCATGTTTCTTTAACATACGAGTGTCGAACTGACTATAATTGGTCGTTAAACGACGAAGTTCTTAAATTAACAGCTATCAACTGACTAATAAAGTGAGTAGCGTTAGACTGGTTTTCTGATTAACAAGTCTATAATACATATAATGTGAAGTTTTAACGTGTAATATAATTTATTGTTATATGAAAAGATAAATCAGATGAATAAGATACTTTATATAATAAAATTATTTGATTCAATTAGGTTAATTTGAAAGATCTACAATTACGAGACTATACGGATACATCTCGATGTTGTTAATGGCAATACAGATTTCCAAATAAAAGTATTCAATATTTTGATTGAGAACTATCGGTATTTAGTTAAAGAGATCAACTGTACCTCTGAGCAATCAATCATTGTGATTACGCAATTGTTTCGAATGTGAAATAACTCACAAGGATATTCGAACGACAGTTTAATAGTCCATCGCTAACATATCCAGTGAATATGTCGTATAAGGTTTATAGTTTCGGTACATACAGCTTAGCTGAGCAAATAGTCAAGTTGTTAAAATAAATAAAGTTACGAGATATGTAAAAGCGATGAAACTGGTTTGTAAAATTCATGACTTTTATAAATCATTTGCAAATAAAAATCTATACTTTCGAAACTAATTTTGTGAAGATGTTTTATTCGCACCAATGTCCAATACAGCGGCTAACCGAGAATACTTAATTAAAGTAGATACAAAACAATTACGAGGGGGGTGCGGTGATCGAGGGGCGAGGAGCAGCGGGCTCTAAAAAGGTATCTGAAAGCTGGCCAAAAGTGGAATAAGGAGGGCGCGCGAGCGAGCGGCCGACTTGTCTTTACCGCAGCTGCTGCGCCACTAGCAAGTTGAAAAGCTCGTTAAGCCGCGGCTGGGGAGGAGGGCAAGGGGCGACGCGCCTCCCCCTAAGTGATCTCGTATACAACGAGATTTTATGGAAAGTGCATCTGGTCTTGGGGGCGGCAGCTAGACCTCGGCCCACATAATGTATATATCGCGGGTCCGTTGCCCAGGCGGCCTGAGTGCCTCACGCCCACGCCCGACGCTCTAACGAGCCCCGATTAATGATTGCTCTGATACGCCTTACGTGCGCGGCTTTGACTGCCAGGTGTATCGCGGACCGATCCCGCGTAGCCACTTTGCCGATTTTTCGCGGACATGTGCAGTACATAAGTGCAGATAACGCGACACGCTCCCTATGGATTCGATAAGTTTATTGCGCGATATGGATTTTTAATATTTATGCCATGGGTCGTATATTTCCCTGATAAAATTTGTTAGTGATCATTCCGATTTAACCAAAATGTTTAAAATGTTAGATAAACCACAGTAAATTGTAGATGCATACATGTGCAAAAACATTTTTTATACTTGGAAATATTTATTTTTCTTCATTTTAATTTCAATTTTTAGGAATAAAATTATGCATAATACGTTAAATTAACTAATAAAAATTAATAAAAAACAATTATGATTAGAAGCTTATTTTGTGTAGAATACTGTCGATTCTATAAGTAGATTTGTGTTATGATAGTGCAATTAGGATATTACTTTCGTAAACAACGCTTATCCCACTTTGAAAATTTAATTTATTCTGCTACTGAAGTTTATCTACCTGAGCTTGCACCTACGTTTTAAATTTTCAGCTTACCTAACGAGGCACTCTACAAAGAACCTAATATGGACCCTGTATACAGCTACTTTCAAAATTTGTTTGGCCTTGCAGTTTTGGTAGACGTATAAAGTGTAAGCGTTTATTTTCAAAGTTCTTAAATAAAAGGTTGAATGGCGCCAACAGTTACGTATTTCTAACTATTTCGAAAAGTTAGAAAAATTTACGAGAATTAATTAACAAATCAGCATTCAAAATTAGGCGTCCACATCTGCAAAATAGTTCATTATTCACCAAACTTGAAATTGACAGTTTCATTGAAAGTGGCTATTGGACACTCTGAACATGGCTTGGTCGGTCGTCTCTTCCTTCTCGATTAACTTTGCCCGCGACGCCGGGGTCCACCGGGCCATCGCCGCCCCGCGGCGTTGATTTGAGTCGAGTCTCGCGAGCAGGGCGAACGGCATGCATAACCGAGCGCGACGCGGGGGCAGCTCGTTATGGGTCGCATAACCGGCTCCTCCAGGCGATTGTCTCTGAAATATTCAGGGCAATCCTGCGGGCAGCATCCTTACCACACGCCTTCGTCCCCGCCAGTCGTAAGTCTGACCCGAGACGGACGGCCTTTGTCGCCGAAGCCCCAACCCTCGCATGTCTTATTTATACACGCGCGAATCGACTCGCTCAAGGGTTCGGGTGCGATTAATTTGCATTACATGTGCCGTCGCGGCGACCGTCGTAGCCAACGGCTCCTACATTCCCTTGTCCGCAGACAATCCGGATTTTGTCACAACCATGTCTACCATGGATGAACTGTATCATCTAAGACAGAGAGCTAAGACGAAAGCTTTTGGGATTGCTGGAAGATTTATCATATTAGTACACAGGGATAATTTTATGATACAATATGTCATCATTAAAATTCATATTAGTGATAAGTAGTAAATTAGTAGATAATTATAGATCTAGTTATATAATTCTAATTTAGTTGTTAAATACAACCTGTATAAATATGCAGTATAAGCCGTAAAACACCGAGACGAGAAGAAAACAATGCAATAGCATCTATATATACTTCACGACCTGCTTTACTTTTCCCGCTTTCCTATACTTTTTTTCCACAATAATTAGAAAAACGTCCAGCTAGTCCTTAAAAAAATTGTATGCAGACCAGATCATAAATTCAACATCGATGGGTCCGCGCCTGAGCTACCCTAGCACTAAGTAGCCAGCTCGTACCCATACACGCATATCCCTTAGGCGGCCGGGGACAAATAAAAGTGGGGCGTCTCGTGTTACCCCTGGCCGCACGCGTCTACACTCCTCGATGAAAAGTCGCGAGGTGGAGAATGGCGAGGGCACACGGGCGACTCGGCCGAGGGAATCCAATAAGACGGCCCGATACGGCCTGGCTCCGTCGTAAAACAAGACAAACAAATTTCGACTGCTCGCGCCCCAATGTTATATGGCTGTATTGGCCATGACGCGCGGCCCTCCCGACTCTATCTAGGTAGCATGTCTGCGCGGTACTCTTACGGATAACAGGAGGCTGCCTTCGACGGAGCCAAGTGGACTTTTGGATTCCTTCCGCGGCTGCTTGAACTCATTGTTCTCTCAAAATTCATACTAAAAATCGTGAAAGATTAAATATGGTGAGTGACATTAAAAAACGATTACCACACAAAAATGAGAGAAAAATCTGAAGACTTGCACGTACAACGTCGAGCCATTCGAAATTGAGGAAAGTCATATCTGCGGTACACGGAAATAATCACAAGAGTAGGCGACTAACCCTCGGTCACGTATCAGTGTAGTCTGGGAATACCTTGTATCCCACGAGAAGAGGATTCCTCTGCCGCTGCCTTTTCCCCGGAACGCCGCGGCGGGGTCGTCTTCTTCCCTGTTCGAGACTTAAGCTTCGGTTTAACTCGGCACCTGGTGCATCCCCTTTCTCCCTTCTTAACGCGCGTGCCGTCTCTAATCTTTCCATCTCGCCTTCTATTCTTTTCCATTGCATCTCTTTTTAAACAAGTCTCTCCGCCGGACTACCCCTCGCACGTATAATTTAGGAGGCCGTAGCCCTCTTCAACATAAACGAATTTCCGAATACTGCATAAGGTCTTGGGTTATTTCATCTTAATTGCACTGTATATAATATTAAAAATAAAAAATTCACGCGGGCACTCATTCTAATTCGAGTTTAGTACCGAAGTTCTTGTGAATATAGCAAATGTAAATAGCGTGAAAACAATAAAATTTGGAAAAGTAAAATTTCAATTTAAATTTTACATAGAATGTCGCAAGTGTCCATAACCATGCACGATTCGTTGTTGTTTTGATTATTTTTCCTTTATAGAGATAGGTTAGAAAGATTCTTATTCTACATAATTGTGTCGGTCGTCTCAGAAGTACCTCATAATTGAACGATCCTTGGAAAAGGGAACTGCTGCAAATCTAGGAAAACCAATTTCGTATCTTATCCTCTCGAAAAAGTTGGTGAATCCGCGACAGCCAGTCTCCAGATTATGATGCCCGGGTCTCGTGCACCTGCTCGGCGCCGCGATTTATAGCCTGTCTCTCGCCTGGCGGGCGGGCCTCCCCGCAGGGGAATATACCGCACCGTTGCCGATTCCGAGCACGTTAACTCCGTTCGTATTAGGACGAGCGACAGGTTCTCCAAAACTTATCATCGTTTTGGCGGGGTGATAAAGGTACTCTTAATCTAATATGTTCTTAATTGCGATGGTTTGTTCATTTTTGTAGCGCATAAGTAAACTTGGTGTGAAATGGTCTATTAAGAATATAATTAGAGAAGATTGAAAGAATACGAAGTATCTAAAATTAATTATCTGATTGACATCTGCAATCAAATTTTCATCTGATTTGCGGTATGCTAAATACTATCTGTATTTTGAATTTCCGATTTTTAAGTTATCGGAGTTACGGCCTACGCTCACTCTAGTTATAAATATAGTTTTTTGAATTGTGCAGAATTAATACCGGATCCAACAATAAAATATTTCATGCCATATTTTGATGCATCCAATCTGTCGGGCTATTCACAAATCTTTTGTTTCATTGTTCCAGGCACGTCAGTTTGGCCTGTAGACTTCTACCGGTTTGAAGGACAATAGGGATAACCCTCGCAACCACCGTGGCAACAAGCTCTGAAATCGCACGATAAGAACGTGCACTGTGAAGAGTTATTATTTTTTTGTTACCATTGCATTGATCTGCTCTAACACTACACAGTATTACATGCCCGCAGTTTTGTGCATAAATTTCCAGAAATTAAGTTTGGAATCAAGTAATATCTTCCGATCATTAGACTCATGACCTTCATCTTCATCTATATTTCTTAAATTTATGAAATAATACAGAATAAAATATAGTAAGGTTTAGAGATGAACAGTATCATGTTGTTGCATGATGTTACAAGATGAAGCTTAAAAGGAGAACAGTAAAAAAAAATGAAGAAGAAGAAACTGAAGTACAAAAAGGTATAAAAAAAATTTATTATTTAACAAGTATCATATGTAAATTACAGACAAGTACCATTATGTAAATTCATTTTTATCATTAATAGAAGTGATTAAAACATATGTAATTATATTTATGCATAAAAAAGTATGAAATAACAAATTTTTTATTGATAAATTAAATAAATATCATAAAAATGGCATTTATAAATTTCAGATTATGAAAATTGATCAATTATACATTTTTTATTCTATATTTTAATTAAAAAAATAAAGATCAAGTATACTTGAAATTTTAATCTATTTTACCAAAAATTTTTCATATTAAAATCATCTTCCAAGTAGCTTGTAAAATATTATTAACACCTAGTGAATAAATAGGTTTATTATATTATGTTAAAATATTCTTATTATCATTAATACATTAAACATACTATTTTTCTACATAACAAGAATGAAAAACCATGTAATGTTTCTTTTTTCTTTGCTAAATACAAGGCTGTCTATTGAAATTAAAAACATATCTAACAACATTGCTTGCAGAATTTACTTTCAAGTATTTATCTACTTCATTATTTTGTGGTTATAATAATCAGTTTAAAATAATTACATAGTATGGAACATCGATAATATAACAACCACGTAAATCTAGAAATTATTCATATTATTAATAAAAGCTGAAAAAAAGAAAGCCAAAATGTTAAAAAAATGGAATAATTAACGATCAATAGATTAAAATTGTAGTTGTCTGTAAATAATAGTAGATCAATAAAAAAATATCCGACAATATAAGGTAACGAATAAAGAAAAGAAAATCTGTTGATGTGCGTCTATTTTTATTTTAAAAACTTTAGCATTTGCCTGATTGTAATGCCCGCTACAGTTTATTGTAACTATAATGGTCCCGGATCGATATCCCGCAATGTACCAAAGTATCGCAACGACCCAGAAAACGTCAATGGTTTATATCTGATATCGGATCGGTAAACTCAAAAGCCGTGAGCTGACCTTTGCAGCTTTTTGGCATCGAAACGGCCAATATCATGTTTGCTTTACCAATCTTTTCCTTCGAATTCATTAGCAAGGCCAAACGGCTTCTCCAAATTAATACCAACTATCTCCAAGTTGTGAAGAAATACAGAAAAGCAGGAAAATAAAACACTCGTCAGCAATAAAGCAGTAAATCGCCTCGGAATTGGCAAAACTAAATTATTCAAAGTAGAATTTCCATGTTTATGCTCAGTGGTGGCCTATCGTGCTTTACTGCGATCGTACGATCACCGTATAAACCACTGAAACTTTGATACGCAATAACGCAAATGCAACGCAGGAGCGTGCGCACCGCGAGCCGCGGCTCCGACGGTTTCGCCCGCCGAGGAGCTTTCTCCAGAAGCCCGGGTCCGTCGTCACGGTGCGGCATGTAAAATTCACCGCTAGGCCGTCGAACGGAAGACAATTCGGCCCCGGGAGCTGCGGACGAGCCGATGCGGGCACCTCGATCCTCGAGCTCGTCAGCCTCCAGACTCCGGGTGTGGCTCGCGGCGGGGCGACTCTAAAATGGAAGGGGCCGCCGGAAAAAGGGCGCATTGCTCGCTCCCGCGGAGACGCGCCGAGCGAAATAATAAAATAGGAAGGAGACGCGGCGCGCGGGGCTTTATATACGCGGGCGCGGTCCCGGCCTTCAACCAATCGGCGAGCGCCGCCGCGCCCCGTTGGAGGGGGGTGGAGCCAGCCGCGCGCCGCCCAGGTGCCCAGGTGCTACCACGCCGGCTTTTTTCGCGCACACCGGCCGCGCCGTAGCCCTGTATATACTCCTTTCGCGGCCTCCTCGCCGCCAGCCCAAGCGCCAGCCTCGGCCTCTCTTTTGCCCCGATGGGAGTGGCGTATTCTGCTCCCCTCTCCTGTCTTTCGTTTTTCATCTTCGCCAAGGAAGGAAGGATCTCGGGAAGGATGCGCTCCAAAGTAATAACGTGATTTGAATAACGATTCCCGGGGAATCATGGGCGGCTGCTTCGCTAATTTTTCCATGGGTTGACACGAACCAAGGAGCTCCTCACTTGGTTTTTAGTTATTATTGTTGGTACCGATATAGTCCGAATATATCGAGGGAGCGGGTTGTCTTTGACTCCAGAGACTTGGGATCAATATTGTATCAGGTCTTAGAATGACCAGGTGTAAAAGTTATACGAGATCTGAGTAGTTCAATGATTTTCAGAAGCTTCAAAGTAAAAATTTGATGCTGGTAATAAGATGTCTTCCGACACTTTGATTACTTTTTAAAGATTTTCAAAAAGATTACGAGTACTTTCGCAAGCTGGATGAGAACTTTTTTATATACCATCTTCGTTTCCAGATATAAAGTATCTCGTGTAATAACAATTTGTTCATTGAATAGTAAATACACTACTTCTATACCGTATAGATCAAATTGAGGGTAAAATATTTCAAATAATAAAATACCTGAAACAATTATTAGTGCAAATTGTCGAATATACTTCAATAAATCATTTTTTTGCACATATAGTTTTCATATAAAAACTCGAAAAATTTTACATAAAATTCTTGTGCAGTATATACTTTTTGAATTCCTGAGTTTTACTGTTACCAAAAATTTTTTAATATTATGAAAAAATTAATTACTGTTTTTGCAGATTTTTGACTGTTTCATTTTTCATTACTTTTGATAGAGTTATATATAACATCTTCGAGAAGAGGTTACTCCGAGGTTTACTCGTGTAAACTTTGTAACTGAGTCGGCTAGTTTGTATGTTAATTACATAGCAATTTTTGCTGTAATATCATAATATCACTCGACTACAAGTTATTTATAATAAAAAATACTTTTCGACTTATCTATCTCCTCATATAGTCCGAATATTTTGATCCTTGCACGCCTCTGCATCTATCCTCTTCCAGCTGTACTACAGTATTGAAAACGAAGTTGAATTATGGACGAATGGGAGAATGCAATATCCTTTGTCCAGTACTTTGTTGATGACGATTTTCTGTAGACTATACCGTATGTCATACCGTTTTAGCTATATGTGAATTAACGCTGCTCTGTAAAACTACCTATTATCGTTGTCTGGTCAGCAAAATACTTGGAATTTTCTCTAGCGTGTTTACATTCCAAAGACTTAGTATTAAATCAAATATTTGTTTAATATTGACGTGACATTTGTTACTCTGTCTACCATTTATTCCGAGATTTATTCTTTTCGATCTATTTACAAAACGACTATTTAACCTTGTAAAAAATTTAGTTTTTTGAAATAAGAAATCATAACATATATGGATGTTTGATTCAAACATCATGTCTAAGGCACACAGGTATCATGCTATAAGTACATACTGATATTATTATTGTTTTATTGTTTTGTCAATATATTCTTTATAAAGTTAGCTTACTGGTTTCGAATATATTTTCCTACTGAAAATAATAATGGCATGTCAAAAAAAATATTTGAGTAAAGTAACGTAAAAATTATATATTCATATTATGTTTTAAATAGAACATTTTCGAATACATATTATACAAGATATATATAAATATTTTTGTTTTAAACTATGGATTTTTAATATACTTATCTGAACATATTTCCTAATTTTGTCCTGCATGTATGCGAAGAACTTATATGCTGCATATACAATAAATACATTATGAGTTTTCCTTGTGGATTTAACTAAATTGGTGCCGGGTGATAGGCGAAGACTTGATTACTAACCCTATACAAAACCTGCTAAATATTTCAGGCTCATTTGCTGGTTAACTACCTTGATAACGTTTACTCAAACTTTAGAACCACTTACTACTACCCGATATGTATGATGGTATCACTATTAAGTAATGCAAATTAAAATGATATTAATTAAAGTTAATTCAATTTTCATTTTAATGTATATATATATATGACTTGTTTTAATATTGTATATTATATACAGATTCTCTTCTAATGAAAATTTTACGATATATAATAACACGAAAAAAATCCTTGGACAAATCGAAATGAAATCAATATTTCTTATTTATACAGTTCTAGTGAGAAAAGAAGCCGATAAATATCTGTTTACTGTAAAATCGTGTTCAAATTGGTATAAAAATGTCTAAATATACTTACAAATTTAAAAAAAAAATAATATTTTAAACTTTTACATACACGTATCGTTGTAAATTATTCTTTTCCATAGTTAAATACTACATGTATTCGTCTACGCATATTAGTGTTGAATAATACACGAGTTAAAAAAAACACAGTATTTTCATTATGTTCTTGCCGAGATGCTCGCAGACATGATTAACACAAACAGGCAGAATGCACTCAGATTCTGGGGCAGGTATAATCAGAATGCACGGAACGTGGAGACACATAGTAACCGAACAAACCGAAATGAAGTATGCAAGATATATCTGTCAAATACCGAGAGCAAAACTACACTAGAATCTGTTTAGCAGAAACTATAAGAACACAGAATATTTTAATTAATCCTAAGGGCGTAACTCTGAGCATACTTATCATACATTATCCTATAGTTACATCATTCGGCATGAATTGTCTTTTATGTATCCATGAAGCATTCAGTTTGGATTATAAAATATTATTATTATACTGTACTATAAAACATAATGCATGCTTTATTATCACAATTTTTAGCAATAATATAAGGATGTCCATTGTTTTATCTAAAACTGTATCGCTCTCGATCATGATCAGCTCAAGACTCGCAGATAAAAGCCACTGTCGTCGTACACGCAGAAAGGAATCCACTCGAAAAACAATGCTCGGAGCCAGCCGCTGTAATCAATGTAACCAGAATTTGACGAGGGACGATTGGCATCAACGGTCGATGAGCCACGCCGTGCGCACCGATAGACAGTTATTCGAAACAAAATGGTCCTCGGAGCGAGAAGCGCGCGGGATAAAGTACCAGTCAAAGTGTGGGCGGTGCATTTGGAAATAAAAAGCGCGGCAGATCGATCGGGCACTTCAAGCCCGTCACGTGACACGACAGCAGCCGAGAGCCATTCTCTCGGTCCCCGCGCGTCCGGCGTTCGACAATTAAGCCGCGGGAAAGAGACGGCGCGGCGCCTCGCGGATATCGGGTATGTCTCCCGCTCCTGCGTTAATAACCTCGCGCTTCGATTGTTAATGAAGTAGGCCAGAGCCAGTGAACTACATACTCCGCTTCTCTGATCCTTTTTTCACACGAGCCAGGGTTTTGTATCGCTCGCCGCGACCGCTCGATGCAGCTGTGCTTTTCACGGGACGCCCGTCCGCCTGGCTTGCACTCGATGACATTTGACTTCGCGGCAATTGTTGGGCGCTACCATTGATTCTTAAGAAGTGCACTGGCACGCCTGATTAGCGGTTTTAATAAATTAGCATTGTGGTGCGTTCACGGGAGTCGGATTAATTCGATGAATTGTATGGAGAGCTTTAACTGCAGTGTAATATATTTTTCTCTCGACTGCAACGGAGCAGTATATATACATGACTAGTCCTTGGGATTACCTATTTTATTGAATCTTGGCCAGATATCTTCCGTCGTAGCGAAACGACAGTATGCCAATTTATATGAGCATAAAGCCTGTTCATTTCAAGCATCATAATACCTATAACATGTTCGATAAAAGTTTAGTAATTGAAAATATTTTTTTATATTTAATTGGTGATTATAATTGTTTAACTACTTACACCTTACAAACTACTAAACATTGAGACATTGGCTTTAAAATATTTGTCCTGCATATAATAATAGCTTGAAATATTTTCAAACCGTTAATAAGCTGTACAATATGTATAATATGGGCTTATTGGAGTATTTGAATAGTTCTGATAATTTCATTATATTATGAGCGAATAAACAAAATACAAAGTAAATTAATAGATGAAAATTCCTGTAGTATGTGAATTTAAAACAAAATTACTAAATACTGAAGCAGATATATCGCAATAATTGGAAAAATGTATTTTGAAAAAATATTACAGAATTTATACCGTAACTGCTGCTTAAAACCACACTTACCGTTCGTTGCATTACTTATGATAGTCATAAGAAAAGATTAGCGTGAGCCATTTTCGAAGGTGCAGTTTAAATAAAATGTGCTGTAAAACGTGTATTGCGCATTTCAAGTAAAGGAAAGCATTACCACAGTTTAACTGCTTAGTTTCCAAAAAATTTTGTTCCACTGCCATGAATGTTGGGCATAAGTTTTATGTTTCTGCTTTAAAACATTCTTTATTATTATTTAATTATTTAGTACCGAATAGAAACTGTTTTTCTTACAATGCAGGTAATAATAATTCAACGAATTACAAGTATTGAAGAGTTATTTCTTCAGATTGTTTGCAAAATACATGTTATCGATTGATAGATCAGTTGTAACAAGTGTGATCCAGCTCCACTTAGGATTTCAATTCTTTAAAAAATTAAATAGACACAATAAATAATCAAGCGATTTTGTAGAAAAGGAAGAAGGAAGTGCAAGGATGCTCCAGCAGGAGAAGAATTGGGCGACGCGAGCCGCCAGTCTCGGTCCAGAGCGGCGTTCACTCGTCGCGGCCCGAAAAGCGCACATCTCCGCTCTCAGTGGCGGCTCGCTTTTAAATTTCCATGCGCTTGCTCTCCGAGCCTCTCCTCCTCGGCCCTCGAGCTCAAAGTCCGAAGGAAGTCCGAGCGCATCTCGGCTGCTCGGGCGCGCGGTACGTCCGCGTACAGGTGTAGCCGGCTCGGGGGGTTCTAAAAAAGGCCGGGCACGTTCCCTCGTATATTTTTGGGGGGCGGGGGCGCGGCGTATTTACGGCCGCGGAGGGCGGAGCGAGGGGCCGCAGACTCACTTAGACCGGGGCGCCTGCCTGCAAGTTTCATGGGAGCGGGATGGGCGCGGACTGACTCGTCGCGCAGGGCGGCGGGGATCCGCCCGCGCACCTGAGGAGCCGCGGCCCGACAATGGCACGCAGTCGCCCGCGGGCCGCCGTAGGTGCGGCCCCCGCGACTCCGCCGCCGGGCGTCAATCATGTTTTGCACCGGGAGCCGAGTGCGCCCCCGGCGATGATGGCAGACCGATGTAGGGCTTCCAGGCCGTGCCCAAGCCCTTCCCAAGCCTCCGAGCGAGAACCCTGCATTTTATATTATTCCTTTCGCGAGAGTTCGCGTGTCGTCCTGCTACTCTAAAGTATGCCTCTATTGCCATCTCTCGGATGCTCGAGTTTTCTGTTGGGAATGGTATCTTTCTTCAAACTTATGGGCGAAAATGAAATTTTCGTGTGCTTTTTTAATCGTGTGGATTTTCAACCACAACAATGCTTTTGTAAAAGTTGAGTAAAGTTTAGTATATGTTTTAAAACCCGTTAAGTTTTTTGGTTTTTTGGTGATTTCAATCTGCATTAGGATTCATGTTTGTATTCAGGAGTTATGCGAATCCTACGTTTTTTCGTACGGGAAGTAAGAACTCGTATACTCTCGAGGGTAGAATATATCTTCATATTTGAGTAACACTGTTGGTACTTTGAAAACAAAAGTAAATACCATAATTCTGATTAAAAATTTACCTTGTATATGGTTGCGTATATATTTTGAGAATTACTTTATTGCCACTGCCAATGAATGAACAAAACCGAATTAAGATTTTTCCATCTGCACTGGTAAATTTTCATATAGAAGCGCAGTTTAAATAAAACGAAAACACATTTGTGACTTCATTTTTGAGCAAGTGCGAGGCACTAACATACAGGAACTACAAGTGATTAGTGTAAAGGGTGTAGATTACAATGAAGAAGACGAAAACAAAAGAAATATGGGAACATGCGTTACATTCGTTTGAAATTTTTTCCCTTATAGCTCGGACCATTTACAGGGAACACAAAGCAGACTTTTAAAACATAAAAGCATCCCTTTACTGTGAGTTGCTATCTTTTTTTTCGGTGGCCCGAGTTACATTTTTTTATCAAAGCATTGTGGATGCGTTTGATAATCCTTTGAACGAAACAACAAAGATCCTTCCTTTTATAATAATTTCGCATTAGGGTAAGATAAAGTGCAGAAAAAATATTATTTCGTCGTTCGCGGGAAAACGTTAAAGGATTATCTTTATATTGACGCTCCACGATGCATGTAAAATCAATACAAAAGTATTAAATTACAAAGCATATTATATATATATGTGTGATTTTTGAGAAGGTTAAATAAAACTACAGAAAAGATTTGTTATTTTAGATTACTTACTTATTACATTTTACGAGCTCGCAACCATTTACCATAATACCACATCAGTAAGTAGGCTGTGCACCTCGATAAGAAGGCATTTAGAACTCGATTTTAGAGACGAGAGGGAGGGTTGCGATGGCGTAAAACTTAAGACAGGATCAATTAGGCGGCTGCCGTTGCCGAAACAAAAGACCTGGTTCGGGGTAGAAAGTATTTTCCCCTGTGTAAGTAAAACGCCAGACCGATATATCAAGGTAATAACTTGTCCATTAAAACACTTAAGTAGGCAATAAGTACGTCACCTTGACAGAAAGTTGGAGATTGCTCAAGGATTAGGGCGTCCAAGTTGCGGAATTTATCGACGAAAACAAATGTTTCGCTGGCGGCTCACCAGGATTCCTCGTAAACATAAAAATGCCTTGTTGGGGCTAGATTTTGCCCCTTAAAAAGAACTTTAGAGCAACGTGAATATTAATTCGCAATCTTCTCTCCTGGGCCGGACGTTTACCAAAGGATTAGTCCTGTTGCACATCAAGTAGTTCCAGTCTAGCTTAACTTGAAATTTGATTCGACTTATTCGAAATTTCCGCTCGCTCACTACACATCGTCTACATTATCAACATGGTATCAACTGCCTACAAAGACGTGTCAAGCCCATATAACGCTTAAATTTCGCGTTGGCCCCGATCGGCGTGGTGCTTCCCCCGTCATCCAAAGATCAGCATTGTTTGAGAAGAGTAGTCGATGCCTGGGCCACAAGTGCAGCCGAGAACAATTACACGATCATCGAGCAGACCACTTGAGCGGAGCCCGGGGGAAGGGCGGGACTCGGCACCGATTCTGTGGTGACTTGCGCCAGCCGCACTTGCGAGGGCGACCAAAAGAGCACCCGGGAAACAAAGTCAAATTAACGCATCCGCCCCCAGCCCGCACTCCGTCCGCTGGCAATCGCATTACGTGCCTGAGCAAGCCCACGCGCGTGTGCCACGTATGCGTCGGTCCGCCACGCTATGCGAACGCTGCCACCCCCGCCCTACTCTCTTTTCCCTTGGCGCGTTCTCGAGGGCCTTGGGGATTCGCGGGGAGTCGTGGACCTCCACCTCGTCTTGCCGCGCATCGATTTCAACTGAGAATGCGGTGATATATGCAAGCGAAGTGCATCTCTCAATGAGAAAATTTTTTTCAGAATTGTTTCGAGGAATCGTCAATTGTTGGATTATCAACCTAGTTTGATATACTTTAAGGTTAGAATTCCTTAAGGATAGAAAAATTTAATAATTTCAAACATGTCTTTACATCAATTGTACGTATTTGGCAAAGGTATGTTAAAAAGTATTTAAACATATGATAACGACGGATTGCAGCATTCAAAACTAACAAACCATATCTTCAATTCTGTACGTGCCTTATGATCCTTTTCTTTGGAACACTTGAAGGCAATGGCGAACCAGCAGTTTTTTCTAGATATTAATAAGCAGGCGGCCTTCTTTACCGATGCATATCTACCCAAAGATTAGCCTCGCAATTTCGCGAGCGCACGCGCGCCAATCCGCAACGACCTCAAGGATTTGGCTCTTTGCATTCATCCTAGCACCTTCGGTTGCCTTTTTTCTTCCTTGCACGATCGAGTGGATCACTCGATCCGTCTGGGTGATTGGATCGAGTGCCTGCTCCCTGGAGATAAGATGAGGGGAAGTATAGGCGTGAATGCGAAAGCGCATGCCGCTGCGTTTATTAGTCTCCATTATATCTCGACCATTCGGAAGCTAGGCTACTTTAGAGAGATCCAATCGGAAAATTTTGGACATATTGAATTTGCATTAAGAAATTTACGTTAGTAAATATAACTAAATTATAATGTAGTCATAGTGCTTGATTTCAATTAAAGAGTTTAAATTATTTTGAATTTGAAATTGTTACTAAATGAACGTACGAGTGCTAATTTAGACTAAAATCAAAAATCCAAATTAGCGTATCGAGATAGAGATCAAAAGAACTTAACATGCAAAAGAATGCTCGTGCATATAAATACGATGGATAATACAAGAAATGACTATTTACAAAAATATATAAGTTTTAGAATGTTTAATGTAAGAGAGATCATAATTAATCAAAGATAAAGAAATTTACAAAATTTATTATCAAATATATAGTAAGGTAGTAGTTACGATCCTTACCGAGAGCTCCGAACCTTTGCATTAAGTTGTTCCTGAGTTTTCCCGGGGGGATTCAAGTGTTGTTGGACAGAAATGGCTGACTATCAGGCATCGCTCCGCGATACCTTTGACGTTTTAGGTTAAGTCCTATCCCCTATGTCTACCTGATCGGCCGGTCCAAGGTACGAGACCCTTGTGAATTCGTTTAAATACTCCGACAATGGGGCCCTCTCCCCTTTTCTAGTTGATATACTATAATCTCGCCATGTAGATAGTTAACGCCCATGTAATATCTACAATAAATGAACAGTTCTAGTGACATGTAAATAACGTGATAAAAATTATCAAATAAATTATATGTCATTTTGTTAACTATTGATCTTTAATGATAAAATTTGTTTATAATTCATATTTAGTGTCAATAGATGTCACAATTAATTAAAACAATAACAGAACAACTTTATTATTATCTTTGAAATGTCAGTGTTACTTTAACGACTAATTATCATAATGATATAGCCTACATTTCTCTTGTCTTACTGAACAGTAAACAGACTAACCGAAAGAGGAAATATTCACAAAGTGAATATAATACACTGCTACGTGTAGGCAGAAAACAGTGACAAAGTATCCAGAATAGCTAAAAAACAAGAACAATATGTATACCATGATGTTAGTAAAACCGAAAAACGGAGAAAGATACTGAAGGGTATATGTGCAAGTGAGTGAGTGGATGAAGGAGAAGGAGAGAAAGAAAGAGAGTGAGATAAGAAACAATGAACACGAACTTATCTGTAATGGAATAAGTTGGCAACAATAGCGTATTGTTGGTAGGTCGGTCGCTTCGTCGCGTTGACGGACACTATCACCGGAGGTTGCGCTTCCGCCGTTTCGTTTTGCTCTCTCTCTCTTCCTCCCTTAGATGAACTTATGCTACCTCTCTCTCTCTTACTACGTGCTAGGTGGTTGACAGAATATGTCCACGAATGTATGCCAAGCTAGAGAGAGAGAGAGAGAGAGAGATCACGAGGAAAAGAGAGTGAGAGAACGAGACGAGAGAACGAGAGGACAGAGTAAATAACTGAGCATTCAAATTCGAAAGCGACTGTATTGAACTATTCGTGTTCTATACTGGCGTGCTCTTACTCTTTATCTCTTTCTTTACAAATATATAACGATTAATAGTTTATGATTTTGTGGTAACGAAATTCTCGTAAATTACAAGTTTGACTTAATGCGTACAACGAGGCGTATAAGTGTATAGTTGCTATCGTGATCGGATACTTGCTTTAAAAACAAATATTTTGTCTTCATTGTTAAATAGAATAACTCGAGGATCTTCAAATTTGCTTTTATCAAAATTGAAGTTATTATGGTTCGAAGCTACTACCCTAACGGTTGATCTCGATAAGGCAGTTGATTAGGCGCTATTCTCTTTACAGTATCGTGTTCTTAGTTTAAATCCTTTCAAACCTATTGAGAAATTTTTACATCTTCTATTATAATACATTGATGCAATTTTGATATCAGCTTAAAACGTTTAGTATATTAAATATATAAGTAGATACGAACTTATTCTAGTTTTGTTTTAAAGGTAACAATCTTGGAAAAATTCTATTCTAAAGACCTAAATGAGTGTAAAAAAACTTGCTAATTGAATTACTGATAAAATTGAAAAAATTATATTTTAATGATTTTTATTCTTTATTATTCATGAAAATAATGTGATTTTTTATAAGAATTGTTTTATAACTAAACATTTTAGTATAATATTAAGTCTGTAATTACTTATAATAGTCTGAAAGTCTGTTATACCAGTTTATGACAGTTTTACCACAATCTATTCAATTAATAATGAGTTTTACTCATGATTACAGTAATATCATATAAAAACAATGCTATACGTTTGTGTTTTTTTCACTATAAATTCCTTTATACGTCATATTCTGTAAAATGAAACAAAATTTAATTGTAACGTATATTGTATGAATCTGTAAGTAATCACATATCTACATGCTAAAATTATACAACATTCTGTAATTGCTGTAATACTTTGGACAGCCCCTTGACTTAGTGTTTTCGTGGCAAAATTTTCGCCTCCTCACAGAAACAGAACATTTCCAACATTTCCAAAAAGTTGTACCCAAGACTGGATTAGGGAGTCGCGCCTACTCTGAATGGAATTAAGTCGGCCGTGAATGTGAAATTCACCCCGCTGCGAGACTGACGTTCATCCGCATCTTGGATTTGTCCCTTAAGGCATGAGTAATGCTACAAACAGACGCCTGGAGATTAAATCAGCGAGCACCAGCTTCCCCTTTGCCTACCTCCTTACAGTTCTACGCGTTCTTTCCCTGGCTTGTGCCTTATTCTCTTCGCGCGCCCACAGTTAATCCGTTTGGCAACTTGATTAAGCATCGTTTACGAAGTCGGCTTTTATTAAAATAGGGAAATACTTACTACCCCTGCGATTCCCTACCCCTAAGAAATCTTTTCGATGGAGTCGAACGCTTTATACCCTACGTGAACTGCTTGAAAAACACGATTCTTTATTATCTGCTGATTTGAAATTACTTAATGAAGAGCTAAAAAATAGCTAAACATAAATTTACTTGGGAGTAGATCGATTGTTGATTCCATTATGATTTAAAGTCAAAAGTATAAAAGTTTACTTTCCGACTGAACATATTTTTTGCATATTGCCTCTTACTTGCATTTTTATTATACAAAATAGAAACCAAAAAATAGAATACCAACTCTAATTTAAAATAATTAGAAAAGTCGGAAAATCGAAGAAACCATTAGAGCTAGTGGACTAAGTATATAAAACATAAATAAGACATTCAATGTGATTCACCGATTATGCAGTTTAACATTATGATACCATTTGTTTTTAATTTTTCGTCACTATAAAAATAATTTACTGGACATTTTTACATCTCAACTAAAATTTTTTACTGATCTATAACGACGTTGTCAATTTCATTAAACTATTAAATTCATAATATATAATAAAAATTTGCATATTATATAAAATAGATTAAACATTTTTGCCATGGCAGTTGTTTCTGGTTCAGCTGTAAAGTGTACTTTCTAGTAAATTTTTTTTTCTTGACAAATAATTGTTTATATAACAAATATTTAATTAATGTTTGTTGTATATTGCTGAAGTTGTTTGCAGACATTATAAATTGCTTTGAACCACTCATCTCCCTATTTTTTGCAAGTGTACTTCAAGTAATGCAAGCTGCCGTTAAAAAATTCCTTGTCAAGTCGCTGCATGAGATGCATTCCCGGGTGACACACTCAGTCTCAAGAGCACTCTTATATACTGCAACTCTAGATAGCAAAGCCCTTGTTCTCGCAACAATAAAAATTTACTCTCCTGTTAGAGAGAAGGGATCCGTGTATGTCTGTAGATTATCGTACGATGCGAGTTATTAAAAGTATTAAAATCGTGACGCTCTTTACGTTGTTCACTCCCAGCTTGGAGATGTGTTAGTCACAGAGATGGGCAACATAGATGGAAGCTTAAAGCGGCGAGTACAGCGACCAGATAAAAAGGATAAAAGTCGGCATCAAAGAGTATAAGGGATAGCAGTCGGAGCGAAAGAGTTGAGTGCATGAGAGCCGGGCAAGATGAAAGAAGATTTGAATGAACGATGTGTAGATTTCCCCGCATGAAAGACTGGGGTTGAGACGTGAGTGCGTAGGCTGGAAAATGCGTCACAAATTTTTGAGCGTCTCTTGCAATTGTTGCTATATAAAATATATTTTGTTAGAGATTTGGTTTCTAATGTATAATAAAAAACTTTGTTTTTCGTACGTTCGTGTTAAGTAGAAAGATTGAGTTATGTACAATTGTCATATCTAGGTCACGCAGTTTTCATAGATTAATGGCTAGTATTGGTATTTAATACAGTTATAAGCAGATATATTATTAAATTTATTTGCGAATACCTTGGATAATACTCACTACTACAACTTATAATAGATAAATTGATTAGAATGTTATGAGTATATATGTGCTGTTTTTATTTTATAAAATATTTTCAGGTTCAACAAAAATCATTCCTTATGTTCCCGTTGTGGTTATTCTAAAACTCCACGGAGACATTCTTTAACCTCTGTTTAAAACTTGACCAGAATCTGCAGGTTACCGAAGAGCTTCGGAGAAGATCGCACAGGGCGCAATATTGTAGGCGCCTCTTGGAGTCAAAAGAGACTGCAGACATAAAGACGGGGAACAAGAGAGAGGTAGTGGGGTGGGCGTGGAATTAAGCATCTCGTCCGAAGAGACTCAGAGTCACTTCAGTCTCGCTTTCCCCCTCGCGACAGGGATTAAAATCTGCCCAACTGTGTTGTCTATGTACCCCCTCGACACTTCGCCCCCGTCAGCCCCGCTGCCACCGCAGCGATATTAAACGGATATTTCGATATCCGCGCGTGATTTTGGAATGAATCATGTCCAGGGTTGAACGCACTGATTGACAACTGTGATATAGTTAATTAGTTATGTTCTCATGGCAGCAGCATCGAGTAGGAATAGTATATGCACGTTGAGAAGTGTTATACATACATGTGGTTATAAGTTTTTCATCGGGAAGTACCCACATCATTGAAAATTAAACAAGAGAAAATTTTTGAAGTTCGACACATTGCGAGATTGTTACATATTAGATTATACATATGAGATATGTGGCCATATTGTTGTGAAGTAAATTTCGTTTAGAAATGTTGTAATATTATGTGTTAAGGTTCTATCTTCGTATTATTTATTATACATTAGATAGAAGTAAGTATACAAAAAATAAATGTATATAAAAGTTTATAACAATTACATCTACAGAATCGGTTTTTATAAAATTCGATTATCACTTTATAATAAGTGATAAATAATTAATGATATTAAATAAATTTTGAATTATGTACTTGTTCGATACGCGATCAAATATTTTAATTAAAAAATCTAAAATACCAGGTACAAAATCATTGACTTCAAGAGGTAAATGAGCACTTGATCTTCATTTAAAAATGGTGAACGTCTGGGAGAACGTTAAAAGTTCTAGAGCACATCGAACCATGTGAATAAATTACTATTCACCCACTTTTTTCATCCGCGTCCGGCAGGCTCCCACCTCTCGTTTAGCACTCCCCTTCGATTCCTCTTCCCATGTATTCCCTACCGCCCAAGCGCAGCGGCGGTCCATCCCCCAGTGTTAAGCTTCACGTGTGCAGAGGCGGGTATGGGAAGGGGTAAGGAGAGAGGCGGGCGCGAACCACTAAATAAGAAAAAACGACTGTTCGCCGGGGATCGCGATCTGGATATCCAATACCATTAGAGAGCTGGGCGCGAGTAGCACACACACATGAGCAGGTGAAAGATATATATACAGAGAGAGAGAGAGAGAGAGAGAGTGAGAGAGAGTGGGAGAGAGAGAGAGAGAGAGAAAGGGAGAGAGAAAGAGAGGAAGTAGAAGCACGCGGGGGAGTTACGGTCGTAGTTTCGGGAGACCGGCAGCCGCGAGATCACCATAAGATGGGATATATTCCCACGTGCCCCACGGGAATTTTGGGATCAGCCGGTTACGTCGACCACAGCGTGGTTTTCGCGCATCTTAGGTACGCTGCTTTTTTTCTTTCTCCTTCCATAAGCTTTTTTGTTTCGCTTCGATTCCGATGATGTTAGCAACTTTTATGCCATACGTTATTTCGTACCATGCTTTTATCCACAGGGTGGTCTTTTATGATGTGAAAATAAGGGGACAAATCTGAGATTCACGGAAGCACATTGATTTTTAAATAACGTCTTATTTTTGTGTCATTGCAATTTTTATTTTTTTGACCCTTCTTTCTTTAATATTAAAAAAAATTGTCACAAATGATTTGTAAAAATTTCAAGACTAATTTTTATCAAAAATCAATCTGCCACTCCGAAAAAAAATTCAGTAAATTATTGTTAAATAATTTGTTTCTAATTGTGAAATGCACTAAACTATGTCTAATTCTTTCTGAAATTCATATATGAAATTAGATTACAATAAAATCGATTTTAATTTTCACATTTTATTTTTTACTTCAACTTGTTAAAGTAAGATAAGGTAAGACTTTTATTCCGGTTGTGCCGTAATACTACCATCGGGTGAAACGCGAATAGATGGCTGGATGTAGGGTCAGTAGCAGAGATAGTACAGTGGAGCCTCTCTTGATCTTCGAAATCCTTAAGATTTTTTACAGAAAGCATAACCTTATTTTTCTTTCCTAGGAACTTATTTCATCAGATGTGAGCTTTACTTTAATCTACTGTATTTATACTATTGACAATTTAAATTTTTTTAGAAATGTATTTTATTATTGAAAAGTTAGTATTAGGTGCAGATGGCGCCAAATCGGACGTCAGTTACAAAATTAATCCTTCAGGTGGATTTTCGAAAAATGTGAGGTTACTGGCTAATAACTAGGAACTCGGCAAATGCAGTATCGCATGGAAAGGCGGTCGAAGCTCGCCGCAATCGCATCTTCACGTTGTTCCCCCAACCGCGAGCGTCTCTAATTAAACTGCGAGCCTGACCTGCAGCCACTGGATTGCAGCAATCAATCGTCCGATCCCCATCCCAGACCCGCGCCGTTGAACCGCTGGCGAGCCACGGCACTTCCTCCAGAACGAATGTGCCCTCAACTAAACGTTTATAGGCACTTGAGGGCATCTTTTCCGGGGCGTAGTGTCGCATGAATAAGTGATACTGTATGTATATACATCTATAAAGATAGAGAAAGAGAAAGAAAGAGCGGAAGAATGTGGAAAACCTCGCATCGAATTTGTACTGCGTTACTCTTTCTCTTCTTCTCTTTCTATTGCTTTGCTCTCCCCCTTTTCCTCTTTCTTTCTCTCTTTCACCTTGCCTTAAGACTGATTCCCTGGGGCATACCGTGCACAACATAAGGGTTACATTTGATAGATGCGTTCGGCCGCCTAAGTGCTTATCGTATTTCTTGAAGCCTTTTTTGGCGTGCGTCAGCCCCCGGCCCTTTTATTTTCTGTCAGCGAACTCGGCCCTTCTCGCCTTCTTTGCCTCTCTTTGAAAAGCGCTCGCGGGATATCGATACGTCACACAAAAGTTTTTCGAAAATTCGAGATGGTTCGCACGTGCTTTCGGTCGCATGCGGAGTGAGCGGTATATACACCGCTGCGTAATGTAAAAAGTTCCCAGTACTGTACGCGTACTTTGATGGGTCAGAGGATTGAACTTTAAATAATAAAGTTGTGCATAAAAGAGAAGAGCTCTTTTAGAGTAACACATTCTATCTACATTTGTACCGTTCATTATCTGATAAATAGAAATTTAATGACATTTACTTTTTGAAACTTGCAAATAACAATCTGACTTTTCTAAAAATTTAAAGAATGTACAATAAAAATTATTGTGAAAATATATCTGTTAGAAAGTTGATCTTTGATATTTATATTATAAAATAATTAAATTAAAAAAAACTTATAATTTAATTGAATTCTTTTGATGAATTCTAAAAAAGGTGTTGAATTTGTGGATAGAATGCGGCAAATACTTGACTCACAATAACGGTTTAACTTTGAAATTTTGTGTAAATAAAACTTTATGAAAAACGTATATTACGTACGTAAAGAACGGGACGCATGTCCTGTTCAGAACGTCGAGTTCAGAATGTCCCAAGTTTCGTCCACTAAAGATTGATAAGGTAATCAAAGTTTCTGCCGTAAAGCAGGCCAAAAGCGAAAGAGAAAGAGAGACATAAAGAGAGAGAGAGAGAGAGGCAGAAGAGAGAGAAAGGCCGCGCACATACCTACAGGCAATTCTCATAGGTATTGCTATTGCGAAAGGTTAACAACCCATTATAAGCTACAGTTGAGGTGATGTTGAAACCGCGTCTCTCATGGCGTTGGGTGTATCCACCTCATTTATAATACAATCGATTGCCGTCCAAACTCTAAATACTTATTCTGCTAACGAATAGAAGTCGATTAAGTTTGATGGTTTCTTAAAGGTTGATATATTTTAAGAAATCATGTCTTAGCGGTTGATAAATGAACTGTAGCCCTTCAGACTTCTAAATAAAAAAAACTGTGTTCTATTATATGTTAATATAAAACAAATAAATTATACAAGGTACGTAGTTTCATATGCACTTTCTTTAAATCACTAAAATGTTAAAATTTACTTGATTATTAAGGATTTATATTGCAGATATCGTTAAAATATGTATTTTACCAATCAGTGTCAAATATACTATATTATATATATCACTATATAATAAATTGTTTGAATAATAAATTAATTTATATTATTACACAATCAACTGGAAAGAAACTCAAACTTATGACCAGGAATTATGCACCAAGAATAGTGGATTATTTAACAATTTAATATAAAAGTATTATAAATAAAAGAAAACAAATAGAAATAGCTTAATACCCTATTCATCGGTATGACAGCTACTTGGAGTCAACTCATAAAACTTAAAAAGCTATCGTATTTACACTTCTTATATTCATACATGAATTCATTTTTTTTAACTGCTAAAAAATGTATTAAAAACATTTCATATTTGTGTCATCTGCCTATAGGTCCACATTAATAAGGACATTGTTGACAGTTTATTTTGCAAGGTTGTTAAGGATTTCATAAAATTTTTCAGTATCTGATTTTTGAGAATAAAGTTACCAGAACAAAAGCGAGCGATTGCTATAATATCAAAATAATTTCTGCAGAAATCCCTGTAGCTCCTTGCAGCTTAGGTGCAATCTAATACTATCTAACCAAGTAAAAAAATAATAAAAATAATAAATAAAACACTTTCAAAAAATTATTTCAACAAAACTTTATACTTATAAAATATTTTTATAATACTGATACAATTTCAGAAGAGGAGTGCATTAAAATTTTTCATTGTGATATTCCTTTCATTTATTGTTTGCATTGAACTTGCTGAAATTTGACGTTCTTCTGTGGTGCTGAAACATGAAAAGCAGTAGCTAATGAATTTGTTTTCTATAAAACATATATTAAAATAAATATGCTGTAATAAATACTGTGAAAGTAACCTACCAATGAACTAAATATTTTTATACCTTTTTGGTGAGTGCAGTTTATTCTGAACATTATGTGTTGAAACTTTCGTTTCAAGTTTTATACTAGGTCGAAGGTACTTTACATTGTTTTTCTGCAAGTGAAGTGTTATGTTTTTTATTAATAGTTTCTAATTTCAATTAAAAAGTTTTATTAACTTTAAATATAATTATTAATAATATTTAAATAAAGATGCAAAAACTTTCTTACCGTTTGCATGTTGAAGAATGCAACTTTATACCTAACTCGAGCTCGAGGTAATTCTGTAAACACAGTAGTATTTAATATTTCAAATTGATCAGTTGACAGAGAAGCCATATTAATTCTTATAAAGCTTATGTTTAATAATGTTACATACAGTTTTAAAACTTATATATAGAGATAATCTACTAAAGTCTCGATAAGGTCATACAAATGCTCTATATGTGCCACAACAATTTGTTAAACTACATACTTATAAAGAAGTAAAGGTGTGTACTAACCAGTTTCATTAATTTCTGTATTAAACATTCTCAAAAAACTCATGAATAATAGGGCAAAAGTTAGTAGCCTCATGTGAGATGAAAGTTTACAACTAACGTAATATTTACTTGA
This sequence comes from Sycophaga agraensis, assembly GCA_018906755.1. NCBI lineage: Eukaryota > Metazoa > Arthropoda > Insecta > Hymenoptera > Pteromalidae > Sycophaga > Sycophaga agraensis. The sequence continues at coordinate 875,456 of JACCIE010000032.1, read as the reverse complement.
TGTTGATATACCCTAAAAACCGTGTGATGATTTATTTGATTAATGACTGATGCTTTAATATAAAACCAAAAAACTTCAATATAATTATAACTTTTGACAAGCTAAGGTATCTCAAAAAGTATAAAAGTGTACGCCAGTATTAGAATGCTTTGTTACTGCTTACTGTTATAACATGTTTTTAAAATTATAATAATTTTACATCCGTATCATTGTTAAAGATTTACATAAAAGATATGCAATTTTCATTATTGACAATTAAATTCAAATAAAAAGAATTATGTACGTGGTATAACAATATTACTTTTAAAAGAATTGATTAATTGCCTTGATTATCAAAAGACTACTCTTTATTGTAAAAATATACTTATTTACATGTCTAAAACAGTTAAAGAAAAGCTCTGTAGAAAGTAAGGTAAATGATTTTTTTCCACCACAATACATTTTACAAATTATAATTTACAAATTCTTACCTTAAATGTCATTATATAATAAATTAATATGAGTGTAATTGCATATAATAGTGTAATTCGGTTTAATTAATTATTACGATTCAAAACTTTGGAAATCAATGAATTCTGCTTGAGGTTAATTTAGGTGAAGATTTCAAGGTGTTTGAAATTGCTAATTACTAATTATATAAAAAAATATCATACAAACCTCTCTCTTATTTACGAACTTGCGATTGTAATTATTGATAAAAAGTAAAGATACTGTTTATTTAGAACTCTTGTCCGTTTAGTGTTAAAGAATATCTGATTGTATCAATATAATTATACAAATAATTATTTTGCTGTGATTGAATAACATTAAATTAATGAGTGGTATCAGGTACGTTTACCTTGCTAAATCTATCTGTATAATGTGTACAATCGAAAATAAAGGCATCGCTAGGTTTACTTGAAGTTAAAGTAAACATTAGACAAGTTCACCTGTTGCTTGTTTGAACTTAATGCGAGAAACTTGAATTCTAGCGTGCAAGCGAATTGCAATTTCATTCTGGAAATTTATTGACACTCAGAGCTCAAATTTACGAAGTGTTTGAAAGTGAATTTCATAACGATTCGTGCAGCCGTCGCCCTTCGAGACTTATTTCACCTGCTAGCGACTAAAATGCGACGCACGTATGCGTTCGTTAATTAAACTACGCAAACATAACGCGCAGGGAATTCATGGCGTTTCCTGAATTTAATTCATCCATTCAAAATCATATTATACAAATAATAAAACGAAGGATGAAATTACTAATGTTAAATACAACAATGTGAATTATCGACTAAAAGTCTAGAAAACAGGTACAAAACACGAAAAGTGCCGGACAGACAAAAATCGGACGGTGATCAGGAGGTGGACCAGCGGTGCGTTAGAAGGCGCTTAATCTCCAATGCTCGTCGGCAATTGTGCCGGCGCCGCGTTGAAAAGCTGAGAGAGCAAAGGCTCCCGGCTGCCGCGCCGGCGGGCTGCTCTGTCCGAGCGAAAAATTTTCCAAGCTCGCGGGAAGAAAATGGAGTTGGTAGCCGCGGGGGGGATGAATCGCCCCGTCATTATTTACCCGGGCCCGTTGTGCCGCTGCATTCTTCCCGTTGATGCTCGCTCGTCCACTGTACTCGCCGGATTTGCCTGCACAGAAGCGCGGGGGCGCCGGGCCGAGTGTACGAATCCAGAGTGAAATGAACAATGCCCAGGAGAGTTTACAGGGTTCTAATTGAAACCGACCCCCGCGCCCCAGTCGCCACCCGGCCTCGATTCCTCTTCTCTTTTTCCCCGCTCGCCCCGGCCGTCCCCGCTTAATCGTCACGGGCGCAGATGCGTGCCGGCCGCCGCTATGCCCTCTCTCTTTCTCTCTCTCTCTCTCTCTCTCTCCCTCTGTCCCTCTCTTTTCCCTGTGTTTTCCCTTGTATTCTGTGGGCCGCGGGATCCTCATCCGAGCCTCATTAGGTAATTATTTCGCGTGCCGTCTGCGCTCGCGAATCGATTCCGATTGAATGCACCCTATTCTCTCTACACCGATTAGCTCAACCTTTTATTTTGCGGCGGTGTAAATGACTTGGAGTGTATATCGTTCAATGGATGCTTTAGATTAAAACAATTATAGATACATCCTATACATCCTGTTAATTTATTCTTTTTTATTAATCAATCAATTGAGCATCTAATTATTTTAACTTGTAAACTTTAATAATTTTTATTGAAATGCTCAGAATGCAACTTCACTTTTTATAACCTCCAATACGTATATGACCAATATATAAGAATATTTTCAAAATATTATCGACCTAAAAATAAGTTTAATGTTAAATATTTAATAATTTGTAGATTTAGTATGTACAAAGGATAATTATTGAAGCATTGTTTTATATAATAAATTTCTTTGTTAATATTTGAAAATAATTTATTTTTTTAATTTCTTAATCACCGAATTTATTAAAAAAATTTGGAATCAACAATGGTTGGTTCAGCTATACTGTTTGCAACTGTTTTTCCTATAAGTGGCTTCTAAAAGTCAATAAAATATTTTAATTATTAATAGATCAAAATAAGATAACTGTTCGAATATGACTGTTAATTTAAGTATTTGTTTGAGAAACAATATGATTTTTAAAGCTTTCATGTACAAAGAAAGTAATTGAAAGCTAACTTATTTAGTCTTAAAATCATTACGTTTTCTTTTGTTCGGTTTATTGAGATATGTGTACATGTGTTCATTTAAAAAATGCGTTTTCATTTTTAATAAAATAAACAGATCCAAATCGTTTGAATTTTTTTATGTCATTCTATTTGTCTAACAACTTGTTATTTTTTTTTAAAGCTCTGCATTCTGTTAGGTCGCTACACTCAACGAAAGATGGTGTCCTACGGCAAATCTTGAAATACGAGCTGCACCGTGCGCATCACAGAGCAGCGCGACATTCGCAGCACTCGATGAGTTGCTTTGATATCGAGAGGCAAAGTATAACATTCGAGCTAATTTCTCCCCTGCACTACCCTATTGTCCTCTCGCTCTCTTTGCTCTGTATTTTTAATAACCTAATGGCTGCCTCGCGTGCCACTCCTTCTACCGCTTCCTTCGGCTATACTACTCTTCATAGCAGACAAGGCGAATGACAAAATTACCTGAGCGTTTCCTGCTCCTTGAGAGCTTTATTTCTCCTATCATTTTACAGTAGAGCTACAGTTTTTTTGAACTTTGTCATCAAGGATTCGAGATGCTTTAGTGAATCCCGTCGGGACAAATAGCGTATACAGGGCAATTCTATGCCAAGCGTATGAATCGTCGTATACGTACATAGTAGTTATACAAAGCATTCTGTAAATAAGCCTCGACTTAACTGTATATAATTTGCTCTTTTACTTATAATTTTGAAAAATTTTATTTCCAAAACATTTTCAAGATCACTTTCTAAATTCCAATTAATTATGTTCTGTTATTATTCATTAATCTAGACAAAGTAAGGTTTTTTAACAAATTAAATTTAATATTAAAACTTTAATGTAAATCATGTTAAAAATTTATATCATAGTTTAAAAATGTTATGGAAATGAATTGCCTATACTGTAATTTGAATTTGAGCTTGATATAATCTTACCCTGATATCAGTATGTGCTGAAAATCTACGAGTATTATTTTTTAAATTTACGCGGCATTACAAATGAGATAAAGAAAAGTTCTTTCTGAACATTTTTAGCGTGCAAAAGTGATTATACACGCATGCCTAAAATTAAACGAATATCACATGATTACAAGTGGTACAAAACTGTTCTTGTCTGTTCGCAAGTAATTTGCTCCCTATGAGAATATATAATAATTCATGATTCGCATTACTACAAACGAGGTCATTAACCCCTTCTAGATTCACAGGAGAATGGTAGAGAAAAAAGAGAGGCGAATGGATTGCGCGCGTGGGAGAAAAGAGAAGAGGTTACGTGAATGAGCAGAAAAGCGACTTCGCTTCGTAGCCGATTGTAATGCAGAGTCCGAACTCAGTCATATTTCAACTTCTTCTTTTTACGATCGGACGTTTTTAATTTCCCTTAGAGCACGACGGTGTCGCGAGCACTCCAGAACCCGGTAAATGCAAATTGTTACAGGAAAAGTTATGCGCCCCGAGAAATTAATGCCTTTCCAAGCATCGAGACCTTAATAGCACTTAGTATGAACGTGTGAGAACTATTGAGGGTCGTGTATGCTCATATTAGTGCGTATATATATATATATATCTAATCTACAAAAGAATGATGAATCATAAGGTTATATCTAGATGCGAAAACAAAAGATAGTTCAAGTAGAATGTTTATTTTCTTCAATTCACATTTGAAATATGCAAAAACAGGCTTAAGTTTTCAAAGTGATGAGTGAAAATGACTTATTATAACACGTGTTCTCATTTACTAAAAAAATTGTCTGTAAAAGTTTATTTCACAAAGGTAATAATTTAATAGTCATGCTGGAAGTAAATAATTATTAAGCTTTTTTTAATTTTGGTTATAATTGTATTACTTTATGTTCGTACAATGTTCCTTTGTATTGTTTTTTTAAGCAATGGACACTCTAATACTAGTATATTATTTATTTTGTTTCTTTTTTTATTGAACGATAGATTTTATAAGTAATCAGATGTAGTTTTGCGAAAAAGATACAGTAACGTTTGTTTTTGAATAACACTGAAAATGACGATTATAAAAACTTTTGACTGTACAATTTTTCTAATATTACAGGTTGAGATATATAGAGGTCAGTGTTACCTTGAAAACATTTGAATTTAGAAGAGAATCCAGATTTGCAGGTTAAAAACTTCTCGATTTTAATAGTAAGTTCTTTTTCTATTTGTGTATGCAATATATTGTGTGTACATAATGCATGTATGATATAAAAAATATTGTTCATGTGTGAATGGTTGGATTTAATAAATTCTACATTTTGTGAATTAATAAATAATAGCAATTGATTCATAATATTGTACAAAATGTTAATTAAGCTCATTCAAAATTTGTTTCACTTATATTTATCAACTTAATACCAGATTTGTTATACTGTATTTGTAGTTTTATATTAACTACTAAATTCAATTTTCAATATAGTAATTTGTAATGATGCTGGATTACCATCGCTCACTATTGTAAAATGTGTAATTACAGAATGACGTGTCTAATGACATCCTGCGTCGATGCAATCAATTATTCTCCATGTTCTCTAATCTCTCCCCTGTTTCCAGAAACATGACACACGTTACGCAGTCTCTCGTCATCTGGCTTATGGCTTCGATCATTTTCTATTCCGCAGTAATCGAATCTTTGGGAAAATGCACCGGCGTAAGTTTTCAAACTTTTTTCGTTTAAAATTTTCGTTCAGGACAAACATCTTAAAGACCGTGTATGTGCTTTCCAAAATACTCAGAAATTTCAATCATTTGGTAGGCTCACTCCGGTATTTGATTATTTCAGTCCCTCGCAGCCCGTCGCAGTCGTCCCTCTTATCTTCACTCATTTTTCCCTCCCATCGCTGCCGGCGTGCTCTCCTTACTGCGGATGACAAAGTGACAAAGGATCTAGCGGTCGCCTGCGGGCAGCGATATTGCCGCCTTCGCCCCCGAACTATGCGACTCTGTCTAGCTCTCATACCTCTGAACTCACGAAAAACCACGTAGCAGCTTGATTGATTATGCACAGCGCCATTTCGGCGCCAAGACGTCCAGAAGACAATTGGTTTTGAACCGCGCAAAGCTTTCCACGTATATATCACCTATCATGGGGTTGAAAACTTTTCATGTATATTTGTTCTTGACACGATGAAATGCACTGGTGGTTTTATTTCAACCAAAAAAATTATCATAAACATGTGCGTGTTCAATAGTAAGAATTTTGGTAGGTTTTTGCTCGGGTTTTTGTCATGTAAGATGTGTGTGTAGAAAAGATGTTAAAATGTCACATTAATCTCCTGACCAAACTCAACTTATTTACGATTGAATAGTTTAGTTATTATTAAATTTAAACTTATAATTATTTAAAGTTGAATAATTTATAATAACTGATATATAGCTACGCGTATGACATTCTACATTCATATGTAAAAATATAAAAATTAGTGCTTATAATCTATTTTGCAGCAGACTTTCAATTATATTAAATAATAACTTTAAGAAATATAAACAAATATTATAGAACAGTTGTAAAATAATAATAAGTTAGCAATAAATTAAAACATTATTTGAATCCGAGTCATACTTTTATACAACCAGGGCATATAACATAGAAGTGTGTGACAAACAATTATTGTTCATCAGACCTGTACAAATGTTGAGTCATATTTAGATAAATATAAATCAATTTCGATAATAGATATAAAAATATTTGATGTTATTTAAACTCAATGAATATTTAACTTAATTGAATCAGACAGGATGTTTCTGAATAAAAAGAATAAAAATTGCAAGGGCACTAATGTTGGTGAAGCAGTCAGTTAGAGCGCCACCTGTATCAAGTGAGAAAAAGCAACGGGCGTATAGTGTGCATTTAGCCATTAATAGCTTTATGTCTCCCACCCGCGGAATGCCAGGACACCCTTCGTCGGGACATTAAAGGTGTGAAACAAGCGCGTAGCCCGGGAGTCGGTGGCATTAAAAGCCGAGGTCCAGTTCCTGGCGACAGAGGCCGGGAAAAAGGCGCCGGCAGCGGTCCGCGGGTGACACTCGGCAAATGCCGCGTGTAATTGGATACAAGCTCTCCCCCGTTCTTAATTCTGCGGCGGGCGCGTCTCCGCGCGCCGCATAAATACAAAGAAAACGCCGGGGGCGCAATCGTAAGGGAATGAGATGCAGATTGCCAGAGGCCACTTCACTCGCCCGGGGGGAGTGAATTTTTAATAACGCCGAGCCTCTTCCTCTTCCGTGGGTCCCGAGATGCGACCCCATTGTCTTGCCCCGCGCAGCTTCCGCACGCAGGAACGCGAAACGGAGCCAACGCACCGCGCACTCGCCCCGTTATTATAACCGGGGAACACGGAGGGGCGCGACACTGGTCTAGAAGCAAGGGTAATTTTCTCGCTGGGGAAGGGGGAGGGCTCGAGTGCGCGCCCTCGCGGACACTCTTTCCTACGGTCCTTTTGTTTCGTTTTGTTCCAGCCGCGCGCACTCGCCCTCCTTTCGCTTTGTTCGCGTTATTGTTTGTGGCTTTTAGCTACGGGGCCACCTCCTCGAGCCTTCCAAATCGTTCGGTATCTTTGATTATCTTGGATTGCAATTTTTTACAAGGCTTTTCCGGCTACACCTATTATGCTCTCAATAATACCGCAACTTCTGTTCAGTCATTTTCTCTTTCATTTTGAAATATCATCTGAAATTATCATTTTAAGTATCTTTGATGTTCTAGTCGAGCTCCAAGTGCAGAGTTATCAAAGAGTTTCTGCAGGACATGATGAAAGTGCGCGAGGACTTGTTTTGGGTCGATCAAGTGGCTGATCAATTACGCTTACAGAAGACACATGATAAAAGGTATTTAACACAAGATATAATTATAATTTTTAACATAAGATCGGATTATTTAAAATCGATAAAACTAAAAACTTTTATTATTTTGTTAAGAAATTCATATCGAAAATTCATGTTGTAAACTGCGTCAATTTTACGTAGAAAATAAGTCTGCACATAAGTTCTATTGACCGAGTCACTAAATTGTCAACTATTACCACATGGCGACAAAGTGTCTCATGGTCGCTCAGTACTTAACATTTCCCACCCTTGATTTTACGAGCACTATGCCAAACTGTAGCTCAGCACTACACGAGCGTCTCAACGCGATGTTCTTCATCCATGACGAGCGCCCGTCAGATCTGATAGAGAACAACAAGCGTCATAAAAGGAACCAACGCTTGGACAGAATAACGCTCCTAGATGCGAAGCAAACGGCGGAAGATCCGAGTCCTGCACGCAATCTGAATACGGCATCCATTGAAAATCACGACAATGACGACGTGGACACTAATTCGGATAAACTTAAAGAAATTTTGCAGTCTATAAACGTTTTCCCCTTAAATACAGAAAATAACACCAGCAACAAGCACGTTAATAGTGCTGTATGTACGTAATAACATAGATAAATAAATGATTAATTATTGAATTTTCATGCTATTATATAGCAAGTATTTTTCGAATAATATTAAGAATTTAATTGAATTTGTAATTTCATACTAAAAAAATATAAATATACATTGATAATTAAATAAGTATTAATAATTCATTTTTTATTATGAACAGTCAATGAATCAGTCAAGATGAATATTACGAAAGGTTCTAATAAAAATAAAAATCATTCTGCTATAAATAAATCTATTGGAGAAGATATAGCCAAAGGAATTGTAAGAACTATAATGGATAAAGTAATGATTTTCAGATATTTAAATAATACGAGTTAAACTAATATTTTAACCCCAGCATTACTATTAAAAATACATAAAGCAGCAACGAATGCAAGATCAAAATTCTAAAAATATCGAAAATAATGTATTGTTTTTTGCGAAACCTTTGGATTCAGTTATGAATGATAATGAACTTCAAGGAAATGATAAGTATAAAAGTGTAAGAAATAATCATACTGTGATATGAGTGTTTGCAATATTTAGCATATATATAAAATAAAATTACTTATCCTGTTATTATATCCTTCCTATATTCTATGTACATCTGCAAAGATCTGAATTAGAAATAAAATTAAATGAAGCATGTAATTGAAAACTAAAGTAAAATGAAATACTTGAAATTTTAGAATTACAAAAATATCGTTAATGCAAATAATTTTATGGATCTTGTTAAAGAATTGGTTACCATTAAAATATCAAAAAAAGTTTGTCCTTTACTACCATTGGATTTACATAAGTTTTTAGAAGAGATTTTAGATATTTCAGAGACTACACAAGTATTCTATTATATATTTTATTTTATTATAGATCAATATTATTGAAATATTTTTGACATAATCAACTGAAGTATAAATATACTTTTTCATTATATTTATTTGCATATGGCAGAATTTTAGGAATATTACACTGGAGAAAAAGCAAAACTTTGCAGATGATTACTCAAAGAAGAGTCCTATATATAATATAAATGAATGGTATAGAATAGGAATAACTTTGAAATTTCTTGAAAAGGAATTCCAGCTTCTTCCTAGCAAAGATCGAAATAAACTAGTAGCTATTAATGAATATTTGGTAAATTCGAAGCAATATTTATAGAATAAATATTAATTTAAGTTATAATGAAAGACTAAAACCAATTCTTTACTTTCATTGCAGAAATCAAGAATTAATTTTGTAGATGCTTTTATTGATGCTCTGGAATCTCATCAAATATTAGAACATGATAAGATTAATTATTAATGTGTTTGTTTCAAAATAACAAAGTTTAATTAATAAATTTATACCAAATATTGATGAAATGATTGTTGAAACCCTAATTGGAAACCGTAATAAAGGAGCAAGATAAATTAAACTATAACTAAACTATACATAAAATTCTAATGTTGATATATATTATAATAATAATTTAGTTGCATTATTTGGTGGGAAGTACCAACTTAGTAAACAAGGAATGTTATTATTAATCAGAATTGGATATTTCTAAATTTATTCCAAAGTCGCAATGGAGCGGATATTCAAAAGAAAAGCCTCACGAATTATACTGAGATGATTGTGGTGGATGTGGACTGGAGTTTGAAAGGGACCAAAGTAAACCAAGGAGTCGTGGGACGTTGTAACTTATTCGTTCGAGGTCTGGAAGCGAGCCGTGGTGGTTATTTAGATATTCCAGTAATCGTCCTGCAACTGGGTTCCAACCCGGGCTCCTATTCCACGCCGGTACTGCCCCTCACCCCCGTACGAACATTAATATCACGAAAGTTGCGCGCGATCCGACAAAGAAGGAAGGAAGGCGCAACCGTGCTGTTTTTACATAACATTAAACGGGCAAGTGCCGCGTCGAAATACCGAGGGTGGTCACTTATTGTTAGTCACACGGTATTGTCGTAAAATACTACTGTTGATGTTCCTTTGTACAATTGTTTGTCAACTCTAATCACCACTTTCTCTTTAAAAGTAGCATTTGATTAAATTCAAATCATTGCGCGTTTTCTAAACAATTTTGAAAGGAAGATATTGTTTTTCAAAGTCAAACTACTTACATTTGATTTTTGAAAGTAAATTTTGAATTTTAATAAATGATATTATTTATATTGATGTAAAAAGTTCATTGATGATATTCAGAAACAATGGAAGCGGAACAATAATAAAGTTAATTGTATGTAATAAGTAAAAACTCTAAGAGAATTAAATAGTCGAAAAATAATTCGAGGAAATTAGCACACTTTAGAAAATACGAGAATAGCTGTTTGAGCTAGACTATACTGCAGTATTTCAATTTATGAAAACATTTAGAGTTTATGATATATATACATATAAGGTTTATCCAGTCTATAATGAAATTATTCAAGCTCGTTGATCCAATATGTGCAATTAAACACAATAATTGGACAAGTGCATGCAAAATCCACTTTATCATTCCAAGAGAATGCGCATTGCGCAATACAAACGACCCGCTAGGTTCAAAGTACAGAGCTACCGACAGGGACGCATACGCTGGAAACAAAGATGCAGAGAAGAACTTGTCAACTGCTCGAAACTTCAGATTTCATTTACAGTTTGACGATAAGTTTGTACATTGTACAGGAAAGATGCAGACTATGTCTGATGAGTTAAAATTAGTCACCGCGGGCAAAAAGTAATCGTGAGATAATCGACCACTGCACAAAGCTCGCACACATCCGGGGATCGAAAGAAGCGAGGGCAGGAGATCTCTCTCGATGGAATTTCGTTTATCGGGTCTACCTCGCCGAGCCGGAAAAGGAAGGAGCGGCCCGGGCAAAGCACTCGGGCATGCGCTCCGGCATATATCAAAGAAAGCGGTGGCGCGCTCCCCGGCCCCGCGGGCCTATATACCTCGCACAAACGCCAGTTAATATTTGTCGTAGGTCGCGGGGGAAGGAAAGATCGCGATCTGGTGACTAGCGTAGTCCCGCGCGCGCATATACGCGAGCGCTTGGGCGGAGGAGCGCGAGGTTGCGACATGTCGATAGCAGACGTCGGAGAGCGCGCGATACACGATACCGATATCCTGTCGCCCTGCGCTGTGCCTCCTACAGACGCGTGCCTGCCGTACCAGCCCGCCCCCTTCCACCCGGCCCCCCCCCCCTCAACTAGACCAATCCTCACGCTAACGCTGCGGCCCACTGCGCGGACAGCTTCCGTCCTTGACGCTCCTGCATTGGACCGCTGCCCAGCTGAACATGCGCCTTTATCAGTCGATCAATTCGGCTCTGTAACTGTAACGATCAATCCTCCAGATAGATAGCTCCACCTCTATTACACTAATAATGCACAACCCGAGCACAACCTCGTGTACAACGGCCTTGCGCTTAAAAATTGAATCTTTGTATATCGCTGCTGGGCGCATTTCTTCCATTCAGTATAATCATTTAGTTATTCCACTTTTATAACAATTATATTAGCGTATTGTAAACGAGACTGCTCTACAGTGAGGTATATTGGTTCTAGTAGATCATAACAGACGTTTATATAATGCATGAGCACATAATATTGAAATTCAAAAAGGATAGAATAGACTTTAAGAATGCTTTGCAGTGAAAATAAAAAAGTACTCGATATTTTAAACAGTATTAGTTACAATTCTTTAGTTACAACAGTAATCAATAATAAATGCAATATTAGTAAGTATTTTTTAGTTCTTATTTCTCAATAGCCAATAATCCAGTATCTGGTACTTTTTCCAGAATGGAGATTTCCATACAACACATCCGTAGAAGACAAAAAATAAAACTTTTAATTATTATACTCTTTTATTCTTAAGAATAGCCGTGCGACAATGATTTAATTAAAAAGATTGAAAGGAATCTTTGGTTTCAGCATTGGCATTGTTTATCAGTGGTAGAGCGAGCAAAGCTTTCTTGAAGAATGTCAATTATGATCACGCTCTGATGAAAGTCGATGAATCGAACTTCCAAGCTTGTTAGACACTGACAAAGTTATCGACAGAGTCTACACTGAGCCGAATCTCAGAAACGGCCAATTACAGCCCGTTCATTAAGCTCGTCCAGTCGAAATGTCCCTCGCATTCCAGCCTCGTTAGCCAGCCTTTTGTAAACAAATCCATCCGGCCGCACGAAAACTCTCCCGTTCGCGCGCAAGAAAGCCGGCGGCGCTTCCTTCTGGAAGTCGGACTCGAGGAGCGCGGTCTGCCCTCCCGGGCGAGTTCCCCGCCCGCTAAATGCAAAGGGCCGGCCCGTCGCGCTCAATTATTGATAAGCGGCGGGAGGAGCCGCCGACTGATTCCCTTACACCCTCTCGGCCCGCAATTTATTTGCTCGCGTGCCGCCCGTTTTATCGGTCGGGCGGCCGCCTTCTTTTTCTGCTTTCGCATCCCTTGACCTTTCCGGGTGCGCGAGACGAGCCGTAGGTTCGCTCTCTCCTCGGCTCCCCGTGAAAGAAACATCCCACGGACGAGAAATTCGGCGCCGCTCGCGTCGAACGAATTAACGGGGTCTTACGCAATCTCCTTTCGAGGTCTTGGATCAAGGTCTGGGGTGGGCAGGAGTTTTACAAGTCTCATGTACTCTATCAGTCTGAATTTATTGATTATACAAATGATATTCGGTCGCACCAGGAGATGCTTCCGTGGTTTTCTAATTTGCCGTCCTGTTTCTAAAATTTAATTACGATACGGTTAAAATGACGTAACACTTTGTGTGCGTTAATTATTAATCAAAATATAACTGTTCAAACAAACAGTTGGCGACTATATCACAAACATTTCTCCGTTTACAATAATTGTAAATATTTTCAATTGTTTTTCGCTACTTACATTATGCATACGTATTACAAGTTTTTATTAACCTAAATATGACTAAACCTTACAGAAGCTTTATTAGCGTAAAGGTACTTCGCAGTTATTTATTATCACTATAATCTTTAACTTTGATTAATTTTTATATACATACATATGTACTGTTAAGTTACGCGAAAATGTTATGATACATCTTTTATAGAATTGAGTTGTATTATTTGAGATGAAATCGATTACTTTTCCAAAGAGTAGTGGACCGTGTAGAACGTTCAATTGGAATAAGTAAACTCGCCTCAAATGGTCACCTCCGAAGTTATGTTAATCGCTTCGACTTGATCTGCGTTACCAGAGGTGGCGCACGCATCCTTATCTCTCGTTCGGCCAGGAAATTGTACTGGAAAAGAAGCAATGGTCAAGTACTCGATATCAATAGATTAGAGGACAAAGTGTAATTAATAGCTCACCATGAGGTGACTCTTGACCTCCTTGGCGATCCGGAGGGCGTAGGCGACGGGCGTGAAGCCGTCCGAGTCGACCGCCCGCAGCGTCGCCCCGCGATACATCATCCGCTCGACGATCGGGAGCAGCTCCCGGTGCGGTTGGTGCGCGACGAAGTGTAGGACGTTCTTGCCCTCGAGGTCCCGGAGGGTGACGTCGGTGCCGGCCTGCAGGAGGCGCGTCGCTATCGCGGTTACCGTCGCCCGGTCGAGGTCCCGGTTCTTGAGGACGAGCATGAGGGCGGTGCGGCCGTCCCTGTCCAAGGCGTCGACGTCGACGCCGCGGTCGAGGAGGAGCTCGACCATTTCCACGTTGCCCTGCATCACGGCCTGCCAGTGCAGCAGAGTGCTGCCCAGGTGCAGTCCCCGGTAGACGACGAGGCGCTCGTGGACGTCAGCCCCGGCCTCCACGAGGACCTCCACCATCTCCGAGTCGGCCTCGAACATGGCGTACCAGAGGGGCGACAGCTCGTCGGAGGGCGTCGGGGGGTTCGGGTCCGCCCGGTTCTGCACCAGCAGCTCTGCCAGCGGGACGTTGCCGCTGCGCACCGCGAGGTGCAGGCACGTCAGTTGGTCTTGCGGGAAAGTGAAATTCACGTCCACCCCGGGGATGGTCAGAAGGTGCCCTACCAACTCTACGCGCTCCTGCTCTACCGCCTTCCTCAGCTCGTAATTCAGCACTTCGCACATCTTTTCTTGCTCGCGATTACTTCGACGCACGAGCTCTAATGTCAATTTTAAGCGATTGCGTTTCTTTTGTGGTTGCGAGCGGTCGACTGATCGGAAGAGAGGCTCAACTTGTACTAACGATTATCTTCGTCGCTCGCACCTCTTGTACTTTTGTCTATCTGGTAAATAGTATCGAGATTCTATTATGTTTGTATTTCGTTTGGAAAAGTTTCTTCGAATCTCTATTACTTGGTGAACAGCTAAGAGTATAAACAGAACATTTTAGTCTTATACGAGGTCTGAATTTACCAGAACCTATATAACGTGATTTTAATATTAATAAATATGTCTATATTATTAATATTAATGATTAACACTTGATACATGGGGCAATTTGAAAAGTATTTTTTTCATATCATTTCTTATATTTATGCTAAAATTATAAAATGCTTTTCAAGATCACAACTTTTTGACTCGTGCGATGAGCGTTTTAAGAACACGAATACTCTTTAAAATATAAAAGAAATTGGCGGGTAAAGAAACTAAGAGGCGGAGAGTATCGAATTTTCTAAATAAATATTCGAAAGCGAGAAGGATGATCGAGGAAGCGAGATAAAAATAGATCGAATCCGCTTGCAGGAGGAGTCGGCGGCGGTCATTTGGCCGGTCAAAGTTCGCATAACAATGAGGCTCGCCGCGGGTGAGCCGCTATTACCGGGCGAGCGAAAATTGCGGGAAAAGCCCGAGGAAAATAAAAACTTATACGGCGCTGGCAACTCTGTCCTTGCGGGTATATATTGAAAGCGGGGGCCTCGTTTGAGCCGGAGGAAGCGAGAGGAAAAGTCGTTCTCGCGCGCTCCCTCCCGTGGATATGTTTCGATAGCTCTTTGGTTGGAGTCTAAGTGTATTAGACTCGCGTTTCAACTGGGCCGTGGCGCGAGGGGCTCCCCGCAACTCGCCCCGCAAGGAGAGAGAGTCGTATGCGGGGCCGGGGGCCGAGTGGAAAACGGGGCAGCGTCGTACCCCGCTAATGGCACCCTGGGGGTACGCCCGGCCAGCGGAGAAAGAGCGGCCCGGAGGCTCGCCGTCCCGCCTCCTATTTATTATTTAGCAGGATGCGAGAAGGACGCACGCGCGGAAAGAAGCCGCCGCGCGACTCGGAGCTCCTCGAGGATTTATCTGGGAGTGTCGCCCGGCGCGCGCCTTCGCCCTCTCCGGCCCCTCCCCTTGCTAAATAATATTAAGGGGCCTCGGGCCTTGTCCGCCTCGGCGCCTTCCGCCAGCCTTTTTAAACGCTCCTCGCGATATATTGATGACTCGATTGTCCCTCGGACCGCCTCGCGGATCCTCCCTTGTCAAATGTCCGATTGTTGAAGCCTTTGTCGAGCGACTTTGCGCTCTTTCTCATTTCTTTATCTCTTCTCCGCGATCGAGCAACCAGCCGACCTCTCGTTTTAAACCGACAAATGTAACGGCAGCGTATTCGTTTATCAAAATACGAATGTTGACTTTTGAGAAGACGCGGACGAATTATAAGACGTTCAATTCGCCTTGTGAAGCAATTTATCAAGATCGTACAATTGTTAGAAATAACCAATTCTGTACTCGCCAACAAACCATTACATCGAGTTTATTTTCATTCAAACGCTATATAACTACACAAACAATGATACGCGCTTTTTATTTACTTATAAAACCATAGATGTCTGTTTATTCAATGTCCGTTAAATTGCATCGTTTCAATTCTTTTCGAAATACTATATAGCTGGAATAAATACTCATAATCTTTTTTCATCTACAGTACGCACGTTTTCTCGTTTGCCAGCCTTGCTCTGCGGATTAGTCCATCGATTGATTCATATAAAATATTTGATAACGATATATCATCTGTTTAATTTATTTCATTAAAAGTAGAGTACCAATAAAACCATTATATTTGCTCTCATACTATACATATTGTATATACATGCGAAGGTTGCCCTCGACCGCGTTACCATATGGAACGTTAAAGATGAACCATTCCTACTTTGCGGTACTGCACATTATGAAATATAGGGAGGAATAAAGGGGAATCGGCCGAAGGATCCGAAATATGTGACATAAATGATGCTGTATGTAAATTTTATTACAGCCTATATATGTTTTTTCAGAATACCCAATTTTAAAACTTTATCTTTAAATCTTCCAATAATTGTAACACCGCGCAATGGATTTTACGCTAATATTTAATTATAAATTTTTTTTTCAAGAAAGGTTTCATATAGTTTTACGTGGTTTTTTATAGATAATCGATTATCAATATCGTTGAAATTGCATTAATCGGTTATTAATATCACATTATTAGTTAATAAAAAGGTTATTAGTATACGGGATGGATTATTTCATGAATCTGATTGAATTTCTGTATTGTTTTTAAACTGAAAACATTGTTTGCAGCTTCAAATTTTGAAAGGTCGAATATCAGGTGAATTAATGAAAATCAATAGTTTAAATACGGCGCACTGGCGTCGCAGATGACACAACCGATTCCAAAGAGCTCCTCGACTCGTAATCGTATACAAATAAGGACGAATGCTCGCCGGCGCTCGGTGTACAAGGAATGTTTGCCGGCTCTCCTCTATAGGGTCCCCGCATAGTCTCCGCGCTCCCACAACTTTGCGGAAATATATAATTAATTTCGTGGGAGGGACGAGATCGCGTGGGTGCACGCATCGGTTTCTCTTGGGATCTCGGTGGGGCAATATTTCACATTTTAGCGATTCGACGCCGGCGCGTATGCCTGTAATTCTCCTTTTTCTCCTACATCGTTACATCTAGGGGAGAGAAGGAAGAGGCCGCCCCTCTCCCCGTCTCTTTATATACTTTTTACGAAATCGTGCGTATAGACTCGACTAGAGGACGCCTAGGCGAGTGCCCGGTGTGATTCGACGAGCATCCCCTACCACACACGTGACGTGTATCGATTTCATTTTGCGTTATTGCTCGACCTGACCCGCTCCCTGCTCTGCCTATATATACAGGCGATCGAGTGTGCAGGGGAAGTGCTCGAATTTATCCTCGATTATGTCGGTTTCTAGGCCGGGATTATCGCGCCCGCAGGAAGATGTGTGCCGATAGTTTATGCGTACTATAAAAATGACTAGACCTACACTGCAATTTAATGCATGCATTAAGAGGATTGTACGCGATCGACTTATCTTAAGAAGGAAATAGTGATTTTCGTCGGCCAGCTAAGTAATTTACTTCCTAAGTAAATGTCATTCATTACTTATTTACTCGTTAATTCTGATTAAAAATTTTAAAAGTATTGCAAACTAAATTTTGAGTATATTTCACCTATTTTTAGGTGAGATGAAAGGTAGAATTTCTAGCCTAAGTCAGTTTTTACGATTGGACTCCTCATTAAAATAAAGTTTTAAATTACGAAGACACACACGTAGTTACATCATATTTTAGCAGATTTTAAGTACTACCCAGTAATAAACATTATAATTTTACCACACACTCTACCAAATGAGAAAGACTTGTTGAGGCCATCCTTCTTTGTCAGCAGGCATCGTATTCCAACGACATTGTAAAATAAATAAAAAGCGAAGCTGTTCTTTGTCTCTTGCTATAATTATTCATTAATTTATATAACATTTTAGAAATATGGGTCTGCGGAATTGTAATATGAATTTTCGAAAATTATAAGAAATTTATTACAATAATATACATTACAATAACATACAAATTATATAACCATAATAATTAAATGATTTATCCTAAAGCTATTATAATTTATCCTTTAGTCCAATACATGTATATAATAATGCTAAATCCTATATTTCTCCCGTAAATTTAAGCATCTGTTAATTTTCATTGAATCTGCCACGTGTGAAATTTAATAAAAGTTTATCATTCCATTATATAATCATATTGTTTTTATTCCGTGCATGCGGTTATTTGAAAGCAAATTAAATAGCCGCAGCTAACTACGATAATGCGTTTGGAACTATTCGTAAAATTCAATATTTTTCATTAGTCTGGAATTTGATACTGCGGGTTCAAACATAATTAAAAAACGTATAAATTTCCATTCTTATTTTTGTTAAAAAACTTACTGCATCGTTTATTATGTACCGCTATACATATACTGTACCTGTATTCCATTGCGATGAAAATAAAAAGAGAATTTTTAGAATTATATTCTGAACAAACACATTTTAGATAAGATATTAGTATTGATATTGCGATGCTGATCGACTGATAAATATATACATAGAGTAAGTACATAGAGTAAGACTTCAAAAGAGAATTCCCATACTCGTTATTCATTCAGTAAAAAAATAGAAAACAAGCAGGGAGTGAGTATTTATGAGTACAAAAATTTCAAAAATAAAAAGGACTTGTACCGTGTATAACGTTATATACATGTGAAGGGTCGGACGAGAAATCCGTGAGCGTAACAATTTCGGCGTTAGGCAAATGCATGCTTCACTGGCAACAGCTGTGAAACGTTATTGATACTACATTTCTCCCAATTTGACGAATTGCCGCTGCCCGAAAGCTAATGGCCCGCGAATTTGTGGCGCTGATGCAGGAGGCAAGAAAGGGAGGTACAAGGGGAGACATGGAGGAAGAGAGAAAATTGAGAAAAATAAAGAATGTATACGACAAATTTGTAAGAATGAAGGAGAGATAGAAGAACAACAATGTCTAACTATCTTATAATCAATAAAGATAAATATTTACATGGAAATGTTCGCCTTTGGTTATAAAATTACGTTTATTTTCGCCTTTATTACACTCATCAATATGTGCAACGTGTATAATACACTTGACACCGCTATAGATAAAATACTAAAAGTAGAGAGTATTCACATGTTACTAGTGATTGAATTAGTTTTGAAAAAGATATTTATAGATCTTCATATTACACTCAATCTTTTAAAATTATTTTAATTTCATTTATGATTTATATGAAGCGAAATTGTTATATTTATAACATGCATTTAGATGAAGTAAAGAAAAAATTGTTATAATACGTGTAAAACAATTGTTTTATTTTTCACTAGATATGAATTCATTAAAAATGAAAACTTATATACTCAACGTATTTCACAATTAAAAAAAATTGATAAAAATGCATAAAATATAGTTATGATTTGTTTCTGATTCTTTATAGAACTAATATTAACTATATAACTTTTGTTTAGCTCTGAATTTATCAAAAAGAAAAAGTACGCTCATCCGTATAAAGAGTCGAGGCATATTAGAAAAGTTGTATTGTCCTAACTGGAAGGAATCAACGACAATACTGCTCCCAGCGCCATCTAGTTTTTGTAGCCTATACTTTCATTTTAAGAATTCACCATCTGTAGATATGTCGGTACAACAGATTATAGTACATCTACATTACCATCAATCAAAAGTTTAGTTATCATTATGCGTACAATGTTTAAAAAGAAAATGATAATTATAATCATAATAATAATAAATATAATAATAATATATTAATAATATTTTTTCAATCATCAATAACTTGTTTAACCTCAATCTATAATCTGATTTAGATTTCACAAAGATTTCTTTCATTCAAATTATATTTATTACAATCTTATAATTATATACTAATGCAACATATAGTTACGCACAATATTTATTGTTGCGTAGAACAGTATATAATGCGTGGAATAACAATAATCTTATAACTATTCTTTCTAAAAAGAAACATTAATAAGTGTTTAAATTCACTCACACTTTTTTCGTTTATAGGTGTACGTATATGTATATAGTATTTTAAAAATTAATATATATCTAAGAAAAAGAGTCAGAAAGGGGACATACTTTCAAAAAGACCTTACATACAAATATCAACTCACTCATAAGCATGTGTTCATTTCTATAGGCCCCTTCCCCAGAAAAGAGTCAAGCTATTCCAGAAATTGAACGGCGGTCCAAAAGGAGAAACCATAGACAAGGGGGCGCTAGCCGTGTAAACGCGGAGCAATTCAGCCCTCCGACAGTGACAATGTGCGGGACTATTGAATAAGATTTAGGCAAAGAGAAGAATTAGAAAGGAATACGCATAAGAAAAATTCAGTGTATATAACTAATAGCTTACGTTTGTATAAATAGCAAATAGCAAAGAATAGTTTAAACGAGATTGGTTTTAGTGCGATTTATATGAAAGTAGTATTGCGTTTATAATATAATGTAGCCAAATGCAAGTCGATTTGCGAAGGTGCGGTACAAGAAGGCAACACCTCGAAAACACCTTGTATGAGTTAGGTAGAGCCGATGCATCCGGCAATGTGAGAGCATGCAAACTCCGTTCAACATTTATGTGATATAAAACAAAGAATAAATAAATATACTTAGTTAACTTATAATAAGTGCTCCCGTTTATTTTCGATTAGAACATCACAGCAGTCATTGTTTATGACAAATTTAATTCACATGAGTCTAAAATCTGCATTAGTGCCCACCTTCGGATCATTTTGAATCAAAGTATCTTGTAATGTTCTGATTTAATGCGTTAATTTACAGGACAACAATTGTTCCTCTGATTTTTTTAAATGACTTTGTGTACAAGGTAATGAATATACACATTATCTTTAATATTACTTTCTGCTAAAAAAAATTTAATAAAAGAAAACTGAAACATTTATTTGTATTCATAATTTTACTGACAGTGTGTGTTGGATATTTAGTTTAATGTATATTTTAGCTTTTTACGCTTATAATTAAATATTTGTCTATGGCTTACAAAAATACAAAATTTCAATTTTTCTTTTTAAAAATTTTTTTTAAATATGGTGTCCTTGTGTTAGTCTTCAACAAATTAAAGATACCTTGACTAACCAATGTGTCCATATTGATATTAATTTATAATTTCTTCCTTTTCTTCAACCTGTAAAACAGTTTTTTCATCATCTATTGTCATTCAAATATTATAATTTAAATTGGTAAATAGATCCATTTTTTTATGATTCTGTATATAATTTAAAACGCAATTAATCTAAAATAATATATTATTTTACTTCTATGAAATTTATTTAGTGTCATATAATTATTAATTATAATTTTCTCTAATTTGTTTTCTGAATTTACTGGAAGTCATAATTTATAACTTTACTTACATATAATAGTCGGAATTATTATAGAATTACTGTATAGATTACTTCTAACTCAAATTACCAATTTTTTTTTAAATACTGTGTTTGACTACAATATTTTTCTATAATTTTATTATATTTTCACTGTAAATAAAAATTTACAGATTATCCACAGTAGCAGAAAACAATATTCTTGCGTAAATACTAAATTGGTGGTATATACCTTAGTTTAAATATGAACTTGCTATAGTATACGCGAATCGCCTGACATGTTCATATTTACCTTCCGGTGCGTAATTATATACCTTTTTATAAAGCTTCGTTCCACGGTGTAGCTGAATACGTGTACAGGTCTGCATGCCTACACCGCGTAATAAGTATACATACACCGGCTCTATATACGTATAGTCTCCCACGCTATTTTTTCGCCCGTCGTCTCGCCTTACCTTTTCTCTTTTCGTCGCCAGATGCTTATTACGCGGAGTCGACAAATCTTGCTCTTATATGTATTCTTAGTAAAAAGCGGCAAGTTCTTGAAGTTGCCGATTCTCTGCAATTACACTTCATCATCTATAGGTTTAAATTGAAACCTTATATTTCGAATTCTTTCGCCGTTAAATATATTTTCCTTTCAAGGATACCTTAAAAATTTTGGGTCAATATTCATAAATTCATGCGAATGTAACTTCAATCATTAAATTAATTATTATAAAAATTTTAGTCGATAATTTAGTTTAAATATATTAATAAAGATTTATCGTATAGTTTTTTGAAGAAGTTATCTTTCAATCACAGAAAGACAAATATATATTCATATAGAAAGATACATAAAGTGCTCGTATTATATGACGTACTCGTATTAGGGTGATTGTTTCGAAAAAAAAGAATGAATTGCACACTCAACAAAAATTACAACACTATAGATACCAAGTGTAATTAATAATAAATGATTATTGTTAAAAACTGAAGAACAGTGTTAGAAATTGAATTATTTTATTTTTCAATAAATTTTAAGAATTTTTAGAATTTTACAATTTTCGTTATACAGAAACATTTTTGTTGGCATTTCGCTGGCAACGTTATACGCCGATATAATAGACAAAACAATGCAAGTAAAGCTTTACTGGGAGAAGAATTCTTTAACTATGAATAAAATATTTTGTTAAAATGTATATTCGCATCAAAAGTCATTTGAAAATAAACATATGGAGATATTAATTATTATAGAAAATCTAATTTTGGAATAAATTTAAAATGTTGCAGATATAACATTGCGAATATTTTTCGTGTTCGAATAAGCCAATATTATTGATTAGTAAGTTTATAAACTTTTATTAAATTACTTTCTCAGTGCTCTAAATAAAATATTGTTTGTATAAAATAAACTTCCAAATGAAAATAAATTTTTAAATTGACAAACACTCAATTCCTAATAATGATATTTTATTTCTCTGAATTGACATGCCTGCGTAATCGTATTAATCTAAATATTGATTTATCATAATTGATTATAAGATTTGTTTAAAAGATTTTGCTTGGAGGTGATATTCAAACGATTAAATTAGCAAATGAATGACTGGAATCAATGGTATAACTGGAAATGCAGTAAAAAGTGTTAGAATATTAAAATGAGAGTACTAGTTCTGAATGGAGCGCGCCACGCTCGACAAGTTTCAAAAGTGAAAGTTGCCTATTCGCGCACGTCTATATGCATGTATACGCGATCGAAGGCAATATTCGAGTACATAAAGGTGCCTATCAATCGGCGCATTAGTATAAAAGCGGGAAACCTGTAATGACAAACGTGTTCGAGAATGTCGTTGAGATTGGTGCAGTTTGGCAATTATTATCACCTATGCAAACAGGTGTGCGAGGGCAGAAAAGGTCCTCCTCGGGGAGCGGCGCGCGCGGGTGAAAGAGGGCCTCGCGGTCCCGGCGCGGGTGGGGCGGCTGGGCCGCGGGCGGAAAAGTCGGGGCTCGCGGGCCCTTCCGGGGCCGTTCCGCGGTCGGCTGGCCCTCGGACCGGCGGCGACGGCGCGCGCACAATGTGCCCCCTCCCCGAGGGGCGGCGCGGCCGGTCGGCGGGTCCGGCGCACCCGCAGCCGGGAGCCGGGCGGCGGGCTGCAGGCCAACCTCGGGCCAACGGGCCCTTGCCCGCCGAGCGCCGCCGCCCGGAGTGGGGGGATCGAGAGCGGCATTCCGAAACGGAGGCCTCCGCGGCTCCCCGGCGCTCGGCCGGCGCACCAGTCGACCCGGAGAACACGCCGAGTCCGAAGCGCGCCGCCCGATCGCCGCCCCAGGCCGCTCCTCTCTCCGCCGAGCCGAGCGGGACCCGCCTCCTCGCCGCCGCACCCGTCCCCGGACCCTGCGACCCCGCCGCTCACGAGGTAATTGCCCGCGCCCGCGGTTCCGTCTCCGAGGAATCCGGTTCCCTGGGTGGCTGGCCCCCCGCGCCGATTCCCGGCCGCCCAGCCCACTCGCCGCCGATCTGCCGCCGATCTGCCGCCGATCTGCCGCCGACAGCCTCCCAAAACATCTCCCCAATCCTCTCAACGCCCGCTCGATCTCGTCCAAAGAGATCCTTAACTGCTCGCCTTTACCTCGCACTAGCGAGCGGTTCGTCAGCCCCGTGTGCGCGCTTCCCGAGCGGTCATTCGCGCGTGCGACAGCTGCTCCGATGCAAATTCACCGATACTCTTTTTTGTATGTTGCGATACTGTCGCCATTTCGAGAATTATCCTTCGCTTCCGCATCGAGACCCTCCATTCAACTTTACAATTGTTGTTACATTTTCAAAAGAAAGTAAAGTGTACCATTGAAAGGCGTACGATCAAGATCTGCGCATTCGGGTTTAAGAATAAAAAATAGTTTGAATGTGCAGATTGGTAACAATATTAATATTGATGAAACTTGTGAGAAAACCGAGATTAACAAAGAGTTATGTTTATAGTTTATCCATTTGTTTTTTTTTCAAGAAATATTTTGCAAAGAACATAATCAAGTATTCTGAGCGTGCTCGTCTTATTTTTTTCAACACATAATTGAGTGCCTCGGTGCCCACCCCCTTCCGCCCGCTCAAGACGCCTTAATGATACAATTCAGCGTGACAGAGCCACCTTAATAAGGACAATACAAGCTACATAATGTACGAAATTAATATAGAGTTGACTATATAAGTAGTTTTATAAAATTGATGGGTGCTCCAAAGCATTACGACTATATTGTCTTTCATTATTCAATTCTAAAATTTAGGAGCAAAAAACTTTCTTGCAGTTAAGAATAAATTCGTTGATAAAGATAATTGTCTAAAATTTGAAGTTAGTTTTTCAAGTGTAATATATGAAATTCTTTTTGAGAACGCGTAGAAAGATTAAGGCGCCAGGTTAAGCGCGCTCGTAAATATCCATCTCATTTGGTCCATTAATAATTATAGCATAGCCGTAGAAAAATGAGTCTGTCGAAAAGCGGTAATAATGAGATAAAAAAGGAAAGTATTAGTATTTGTATTGTAGAGCCGGCAGAGGCTAAAAAAGCGACATGAGAAATGTATATATCCGACCCTCCGAATTTTACGTCTCCGAGCAAAAAGTCCAATAGCGGGCCCGTTGTTGTTACAGATCTGACCCGGGAGAAGGCTCGTGAGCGCGTGGGAAAAGGAAGTCTAATCACCTTGACGCAGCATCTTGGCCGGGTCATAAGAAAGCTCGAGCGCTCGCAGGTGTTCAAGATGCCCGGCAATCCCCTCGGCGCCGATCGGCCGGCCCGCCGCTGACCGATCTCCCCTCGGGACAGCCCCCAGGCAGCCGAAAGAAAAGACCCCCGGCAGTAAGCAAGCAGCGGCCGCGCGATGCAGGAGAGCCGCGAGAGCCCCGAGCCCCAGCGGGCCGAGCGAGCCCAGCACCAGCAGCAGCAGCAGCAGCCGCAGCCAGCCCAGCGCGCCTCCAGCTTCCCCGCGCCCCAATACTACGAGATCGGCCAGAGCAACGGCAGCCTCGCCGACTCCCTGCAGGAGAGCCTGCCCCTGGACCGCCAGCCCGCGCCCACCCGCGTCCTGCCCGTGTGCTCCGGCCTCCTGGCCCAGCACCAGTTCCAGGACATACTCCCGGGGACGGTGTTCAGCGACCCCTCGATGGGCCACCTCCACTACCACATCTACCCGAGCCGGCGCGTCCTCAACTGCGCGGATGCCCCCGCGGGCAGTTGCCGCGGCCACGGCAGGCTCGAGGTGCAGCGCGAGCACCCGGCCCACTACCACAGGCGCCCGCGGCTCGACGCCCTGGCCAAGGAGAGGTCGCCCGCGAGCCTGGACACCCTCGGCAGGTACTACGACCGCTCCGAGAAGGCCAAGAACATCTCCATCGCCGAGCTGACCGACGACTCTCAGGTAGGTCGCGTGTCGCACCTGCCCAAGCTTCTGTTGCTTTACCGATCCTTCCCCGAGTCATTCCCCGCGCTCCTCTGTCCTTTTCACCCGTCGCCCAAGCTCCGCTGAGAATAACTAACTTGGATTACTGGGCCAAATCGTAATCGCCATTCGCTACTGAAAACACCTTGTGTTTACACTGTTCGAGGATTAGTGGGCGGGTCACCGGCTGCAGATGACAATCGAAAGATTAATTTTCTTGTTTGCTGGCCTGCCGCAAAGTTGCCAATTTTTAGATTAGTCCTTATTGCTCCGGGTCTTATCCTCCGTGTAATAAATTAAGAATATGATAATTACTCGTCACTATATTGGGATAAGCAGTCGTCGTAAATCACTATTTTTACAGTCCTAGAGAAATTCGTTTAACACTTCTTTTAGATTATGGAAAGTAATCGATACAGGCGGACCACCGGCATACGTGGGATTATGACATTAAACGTAAACAAGTCTTAAATTAATGAAGCCTCCGCCGTCTTGATTCCTTTATCTACGCGATCGCGCGCACGTTCGGAGAAAGTATTAAGCCATACAGGCAGGGAATAGTAATATTTTCCGGACGGTCGAGTCTCAAAGTACCTTTTGAGAATTGATGGTAGGTGTGGGCATTTTATGGCTCGAGCAACGGGTATTGTGCTCATGGGAAAAAAACGTTTTTCTAATCTTTATTTTTTTCCACTTCCTGAATATTTGATATAAAGAAATACGTGCTCCGCTTTCCCGTTGTACGCAAGGCTGTTTATAAAACATTAGATTTTGAAGAATATCAACATTGCTAAAGCACGCAACTCAGTATAACTTGATAAATTTTTCAAATATTTACAATTTAGTTATTATGCCAATGCTACAATCCTTAGAGAGCTCTTTTTACAAATTAATTAAGTTGGTCACGTGTAACGGGTTGGGAGTTAAAAAACGACTCGTAGGCAATGGAAAAAACGCGCGCAAAAACGTAGATGAATTGGGTAAAATTAGTCTGGCCGAGTGGGATCGAGTGGGAGCGTGGGTTCGGTCATCGAGGCTGCTACCTGTCGATTGGATAGCCCGGCGATTAACGAGCGGCTGTTCGCACAGGTGAGCCCGAAGGGCAAGTGCCAGTGCCACACGATGTACCAGTCGCCGCATCAGCGGCAGTCGCACCAGCAGCCGAGCCAGCAGCACAGCCTGCGCGTGAAGCGGGACGCGGAGGCGGGCGAGGAGTCGGCGAGGGGCCGGCTGCAGCCTCCCGCGCTGCCCCCGCGGCCCCCGCCGAGGCCGGCGAGCGCGAGGCGCTACGAGCGCCCGGCGGCCGTTTCCACCGATCACCGTGAGTATACGTCCCCTTTCATTAGCCCTCGGCCGCCGGGGGCGCCCGGCCCGCCAGCAGCCCTTTGAACCCCGGCGCGCCCAATTGGAACTTTTGTTCCTGCCGCGAGGTCCGGTTCGGAGTAGCATTTGCGGCCCCCGCGTTGCAGCGCGCCTCTCAGACTTCGGCCAACTGGAATTCAGAGGCTAATGGGGGTTGGATCACGCCGCGTAATGATCCTTCTGCTCCGCTGCCCAGGCTAATCGGAATAGGAGAGGATGCCCACACGCGGCTGGCTGAAGTTAGTTCACGATCGACGAAGCTTCATTAGAGCCGATCCATGTAATTGGAGATCTACAGCTTGTTTTTGGCTTATTCCTGCGTGTACGCGATAAAAGAAACTTGATAAACCATGTCCTTATTCTGTTAGAACAAAATGCGTTTTCCACTATTATCAATATGAAGCTGAATGGCATTTACCGCATATCGCACTGTCTCGTGCTTTCCGCATCCTTTAATTATATTACTCATGTTAAAAAAACTGTCCTCGCCAGCGGGAACGTTGAACGTTACACAGTTTGCGTAACGAAGTTAGAGTAGGTCGGAAATTAGTTTACAACGTATGAGATAATCGATTTAATCAGTGTACCGCAAAGGCTGCCCAACAGAGTTCGCTATTCCCTTTTGCACGAAATTCAAGCACACGAGATGTCGTAGAAAAACGAACAGTAGCTAGAACATACCTGAAATTAGGAATTCTACGAACTGTCAAATTTCGAATTACAAATATTCGGAGTTGTATGCAAATATAGTAAATATTTTCAATATTGAATAATTTGTCTAGGTCAAAGCATTGGCTTTCGTTTCATAAATGAATTTAACATTCAGTAGATTATTTGAATTGACTTATATTTGAAAACGTTTTGCGTTGAAGAGGTTAGACAAAATTAAATTTGTCGAATTCCCTCGGAAACATAATTATGTCGTTGTTTGAATACGTTTCACCGGAAAGTCTTTATTTTCCAATTAAAAGCATTGGTCGCATAAAGTCTCATCCAGATTCACTAGTTTAAATTAGCCAGAAATTTTTTGTCGGAGCGAGGGTCTTTTTCCGCGGATCAAGATGATTCGAACATCGGAGCCCTGGACAGTTGGATGCAAGAGAACAACAGGGCATAAAAAGATGCGCGCAAGGCTTTTAGATCGGGGAGATTGGGCGCAATCTTTAGCATGGAGACATAATCCAAAGTATCGGAAAGCGATTTGGGGGGGGGGGTGCGTCGGGGGCGGTGGGGGGGTCGGGTGCGCGGGGGCGCTGCGCGCGGGCGGCGCGTATCGACGCGCGGCGGCGGCGCCCCCTCGGCCGCGGGGGCAGTCGCGCCTCGAGCCGGTGGACGTCGGCCCGCGGACTCTCGCAGGCTCCCCGCGGGTGGGAGGCGCGCAGGCGGCAGCTCGGGCCAGGGCCGCGGGCCTCCAGGTCGGCCATTGCGGGCGCGGGTGCGGCGGGGGGCGCGGGCAGTGCGCGCGGGCCCCTGGGCAAGCCGGGGGGCCGGGGCCTGGGCCGGGGCCGGGGCCGGGGCCGGGGCCGGCGGGCGCGGGCCGCGGAGCCCGGGCGCCCGGGCTATCGAGCGGCCCGGCAGCTGGGCTCGGGGGCCGGCATGGACCGCGGCCTGCCCATCCTGCACATCGTGCGCTGCCGCTTCGGCAGCAGCTCCTGCGCCGCGGCGGCCGCCCCCGCGAGCGCCGCCGAGCCCGCGGCCTACGACGCCCTGGCCATGGCCTCGCACCTGCAGGCGCAGTCCTACTCCCACCTCTCGGCGCACCACCACCACGCGGCCGCCGCCGCCGCCGCCGCGGCCAACCACGCCACCCTCATGCAGCACGCGCGGGCCGCCGCGAGGTGCTCGCACGCATGCGGTACGACCTGCCCTCCCGCTGCCCTCCCGCTGCCCTCCCGCTGCCCGACTCCGCTACGCCCACTCCACCACTCGCCTTCAACCTGGCCTTTCCTTTCTCTTTCAATCGTACATTAGTTCCTTCCATTAGAAAATTAAGCACCTTGTGTCCTCGATGTCTTGCTAATCAAACGAAAGCTTATGTTATCAAATTAAGTAGACGAATATAAATTTTACTGCCATACATTCACTAGAAACTTGCTTGATTTCTACCAGAGATTCTGTTGTAGTATCTCAGTATGTGAGTACCCTGCTATCATAAAACATTATTTAACACATAAAATGAAAGTCAACGTGAAACGAATCCAAATTTTAAATCTATCACGTAAATGTCACAATCAAATCGCATACCTCCACTTTATATTTGATTAGTAGTAAAAGCTGTAAACTTAATTTCTAAATCTATGCTCAGAATCAGGATAGAAACCAGTTTTATTCGATGTTAGGGGTATCTGTTTCTTTTTCTTTTTTAATGTACAAATATGATATGCTAAACATATATTACGCTGTATTTTCTAATATACGTACATTTGACTCTCGTATATAATGTCCATTTCATAAGTACATACACATGTATAAGAAGTTATGGACTAATATTGAAGGATATTCGTCGTTTGCGTTCGACTCTCATCTGTTTTCGCGTGAATAAATCGATAAAGCGAAAGTGCACAGGTAGTAACGTATTAACCATTTGAAACAATTGTATGCCGACACGCATAATGAAATGGAAGCTGATTTGTTCATAAACCGAATCACCAGCTCGCTGACCCAAACCGACGTAATTATTTTTTTTCCAGCAGAGGAATAATGTAATCTAGCGGAAGTGGTGTCCGGCAACAGCATATTGTTAGAGTCCACGGGTGGCGCACTCGCACTGTAACATTGTCACGCGTCCCGATGCAAAATAAAACTTTTGATCTTTTACAAGGCTTTGAATAACGGAGCGATCGACGGACAAAAAGCCCGCGAGCCAAAGCAAACGAAGCGAGTGCGGAAGCGGCGGCGCTGGGGCAATTAGAGGGAGCCATCCCCGGAGCCGTCGGCGAGTGGGACGGCGCGCGATAGCCGATCAATTGGGCGACAGGTAGCCTATCCGGCATCGGGGGCCGATAAAAAGCGGCGCCCCGGAAGGGGCAGGAGGGCCGGATGAAAGGACTCGGCGGAGCGCACCTGCGAGGAGCGACTCCGGGGCGTTGCGGGGCGTTGCGCGGAGGCGTCCCGGGCGTCCCGGGCGTCCCCGGGCACCCCGGCATCGGAGGCCGCCGCGCTTTTCCCACACTCGGGCTGCACTTGCAGCGCCTCCCACGCAAGCGCGCCAGGTAGCCTCGGGCGGGCGCGGGGCTCCCGGGAAAGCCCTGAATGGCCCTCGTACCTGCGCCAGCCTCCTCGGATCTTTCTTCCCCCGCGCGCGGGGGGCACAATAGGCCGGCGGGATTTCCACGGAGGGCCGGCGGCGAGGGCAGAAAACAGCCCGCAGAGTTTCGACACAAAGCCACGGGTGGGGAACAATGGGCCGCGCGCGGCCGATTGTCCCCGGGTGCGCGTGTGCGCGTGCATGTGGGCGCGTGTGCCGGCCGGCGGCGCATCCCGGCGCATCGGGAGCGCTCGGCTCGATTTCCTCCGCGCCATTGTCGCCGGCCGCGGAGAGCATCGGTCGCGCTCGACTCCCCGATTTCCGAGAGGGACGCGTTTTGTGCCCGCGGCCTTTGTCGCCCGGGGACGGCCCGCCGGCCCGCCGGCCCACCGGCCCCGTGTGCGCGCACTCGATTTTTCAGGATTTTGCGCCTGGGCTTCCCGAGGGCCGAGCCCTGGACCGCCGCCGACCGCAAGGGATGCGAGGGGCAATTCAAAGCCGCGGGAGGAGCCCTGCAAAGCGCGGGGGAAGCCTTTTTTCCCTGCGCCCGAGGCCCTGGGGGGATCGTCCTGTCTATCCTCCCCGACTCTAGCCCAAAATCATCGGCTCCCCCTGTTTTGTCAATATTGCGCTTCGCCGGGGTCACGTCCCGGACTGCGGACATCCTTCTGCCAAAGGATGTTTTGTTCCCCGGTTATACATTCGTTTAAAGTTAAACCTCCGCCGGTCCATGTTTTCTCATTCCCTCCATTGTTGTAAGCCATTTCTTCCTCGCGCCGACTACGCGCACAAATTTACATTTTAACAAGAGATTTGGGATAATGTACGTCGATGTATGGCGACCTTATTCAACCGTTTCATTACAATTCGTTTCTGTTATTGAAAATAAGAACCATCGATATGAAAGACAGCGTCCATTTCATTATGCACATTGAATAATTTGCACAATGTAATAATTCAAAAATCAATATAGTTAATGCAAAATTAAAAAATATAATTTACAATGTAACTTTATAATTCAACGGCATATTCGAATATGAAGCATCACATTTGCTCATAAAATATTAATCTATATTTTTCTCTACATACGTCAAATATATATAGTATGCAGCTTACGTTTTCACTGTACACTTAATGAGTATACAATGACATTATTATTGAATTGTCTGTACACACTAATAATTTCATAAATTATTAATACACGTAGATATTCTCAGCAGTATACAAACAATATTTCTCTCGACACAACGTGGAAAATCTTTTTGTAGCGTATTTATTCGACACAAAGTTAGAGTACAATGTAATGTTTGAAAAGAAGGTCGGTCTTCCTAGTGCGATCGCAAAGGAAAAGAGTGGAATTCCCCCTGAATAGATATATATAAAGATAGACGATGTGTACGTAGGGTTGACAAAGTTCAGGTAAGGCTCGAGTCGCGCTCGAAGAACAGGGCCCTCCGTCCCGCTTAAAAACACTCGAGGCCACCCCCGCTGGCAGCTATGTAAAGAACCGCGCAGCTGAGAGAAGCCCTCGGAATTGAACCCTCTCGATGCTTTCAGGGCACTCGGGGAGCGACGGAAACTGCTGCAAGAAGTACGTGGTCCTCTGCTGCCTCTGCGGCGGCCTCAGCGCAGCCGTGGGCAGCCTCTTCCTCGCGGTCCACGCGGTCCTCTCTGCCCACACGGCGAGCCTCGCCCTCTTCGAGACCGTGCCCTCCTACATCCCGGGCACAATGGTGAGTACACGCGGATTTGCGCGCCGAGCGAAGACCACGTGGGCCCAGTGCTCGAGCAGTGCTCGGCCCACTGTCTCCCTAACGAGCCTCGCTGCTCCTCGAGGGAAGGAGCCGCGCGCGCCCCTCGGCACCTCCATTGTTGCCTGCGCTAAGGCCCCCAAGCGCCCGGCCCTGTATCAATTTATTGGAAATTTTATGGGCCCATTTGCTTGCGGTCCCTGAGTTATTGGCCGCAGCGCCCGGCCCCGGAAGCGGTCACTTTTATTGACACTGCGATTCAAACGACGAATTTCAAGCGCAAACAATGCCGCTCGCGATAAATTTCATCTTGCTAAAAGGTTGCCTGCCTGCCTACCTTCCCGCGGATCTCACAATGACCCATGCCATTGATTTTTAGATATATATTATAAAAGAACTGCGTCGCGCGCGCTAGTTATTTCTGCTTTGTGATATTTTAAACAAAGAGCGCTGCTTTGCCTGCCTCCACGTGAGCATAATGCTCGGCATAATGCTCGAGGAGACGATTACCTACAACTCCGCTGGCAATTGACGTCAATGATATTTTTAAGATCCTCCGTTGCTCGATCTGTACGGGTGACTATTTTTACTCGGGCGTCCTTTCCAGCAAGCCTATCCGACACTCTATAATCCTTCGATGTACTCTAGGTGTACGATTACGGTATAAATAACTAAAACGTTGAAAAACCGAGGCTTAGCCGCGGTAAATTTTTCTTCCCGGTTATTTTTATATCGACACATTTTCTCTCTTAATTAAATAGTATATGCTGTATATTGGAAGTCGGGCTTCCATCAGTTAAGCCGCTCGTCTCCTCGAATTCCCTTTTGCACACGCGCGGATTGGCAACATATTTATCGGCATATTTTGTAATTTCCGATACTTTATAATTATGGCAGCGATGACGCAAGCGTCCCGCGCGTGGAAAAAGCTCGAAGATTTATCAAAAAACCGTTCGATCCACTAAAATGTTTTCACCAAGCATATATAGCCTAAACCAACAAAACCGCGCGCGGCTTTTATGCCTCTACCTCGGTCCGTGCCCTTTTGTACGATTACCTTGTACAAACATCCGAATTAAAGCACGTCAAGGAGGCAGAAGCAACTTTCGCCCCAAGTGGAGGTTTATTTTTGTACCCCAGCGCAGTAGCAACGGCTGCTGCGAAAGCGCCAGCTCTCCCAATAATTTTGACCTATTTGTGCACTCTCTTGCAGCTCATATTCATGGGGCTGTTCACGATGCTTCTGGCCCGGAGAAAGCACCGCTACGGCTTTCTGGTTAGTATCTCTCGTTCCATCTATTTTCCAGCTCTCCCTCTCTGCCTTCTTTCTTCTCCTTCGTCCCATCTCCCTCTGTCTCTCTCTGTCTCTGTCTCTCTGTTTTTCTCTCTCGACGGGAGAGAGAGAGAGAGAGAGAGAGAGAGAGAGACAGAGGAGCAGGACCTAAAAATACGCATTCGTTCAAAATGCACGACGCTTCAAGCGGCCCCCTATAATATGACCCCTTGGATGTACAGATGAAGGTTTGCGGCTCGGTCAGCGTCGTCTGCGCCCTCGTCTGCGTCCTCGTGACCGTCACTACAACTGTCGTTCACATGTCGAGGCTCCAGGGGCTGCGTGAGTGCGTCTACACCGCACGAGCAAAGTGAGTACACCTATATTTTTCAGCATCGTACATACGCGGCCACTTGGAATCGGGATCACGCGAGATATTTGCTATTTTCATCGTGACACAACACTCGAGATCCGATGTATATTTTCGAGACGGGCGGGTTTCTCTCGAGGGGTTGCAGCGACACGGGGAAAGGGGAGGGCAGAGAGTGATTTGTGTGCCGCGGGGCGTCTACGGGAAAGCGCTGCAGTGAGGTCCTTAAATTCCTGAAAAGTGCCCGGGACACGCGGGGGCTTATCTCTAAAATGTTTCCGGGAATACCTAGAGATTTACTCGGGGCTCCTGCTGCCGTTCGGTCAACTTTATGAGATGTCCCGAAATCTGATCTTAAGATATGGACGGCTGATAGCGACCCTTATATTTACCGATTTTCAATTTTTTACGCTTTCGTTTTTCGGTTTTTTCTGCTTTCTTTTTTTATTTAAGATACTGACTCTGCGGTCACTTAGGCCGATAACGATTCAGAACATAGTAGCTAGCCAAATCGGCTATAAATGCATAAAATTATCGCGCGAGAATCTTAAACCTCGTCTTAAACTTGATATTTTTGTAAAACTTTATACCTGAGTCACGAATAATAGTTGTTGCAGTTAATGCTCTATATATACTCTCAAATCGGAATATTTGTAAATAATATATTTAAAATTTATTTTATGATTCTTCAGCTATAGTTAATTGAATACAGGGAATTTTAATACTTTAATTTTAATTTTAATTTTAGTTTTAGTTTTAGTTTAGTAGTTACACGAATAGTAACTGGATCAATATGAACTGAATATGCTATCAGATAATAATTACATAAAACTAAACTTTCTAATTAATGTTTCTTAAAAAAGCAGATTTTCAGTAAGGTATCGAAACTGTGAAATCATAATTAAACGCAGTAATGTACTAAGTTAAATTGACCTCTAAAACTTGTTTTCACTATAGCTGTTAGTTGTTATATTCTAAAACTAGATAGAATTTGCAATAAACTTGATAATTTGGAGTAAAATTTATAACTAAATTTTCCGTGATGAATTTTATATGTTTGAAAACTGTAGTAAAAATTTGATGTTATCCGTCTTTTAATTAAAGACGGTCCATAAAAAAGCACCTTAAATTTTTCAAAGTATAAAAATAGTAAGTGGTTTTAGAAAAATGAAGCGATGAAATGGCTAGAGAAGATAGGGTTCTTTTCTTTTTCTCGATTCTTTTCTATTTTGAAAAAACTGCTGATACTTTCAAAAATTATATATTTCAAGATTATTACGAAATCTTTCAGAAGTAAATGTGCCAGTAAATTTTCAAAAATAATATTTATCAGGTTAGAATTGTGATTAAAAGAGAGCATTTTAACTTTAAATAAATTGCGAATTTCCAATAAAACTTCGAAATTAAAAATTTGCGAGATGTTTAATAAATTGAACGAAAGGATAGAAAACGGTATTTATTCGTCGAAACTTGGGCACACGTTCCGATTGATTGAATGTATACGCTCCGCGCGGTCCCTCGAGCAATCCTCTTCAAATGGAGCGAATTCCAAACTAAAGCAGGCGGGATACGAGTTCCTTCAAGTCGCAAGGCCAACCGCAGGGATAATTATAGTAGAAAAATGTGTCGAGTGGAGATCGATCAATCGGCGCTCAACGTCCGTCCGCGTCCTCTCACCAGCCTGTAGAGTCAGCGCTTCCGCGTACGCTGAAGGTCAATTAATCAAGGCGAGCGGTCTGTCTTCCAGATCGTGCACGTGCTACGGAGCGCCGCAGACGCGCGCCTCGGACCCCGGGGTGCTGTTCGAGGGGACGCCGCACTGCGAGGCCGTCCACGGGGCCCTCTACGCCTGCCTGCGCGCCCTCTTCGGCGTCTCCGTCGCCGGGATCCTGGCCTGCATCTTCTCCTGCATGCTCGTCTACCAGCTTCTGAGCCACGAGAAGAAGAAGATGTACTGGGAGCAGCTGGAGCTGCGTTGCCGCTCGCTCTACGGCCAGGGCGCCACGGCGGGCCTCGTGAACGCCCGGCCCCCCGGCACTTGCGGCTGCTGCAACGACTGCGGGGGCATCGGCCCCTGGTGGGCCCAGTCGCCCGGCAACCTCTACACGCCTAATCCCGATCTGGCCCCATCCAGGTAAGAGGACCCGCGACAGCGCGACCCACGACCCGACCCATGCTGCGCGCCCGAGCGAAAGTGCTTTCGCCCAGCACTTAAGTACTACGAACCCTGCTGCTGCGCGTCCCATTACTCATCTATGCGACATAGTTTGTTTAACTCTTGCCGTTCAAATAATTATATCTGTATCAAGAATAATCTTAAAGGTATTCATTTTCGAAACGTATTATTCTTAAAGGATTTACAGCTAGGTTTCTCAAATAAATATCTATGACGGATGATGAATACGCGTTAAAAAGTAATTTTGTGTACTTTAAAGCAAGCGAAATTTTTGAATCCAAAAGATTTTTAAAATATCCAAGAATTCATTTATCACCGGATGATTAAATGCCGCTGCTCTTATATTTGAAGCAATAAAGGCCCTATTATTTTTGAAATCGGTTTCTTTGAAAATGCACCATTGTATCCTAGACAATGAGGTAACTAAAACCAAACTAAAAGAATTGGAGGAAAGGATCGTACGTCACTGTCAGAACTTTTTCAGACAGATACAAAATCATCTTCTAGTTACTACGATTAAACTCTTGACATATGCCAAATCTTTCTGAATATTATCCGTACTTTAACTTTAAACTAGCGTACATCAAAACAATCTTGTAAGCAGAACATATTTATTCCGGTTTTATCGAAATTGAAATTTTGTAACTATACTTCAGTGTGCAAAAAAGTATGTAAAATATATAAAACAAGGTACGTTTTCTCTAAAAGCGTATAAAAATCCGTTCGCGTATTTAAACGAATCTCGGTCAGATCGGGTATTACATTTTGATATAAAATAAATTCTGCATCTACACAAAATAAATGCTGATAAAAATCACACGCTCCGTTATAAAGTTAAAGTATCTGGTGAATTCGAACGATGGATCCCTTTCAACAGATGTATAATCGAAACAGCAGCTCAAATTATTCCCAATTTTGGGGTTTAGACTTCCTATTCTATTTTATACAAAGGTATAAAATTACGATATCTCTGAAATGCATCGTCATCAATGTAACATCCATCAGATTGAACCAATCACAACCATTAAAAATTCTCACGCGTGAGAGAAAGACACAGCCAAGAGGCGCAGTATATACGAGCCCTGTCTCGGTCCATGGGGTGTATCACAGCGATTGTCTTCAGATGTCGCCGCGGACAATATGTTGGACGCATTGTGCGGCGGCGGGCGCGCCTCTGAAGCCTGTAAATATCCCGAAATTAACCACGGAAGCGCTCTGGAAAGAGGCATCAAAGCGCCGCTTGTCCCCGAGAAAAGTCGGCATCCGACACATAGCCGGGCTGTGCCTCGGGCGGTGCGTATAGCCCGGACACCCCCCAAAAGTAATGGCGCGGGGCGAAGTATAGCGGTGTCACGGTCCGGGCGAAAAGGCGTCCCTGACACGCTTTCCCCGAGGAGAGGAAGACCCGCCCCCTGACCCACTGACTGGGGAAAAAAATGCTCAAGGAGATATCGTTTCAGGCGCTGGCGATTGCCGTGGTCGCGCGGCAGGGGCTCGGCCCCCAGCGCCGACGTCAACAACTACGGCTTTCACGGGCAGACCTCGGGCGCTGGGAGCGGCAGCGTCCGCGGCGGCGGCCTCCCCGTGGGCGGCGCGCCCCACCACCCGGGCCCCGAGGGCCTCATGGACCCCGGAGTGGGGGCCATCGTGCCCTACAGCATCCTCGGGCCCCAGGCGGGCGGCGCCTACTCGGTCCTCCAGGCGGCGGCCCACGAGGAGCACTACGCCCAGGGCGGCGGGCCCAGCCCCTACAGCGTCTTGGACACGGCGGTGCCCCTCTGGGGACCCCCGCCGCCCTACAGCGACCCCAACAGCCCCGCGCGGAGGCCGATGCTCGCCTTCCCCGCCCCCGACCCCAGGACCAGACTCTCCAAGAGGATCGACACCTTTCCTTCCAGAGAAGGTATTGCATTTCATTCGTTTCTATATTTACTGAGTCGCGAATGCTAGCGTCTCCGGACGTGGATGATGACCGGCAGAGGGTCAGGCGATGCTACGACTTTGCTTCAATCCGCAAGCTTTCGCTTTTCAATTATTCCATTCTCTGCGACACTTTCAAGTATATACGTTCGAAAGTATACGGAAAGTAAAACTGGGTGGTGACCTTCGACATTGCAGTAGACTACAGCCGATCTCCGGACATTAAGCAGCCTAACGACACGTATGAAAACGCCGAACAGTCGACGAACAACGTTGAAGGGGAGGTCGACGCCAACGGAGTCGAGGGTCGAGCAACGACCCGGAGCAACAAACACAAGAAGCTGCTCAAGGGCGTGGAGAACGCGGCCTTCCAGCAGCAGGAGTCGGGCGTTCTGCCCAAACAATCCGACTGCGAGCTCTACTTCGGGGACGTGTCCTCCTGCTGCGGGGGCCCTGATAGCAGCCTCTACGACGTCGCCACCGAGAAAGAAGGTATGCATGACAGTCACTCGAGCGCGCGCCTAGCTTGCTAAGCATGAGATTAAATCTTTTCTTGCGGTAAGTATCTCTCTTGAAATACGACGCTTTACGCATGTGCTTGCAAAGAATCGTCTGTCATTCTCTGCCTGGTGTCATCCGAATAAATTTATTGCAATAAGACCTCGCGAGCGAAAAGAAAAATGCTTATTTGCGGAAAATCATATAAGAAAGTTGTAAAGTTACGTAGGAAAAAATATTTAGGTGAATTTATAGAGAATAATGAATATTCATATGTAATATTGGATAATATCTAATGAATATTACACAGCATTATATTATACACAGTATAATATAGACACATGTATAGCTATGTAATAATGTAGTTCGTGATTATTCACCTTCACAGTTTTATTAAAACCATATAGTTTATAAACTATATCTAATTTTATTATCGTCATTTATGACATTTTATAAATGAATTTATCGTAAATACCGGAAAATAATCATTAACTTATAGCTACCATTAGAGCGTTAACATTACACCCCCGCAACGACAAATGCAGCGCAGCTGTGAAATCTAATCCTTGCTCAGCTAACGTTTCTCTGAAATTCGTAGGTACTAGCGGCAACTGTCAGTCAGAGGCGGGGACGAGCAGCTACCTATCGAGCCATTTCCCCAAGCGACCCTCAAGCAAGCGATCGCGCCGCCATCAACAACAGCAACAACAAGAGCAACAACAGCCAAACAACATCGCTGATGCTGTCGACCGGTCGTCGAAGGACGACGAGCCGGCGGCTAAGGACGCGACGAAATACTCCGTCTGTTCGGCCGACGTCGAGTACGAGGTCATCAGGCAGCATCACTTTACTCACGAGCCCCACGTCAAGCAGCAAGAGAAGGCTAACACGTCAACGGCGGATGCCGAGTCCGAAGATGGCGCTTATGGGACGAACGAGGAGGCAACCGAGGCGGACCAGCCCAAGGATTACCGACCGCGTTACGAGGAGGATGTCAGGCCCGTCAACGTTTAGTTGCAGTGTCACTTTAGTTGTGGCTTGCTTAACCGAACAGGAGATTCAACGCTTTAAAGGACGCCGAAGAAAGAAACTCGAGAGCGAGGTTGACTCGTCTGCCAGTGATGCACAAGGAAGGCTAAAGGACTAAAGTTTGCGAATTTGTACGATCGGTATTATAGGCTTGCGCATTTAATCGAAATGTACGTAGCTTGTTTAAGTAAAGCTGTAGTGATTATATAGATGTGTTCTGTGCGTAACTAAGATTACTTGGATAAACCTTGATATTCCGAAACTAGATTAGAAAATCATTTTTTCCACTAGCTTAGTAGGTTCCGATCGGTTCAGCAGTAACTCTCAATCGGTAACTTTCTTTTTTTCAGAAAGTTCAGACAGTACCAAAATATCTCAAAAAAGGATTGCTTATAAATTATTATTACTTTTTCAAAACATAACCTACTTTACTGTGTAGAGTATTCATAATAACAGCTGTATATAGTATATGCAGTTGCAATTACATAAATCGGTTGGGCAAAGACTTATTACTTCTTTGAATTAAACATTAAATGTAAAGGTGTATAAAACTATATTGTTTAGATTTTATACTGCACACGCAGACGATAAGTTGCCAATACATACAATGCTTACTTAAATAAACATTTCACAATGCATAGTTAATTGTTCATAGAGCTATTGAAATTTAAAGAAGTATTATTCACGCAGTCTTGCAACTGAAAAGTACTTTTTAGATGAAACTGTATAACGCTTAGAACAATTTAGTAGAGTAAAAGAATAAATATTATTGGCATGAGTTGTTTTTATTGTGATAAACATTAATGAAAATTAATTTAAATTATGTTAGAACTACTAAAACATGAATGTAAAATTTAAAAAAATATTCTTTTGATTTCCTGGGTCGTCATAAATTAGTTTTCATTTCTCTTAATACAATTTAGATTAATCATTTAAAGCTACATATGAATTTCAATTATATGAATATAATTGAGATTTACCATCTGAATGTGTTTGATTCGTATCTTTAAATTTGAAAGATGCATACGATGTAGTATAAAGGAAATTAAATTTTCATTATAGTTTATGAAATTATATCCATTATCATTATTTGCTAAAAACAATGCAAATAATTTATTATGTTAAAAACAAAAAGTGTATACATAAAGTAGTTAAAAATTAAGTAGTAAAACCGATCTAATTCTACAACACTTTTCTTGATTTTTAAATATCGAGTTATTTTTTCTGTTCGTAGTCTAATGCACTCTCCAAATCGAGCATTTAATTATAAAATAAAGAAAAAAGTTATTAAGGAGAAATGAAAAGAATCATAATTCAGGCATGAAAAAAGTCATCATACATTTTCCAATAGTTTTAGAAACATTATAAGGATAGGCCAAGTATCGTTACATACCCACTCGTTGAAAATTATCACTGGACCAAGGACAATACAACATTGTAAAAGAGAAAAATTATTTAGTAATTGTTTCATATTGTTATCACTTTAGAGATTCCTAAAAGTTACGTTATAAGCATTTTCCAATATTTATCGTGTGCTATAGTGGTAAGACAGTTGAACGAATGGTTGTTATAGACCGATTTATACATGTGTGTTTGGTCTGATGTGAATGTTTTTTGTATGGCGAAATGACAACTATTAGAATTATTTTAAGTTTGCGCATAATTATACATATAATACTTATATAAAAAAGTACCTGCTCGTGTAGTCAGCCAGTATTTTAAAATACATCATGGCTTTTAACATATAACTTTTAACACTCTTTTAGTTAATATCCTCTTTTTTCACTCTTAAGTGATTAGATCGGATGTTTTGTTCTAGAAAATTTCTGATCTTGAACCACCGGTGCGACTTTTCTATGTATGTTATATTGTGAAGTCACGCCAAATCTACTTGTAATCGAACAAAAAACAGTGTTTTGTATGCGTATTTATAAACGTAATGTTAAGAGACTTTTTAAGATATTACAATTTGGAAATTAATGTACAAATCATACGACAGTTTTGTGTTCCGAAATTTTAGATCTTGAATTTAACTTGTTAAATTAATCAATTTTCGGATAAAGATAATGTACTTTGTTTAAAACATACTATCAGTGCAATGTCTTATTGATTTTCAAAAATGTCTGGATCCCGTAATCGTAATACAATAAAGTTGTTTTTTACAATATTTTCTAATGTCTCATTACTATTTTTCTTATATATTATGTTAACTATGTATAGATTTTTTAATGTTTGTGACATGCAAGATGACACGTGCATAGGAATCTTCGAAAAATATTGTATGTGAGTTATGTTCATACTGAAGAACGCGTAATATAGTATTTAAACATGATATTATATTTGGGAGAAAATAGAAAAGTTAAAGCTCTTGGAGTTCATATATTTTTAGTTACTCCGTAGCTCCACTACTAATAATTATAAAATAAAATACTATCTTTGAATAAAATAAACATCCGATTGATATGAAAATAGCTTACCCAATATTAATTTGAAACTTATTGGTACACCTTTACGTTGACAAGTATTTCTTTAATCCGTCAAACTTATTTTAGATAAGCTTCGATTTGAATTTCAATTTTTTTAGTTATTGGAAAAAGGCTTTAACAAATGGTATTACCACAAGTGCTCACCTAATCAGAGCACTTATTAGAGTAGATTTCCCCGACTTCACGCAGAGTGAGAGCCACGAGTTGCGCTGGCAGTGCAACGATCGGAAGCCCATGACCGGCGAGTCGATTTTTGTTTGGGACTCGTCACTCGTTACTTTGGCAAAGCGTGATTATTGTTTTCATGTTCCTTCCGATTCTTAAATCCAGTCGAAGTGATGACCTCACCTGCTTCCTGACCTACCTCCATCGACACCTGTATTCGTAAAATTATAGTTGAACTATTTCTTTTTTCAAATAGCGGATGGAAATGGATTTAAATTTCAATTTTATAATATTAATTGCAGATCATCAACACTAAAGATTATAAAATTTACCAAATAATAAAAAGCTGTATTTGTTTTGTATTCAAATTTATATCGTTTTATAAATTAAATTTGTTTGATATAAAATCTTCCATTGCGATTCAATTAAAATATAAAAACCTCAATATTGCTTGCAATAGTTATAATTTTTAAAATTCTTTGAAAAAATATATAATGGTATAACAAGTCTCTTAGAAACTTCATGTATAAACTATTGTATATGTATAATAAAAACCATGCACAAAATTTCTAAACATAGTAGCAAAAATTGGTTTAATATTTTACCTTTTGATGAAATTAAAACCACTAAACTTATTGTCATTAAAGAAGAATAAGAAGGCAGCTGTAAAATCGACTGAGCGAAAAAAAGTTGGTATAACGGTCGATTTTATGTATTGTCAGTCGATACCTCGGTCGATACATAAAATTTTACGTACAGAACTTCCGTTAGTATATATTGTAGATATCAATATGGCAGTTCTTTATTATTTCTATAGTAAATTTTAATGTAATTTAAAATATTGGTAGAGATAAATGTTTTACGTGATTCAGAAATTGAATTTCTATTTTAATATTTTGACTTACATTTTTTAATTCTCTTAAAACTGTAATTGTCGGTATTGCACTTATTACGTGCGAGATCAGAAGCGGCATGATGTGAAAAGCTAAAAAAACTATATAGGAAAATTCGATTAGAAATCATTGTTTATAAAAATTTATCGTATATACAAAAATGATAGTGCAATATCCAAATTAAACCTTGAATTTATATTCTACTGTTGACATTGTGACAGAGCAATACGAATTATTGTATAAAAATCTGTAGGTGTGTTTATGTGCACGATTATATTTCATATTTTATTTATTCTATTATCGCATATTTTTATTGAGTATACTTTTAAGTTATTACAATCTGTGTTTTTACACCTAAACAAATATTTATATAATAATTTACAACAAATGACTGTATGTTCGTTAATTATTTTAAAATGAACGCTCGACTTAAAGCCTAGAGCTATAAGAATCTTAAGTAGTTTCTGTTTAAATTATTTTGAAATGAAAATAAATTTTTATTAACCGACGAAACTCTTGTAAACAATGGAGTCTTAAGTAAAAAACAAATTTTAAATTAATTTAGATTATTTTAATTGTATAATGCAAGTTTTACGTCAAACCATTGTTGAGTGAATTGGCTTTGGAAAAATCTATATTCCGTTGTATGAGGATCTTAAGTACCTATATATACATATTAACAGAGGAGTCTTTGTTATGGTCACGCTCGTGATCATGGTAGAGAATTCAGACAAGTAAATGCATTGTCAATTGTTTTATTTGTATTTTATTCTGTCGATTGATTAACTTATAAATCTATTAATTTACAATAGCGCCAATAGTTCGTATACCAGTAGTTAAGACAGATTCTTTAATCTGAAAAGTAGTGAACAATGGTACTTTTTTCAGATATATAAGCAGAATTCATTGTTTTGATATGTTTATGTATTTCAAACAAGTTGTTCAGAAAACTGAACGCGCAGCGTCGGCTTGATTAGTCCAAGGCTCGGCCCAAGGACTACTCCCCGAGTCAGTGAACTTGTACTAATTTTA
Source organism: Sycophaga agraensis (assembly GCA_018906755.1). Classification (NCBI taxonomy): domain Eukaryota; kingdom Metazoa; phylum Arthropoda; class Insecta; order Hymenoptera; family Pteromalidae; genus Sycophaga; species Sycophaga agraensis. The sequence continues at coordinate 831,681 of JACCIE010000032.1, read as the reverse complement.
TCGTTTGATTTCGAACCAAGTGATGAAAGAAAAGCCGTCACAAATCAGAAAAACCGTAGCGCATAGGGTTGAGTCGTCGGTTCAGTCTCCCTACCTCGCTACTGCACCGCAGCTGAGCGTCGGCTTTGGACGCAAATTAATTCTTGATGCACGCGCCCGGAGGTGCGTGAAGTATACTTATATACACGGGTCCGTGCGCGCGTGCATCGGCGCGCGGCCGCGTGCACGGCAGATGTCCCTTGAACGCGCATGTGTGGAGTATGCCGGGGCCGTGATAGGGGGGCGGGCGGGGGGCACGCGCGCCAACGGTCGCCGCACGCAGCTGCCCGCCGCGGCGTATTGTATCGCGCCGTATATATAGGAAATGCCGCGGGACGAGGTGCGGGCCGTTGGAAAAGCCGACTCTCCCTCTAGGTTAAAGCCCAGATGCACCCGTGCACCAAAGCCCTTATGGACATTTAAAGAGTACGGGTGGTTTTTTTATTTAGGGAAAAGTGCAAAAGTTTGCCATTGCTTTTAGTGGTTTCATCACTTTTAACTATTCGACATTTTCAACTTGTGGGTTATCTGGTTTTGGACTTTGATCTAACACATTAAATAACATATTTATTTATGCACTTTGTTAAATTTAGGAAATTTGTTTGCCGTTTATTCTGACACGTGATGCCCAGGCGCATTTTCTTATCTCAGTTTAGTTTAGATAAGGACATAGGAGAAGTTCGATTCTAAAAGCGATGCTTTTCAACGGTCCGAGTAACGGTCCTAAAACTTCAAATTGAATCTCAAGTAGTATAGCTGACGATGAACACGTGTCTCACATGTATTTTAAATTCGTTCGTTTGAAATATAAATTTGGGACAAATGCTAAATTGGTTGATAAACGTCAAGCATTGTCCTTAATTGCGCATGTACATTATACGTTTTTTTTCATATATTTATTTAAATTTATGTAATATAATTTTACGTGTTACTATTTAAATATCTAGCATACGATTACAGTGGAAGACGATTTTTCTAATGATAAGTATTTAAATTAAATTTGATTCAAAGCCGAGTTCAAAGTTTACATTTAGCATACAGTATCTTGGTCAAGGATATTGTAGTTTAAGTATGATCGCTACCTTTAAATATAATAAAAATTCCATGTAAAGTTGTCCAGTTTTGATGATAAACTTGATATTTAAACAGAGCCTTTAGTTAAACGAATTAATTGTATATTTGAAATAAAAACGATCAAAAAACGTTATAACAGGAGTGATAGTACGTTAAAACATATGATAATTAACACCTGGATATTGAGTAGTGCGTCAAAATATTTATTTAATTAGATGTGTAAACTAGTATGGAAATAAAGGCTGTGATTTAGATGACTCATTTTATAAACAAAGCAGTGACTTTGAGGGTGAACAAAGCAGTAGCTTGCTAAAATTTCCATCGTAGAAACATTTTTTAATTCGCATGTTAAAAACTACAATGTTACGTAATGGCGTGGATGTGCAGTTTGATTTGTGTTATTTTGATAGCTTCCCCTTTGGTAGCGAAGGAGGCTTTGAAAATAACCCGCAAGTGTAGGACTTGCCGGCAGCGACTTGGCAAAGGCGAGACAAAGAACTGACCGAATTCTAACGGAAAAGTTTGGGGGCGTCAATTACCGCGACTGGGGGATTCGGCGAAGCGGCAAAGCGGCAAAGCGGCAAAGCGCACGAATTGAAGGAAGCTCGTTGGGAGCGGGCGCTAGTTGAGCCTAGCCGGTGGTCGCGCCGAGGCAGTCCCGACCCGGGAAACTTTGGAGGCGGAGGGCCGGGGCGACGGGCGGCTTCCTCCTCGCGGCGGCGCACTTAGGCCCGTGACGTTAAAAAACGGGCGGGCCGCGCGAGGCGCCGTCGAGGCCCTTTGGCCGGAAAGGAACGAGGAAGAGGGCCCGGGTGGGGGTTCGGTCCCCTCCGTCCGTTACGGGCGCGACAGGCCCAGGGGCTGGGCGGCAGGCGGAACCCCCCGAGCCTCGGCCGAGCAACGGGTTCGCGGCCCCGCGGGCTTTTTGCCGCGGCGAGGCGCCAACGCGGGCCGCACAAAGAACTGGCGCCCGTCATCGAGTCCCAAGCGCACTCGGAGGCGCGCTTCGGAAAAAAGCCCGACTAAATATAATCCCTCCTCGCGGCTTTCCTCGCGGCTCGTAAAAGCGGCAGGCCGGGATTCCTGGGCCCGGGCGCAGGGAGGAAAAGCCCGGAGCGGCGCACGCGCCCTCGGCCCGCCTCCGCGGCTCGCCTGCAGCGCCGTGCATCCTGTAGGCGCACGCACACAGGCGCCGCGGGGGGAGCGGCGCGCGGGCTTTTAACCGCCCTCCCCTCGCTCGTTGGAGCGGCGGCGAAGACATCTGCCGGGCCCGGGCGGGACGCGCCGCCCGCCGCCCCGCCGCTCGCTCGCTGCGGGTCAGTTACGAGGGAACCGCCGCCGCGGCTGCTCACGTCCCCGGCGCTGCGAGCACGCGAGCAACGGCCCGAGCCCCAGCCGCGGATAATGTGCAAGAAGCACGAGGCCGCGGGCCCCAAGGAGAGCCACTGCCAGGCGCTCCTGCACCTGCCGCGCGCGCGCCCGGTCGTCTTCTCCCTCGAGCAGTCCTGGCCGGCGACCTACGTCAGCAGCGTCATGATCATCCTCGTGAGGAAGTGAGCGGCTCACCGAGTCAGCCGGACCGGGAGGGCGCAGCCGCCCAAAGCGCGAGGATGCCGGGCCGCCAGGACCCCGCGCAGGTGCACTGCTACACGAACCCCTCCTTCTGCAGGCAGTCCGAGTACATACCGGAGGACAGCGCCGCCGACGACCTGCCGCCGCCGCCGCAGTTTCAGGTAGCCCGCCCGGTCCGCCCCCCCCCCTCACGGCTTTCCCTTTTTCCCCGCTGCTGCGGTCTGCGCCGGTCTCCGCCGGTCTCCCGGTCTCCCTTCAACGGGCCCGATGCCCGCTCCTGCGCTTTCCTCCTCCGGCCCGTGGAAACGGCATTCCTTTCAACGGCCCTCCTCCTCTATGCAACCGTTCGATTTTTCATTCCAGCCTCCGCTTTACGCTCCTACAACCTGCCGCGTCTATTCCACGGAGAGTCTACGTTCCCTCGGGGGCTAATCTTTTGATAAATCACCATTAGCTAACCTTTGCTTTTCCATCCTCTTTTGCGTTCATTCATCTAATGTTTCTTATTCTGCAAACTAACCACTTGATTCCGATCACACAATTTTTCAAAACAAATTACTTAAAAGTCGGTATAAACGCTGATAAAAGGATGGTTAAAACACGTGGAATAATATTAATCATCCCCGACCCTGCTTTGGATATTTCATTACAAAAAATGAATGCGTCAAATTGAAAAGGATTGGCGATACATTAACTCAAGGTATTCATCCGGCACTCGCATGATCCACAGGTGGATGATCTGCCTCCTCCTCCAAACGTAATTCAGCCACAGCCTGTGTATGCCGGACAGAGCAACCCAGCGTATCACGGCAGTCCTGAAGCCCAACACCCGACGCCCCAACAGACTCAGATTAACCATAGTGCCGTCAATCTGAATCACTCGAGCGCCAATCGCTACTGCTACATAGATGACAGCATTGTCGAAACCCTACCCACTGCTCACAAGCGCTATGGCAGCCTACCCCTAGGAGCACCTCATGCTTACGCCTACCGTACCAATCGTTACGAGTACATTCAGGATGATGCTACGATCCAGAACGAGGTACAGCAGCAACAGCAGCAACAACAGCAACAGGTGGCTGCTGTTGCTGCCAACACTTCAAGATACGAGTTCATTGAGCAACAACAAGTTCAGCAAAGAACGGCACCTACGCCTCAAATGCAACTTCAGCCTCAGCCGCAACCTCAACCTCAGCCACAGCCTCAACCCCAGCCTCAGCAACAACAGCACATAAGCAGGCGAAACTCAATGAGGGCCTCCGTGAGGTCATACCGTACTCCTGACCAGCATTACACATCCCTTGGTCACGATGCAACTGACATACACGAGCCCCAATGGAACGAAGAGGATGCTCAAGCCTGGAATACGCCTCGAAGGCAGATAAAAACACCTAGAGGTTCGTTAATCTTTTGAGTTTCTTTTATCTACGCCCAGCGTTTTTTAATCGGTAATAGCACGCCTGAGATGAAGGCGTATCTCTCATTTATCCAAATATTTCATTTAAATGTAAACTGTAAACAATGTGCAGAATTCATGTAACAATTCTTCACTTTATCGACAAACCTTTATGTAAATAGAACAAATAATTGAATTATTGAATCATTGAAAACTACTTCTTGTAATTGATACACTCTAATTGAAAAGCTGTCATAATATTGATTAATCACTGTAGAAAGTACAAAGATGACAACTAATTACATAAAGAAAGATAGTAAAAAGCAGAATTTTTATTGTTTTGAAAAAAAGATCAAACATCGTAGGTTAGATTTCGAATCATATCCATTGATATGCTAAACAAAATTTACATTAACACAAAAGATATCAAAAGAATAAAATTACTTTTAATTAATTTTAAAAATGCTTTTTTACACGATTAACAAATACTGGAGAGTATATGCTAGGCATAATTAAATAATGCACGTCGCTCGCAAAATTTTAAATGTACCATTGAAACGAGACATGCGAGGAATTAAAATAAACATCTTGCCGTCGTAACAATCGTCCACGTCCCCGGTGTTCAAAAAAGAAGCCAAAATAATTATCGTCTTCTCACATCTAAACTGGATTAAAAGAAAAAGAGTGAAAAACATGGCACGTGTTTCTTTCCTCAGGCCGCTATACGAGCGTTCCGATGCAGGACGAAGACCCGCCGAGTCTGCCAGAGCGGAACTTGGCTGAGGCTCCAGCCCCGAGAGTCAATAACGTCGCGACTCAAAAACTCCACGAGATACTGACGACACCTCGAAAACCGAGATCGCGCTCCCAAGGTGACCCGCTCTCCCCCGTGAAGAGCCCTCAGTCGATGGTCCATAACACGACCCCAGGACAACGCGGTGCTTTCTCCAGAGGATGTTCGCCTTCTTCCCCGGCAGGTAAATCATTTACTCTGAATATGCGTATTTATTTACTCACGACTTATTAAGATAGAAGGAACTATTTGATGATCAAAAGAACGATAGCGATACACAAATTTTTAAATGACTATTACTTACTTTACCTAAAACAGTAGAATGCGTCATCATTCAGAGAACCGCTGCCTTTTATTTAAGAATTCTATGTTCAATTATTCCTTATTCAAAGTTTGAATCAGATCAGTGACCTCGCCAAGTTTGTTTTTCCAATATCTTTTCATGATTATTATCTATGGAACTTTAATTATATATAAAATAATTCATGAAAAATGATAATTATTATACTTTATCAACAGAGGATGGATACTGTGAAAAATATTTCCTAAACGTTATTAAAATTAATGAAGCTACTAAAAATTCCTATAGAATTTCATTAAATGGAGTATTAAATATTAAAACATTCAAGAGATAGAAAGCTATAGCAACATTCAATAACTTATTACAATACTTTGTAAAATAAATAAACTCAACTAGAATATATTACTATCGATTCGTAAAGATTATAAATAATAATTATGAAATTACATCTATGCACGCGCTAATTTTAACATTTAATTGGATTGAGATAGATTTATTTACTTTTAGTACAATGAAAACTTTTACACAGATTCTAATGAACTTTATATAAATAATTATAAAAAGTACTTTCTTAAAATTGACATTATTTCTAGAAGTAGAATATTCAAAAACTTTTCTATTACGTTTTTGGTCATTTTAAAGGAAAGTGTAAATTCCAATCACGCTATAAATAGTATCTTGTTAAAGATTTAGAAAATGAAGAAACAACCGGGTTATCAATATGCAAACTATTTGCGCGGGTTTTTTTACGCTGAAAAAGGGAAAACCAGTCGAGGATGTAGGCATATGCATAAAAGAAACTAAAATCACCTGCGTACGAGCGCAAAACATTTATCGCGATGAATAATCCGGCGGCTCGAGAGCCCCGGGTCCAGTTCTTGCCATTCTTGCTCTCCGATCTCGGAGCCGCAGCGCCTCGTGCAGCGCGCGGCACAAAGAGACGCGCAGCTGCAGGCTATGAGAGAGCCGCACGGAAAACAATGTGCACTGACCAGCGCACTCTCCCCCCTCTCTGCGGCAGGTCGCCGAACGATGAACTCGCCGATGCATCCGCAGCATCCGCAGCAGCACCAGCAGCAGTCGACGCCGCAGAGCCGGGCCCTGTCGCCGCGCGGCAAGGGCCCGACGACCTCGACCCCGAACAAGGAGCCGCCGTCCGCGCGCCGCTGCCTCCCCCTCAACGAGTCGGCGGCCCCCGCAATACTGCGCAGGCACATCGAGGACAGCCAGGCGGTCGCCTACGGGAGAACCGGACAGGTCCACCGCTATCACCCGGAGGCCCATCCTGACGAGCTCTACGGCGACCAGCAAAAGAAAGGCTTCTACCCGAGCGTCGAGAGCGCCTTCATCGCTCGCACTGCGGTAGTAAGTTCGCCCCCTTGCACCTAATTTTTCATTTAATAAGGAGGTTGTTGCCGTGGAAAGTCAAGCCCAATACCACCACACTTTACTTTGATGTTTTGCAAATATGGAAGACAAATTTTAATTGGAATTCTTTTTCTTTTTCTTTGTCCAGGTACCACCGTTGTCCCCACCAATGAGCGAGGTCAATACTACGTTAGTCAGCGGCACAGACAAATCCGATAGGAAAAACGCACCTCTGATACTGGTATTGGTAGGAGTTCTCACCTGCGGCTTGGCCATCTACTTATCATGGACCCAAGGACGAAGGTACCAATGCCTCGAAAACCGCTCCGTATTTTTACCCGGAAGGCAAACTCTGGACCCACTAATGCGAACGGTTTGTCGTTGCAGGTACTACTTCGACAGTGCGATCGGGTGCGGAGCCTGCTGCGCCCTGGCCGGCGCCTGCCGCAGCATGCGCCGCACTTGGACCGGCCTCGGACTCGCGGGCCTGGCGGCCCTCAGCTGCGCCGGGCTCTTCCTCCTGGCGGCCAAGGCCCCGCGGCCCGGTACGCCCCTCCACGACATAACCGCCGGCGCCCTCTGCGGGGTCTCGCTCCTGGGGGCCGTCCTTGCCCTCCTGGCGCTCATCGCGCCTCGCTGCACCTTCGGCAGGCACCACCGGGTCCATTCTTGGATCCCTAGATTCTCTCCATGACGCGACTCAGTTTAATGCCTTCATATCAGTGTACAATCGTCCTGTTCTTCACTATTTCTACTAAATAAACTAGATGCGCATTTAAGGAATTGGCTGACGAAGGCTGAACCTCAAAGCTTAACTGTAATTAAACATGTAAATAGTTATTCTAATGAAAATGTCGAAAACCAGCCAGCGAGGGCCCAGTCTATTTTTATTTTAGTCTATCAAAGCTCGTTTTATTGCATTGATATCATAATATAATTATCGCTCAGTCTGTAGCTTTTATAATCCTTTCATATGATGTAACCTTCAATTGCGGTACTTTTGAGTACAACAAAGAGACAATAAAGTAAGACAGTATTTCGAATTAATTTTAATCAAAATCATAAATCTTATGCTGTCGTTCGAACTGAATCATATTTTACAATTAGAATAAAAAATGGAACCTATTCTACAAGATATTTAACTCTTTAACTCTATAAGATATTTAGAGTGAAATATGTACCGACAATTAAAACCAGTGAACCCGCTCAGTGACCCGCTCAAGCACAAGGTTACGATTAACCGATTAGTTTGTTTATCGTACAAAAATTAAATATACAAACAGATTTTTCATAAAGTTCGAATATGCGAATTTCGTTGCATTTCATATAGCGATGAATTTTGCGAATAAACTTGATATTGAAATTACTTGTTACCAGCATTAGTATAGCCCGTTTCAAGTAATTTCACTGAAAATATATGCTTGTATGAGTAATAACAATTAGATTGTATGCGAAGTAATTTAATATCAATATACAGCGCAAATCGCTTATTTCACTACTGTAGAACCACGTCAAATTCACAAAATTTTATATATTTTCCTACAATATTTTTATAAACATAAATCAAAGTTGGGTAAATAATATGATACCTCTTTTTGCTGTAGAGTTGCTAAATATTTTTTGAATTATGAATAATTTTCTATTTTTTTATTCAAGACATTTTATGAGCATTACTTTACCCTTTAGTTCAATAGTTAACAGTTTATGTTTCATGCATAAAATGGTAATTGTACTCATTAATGTCAGGATTAAAGATGAATCAAGTTTGTAAACAATCTATTTTTAATATATTTATTTTAAGTATATAAACAATTTTCATTTGTCATTAAAATAATAAAAACATATCGTCTATCTATAATTTTTGTATTAAATATTTTTCTTTATGTTATATTTTGTTTACTTTTGCATAAGTATTTTATAAAAACGAGTATAAAAAATTATAACGAAATGTTGTATGCACGAAAGGTATAAAATTTTTTCCCTAATATAAGAAAAATTGTTTGTGCACGAAATAAAAAAATAAATAACGTAAAAATAGATTGTACACAAATGGACTTGACGAATATTATTCTACTTACCATGTTAGTTTATGTAATTATTCCATGTATCAAACACTCTATTTGATTTGTGTATAAATGGTAAGAGTACATAATTATTGTAAAAAAATCTTTTAATGAATAATATATTGGTGTAGAATAAAATCTAAATCATGATATACAAATAAGATTATTCCGACTTGTTTGTGAACTGAATAAATAGATTAATTAATACGTTTTTCACTTTATCGATATCAAGCCAATACCGATCATTACTAAACGCTTTATACCTTCTTGCATAATTATTGACAGTAGAATAATGGTATTTCTTAAATAAATAGAAAAAAAATAACTACAAAAGCACGTTTCTAATATCATTCTATCGATAAGGTAGAAATACTGTGCTTCAAAAAAGAAATGAGATATTATGTAATTAATGTAACAGATATTTTTCAGCTAATGATATTTGTACTAGTATGAATTTTAAGACATCTAAATTACTTAATCTTATTAAAAAATTCTAGTTTAAAATAAGCAATGGCATTAAAAAAATCTAAATACTGATTTGTACATTTTGTAAAATTATAAAGGTAGTTTAAAATATAGTTAATGTTGCAAATGTACGATATACTTTTTGATCAGTTAATATTGAGAATCATTATAATAAATATTTGATACATTTGTACAAAGATGTTTTGATAGAAAGTATATGGCAATAAAAAATTTTTTTATTAATTTTTTAAATTTATATATAACATACTTAAATACCAATATTACATCACGTATATGCCATCTAAATTTATCAAACCTTTCTTTTATAATAACGAAATATATTTTATTATAGTTTTAGAATATTCTTTAATAACAACGGTCAATAAGATTTTATAGTATGAATATATTTTTATAATAAATAATATTTAATTATAATATACTTTAATGTTTTATAAATCTTATTTTTTTTAAATTGCGGGATTTAAATAAAATTTTGTAAAAAATAAAATAATGACAATTTATATCAATGTTTCGACTATGATAATCCTTGTACTATAGTAAAAGTGATTCTCAATAAGAAAAGTTAGAATTTAATCTTTTTAATTAATACAGTTTTACATAATAAGCTAAGATAAAAGTAACAATTACGAAAAATGGCCAAGGAAAGGTATATTTTTTACAATTTATTTTGATTAATTGAGGATGTAATTTAATATAAATTTTAATATTTAGCAATCATTACTTTTGAAAACTTTATATATCAAAGTTGAATCAAAGTTAATACATTTTGCAAAATTTAATTTAATATTTTTATAAATGATATGTTTTAGTTACAAATGTTTTGACTTAAGGGAGAGAAAAATATAAACTATTCTTAATAGCATTTACTAAAATACACACCAATAAATCTAAAATTTGAAGCCACTTTTGAGTAAAAATATGAAATGAAAGTTAAAACATTTCATATCAGTATTAAAATCATTTTTATTTATGTAATTTTAATTATATTTTATTTAATTCTTAGAATGTCAATTTTTTAATTTAAATGTTACTATAATTTTATATACATTACTATTATTAAATAGAGTTATTGTATTACAATAATGCTAAGAAATTTTTAGTAAAAAATGTAAAGGTAAAATTTTGATATTAATTAGTAACATTGAAAATTAGTTTAGATGTAAGAAAATGTTCTGTAACTATAGTGAATTGAGAATTTTGAAAGGAAGTGTCTACGAATTCACAAATAATTATTATCTAGTATTATCAGAATACAAGGAAAAGTTGCTCTATGTATATACTTGTTTTTTCTTAAGAAAAACATTTAAAGATTTGTATTAGAATCGCAAATAAAATTTAAATAAATTATGGGAATGTTAATATTCGAAATTGAAGAAATAAATTTTGGATCATTCTTTACCTACGCAACTATCTACATCTTTATTTAATTTTTGTTTATTTCTGGTCCGTTCGGCTGCTACATTTTCACTACCTTCCTAATTTCCCTCACCTTTCCTGTAATAATTATATTTGACTTTGCAGCCAAGTACATGTAACGAGGTTTAAAAGTTCGCGCGGATGCTCAATCTCGGAAATTAATTATGATTCCTTGAATAAGTAAGTTGGCACTGTTCTTGTTTAAAGAAAATAATCTATTTCAACTGAAAAACAAATACTGTGATTACATTACATAATTTATTCCGTAATAAATTATGCTCGCAAAATTTTTATCGACATGCAAAGTTAAAATTAAAATATCAACCCATTAACAGAAATAGTGTTGTATCTTATTTTTTAGATTTTATTAGTGTTTTTTATAAAGGGAATAATTTTATGATAATAGATATTTTTAATGTATATTATGCACTATTTTCAAATTGATAATTAAAATTTCAAATTAAAAAAATGTATTTGTAAAAAAGTCTGAATTTTCGTTTTGAATTTATACTTTGCAACTATTAAAAATGATAATTTTACTTTATGCTTAATACGTAAATCTTTTCGTATAATGTATTATTTTATGATATTAGCGAATAGATAAGGACGCAAATCGTATAATAAATTTTAAGCCTATAAACGAGGAACGTAAAGATATATTTTTCAAATTAAAAAAATTATACTTTTTTAATTTAAGTAGTAGAACGAGGCAAATAACAAAAAGTTAATAAAAATAATAGTCATTTAATGTAAGTGTTTTTGTAAAAAGAGGACAAAGAAAAAAATATTAATAGCACAACTGAAACCATAAATTTTAAAATATGTATAAAATGGCATTCTTAATTAATTTATTACAGACACTAACCTGATGTTTGTCACATTTATGAAATTCATATATAAATGAAGACTTTATTTGAATAAAAATATGTTTGTAATACATATTGCAGCTTTTGTTCGGTAAACATAATTATGCAAATTTAAATCATTAATTATATTTCAATCAATAATCTTTTGTATCATTGCCAAATGTTTCTATAATAAAAGGAACTCTCTCACATAAAACAGTTTATTATTTTTGAAAACATAAAAGTGAATAGACAAATCCGGATCCTAAACACTAATGTACTACCAACTAATGTATTAGTGAGAACATCATAATTTACCTTTAGTTCAAGAGAATTGAATTTTCAAGCAAAGTGATTGTTCCAATTAGAAGTAAATGATTTCATATATATCATTATTGTTTAATTACCTCTAACATTTAAAAAATTATATTTAATCCATTTTATGCCCATAATGTAACTACAAGTTTTAATTAATTTTGACATTATAGTAATTATGCATTATTGTCGATATTAATTTCTAAAATTATCGTGTTTATTTGTCTAAATTAAAATTTGAGTAACTAATAATTCGATCGACTACTATTTTAAAATTATACGAAGTTTCGCAAATGATTTGAATCTCAAAATAATGCTTCATAAAGACGAGAGTCTATCTACTGTAATTATTTAGCGAGTTGTATACTGACAGATAAAATTTATAGTAATATATTAAACATACAATTAATTTTCAATAAAATTTTTTTATAATAATAGTTTTAAATTTCAGAACGATGCAATTGAACAGGTTTTCGATTGTCTTTTATGCACTGTTAATATTTTGGATAAAGGCGAGTAAGTGATTTTTAGTTATTTTTTTCTTGAATAAAAAGAGAGATCTGTAATTATTAATATTTTTGTAAGGATTCGTCGATGCGCTCGTCGGTGGTTTTGAATCTGAGATTGGTCAATTCAAATATCAAGCAACGCTCATGATTAACAAAAATATCATTTGTGGTGGCGCTATTATTAACGATGAACACATTTTAACAGCTGCCCACTGTGTTCTTGATAAATATAATAATTTTGAAACTTCAAAAATATTAGTTTTAGTAGGAGTTACTAAAAATATAAAAGAAAATTCTTATGCCTTTGAAGTAGATACAGTGTATGTGCATGTAAATTACAAATTTAACGTTGAATTATTTAAAGTTCTTGGCGATATTGCTGTGTTAAAGGTACAATAATATATATTTTTAATTTTTTTGAAGTTGTTATTACTTATAAAGATTGTAGTTTTTGATTAGAACAGTTTTTTAACTATAAAAGTCTATTATCTATATCAGATTAACTCTATTTAAAAAGGTAATAACTTCTTCAAAATATAAACTATTCAACCTCTAATATTCAAAAATTCTTGCGTCTATTTATTAATTTGATCTGTATTATTTTAACAGTTACGAAATTCACTCAATCTGAATAAAAATATAAACATACTGCAAAAATTGAAAATTCCTGAAATCAATGATAACAAATTTCCACTATTTGTTGGCGAAGAACCTCTTATATCTGGTTGCGGTTCCTATTTTGTGAGAAGAATTTCAGATTCATTTGGCCGAACCGTGTTTATAGCAGGACCTCCAAGTAATGAATTAAAATTCGCTCATACAAAGGTTGTAGACAATTTCAGGTGTTCTATAATGTATATGGATACTATTCATCAGAGCAACTTATGTTCTCAAACAAAACAACATAATTCTCTGCAATCTGAAGGAGTTTGTGAGGTAATCAAAGTTTATTATAAACTCATTAAATGGATGTAGTCTATGATGTATAGTATTTGTATTTTAATAATTATAATATAATACAATCAGATCAAGATATAAGATATAGATTAAGTTATAAACAATGATTACTTGTAAAGTATAATTGTTAAAAATTGTTAAAAAAAATGAAAAAGCTTTTTTTATTTAGTTAAAAGATCTTATAAATCTTTATCAGTTTTTATTTGAAGTAAATACATAAACACTTCTAATAATTACATCATCAAACGCAAAACAAGTAAATAAAAAGACGAACCAAAATTATAAAAAATGATTTAAAAATATTTACAATGTAATTTCTGTATTGCTGATTTGAGCATAAAGCATTTAAAATTAAGTTTATAAATTATAAATTGTATTAGATATTCCTCTTTGGCTACTCTAAAATTAAGTTTGAAAGTACATAGATAGTCTGTATGTGGACAATTATTTTATTGATTGATGAATGTCTTATTTTTATTAATGACAACTTCAGATATTTATCCAAACTAATTTTTGGGTCGATAAAAGACTTATGTATATTTAGATCGATAATACATACTATAATTGTACTGATTAACCAAACATCTGAGTAATTTTAGTAATAATTTATTCATATATCCGTCTTTGAGTTCTCCATAAATCTTTCGTTTATGTATTCCTCTACATAAAAGGAAGTTTTCTTTAATGAAATACTTTTTCTAAATTTTCGATAGATTGTTTAAAAATCGATTTTTTTTTTAATTTATACGGTTCTAAAATTTTTATTAATGTATGTTAATTACACTTGCAGGGTGATAGCGGCGGTCCACTAGTAATCAACGGTGATACTATCATTGGAGTGTTATCTAACGCTCCGAGCAGTTGCAATGAAAAATCAAAAACAGCTGTGTACACCAGAGTAACCTCATTTTCGCAATTTATTATCGATGCTATGAATGGTGTTCAAACAAATGAAATGCGTGTACATCATTATAAAAATTAATTTAGATAATTTCTTTAAATTACGATAATATTAAGTAAACTTAGAATAATAATGTATATATCGTATAAAATATCGTATTTATTTGTAAAATATTTTGCAACAACATTTTTAAAAAAATAAAGATAATTTCTATAAGTATTTGTCTTTTTATTTAAATTATGTATTTACATTTAATCTTGTACTAGCATTAGAATGTATTTAATAATAAAATAAAATTGTAATAGAATCTATTATTTTAAATTTTGATATTTGCTACGGTAACGACCAAATATGAGATTGCGGATACTGTTTTCTTGAAAACTAATTTTTTTACAATATTATTTAAATACCGCTTATTAAGATTTACGAGCTCTATTGTGACTTATTTGAATAATTATAACATTTTATACTAAACTTTAATTTATATGAAAAATATTGACTTAAGCTTATAAAATATTCTATTTATAATCAATTCTATAGCTATTTAACTCTGTACAGTATAGATGGTGGTATCCATAAATATATCCTTACGTGAAAGTTGACTCACCTAATGTTTTGTCAGGCCTTGAAATACACAACTTTATTCGTTCTGCATTCAAGTTGCCAAGGATGTTTTTTAATATAAATAAATTATTATTATTTTTAATGGATGTATATTATTATTAAATTCTGTTAAATTTACTAACCGATTCTACCAAAGTCATGATGTTATTGATACTGTTGCATGCAATTCTGTCTGTATGAGCAGAGACGCAAATTTTCGGTATAATTTAATTAGCGAGCGAGTGAAATGCCATTGCTTTGCTAGGGTCTCGTCCCGTGGGTTTAATAGCCGCGTCTGGGAGGGTTGCAAGCTCTCTTTCAACTGTGTTTGCAAGTGAAGACGCCTCTCATGAGGGCGTGCGTGAGCCGTAGTTGTTTTATCGGTTTAAGACTTGATGAGGAAGATTATCGACGATGTCTTCACTTAATGAGATGAAATTCAGAATATTTTAATGTGAACTTAAATCACAAAAACATGGTTGTTATATACTATAGTTTATTTTTCGACAATAACTCCTAATTATCATAATTTTCTTATCGATTTTTATCGAAAAGAATATTTTCTTTCAACAAAATTGGCTATGCTTAATTACATTAATCAATAATATTAATAAAACATTAAAAGGTCCCTTTTACAAAAAAAATTCAAAGTACGAGTAATATTCTATTAAACAATATAGAAAAATAGTATAAAAATATAAAATCCTTTGAAAGGACTTTAAGAAGCTAACAAAATCCGTCTTTCTTTGCGATGTGGTTCGAATATCCTTCATGTCTTACCAAACTTCCGATACATGAAATGTCTTGTGCACAAACTCGAAGTTCCGCGCGAAACTTCTCAACGGATTACATTTGCAATTCCACTTTTGATTCAGTTGACTGGCGACCACCGTCAAACAAAAAATTGGTCCCCGTCAGCTCATTCGAGAAACTTTGAGCTTAGAGCAAGGAAAGGAAGGAGATAAAAAAGTGAGGAGAGCAGCAACATTTCCGAAGTGAATTTCCTGCTCGTTTGAGGCTTTTGAGTTTCGCATGTAAATGACAATTTTTGAAGTTTTGCAAGTGCCGGCTAGTGTCAGTGATAACGAGATATGTAGCGCATAGCAGAGTTAAGAGAAAGAACTTTTAATTAAAATATAATCGTACGGTTAGAACCAAGTTTTCAAACTTGTGTCATGTCAAATATATCTGGCCTGAAATTTTAAGATATTATTAGGAATCTCCATGTACTATTCTTGTATGTAAAAATTCGACATCGATCCTTGTTAGCTAATGTAATTTTTTGTATAAAGGAAATCTATATTCTTATCATTTGCAGTCAAACTCGATGGTATTGTGACATTCATTAGAAACTTCTCATTTCAGTTGAAGTACCTCTTGAATATTATCGACAGAATCTCTTCAAATATTGAATGCTTATTGTGAACTGTAAGGGCAGTGGTACTGGTTTTCGCTAACGAGTAAAATCACTGTTTCAAACATGTTGGCCATTAAAAGTTTTATGCAATTTCCCTTGTATATTTTACATGTACGAATAATACCATTATTGTGCTCTTTAAAAATAGAGAATAGATATCATTTAAATTTACCTTTATAATTTATAATTATTAATTTTTAAACAGTTTAGAAATATAAAATTATTGTGATCTATTTTTTTCATATGAGGTAGCATATAATTTTAAATAAAAATTACTATTTGTTATGGATTGATTATAATTTTTTGTATTTCTACTGAATGAAATCCGAAAAAAATTGTAATAATATATCAGAAATAAATCTCTAAATTGATATGAATGCATTATTTACGAGTTATTTAAAAAATAGGAAGTTACACAGAATTAGGTTTAATATGACTTACTAATATAGTAATAATGTACGTTTTTGCTTACACATCTTTATCACAAAAATGAGACATATATACAGCGATAATCGCAAGATTAAGCGGCCTTTATCGTTTTCACGTTAATAGGATTAGCTCCGACAACGATTAAAGGCAAATCATCAAAGTAACAAATTAAAATTAATGGAATCACGTATAGCATTGAACCACGAACAGATGCATTCAGCCCCTTGTTACAATTACAGTGGACGGGAGCGCGCTATACCTAATTACCCAGCAAATCCCATCCGCGGCTAATGAAATGATACTCGTTACAGAGGAACCCGGCGTAGAAATCCGAGCATGCTAAACCCCAGCATGTGCGTATAACCACGGCTGTCTTGCGTTGGAGGAGCTCTTGAGACTGCGCGACGATGGGATGAAAAATCGCGTCCTCGTGAGATTAATTTCCGTTCGGGTTCGTCGCGGGCTCGCCGCGCGACTCCCATGATTAATCGGAGCTCTTATTCGCCGCACAGAGGCGGCGGCCTCCGGGAGGCCCGTTTCTTTGCCACCTCCGCCCCTTCGCATGAATAATTTCGGCCCTGTGTGCCGGCGCCTCCTCTCGATTCCAGCTAGACTCCAGGAATAATTCACGCGAAACACGCAAAGAGCGCGTACAGCCAGTTCACCCTCCTCCTCCTCCTCTTCCTCCTGGAAATGTATCTCACGTTGATCCTGCCGCACGCAGCCTCCGCGTCTTCACCTTCCTGCATAAAGCCAACCCCCTTTTTATTTCGCCCTTTCCGTCTTGTCTCCCGCCCTTATCCAGCAACCTTCGTATTCGTCTCCCTTTTTCTCTTTCGCTACATTTTCCTACAGAGCTACGGTTACATACATTGCGATTTTGATACAGCTGCTTGACGCTTGCAATTCGAGAAGATTATCACGAGTATTATTACTATGGGTATTATATTCCGGATGATTACTGGCGATTTTATTATAGAAGTTGTTGATATGGAAATCATTTTTCACGAATATTTACTCAATATTTCCAATCAACAGTTTGCTGTAAAAAAATAATTTAACCGTAAAAATGTTATAAATGTAACATTCATATTTTGATAAGTAAGAATCGAAAAATATTTGGATTTATATTGTTATTTCCAAACCTTAGATCCAAACAAAAGTTTAAATCATAGTTTAAATTAATTAAGAATGTTTATGAAAATACACGTCAGAGCTCGCTTTAGAGATAGTTTAATATTTTACATGAATTTATGTAACAATATAATTTATGTAATTTATATAATAGCCATTAATAAAATATTAATTACTGCTCCAGGCTAATTTCCAATGGCTGATTAATGCATATTCTTTTACTCTAAAAGCTAAATAAAAATATAGTGGAAAATGAGCGTGTAACTTTCGACACGATACATAATAGGTTTAATTGTTTAATTGTGTAATAATGATGTTGAATTTTAATAGAATAAATAATCGGCTAACACTGCTTTCTAGACTAAATATTGTAACTTATTTCTGTTTAAAACAATCGCAATCTCTTTCTTTTCACTAGGAGCTTTTTGACTTATCCTCCCCTCTATAGTAGCCGCCTGCCTTATTACACCCAAGCGTGCCTCTTTTCGCGAACCAACTACAATCAAGTGTATTGATTCACACGCGGCAGCCCGAATGAATTGTCTTTCATTTTTCATGTACAAATGGGATTAAACCGACAAATTGATTTACCAATTACGCTCTGAACCCTGATCTATTTCTCCTTATACTTCAATAATATAGGGATAAGGGGGACCTGACTAATGCACAACGTGCCTTGGGTTTTTTTTATCCCAATTTCCATCACCCTCTATAGCTCAACCAATTTCGCTCATATACCCGTCAGATTTACACTTCGAGGAAAACATTTTTCCTAAAAGAACACTAGTCTTGTAATACGCGTTCAGATACAATATACATTCTCGTATGAGAAAATTGATTCTTGGCTGTGATTGTAGCTGTGTTGCTTATCGCATTGTAGCGCCTGTAGTATTTTAATGTTAAATATTTATTTAAAGGAATGAAATATGTCAATTACTACACAATAAAGTTTCGATCCTTTATTTAGAACATACATTTTTTTATTTGTCTGCAAATTCGACATCCTAGATATCACATCAATCAATAGTCAAACAAATTTTATTTAAAATAATCTTTGATTTAATAATCTTTGAATAATAAATGTATGCAAATAAACACACATAAAAATTGTTAGTATAATTCATGATCTTTTAACATGATTTTTAAGTCAACAATATAATATTTTTAATTATTAAGAAAATGCCTTCCACGAAGTAATTGCTATTTTCCGCTTACTTTAACATCGGTTCCCAGGGCAAAAATTGGAGAATTTCTCGATTAAACTTCTGTTTTGGTTATGCACTGCTAAATTATCCCGAAAATCACAAGGTCGCACGGAAACGACGGTGGCTAAAAGAAGCTTTCCAGGCCAAGCCTTCAAAGTAATGGCTGTAAAAGTGACGCGTCTCTTAAAATAAAGTTAAGAGGGTAGAGCCTTTGCTTTTGATAGAGTCAAGGCTAAATTGCCTGCGAGGACCTTTCGGCACGAATAGCAAACCCCTCGCCAATCTTACGATGCTCAACGTTTAGCTTCGACGTTTTAAGGACTGTACTGGAAGCGTAAAGTTTCGAAGATTCTCAGTGAATAATTGCTTCTTGTGTTGACTTTTGATTGTTTGAGTTTATTTCTTTAATTTATAATCAAATAATTTAGTTTTGAAATGATTCGTGTTAATAGCTTTGTTTGTTATTGAATAAATTATACCAGTTTTTAATCGTTATAATATAAGAATATTGCAAAATATTATAAATATTACAAAACTTTCTATAATATGCAATATTTGTAAATAATGTGTACAGCAAGTAAAATATTATAGTAATATTAAATTTATATTGCATCATGAATTATCCAACTCATGATTCATTTATTGTAGCAGTATATTTAAAAAATATTACAAATTATAGAAATTCCAATTAAATTTATTCCAATATAATTTATACTTAGATTTAAAATATGTATCAATCTACTTATAATTAATGAAAGTAACCTTTTTCGATTTGATTTGATTTAATATTTTGAATTTTTTTTCACAGCTGATTCGAAATCAGCAAGCTTGAAAATCTCTGTATACTATTTTATTTAAACAACTGAAATTTTGCCATTCAAATAATTAACTTTTTAATAATTTGCCAATGCATAAAACTAAAAATTGCCTCAAATCATGCTAAATTTTGATTTATTCATTAGTTAATTCTAAATATATTTTATTAGCTACAAATTTTTTTACAGTTTATATGGTTTTAAAACAAAATCTTTGATGAAATTATAAAAGTTTTATTTTTTCTGAAATAAACATATTGAATTTTTCAATTCAGAACTGCATCTTCCGAAATATTTGCTCATGTATGTTATGCCCTCTACTAAATCGTTTAAACTAAAACTTGGTGAAATACAAATATTTATTTACAGATCAAAATGATCTATTTGTTTTAAGGTTAAGTTATATCCGATATAATTCTAATCGTAAATTAGAACACGCTTAAAATGAAAATTAGAATATAAAAAATATATAGCATTTTGCATATCTCGATTTAAATTGTATCTAAAATTATTTAAGATAATAATGAAAATTATTATCTTTCGTCCGTAACTCTTTGAAGCGAAGTATTGAATATGCATGCACTAAAAGCAATTTAAGATGCATAATTCGGGGAAAATGTAAACGAGTTCCAATTTCCTTCTCTTTTATGAAATACTGAAGGACCACAACTAAACTTGGTTTATGATTTTTTGAGAATATTATTTTGTTCATAAAATTTGTATAAAATCTATCAATATTTTCAATTTTCCACATAATCTTAACACTTATTAAAAAGTGTATTTGCATTATCAGAATATGTACATTTTAAAATGTATACGTATAAATGAATATGTATAATTTAAGAACAGAGTACACTTACTTTGATATTACATTTATGAATGGCAGATTCTATTACTCTATTTATTATGAGTATAGTATTGCTTTTATTTCATATTCTTCACGTAAAAAGAGATTATTGAAAATAGATTAGGAAATTTTTTGTTTAATATGCTAGAAAGGAGATTGTAACTCTGTAATAACGTTTTATTTTTCATGCAATCATGATTTTTCTTTATATTTTCATATTAGCTCCAGTAAAGATATTTACATAAAAAATGACTATGTAGCTGCTACTATATATGGTTACGTATTTCATAAAATTTAATTTTTGGAAAGTTTCAGAAAATCTTCTCAGTATTTAATTTTTTTGGGAAAGCATTTAATATTTTGTACTTTAATCTACATATAAGGTTATATGCGCAAATAATCAAATGTTTCAATAATTCAACATTATAATAAATATTGTTAAGCTTTGTTCAAATTAAATTCATTAGTCTCTTTAGTCTGTTGGTCAAATATGCCTACGACTATGTCTACATTCTGATCTTCGGTAGACGCATTTGCATATAGTTCATTTTTTCTTATTAAATTTATTTATTCATTACCTTTATTTCCAATGAAGGAATTATATAACCAATAGATTCAACTTCTCTTAAAAAGACATTTTTAGTAAAGTCTTGATAAATTCAATATACCACTTATCTAAGCTTCTCATTCGTCTAATTCTCTGCTTTTGAGTTAAATTATAATTTGACTTGAGAAAATAAAAAAATTTTAATACGTATTATGAAATACTTGAAATTTTATAAATTTAAGATTAGTTAATATTAAAGTTCAGATCGTATTAACCATTTAAGTAGGCATTTATCTTTTTTACTAGCGAGAATAAATATATGCAGAATTACATTTTATTATATTAATGGTTCTAGGAACTTTGTTCATTTTATTCACCTATCACAAATATCGTGAATTCATCTTTTATTTAACAATGCTAATATTCTTAACATAATATGTTATAATACAATCTATTGTTATTTTAATCTTAATAAAGTATTTTGTTACATGAGATTTAGGTTTATATAATAAATTTAAATATCAAAAAAGAGTAATGCTGTTGGAAAAAAGAATTATACAAATTTTAATGATTTTTTTCTGCTTAAAAGATGATCTATACCAAATGTATAAACAAATAAAGAATCAATAAGGATACGGCCTTAAAGATTGTAAATATCTAGTGTGCATTGTAAGTATGCATGCCCATTTATATGCACACACATCTAGAATTCAGGGTTTCACGCAATTCATCTGCACCGGACGTGCACTAGTTGTTTAAGCACCAGCGTTGGTAATTTTATGGTCAGCCGTAATTCCGCTTGCACGAATGATTACGATCCAGTGTGGAGTTTGCAAAATTATCCCGGAGAGCTGCTCTTTATAGCAGTTTCGCTTTATTAGCTGTCGTTATAAGCGCCGCCCGGATCTTCGGGGGTGAAAAGCTGCTCCCACCACTGATGCCAGAGGACTTCCCACATAAACGTGCTTGGAAATTCCACAGGTCACGGAGCTTTGTTTGGAATGTACGTTTAGAAAAATGAATGTTTAGTGCATCCCTGTAAAGAAATATGTACGCACACTCATTCTTTCTAAATTTACCCTATTTCTTACAGTAATTAGAATTTTTTATTACATTTTCTATGTAATATATATATTATAGCATATATAGAATAGGTGTGTGAAATTAAAAAAAGTGTCGAATTTGTACACCTGCATATTATGATGTATCATTTTTAAAGATATTAAGAAAATTATAAAATAAATTATTTGCAGAATAAAGAATAGTAAAACGAGCATTTACTAATAATCATAACAATGAATTGCGTTTCGTCTCAGATCGGTCGGTTTGACTTATCAGTAAAGCTTGTACAAACAATTTCGGCCATAGGCGCACACATATTGTATATGATGTGCACCTAATTTCGAAAAATAACCGACAAATTACTTAAATATATACACGTATTGGCCCCGAACCCGGCGTGTCTTGTCTTATGAGGTACTGCCCCGATGCGATGCTAGTGCTTTATCCAAGAGTTACCGGAAACTAAATTTCGAGATAGAAAAGGACTCCCGGATTTTCTTTTACCGACGGCTACCCGTATTTCGCAATGAAGCGATTGGAGCCTTTTTTGGCTTCCCTTATGGGCATTTCGGTGCATATGCATTAGCGCTATTTCACATTCAAATACTTAATTCTGTTTGATCGAGTTGATGTATCGATTATATACGTTATTATAAGATTTCTTAATATAAATAGTAATATATACGAGATATATCTCAATATATATACCTCATACTTTTTTCGGTGTAATGATAAATTGCTATTCGTTCCATAAAAATCGGTAAATACACAAAGTAGCACATACGATATTTACAACCTAGTATTACACATTCTAAATGATAGGGTCATATTTTCGAATATTAAATCATACGTGACATTTATCACATCACATTATTTTTAAGAGAATGTACGTTTACTGTGTACTTGAATTATAATTTCTAGAATTCCTTATAGTTGTATTGACATGGAGTCATATTCGCTTTGCGTAACAAAGAATCTTATTTTTTAAATATCCTTATAAAAATGAACAATTATGTTTAAAGTTAAATTCTGCACACGATACAAATTTTATAAATAGTTAAATAAGATATAATTTACTTCATTCATCAGATCCTCTATACTATTAAAATTTATTTCAATTTAGTTCATTTTATGTCAATTTTTAAATAAGTTGTACCCTTTGCACATCACTGATACTTATCAATACAGTCTATGTATAATTACTTTAAGTTCATTAATATTATATTATTTTAAATTTATTTTTTAAATTATTAAGTTTTTTTTCTACACTTTAATTTGTACAGATATTATTTATTTATTTTTCTGAAATGGGATGGGTATAAGTATATCTTGTTCAAACTAAATAGTCACGAGGTCAAACTTTTTATTAGTTCTTTTGTTCTTGACGATAATGAAACGTGTAAAATAGAACGAACTCCTGTATTGCTTTCCACGAACTTCCATATTTTTATTATTTTAATAACAAACCAGTTTAGTCAGTATTGAGGATACTACTAAGAATGCAAACAATGAAGACATGTACATATTTTGTATAGGAAATTCATGACATCCGAGTCAATAAAACTTCCAGAATATGTCAATAAAACTCCCATCATATACTAGAACAGATTTTGATAACCCGGTAGATATTATTGAATAAATGATTTGGAATTTTTTTAACGAAATGATTTACTTTTTGACAATTTTAATTGAAATTTCCTAAAGGCTAAATATGCTCTAGTCCAATAGAGATACTTCTATATCATTTTACTTGAATTTCAGTCTGTGAAAGGAAGAATTTCAGAAGTAGGAAGAAACGTCTCTTTTATTGGAAAATCTAATTGGAAAAGCTTATATATTTAAGTTATAAAAGTATGAATTTTAAAGATGGTCCTCAGTGTATATAAATATTTAAAAGAAGTTTTTAAATATTTAAAATAATGATGATATTATTGTATAAATTATAGTTTATTCTTAAGAAGTCTTATTACTTATTCATTTCAAATTAAGTATAGACTGTTGCTAATATTTTTTATAGTCTTATGGGATCGGATCAAGTTATACATTCGTTTTCTTTAATAAATTAATAAACTTTTAACTATATACTACCTACTATTACCTATATATTACCTACTATAAATTTTTGTATAAAGTTAAAGTATTTATTTAATGGTAGCGACTTATTTCCGTACCGAAATAAACGCCAATTTGATAACGAACACATGATTAATTCTTAAATCTCCAAACAGTATTCTTTTAGCGAGCTTGATACTTTTTGCTTCTAAAGTTCGCTTGAATTGTTTCGAGCGCCTTTTAAAAACGTTGCCTTACATATAGTAGCGATGTAATTTTTCCGGGAAAGAAATATGACTGATTGTAGCATAGCACAGAACTCGAGATATGATTTGTCTGACTGATAAGGATCATTGTACTTTTGCGGACGTAGATTCTTTCATGTAATGAGTGTTTACGCGCAGTTACTCTTCAAACTTACGCAATTGCTGTTTTTGGCTCTATAAACAGTGTTTATGTATTTTTAAATATTATTTATTTAGAAACGAATGTGAATAATATAAACTTTTAAGAATATACTGAATATGATTTTTTATTTGAGTCGTATTCAGTAAAGTGCAAGTAAACTTCACATATTATAACAATAGTAATATTTAATGTTTATATACATACATACACACACGAACATGCAGATTTAAGAAAAGTAAATTTTATAATGGAGCGAACGAGCTGCCAGATTAGATACGGCAGGAATATCGTTTATGCAAATACTCATCTTCCTTCCGCCTATAGTCAACTCGTCGCTTCTTGTTCGCAGTTAAGCGTGTGCGGTAGTAGTGGGGCATCTCGCCCCCTAACCTCACTTAACCAAGCGCCGAAAGTTGCCAAGTTAGAAAGTCCTCTTGTACAGGCCACGGAGTGGTACGGAAAGGAGGCGCGTACCTTCGTCGGTTCTTGGGCTCACAAGGATCTGTTCCCTTGTCCCCGGTTTCAGCTCGTTGATCCTGGGAGCTCTTGACTTGTAAATTTCAAACCCTGCATATCCTCCAAAATTTCTCCTTGTCCTTTGTATCGAAAGCTACCCAAACCGATGAAGTTTATCAATACAATGGGAATAGCTTTGGAAAATGCAGTTTTATATTAATAATATATTTAATATATTCGAATTACGATACATTTTTCTGAGTTTATTTCTTATACAGATTAACATAAGTAAAATCAATTATATAACTCTTAATGTTATCCATTAGTCAATTACGGGTTTATACTTATAAATAATAACTTCTCCTTACTTTTATCATAATAAAAACTAGAATATTATTGAATAAACTATATTGCCTGATAGAAATTGAAATTGAGTTTCTTCTCAGTTGAAATTTCTTATCCTGACAATATATTGTCCGTAGGATTCTAGGCGGTAATTCACCTTGCACATCCAACATTGATATTTAGTTCTTATGTGAAAAGAAAACAAGAGAGATTGGAAACATGCAATCGGTTTCTTTAGAGAAGAACACCTCTAAATCAAAACTTACTACTTTACTTACTACTTAGTTCTCGAATTAGTTATAGATATAATAAAAAACCAAGCTGTGTCCTTGAATTTAATTTTTTTATTGAAATGGAATTTGTATAGATAATTCATTTGTTTAAATTTTTTTATAGTATGAGGGTACAAATCAAATTGCAGCTAACCTAGTTTTATTATTTATACACAAATAAACTTAAGGATAATTATATTTAATTTACTGTTCAATATACATCCTAATAATAATATTTTATGTATTTTTAAATAGACGAGTACTTATCAAGTTAACTGTAATAATTTTGTTTTAAACTTTTTATATCTATGCATTTCGTAAGATCAGATTATTTATTTAATTACTTAATTTATGAAAAAAAACATACAAGCATAAGTCAAAGAAAATTATATTCGCAGTTGTAGAAAAGACTTTGCTGGGATTACATTCTAGTTCTGTATACATTATAGAAATATAACTGTAAAAATTATAAAGGATTTCGTTCATTTACTGGACTTATTATTCTTTGTAGTAAGTTTATGAATTTTTCCGTTAATATGGTACTTCATAAAGAAGCATTTTTGGTTTTTTGCTTATCTATTTTACAAAATTTCATATTTACTATTGCTATTTTATCTTGTAAAAACCAAATTCATCTAAATTTAGTTTTTTAATAGAACATTTAATGAATTCTCCAATTGTGTCAGCTCTAACCATCACTCTTGAAGAGTCTCCACTTACAACTTTGAACAATAGCATTCTAAATTAAAAAAATTTATTAATAAATCGATGAGTAAATTAATGTTATAAATAGAATAATTAAAAATTATAACAAGTAATAAGTCGTTAAGTATTTATTCATTTAAAAAAATAATTATTGAAAGTTTCTGTACAATTTATAAAATATATTTAAAATTACCTAAAAATTATATTTGATTTATATTTTATTAAAGTGGATAAGAAATGAAGCCATGGTAGGGCTTAACAACTGCTGCTTTTCCTATATTATAAATATGTAATGGTTTAAAATCCATCAATTGGTCGAGGAACATACATTTATAGTTTTGAGTCTCATTAATTTCATAAGCACAAAGGTGCGGTAAATATTTATTTTCTAATATCTCAAATAAAATTAATATTCTTGCATTATCGTAGAAAAATAAAGTTATTTTTCCAAAAATGATCATATGACGATAGTTACGTGCATCTAAAGCCAGTACATATCCTTTCTTGTATTTGGTACCTCTAAAAGTAATTTTATTACATTGCTGTATGTTGATAACTAATGTAGCTTTTTTTATAGCATTTTGAATTGACTCATTAAATAAGTTCATTTGAAAAGGAATAACTTCATGTAATTCAATTTCTTGTCCAATATCGGAACCTAGTCGAACAAAACTTTGTAACAGCTCATGCTTTTCACTGAGAGATTTTGTAATATTAATAAAATTAAGAAGATTTCTAATACTTCTTTTAAAAAAACGATACTTACTTTCAAATCTCATTGTCCAAACTTTTATTAAAGGACCAAACTGATTAATTAAATTTGGGTAGTGACAAAGATAGTGGTGCTTTGGGCGTAAATTATCAGTAGTAAATGCAGCTTGTCTTATTGAAATATACTCCCAAATGATATTCTTAAGATATGATAAAATTGAAATGTGAATTTTTGGAGAGCAAACTATTTCTATAATTTCAGTGAGCAAAACTACTTGTTTCCATATTTCATTGTTGATATCTTGAATTTTATCAAATACTAAAAGAGGAAAAAGCCTGAGGAAATTCCAAACTTGGTAAGCACCTCCATGGATTCTATTATTTTTATCAAGTATCGTACAAGGTTGGTCTCTAAGGTCTTCAACAGAATATTGAAAGTTATCAATTCTTTTGTTCAGTTGCTCTAATGAAAACCAACCGTGTTCAATAAAATAATTAATATAGAGTTTCATATCATATGCAACGATTCCCTCAAATAAGTCATGCCCTAAGCAAGGAGGCAAGCCAGAACATACATGATAGTACATCAATTATTAAACATAGAATTAAATTTAATTCCTTCAAAACTATTCTGTATTGTCTGATTCTTAATCTGAATTAATGCATTGTTGTATGATTCAATTGTTCTTACTTTATATTCTTTGCACGAGTCATCTTGAGATTGCAGTTCATCTCTAGTAATTAAACAATATCTACATAAATATTTTGACGTTGCAAAGTTTTCGACAAATCCACCTAGGCTATGACTTCCTAAATTATCTCCAGCGATATATACTACAGAACCTTTAATATATCTTCCATTAATTAGTATTCCTTTATTTTCAATTATTTTTAAGTCTGTTATTATTTTTCCGTATACTTTAGTGTGGTCAAAATCCACTTCTTTGCACAAAGCAACCAATTTTATAGATTTAATATGACAACGTAGATAATCAGGAATATTACCTATGCTCATGTAAACGCGTAAGATCTTATATTTCTTTTTAGCAGCTCCTAGAGGATTTACAATCTCAAAAGAATCCTGGTATAATATGATTTTAAAAGTTTCTAGATTATTTTGAAAAAGACAATTATTTTTATAAACACTTCCATCTGTAAAGTCTTCAAGATAACCATCTTGCCTAGGTTCTACATAAAATTTTACTTCATTTTCAATCGTTTTATCTAAAAAAAAATTTTCCAAAGATTTTATTATCGGTACATATGAAAAAAATGTTTTGTTTAATTTATCAATTTCTATAGAAATAGGATCAATATAGTTGAATTTTTTTTTATAATAATTTTTTCGTAAATAGTTTGATTTAAAAATTCTATGACTATAAACAAAAGGGTAATAATTTGAAATTTTTTCCAAAATTTTGTTTATTTTATCTGGTAAAAGATTTTCTTTAGACAGATATTGTTGTAATTTCTCTGTTAAATCTACTGTATTTTGTAATTCAATATTATGTATAGCTGTCAATATATACTGAATGGTTGATGATGGAATAAAATATTCAGTTTCTAGTTTTAAATAAAATATTGCAATATTTGTAACAAGTAAATCGTCTTTATCTGAAGAATATACATAACTATTTTCATTCAATTCATTTGATGGTGTATTGAATTCATATTCTTCATTATTTATGAAACTGTTATTTTGAAAACCTTCAAAATCAATGTGACTTTCATTATTTGCTGTAACTAAATCTATTTCATGGTAAGCATCTTTATGCACTTTCGTTAAGTGGCTGGTAAATGATGATAAAATGCTAAAAAAATTTTCACATTGTTTATAAGGACACTTTACCTTTTGACAATTGTGAATATGATCTTTCATATGTTTCACAAGAGCACTGAAATCATGAAATTCCTTTTTACAAATATTTAATGTGCACATAAATTTCCCATTAGAATTTACAGGAACATTTTTGAATGAAATAATTTGATTTTTAGATTTTAAACCATGACTACGAATTAGATGCGTGTATAAATATGATCTATTTTGAAATGATTTTGTACATTTGTTAAATCCACAAAAAAATAATTTTGAGATATTCTGATGATATGCATGATGCTGAATATATATCTTTAATGAAGCGTTTTGAAAATTGCAGAATCTGCAGTGATGCATCTGCACAATAATAAAAATAGTATAAAAATTGCAATAGTATCAAATTATTATAAAAGCAATTCAAAAAATTCAAAATCAGAAAAATGATGAAATAAATTTATAATTTATACTTAATACTTGAATTTAAGATCGATTTTTGTTAATATAATACAATGTTAAAATACACAATAACTTTAAGCAATAAAATTAGTTTTTTAGTATTACATAGCCAATAAAAATTAGAACAAAATATTACTTACTTTTGTATGACACCTGGGATATTACTTATCCTTGGGAATCCTTGTTAATGATGCGTTTTGTGATTTATGCACTTAATTTTTAAAATAGCAGCTGCAGTCTGTAGTCGAATCTTACTGTTTTAATTTTTCACTGTACCGAATCGAGCGAGGTCTACAAGTGTTATAAAACAAAATACGATCGCGCACGCTTTGAAGGCCTTAGAAAGAAAGAAAGAGTGGCAAGGTGGGGATAAAAGTATCGGAACGCACTCATGTTTATAATCTAAAACGCGCGACAAAGGGCTGGAGGCAGGTTCTTATATATGCATAACTCTGCATTCCCAAAACTGTTAAATATCATTCTCATTGAAATTGATATGTTTCGAGAACCCATTACCGCTATTGTAGCTTCAATCTTCGAACCAAATTATATATATATGTATTATTTCCGTACGCATGTTAAACATTTACAAATTTTTTACATGAATATTCATGCATTTGTACATTAATTTCATTTCAGTTACGAGAAACTGATACATGTAACTAACACATGTAACTGAATTATACATTAAATTTAAGGTTTTTTTTAACAGTGTATCTTTTGTTATACCTATTTTAAGTACAGACCAAAGATAAGTGTAAACCCCCTTAATAGATTTTGAGATTATACTTTTTATAATTTCAGTCAAACATAAAATTAAAAAACGTAATACAGATGCATATAATATGAACCTTTAGACCTCTAACAAGTCTTATTGCATTGAATTGTCAGAAATCTAAAGTAGGCAAAAATGTTACTATATACATTATTAATTATTTACATCATTTAGACTTTAAAATAGATTTCAGATGAAGTCGATTACAAATATCAGTTGAATGTAGAAGAAGATAAAGTTATCATATTTTCGCAAAGGACGATAATTTACGTAAGAATTGAAAAATGAGAATTTTATTAGCTGTATTATACTATTTATGCTTTGCAGTGAGTATTAGTTAAAAATAATATTAATGCATTCAATACAAAACCTAATTTTTTATTATAGCTGTATGTTTTTTGCGTGACTCCTAAAGATGCAAAACGACAAATCCGACAATGTTTACGCGAAAACAATATGACGCGAGGTTAGTCAAAATATTTTTAAACATTTAAATATTAGATCTATATAGTTCTCTATCAAAATGATGGTACAACTTGCGCGATTTATTATATTTGATAAATGTTACAAATATTATTGATAATTAATTTATTTACTTTGTTTTGTAGTAGAGTTATCAGAACATATAAAAAATTCTACATTAGAATTAAAATGTTTTAATGCATGTTTAATGAGGAAGCGTGGAACTGTAAGTGATAAAATGTTTATAATCAAGATTAACGTAGTGAATATTTAAACTCATCTGCACATTGTTCGATTTTCAGTTACAAGATGGTAAAATTAACTTAAGCAAAATGTTAAATGCATTATTACAGTTTCATGCTATAAACGAAGAAAGAAGTACAGATAAAATTAAGTCATGCGTCGAAACAGGTAAAATTTAATATCAATAATAAAATTTTTTATCGTATGTATAATGTAAATAAAGTCATTAAATTAAAAATAATTATTATACATTTAATTTAATGTAAATTATATAAATACAACATTCTAACTTTTATTATTATTTTGTTTTCAGCAAATTTACAAGAAGATGAGTGTCTACTAGCGGGCAGTTTCAGAGACTGTTTTATAGCCAAACCAACAACGTTTTAAAATATTCGTAAAATGTTGTTTAAAAATACGTACATTTCTTTTAAAATCACTGAACATGCGTGTGTTCTGCGTAAATTTGATTTAAAAAGTCAAACAATACAACCGAATATTTTAATATAGCATAAAACGAGATTATTTTTATATTACAAATTTTGATCACTTTCATTGATATTATATATTTTATGTTTTGTAGTATACAATTAATATTCTATTAATTAATAAAAAAACTAAAATAAATCTGACTTGATTTCTAATTTTGTGAAGTAACAATCTCGATTAGTATAATGCGATAGAGTTGAAAGTGAATTTTATATTAAGTATAAAACGTTACTCTTAATTTTTGACCTTTGGACTTATTTTTATCAAATAATAAAAGATTTAGACAATAAATTTCATAAAAGTGACTTAATCTAAATTCTACTGATAAATTTTTTACTTGTAAGGTACTTGTGTCATTGTGCTCTAGGTACTTATAGTACAATTTAATTTTGAAAAAATTTGATGCTCGCTTAATAGCACTAGTTCTACATAACTTTTTTGCGAAATCAACAGAACTTTTCTTTTAGTGTATAATAAGAAAGAAGTGCGACTCGTGGTGCAAGCGAACGGTAGTAGGCGTAGGCTGTGAGACAATTTATACGGCCGATAAATTCCATTTCGCTTTCATTAGTGGCCTTGCCCGGATTTTCGTCCCTCTTCTACTCTCGCTAGGGGTAAAAAAGAGCCAGACAGAGAAAAGATTTACAACGGTTTCCTGAGTTTTAGTAGTACCTTACCGATATCGAATACCTATGAAACATAATCTTTGTAAACCGTATATCCATAGATATTCGTGTTTATAAAGTGTGTTTCTGGTTAAGAGCATCTATAATTGATAGAAAAAAGTGCAAGAAGGGTTAAACATCAATCAAGATATGAAAACATCTTGCAAAATCTTATATAATTCACTGTCTACAATTATAAGAAATAAAGTGTTATATGTGTAAGAAATCATAATGGATACAAAATATGTACAAAGTATAATGAATTCAAAATATTTTCAAATTATAAATAAAATATGTATCATTATTTAACCAGCTTTTTTTTTAATTGATTTCAAGATGATATTATTTTTATTAAAATTTTTATTAATTTTCCTAATCCCTTAACCCTGCTAAGGATAAAACACCACTGAATGACAAACTTATGTTTTCAATCAAAATATATTACAATTTGCGTCTAATTATATTTAGAGTTCCCATGTAAGCATTTTTCATAACCTATTTCACAGAAATAAACAGAGGAGACTCCCAAAATTCAAAAGTTATCCTTCATTTCCTTTGTTTATCGCACACTCATTAAGGTAGAATTATGCATTTCATTTTAGGGTACCCTTCAGAAAATCGGATAAAGCTTATATCCTCGTTGGATATTCCCGCACAGATATTGGCCCTTCTTACTTTTTTTCTCTTGTCTTCTACTGCCAAGATATAGCGAATCGTCTTCCCGTTGCCTGCAGTATTTCGTATTCACGGCTCGTCCACGCATATTTAAATCCGTAAATTGGCTGGTCCTCATCTCTCCCCGTCTGATTGTCTCTTTCTTCTCTTGTGGATTTATTAAATTTTCATCGTACGGAATATTGCCATCGCGGTAACACTTGGAAACAGTGAAGAAGCATGGAGGGTTGTTCGCTTCGAGGTAAGCGAGAAGTAAATGAGAGTTCGGTGAGATGTTTTGAACTGAGGATTCTCTTGCCATTTGGCACGTATGCTAGAGAAGTAGAATGATATAGAAAAGTGAAATAATCTAAAAAACGTTTTCCCTTATGTGTTTTACGCTAAAATTCATAACTAAACATTAAATTAAGAGAGATTAAGAAGTTAATGTATTCTCTCCTTCTCTAATGTACATTATTTCATTCATGTACTAATCCCATCGTACTCATGCTCATACTTAAAATTATAATCTAACATCACCTTGTTTAAATAACCCAAGTTTTTTTAGATCGTTTTATATTTTGTAATTAGTTATAATAAAGATTTTTTTTATAACTTGAAGTTTTTAAATAACTTATAATCAAAATTTACATACAGGCTGAAATAAATATTTATACACTAATGATCAAGAAATATAATATTTTTATATTGAAATTTATTATATTTATTATATAAATTAGAAGACCTTAGTTATTATTATTTGTTTAATTTGGTATTAAGTTAATTCTGAAATTTAAAAATTTCATAGTTTCATCCTTGATTGCTACTAGGTCAAGGTAGAACAGGGATAAAGTTTTTCTGATATTATATACAGAAAAAATCACCTTAATCAAAATATATAAAACTTTCACAAGCTTTCAGCCATTCTATAAAATTTGCTACGATTAAAAAGAAAAAGAGTAGATACACGGTAGTTTGCGATCAGAAAAAAATTACGCATAAGAGTTGCTTCCACGTGCATTCTTACACGTACATGTGGTGGTTGCGATGGCGGACGACAAAGCGAAGCCCCGGGAATCCCCCAGTCGCGATGCGAAATTAACATTGTTCGGATTCCGCACGCTCTCGGTAAATCATGGTTGGTAGGGTGGGCGGGAGGAGATGAAAGAGGCACGCCGGTTATTGGTCCACGGCTATAACCGCGCGCAAGCTCGGACTTAGGTGGGCTCTCCACTCCCCAATGCATTACAGGCATACGCACGCACTTTTCTCGCTCGTTGGTCCCGCTGAGTTTAATGAGAATTAGAGTGTGCTTTATATATGATCCAAGGATCGGCTCGATAAAGGGGGAGGAGAGCAAATTGCGAGATTCGCGGGCGAATAATTCAACCGAGATTAAGAGCTTTTGATTTTCATTCAGAATGCTAACACGCTCTGGATAGGAAGTTCTTTTTTTTGAGAAGGATAGCAAGGTTAAAACAAATAGATCGTGATTGGGAATCGAAGGTTTCGTTTGATTAGTACAGTGATATATCAGAGAACTAAATTTAAACGGTAGAATTAGTTTAGTGCTATAAATCATATTCTCAGATTAGACAATTTGTAACTTCCATAAACCGAATTAAATGATTTTTATTAATTTATTAATAAATTTTGTTTATTAATGATTTTCTTCATATTTTTTTTAAATATAAGCAAAAAAAGTTTTATTATTTTTTTAATTTATAATAAATTGTCCGTTAAGATTGATTATAGAAGTAAACTTTATAAAACAAACTCCAAATAAAACCTGTGATCATATGCTGTCCACTTGAACAAAATGTACTCTGCGATTAGATTATAGAAATTGTTCTTTAGTTAGAAATTGTTACTTAGAGTACAGAATAATAAAAAACGACAAGCGGTAATCAAAAATATTTTCTAAATATATATCATTTATTGATCATAAATTCATACAGATATTTAAATCAATGGAACAAAAACACCAATATTTTCAATTTTAATTTTTCAATTTCAACTTTTATGAGGTTTCCTCTTATGTATGCACACAAATAATTTTTCTGCAAATTCACACTTTGGTAAATCGCCTTCACTTTTAACTGAAATAGAAAAAAAATATATTATATATTTAGAAAATATATTAAAAAAGTGTTTATAAAAATAAATCATTAAATATAATCTTATTTTTATCTAAATTTCATTTGTGTACTGTATTTATGTGTTGTATCTCCGTATATAAATGTTAAACTTTTAAATTTTCTGAAATTTGATATCTAAAATTAGATGAATATTTATAGCTATCTGTATAAAATGAGTTTACTAAATTATAGTGGAAAAACTGCTTTTAAGTTGTTCTTTAATTTTTAAACTTGTTAAGCTATCATTTGCTTTTTTTCTTTGATTTTGTTACTTACTTAACGCATACAAAAATTTAAAATTTACCTTCTTCATGACAATCGTGTACATCCGATTTAAAATGTTCCAGGGTAGGTATTTTATCTTTATGACTATCCACAAATTCAATAGCTTTATCTATGTGAAATGCTCCATCAGTAAACTATAAATTAAAGTGCATAATTTATAAACAATACATTATTATGAAATACAATATTGAAATATAATATTATTATACAATAATTTTAGGTAAAGCATAAGAAAATATTCAGTTTACATTTTTTTAAGTTAAATATTAAAATTTAGATAATCTGAAAGTGGTGTATAAATTTTTCATCTTTATTTTAATTTTAATTACTCACTGTGATTATTACTTTCATCTTATAATATTTGATGAGTATCTCGTACAAAGTAAAAGAAGTGTTAAAATAAAAATTTGGACAATAATAATAGAATACGCACAAAAATAATTCACCCTAAATTTAATAATGTAATTGTAAAATAGTTATAATTTTAATTTATTTCAAAAATTTCTTCCTATAAGAGGATTCACTTATATAAACCTACATATAATTCTAAATTTGTATTAAATTTTAACTTACGGCTCCAATTTTTTCCAGTATGCAAGCGTAGCTGCAAGCTAACTTAGGATCTTCATTTTTTATCAACTCTATTATTTGTTCTAAAATGAAACAGACGCAAACGTTCAATATAATAATTTTATTTAATAATAATTAATATTATCGTTTATTAGTACTTTACATAAATACTTTCGAAAAAAAATATTTATCTTCAAAATCTGAATTTTTATTTTATAAACTACAACATTAATTTTACACATCCAGCTGATAGCAGATGTTTTCTGGAAGTCACACGCGGTAACTTTAATATTAAACTTATCCTGCGTAATTACATATTAATAAAAATCAATATATAAAAAATAGTAACTTTACCTTTTGGTCCTAAATCATGACCACATTCCATCATCAAATCCCAGAATACTTCGTTAGATTCCTCATGTTCATCAGATAAAACAATATTCTAAAAATTGTTTTAACATGAATATTCATATCAAAAAATGTATTTTTAAAATATAAGAGTTACTCTCGATTATTTCTATACTTAAATTTAATTTTATTTTATTCTCAAACTGGAAATATTATTTTATTAAGTTTGCACACTAATTATTTTAGTTTTGTTGTACAAATTTGAATTTGTTACTATTTGAAAAAAAGTTCATAATCTTATAAATAAAATTCAGATAAAATATAAAATAAATAATTGTATAATCATGCGAAAATTATTGTATAATCAAAATTCAAATATTTAAATTAAATATTATTAAACTAAAGTACGTATTATACGATAGAAACATACAAATAGTAAAAAAGTGCCAATCAAAGCGACAAAATATTTCATATTGAGAAAATTGAGAAACGTGTAACTGCAAAGATGTAAGAAAACTGCAGCTTCAACGCTTCTCCTCGGTTTTATATTCTCAATCGGAAATTCACACCTGTGTACTGCAGGATGCGCGATTCAGTCATATCTGATTCTTATGTAAGGTCATATAATCGCCAATCAATTATATGGTTTCTAGGAGGAACAATTACTAAGGATTTGAACACGAATAATAATGACGAAAAAAATTTGAAATAGAGACTGCTTCCCAGTTTTTATAAAAAATGGAGTCCCTCAAACGTGCATGCATTAGCGTAACGCTCTTTTTATTGACCATTAACAATATACAAAAAGCACATGTTAACTCCAGATAAAAACACAATATTTGTGCACATTATGCACTGCAGGAAGCAATTTAACTACCAGACAAAATATATTTTAGTGAAGAATCAACCACTTTATTAACTAATAATTATTTTAAAAGAAAAATTTTTTAAATATCAAAGAGCAAATAAATCCTAAGTAATAAAAAATCTAAAGCTGAAAATAAAAATGATATATTTGTGATAAAACATTATTGATACTAAATGAAATAAAAAGGTTTTTATATACAAATAAGAATTATAAAAATAATTTAAAATGCTAGTTTGAACTACTGTGATTAATTTTTAAATTTGGCCGCGTCTATCAAATAATGATCGAATGTATGATCTATAAGTTCCGTGATGTATATAATAATCTAATCAGTCAAATAATTTAATAATTTAAATTTTATTGTAGTTTTCTCACAATACTAATGCTCTCAATGGAATGCAACTTAAAACACAATAAATAAACAAAATATTTTACTTCCATTAAAACTAAAAATTAAATCTATCGAATATTCTTTCTCATTGTAACTTTCCGTTTTCATTGTACATAATTAAATTTTATTGTTTGTTGATGAAAGAATTTACAACTTAATTACATGCAGAAGGAAATATATCATCTATATTTAGCAGTAAATCTTTAAGATTCATAAATTAAAATTACCAATCAACTCTATAAATATTTCAAAAATAATTTTACACAATTGTTTTGTACACTTGTTACAAATTTCTTTATATTTTCATCTTTAATTCATAACTCACATACTATCAAGTGTTTAGCAGAATTTAAAATCGTTTAAACAGGTACTGAGAATTTAAAATTTTTGTTAGTTTTAAAATATTATAAAACTGTATATGAAATAAATATGGCTATAGTGAATATATTGAAGAATAATTATATATAATCTTCCATTTAATAAATTATAAATTTCAAAGGTATAGATAATTTAAAAGTTATAATTATGCCTTAAAAATTTTTTTTATGTATACATGTAACAAATCATTTTCTTCAGCTAACATATTTTTTAAATATTTGTAATATTTGAATGTGTAATCCTATTTTATAAAAAAGTAAGACAATATTATGTTTCAAATTTAATTCATGTTCAGATGTAAGACAAACTTACATAATCAACATAATAATTAATAATCAGTAACTCATATAATTAAAAAGTTACTAAAAGTAATGTTTAACAGTTTAACAGTGCTTTAACAATGTTTAACAGGGCTAGAAACTTGAAAAATATTTTAATTGTCAAAACTTTATATAAGTATAGTATACACGCCTGTTTAATGATAGCCCGCTCAACTCTCATGTCTGTAATACTCTTTACAAAGTATGCTGCAGGCGATGAGTAGCGACCGATGGATGATTCATGCAAGCTAATCGAACCTACAATTCTACCAATAAATTGACTTAACCTCTCACTTAGTTTGAATTTTTATCAAGGTATTTCTACAATGATTGTACCAGATTGCTGAATATGAATTCTATATTAAAGTAACGTATATAAGAGTGAACATTAAGAACTAGTGTGAATATCTTATTGTATTAAGTAAATATATTGTAAATAAACTTTTCACTTTACACATAAATGTACCCATTTGATTGAAAACAATTGTCAGTTTCTATTTAATTATAATAAATTTAAATTACTCACTTAAAATTAGTAATAATTATGTTGATTATACATAGGTAGAACAAAGTAGTTTGTACATTAGTATTGTATGTGATAAATAAATAATAATAGATGTATAATTAATATATTTCTGAAGGTTAGTAAACAATGGCTCATCAAAAAGTAATTCAAATTAGCAGATATAAAACATAATATCATAATTTTGGTCTTTTATAACGACATAATCCTAAAGCATTAGTAACTCTGTATCTATAATTCATCACAAAATACTTTTAAGTGTAAGTTAAATTTTGAGCTAAATAAGTTAGTAGGTAGTTATATGAGCAATTTTTGAACGTTTAAACTAAATCAACGAATAAAGAATAAAGTGTTATCTATTAAATGTTATAATTATTCCATATCTTTTAAACATGAACTATTAATTTCAGATGAAATTTTAAGATTGGAATGAAATAAATTATAGTTGTCATTTCTTTTTTTTCAAATAGCATTATTTGATAATATTTTCTCACGTATAAATTCACTAAATCTAAACATTTTTGTGAATATAAAAGTGATTGAATTACGCTTGATATTTAAAAAAAAATTCTGTTATTTTATTGTCTAACCTCTTTAAAATATATCGAAGGATGTATAGCTTGTAAGACATTTATTGACGTTCTAAAATATAATAAAAAATCGTAGAAAATATCAGTTTTATTATTGTGAATATGACCACTTAAAAGTTTTAATAATTTATATACGCATTAAAGAATCGGCAGTAGATGATTTTTAAAAATCATGACCCATATTAACTACAATTTAATTATATGTATTTACAAGCAGACAATCATTGGCACTGGTAGTCAAAAATAGTATTTGAATATCGGTCACTAATGATGAATCAATATAACTATGTAACATATTTTAAAAATCAATAATAATTTTTAAGTCTAAAACGATTTATTATAAAACTTAACTTTTATTTATATTCTTAATTTTTGGTAAAATATGCGTTACGTTTAATATATACAGTTTCTTAAGAATATATGTGTAATCAAAGATTTATGTTCGATTCATACTGCTATTAAAATTTTTTGGATGGAATAATTGCAAGTTAAAAATGAATTATAAAATAAAAAGTCTGATTGCATCATACTACAATATATTAACTAAATTTACAGATACTTTGATTAATGTACCATACACAAATACAGGTGCAAAAGTGATCTCAAAAAAAATACATCAGTAATATTTTTCTTTCTTGAAAATATTTCTGTAATATATTTATATTATTAAAATGAAATTAGGTAATGATAATAAATAGTGTTTAATTATACTATTGCAATGTAAGGGTGGTAAAATACCAATTTTAATTGGGAACTAGTACATCTATATAGCTAAAACTTATACCCAAGAAACTTTTAATCACTATGTGTAGGATGTTTTATACATCATTTTGCTTTGTGAATAAAAGTTTCCACTGTATGTCTAAAAGTTTCTTTCCGTGAGTGGTTTTATAATTCTCACATAACCCATCCTATATATAAAACCACTCAAACAAATAATTTTAGAGTCACCAATAAACGTATATGTATTCAGCATGAAAAAATTTTTTAATTCTTTGTTCATGTATCTACTAACATTTTCTTATATGCAAATACAGTTAGCAAGTAATACGTGCATGTATGTATGTATGTATGTATGTATGTGTGTGTGTATATATATATATGTACATATATATTACATTTATTACCATTGTATTAAAGAAATTCTAAGTTTACGTAATACCCCAGGTGTAAAACAAGATGACTTAAAAGATCCGGGGTAGATTGTTCTCGCACCGCACACGAGACATCCGCGGGTACGAGCAACTCCATTAAAGAAGACTCCAGCCAAGACCTAGAAAAATATACTGCATTGTGGGTATTTATTTAAGAGGCGCCCGGGTAATCCACAAAATTTATACTCTTATGAAGTCCTACGGCGTTGAGAAAAGTCGCGGCTTCTACACCTGCGGCCGCAATGATAGCCACGTTGGCCATTTCTCTTCTTTTATTTATAGCCCACGCGCGTTTATCCGCGGCTCCTGATTAAATTTTCACCTGGAGGTGGTGGGTATCTAAGTTCGTGACGATTAATGGACCTTCGGTTCTCCTGCACCCGTTTGAGGCTCTTTCGCGAATTGCTTCTTGCCCAGCTCCTATAACTTACTGAATTTTCTTCCGTGCGGTCAAAGATTTTCGGGAGTTACGCACACTGTGGAAACCGAGAAAAGTGATTGCTTGAAGAATCAAAGTATCCATAAATGAATTACAATGTTATTTACACTTTTGAAACATGCCATAGATCATTTATATTTTTTAATAACTTATAGAAGTAAAAGTTAATTTAGTATTCAGATATCTGTTTTGGAGATCGTAGATATACTGCAGAGATAATAAATTATTATAGAATAAAACACACACACACACACTTTAAAAATAAGTTCAAAATCGCTATAAAAATCGATTATATGTAGAAATATCCTAAATTGTTCAAAAAATTGACGAGATACGTGGCCGAACAATCAGTTCTCATATAAATATTTTTATGCTAAGAAAATGAATCCCTAAAGATTCAATTTTTGAACGTGATCCACCAAAACATTAACATTAAAAACTGTAGGTACAAACTTCTTACTTCGATAGCTTCGATAGCTGTAATGATATATTACAACATATTCGCACTCCATTATTCTGCGAACACTTCTGAAACGTGGAGCATCCATAGTCTAGAATTTCGTGCGCAAGAGCCACTTTAGTAAAAAATGAAATAAAAAATGGAATGCCGAGCGGCAAGAAAGCCAAGTGGAATTCCGCTGTGCAGGAAGTTGCCTTCTAAAAATGACGTACTAGCATAACCTCGTGTACTCGTAGTATTGGGGCGAAGATCTGGTACGTGCGACAGCAGTAGCCAGTCGCCCCAAGTGTGCGTAACTACCTCGGGAGCGAAAACGTGCATCATGAAAAAGCTCTGTATTACTTGTTATTTGTTATACTCGTCGGACATAAGAATTAGGTGAAAGGATAGTGTAGACTAGAGAAGCTTGTAAGCGCATTTTTCTTCGAAAAAAACTGAACCAAAACGGGTTTATTGCTCTTACGTTAGTGCGCAAGACCCATGTGAGGGGAAGAGTCGGAAAAATAAAGTAGTCTGCTTTATCGTCTATCTGATACATGAGGTGTTCCGCAGTAATGTAGACAAAATTGTAGTTTAGTAAATAAAAAATCATGCAGACATTGAATAATAAATCTAATAATTATATATATTTATTATATTTATTTAATAATAATAGTGAAATATTTTAGATAATTGTCGAATAATGACGTAATGTTACAAGCTTTCACGAATTCTCAATCTGAAAATAATTAATAATTAATAATAATAATAATTTATAAGATACTTTATACTTATTACAATTATGATTTTCATATTTGTACCTGAAAATCTTTTTTCAAAGTCCATGCACAAGCATACTTTTTCTGTAAAAGAAAATAGATATTTATCATACTTAATGATTTCTATCCCAACTTTCCCTAACTCGAAAATCTAATAAATGCAACTATAAATCAGGCGTATTAATTACAAGCGTTATGAATCATGCTTCCACGCCATACAAACAAAGGTATCAAAGAACTTGAGCTCATAACAAATAATAGATGATTTCTCGTTGATTTGTCTTTACCCTGTTCACATAACTATAAAATCCAAACGCATCAAATCATTTGATAAAAAAATTATACAACGCCTTTATTAGAAGAATGCATATATATTATCACGATCAATATTAAACGCATAAATAACTCATCGCTCACCCTTGGGGCGCATTACTTGAATAGCCTTTATACCCTCGTAGTTTGGCCGCACTAGTATTGCAGATACTTTACAGTCTCCATAAATTTACTCCACGCGATTGCGGTAGATGCGGCCAATCTCTTGATCCTCGAAATTGTGTAGTCACTTCGACGGGTTATTCGATTGTATTTTCCAAATTATCATCCGTACATGGATGTAGCTGTAAAGGTCAATTTTGTGCATTAAAAAATAAAACACAAGCTATAAAAATAAAATAACTCAGTTCTTTTGTATAAATCTAATAAATTTAATTTAAATTTGTTTAAAATGTAATTATTATTAAGTTCATTATAATTTTATTGATTTATAAACTCTACATTAACCAAATGTATAAGAAAACATTCTATTAATATCTAAACTTGAAATTAAGCAAAGTTATAGTTATATTTTTTTCTCGCCTGCAGTATCTAAAAGTTATAAGAATAAAAAATAAAAGGTGACCTCAAGTTTGAAATGCAACTCGAACTTGAAATGGTTTATGCAACGGTTAAGACTCTCAAGACTGCTATTTTTTATAAAACAAATTGATTGGTTAAAATATAATATAGATGAAAAATATTTTTTATCTGACCATAGAAAAAGCTTTGAATAGTGCAATAAAAATGTAAGATATGAATATAAAACAGAAAAATGACAAGAAATGAACGCATTCAATTCATTTGCAACAAATATTAAATATTAAGTATTTATAAAATTTTTTTAGAATTTGCTATGAGTCTATTACATTGCTAGTATATAACAAAACTTTTATAACAAACTAAAATATTGAGAAAAATTAAAAAAGCAATGTACGTAAATAGATTTTTTCGTACAACTAAAATCGTCAAGAGGCTCCTTATCGATCTAAAATTTATATGGAAAGTATTTTATACCTATAGACGTCCGAGGGTTGTTATCTTCTGACAAATAAACTTTAATGTAATTGAAGATAGAACATCTGATAGAAACACATAGCATTTGTTCTCTAGCGATAGTACTGGTTCCTTACCAAATCCTTAAAATGAACTGCGTTTGTATCTCTTACAATATGGATCTATATGCCTCTTTAAAACTTGTTGAGCATTTACACTGTTTAGTGCCATTTAATTCCTAATGC
This sequence comes from Sycophaga agraensis, assembly GCA_018906755.1. NCBI lineage: Eukaryota > Metazoa > Arthropoda > Insecta > Hymenoptera > Pteromalidae > Sycophaga > Sycophaga agraensis. The sequence continues at coordinate 788,303 of JACCIE010000032.1, read as the reverse complement.
AATTAAAATTGTTTATAAGATTTTTTGTTACCCTATGTCTATTTTCGTTAACAACAAAGTTAATTATCACCTCTCTATCCGTATGCTTCAATTTTAAAATTGCTTATACGCGCAAAAATACTGATCTTATGTACATTGTACATACTTAAAATAAATATTAATTTTATTAATTTTATATAAAGAATATTTATTTATACGACTCTTATTTATAAATATTCACATAACATCGAGTGTAACGTACAATGCAATATTAATATAAATGTATAGTACACTGTATTAAGTAATAACAATCATTAATAAATTATGACTTTGCATAAATATCTTAAACATTTAATTAAGAATAAAGTATTTGGTTCCTAAAATGTTCTATACAAATCTTTACATTATTGATAAACACTTAAGTAACAATTTATATTTATCTCTCGTTAAAAATTGAAATAAAAATAATAATGTAATTATTATTTCTCATATGGATACTACATTACTTAAGTGCTTTTTGTTCGATGTGTTGCACTTTACAAATTATACTGCTGGTTTATTTGTGGATGGACTATTAACATTCATTATCTCGACCAAAACCTTTTCGGTACAAAAACCTAAGCATTTAATTTTTGTACCATACATAGCAGTACGAATATCAGGAGATTTTTCATCTTTCACAGCCATCTTAATAAATGTCAGAAAAGATGAAATCCTTGTATAAATACCCGATTTTATTGACTCATTACAATTTCCAGGTCCAGTTGATAGTATGCCAATTATGTATCCGTTTAAACTAAGTGGACTGCCGCTATCACCCTACCAAAGTATATTGTTAAATACTGGCACTTGAATAAAATTATATTATTACTTTTAAATTACAATATATATTTATACCTTGCAAACTCCCTCCGGTCGATTGTAATTACGTTGTTTTACTTGAGCACATAATTGACTTTCAGGAATGATTTTATTATGTTTTAATTTGCATTGATCATTAGGTACGATATTTGTTTCAGCAAATTTTAATTTAAAACAACTATAGCAAAATAGAATTTCTGGATCGCGACTTGAATCATAATTTATTTGAATACCGTCAGCTCCGAAGCCAGATACAATAGGTTTCTCCTTGTCATATGCGATATAAGTACTTTTAGGTAACTTTAACCTATCAAGCGACAAATTTTTCTTCAAATTCAATGAATGAGTTAACTAACAAACAACATTTATATAATTTGAACAATGTGATATATTTGAAATTAATAGTACTAATTAAACATTAAGAATTATGAATTCATACCTTAAGGACAGCAATATCTTCTGGACTAGGTTTTGATTCAGAAATAATAAACTCTTTTGGAATATATATTTTATCTATACTTACTTTTACTTGAGCTTTTATATCTTTTGTATTAATAACTCCACCAACTACATAAAATTCTATATTTCTAAATTTATTTGTATTTCGATCAATAAAGCAATGAGCAGCAGTTAATACATGTTGAAAACCAATAATAACACCACCGCAAATATGAATGTTATTAGTTTGAAGTGAAATCTGATATCGAAATTGACCATTATTAGCGTTTTCTCCACCAATAATCCCGAAGACCATTCCTTATTTAAGTATGATACATGGATTTTATTATTATTATTTATTTAAAATATAAGGAAAACTTACCAAATTTTGAACAGAAAATAGTTAATGCAGTAATTGTTGATAAAAATCCAAAGTACTTCATTCTGAAAAATATTTTAAATTTTTAAAAAAATTTTATTTTATTTTAAACAGCATTTAATATTATTTCTATAAACTTGTTAAATGATTTACTTTTATTTACTGATATTGACCATGTATTCTTCTTTTAGTTGTTACAGATTTGTAAATTAAGCATTGATAGTTAATATGAAGAGTTGATTTAAAGTGAATATTTCTATTTGTCGTCTTTGTGTATTTATGGTGCAAAATTAGAACATACTTATTAATGTCAAATCAGTCAAACTTACAAAATATTATATAGGTAGTTTTCAAAAATATAATTTTTAATTAGTTTGTGATGCACATGTATTTAAATAATCATTTAACAGCCATCAGACTGTATATTAATTAAAAAGATGATTATATGAATTTAAAATGTAACAAAATTTTTATTGTCATAAAAAAGTCAAATAAAGGTCAATTACAAAAATAAATATTTAAATTAGTAGATTTACTGTAAAAAAACTCAAAACTTATTATTATTATCTACATTAAATATACTTACAGTTGAGTTTTAGTTTAATGGTTTTATTTACTGGTGTATAACCCGATTTGTAAGTAACCTTTAACGACCGATACCAATATCAAACACCAAACTTTCCCTGCTTTTTCACAGACTATAATTTTAAAGATACAGGTTTGATTCACGTACAATAAGAGTTACAAGATAAAATTATAACATATAAAGATAAAGCTATACATTGATATATTTTAGAATAGATGTAAAATGAAAGTTTGGAGTTGAACATTGCAAATAGTTTCAATATCAAATTCAAATATTTTCTTATTCTTTGCGTTCTTGAAAATTTACATACGTCATACGTATGTGATAGTATATATGAAGGTTGCAAATATCATCTGATAAGAAATTTATAGTAAATTGCAAATGCTCACATTAAGATAGATTAAAGCACCAAACATAGATATGTTCTGTTTATTTTCTTTTTTTGTATTCATCTACCGAATTTAAAAAATGTTAACCTATCACTATCAACCTATTACCTTCATCGCTATATTAGTACACATTTATTTTCTACCGACGTGAAAATGTATGAAAATCTGGAGAAACTATAATGTCACAAAGTATACAATAATCCTTAATTTCATTTACTAGTAGGAAAATCCGACTTTTAAAGAATTGTGTGTGAAATTTCTACAACTATTTTGGAACAGAGCCTAATTTTAGTTAGTATCGGCACTATGTAACTGTAGTTTTTCTAGATTTTCATGCGTTTTTACAACGATGACAATTGTATACATATTTCACTTTATAACTTTGGAAATTTACTGGAACAATATCTATTTTAGGAAAAATCATAAAAGGCCTTTAAGATACTAAACGTAAAATATAATGTAATATATATGTGGGGAAAACGCGGGCGGCTCAAGATCTGGGCGACACATCTTGTCTAGATCCTGAACTGAAGGGGTTGTCAAGGGGAAGGGTAAAGAGGCAAGGGTAGAGTTGTGGCGACCGCCGAGGCGAGTACTTGTAAGTGACTGCTCTATCAATGAGAAAGGTTAATTACAGGTGTATTTATCAAAGTAATTAAGTACTCTCATTCCACCTGTACCCTGCCTATTTTCGTCCTACAAATTGAGGGCTCGTCCGGAATCAGATGAAGGAGGACAGAGTATTCTGCACGGGAAAGCCTCGGTCGTGTCATGAGTGCGCTATGAGAAGTGCAAAGAGGATCGTCAACGGTGTGAGAAGTGCCGAAGGAAACAATGACACACGCGTGTGAGAAGCGCCGAATAGTATCGTAGCGTTGTGAGTGGCGCTGGAGAGATTCCCGACAGGCGTGTAGAAGCACCAAGTAGTGTCGGAGCTCTATAAAAAGAGCTGGTGCGAGGCGCATCGAGAAGCGGTAAAAGTCTGGATAGACGGTAGCAGCCCCCGAGAGTCGCCAAAAGTTTCGTGATGCAGAAAATTAGCGAACGGAGATCAAGGAGGATAACCATGGAGCACATCAAGAGCACTGGGATGGCAAGCAAAGGAGTGCTCCAGGTAGGAAAAGACGTGCGGGTTGAAAGGCAGTCTTCTAGCGTGTTTGAAGGGATGCGCCGGTAACAAGATGAGGCACTGGCCGCCAGGGACTTTGAGGCTGAGACACGTGTGCGGTTAGAGCAGCAGGTGCTCATACTGCAGAAACAAATACAGCGCCTCCTCGCGCGGCGATCAGAGTAATCAGCATCGCAGAGAGAAGCGTCAGGGGTGGCTAAGAGAGCTGCGCTTACGCCCCAGGAGTCAATAGGAGGAAACAGCCAACCTACCCGGACCTCGCTAATGGCACTCCAGGCGATGAGCGAGGAAATACCAGCTTGGGTGGGGCAGCTAGCCGACACAATTCGGCAGAAGGATGCGCCAAGATCGCGCATTAGCTTCAGTGAAGAGGCGGAGTCACTGAAGAACTTTACCGGACAGGACGAAACCCTCCCGGTTCGAACCTGGATAGAGATGGTCGACGAGCTGGCCGTAATCAATGGGTGGCAAGAGTAAGAAAGTTTTTTCGCCGCTAAACAAGCCCTCGCAGGGGCGGCCGTAGACTGTTTCTTTGGACGATGCGAAATCCAGACTTGGGCAACCCTGCGAAACGTTCTGGAACTCGCGTTTCAATTCGAGGTAGATATGCCGCGGATCCTTGAAGCGTTGAGGAAGGGTCAGCTGAAGAGTGACGGGCCGCCCATCCAGCATGCTCATCGAATGCAGCGAATAGGTAGTCAGGGCGAAGTTCAGGAGAGCGCGACCCTACACTTTATTGTTAAAGGGATTCCCGATCTCCCATACAAGAAGGCCTGACCCGTGAGGGTCACCGAGCCGCCGAGTGCTCGGATAAGGGAAACGGTCCTACCTGCTGCCTGTACAGGAAACCGAGGCATATGACAAAGTACTGCAGAGAGCTCGGTTCAAGATCGCAGCAAGTGAACTGCATACGCGAGAGTGGAGGATCCGAAGACCAAATAGAAGGGGAGCAAGCAAGATATGCAGATGAAGATAATCGGAGAGCGCCATATGAATAAAAGAAGATGCGGTGTAAGAGTGAGAGACAGAATGGATGTTGCACGAGTACGCGCATGCAAGGATAAATGAATGTACAATTAATTAGGATTGTAAGAATTTATCAATGAAAGTAAACTGATCAAGTGAGCGCGTGATGCGATAAAGGGGTATGAGAAGGGTAGTGCGCGGAAGATTGTAACGGGTTTGATAGGATGGAATATGTTATGAGGGTGAATCAGCATTTACGATAAGAAGCTGTGTTTGGATTGTCTGAGCGCAGACAATCGTTAGGAAGGCCGATTGTGGGATTGTAAGCGGAGGTATGAGGGAGGGAGAGAGAGATATAGATACATAATAATTTATTTGTAAATTTTTTACAAACTTATTGCACAAATTAACAACTAGAACACGCAATCATCTTACACAGAACACAGAACCCTGAGGAACACCATACATGGTGGAGAGCCAAGAAGTTTTTATTGCCCTATCAGAGATGACAAGTTGCTCTCTCCCAGACAGGTATGCCCAGATACACTTCAGCAACTCTCGCGAGAAGCCCATATGCTTCATGCAGTTTAAAAGACAAGTGGAACATATAGTGTCTAACGCCTTGCTAAAGTCAAACCGTAACAGTAACGTCACCCGTTTTTTATCCATAGCATTGCGTACGTCTTCAGTCAATCTTAACAGAGCAGTCTGAGTCGAACTGTGCCGTCGATACCTAGCTTGGAGTGGGTCGAGGATGTTATGAGACACCAAATCCTCCATAAACTGATCATAAACAATTCTCTCAAGCATTTTTGAAAGATAGCAAAGCAGTGAAATCGGCCGAAAAGCTTCTGGTGCAGCAGGTGTTTTTGATTTGGCCAATGGCACTACATGAACCTTCTTCCACACCTGTGGGAAGCCTCCACTTTCAAGCGAGCTATTATACAGGCGCACTAAAAACGGACCTATAAACGGAAGAGCCTTAACAACTACACTATGCGGATTGCCATCCTCACCAACCGCCTGCGATGTGAACTTAGATATTGACAGTACAATATCATTAATATTTATAACTTTAAACCGAAAAACACCATCAGTAGCAGAGTTGAGCACGGCATGTATCCGATCGTCGTCGATGGTATTTGATACAGATACCCGCGCAAAGTGAGTGTTAAGCTCATACGGCATGAGCCCATTCAAAGACCCAATTGCTCGTGGTTGCAAACCTAGGTTCCGCAACTCACGCCAGATTACGCTAGAATTTTGAGAGTCGAACAGGCGATTATGAACGTATTCAGTCCTTGCCTGATACATTTTCTCCAGAACGTGTTTACGGAGATTGAGGAAGTTCTCGAAGAATTGCCTTCCTCCTGTTCATTTCAACCGTCTGTACAGTGCCAAAATATATCATGATTTATTTCATGAACTATTAGATATATTACATCACATTTATTTAACTTATATTCACTTTTTTATATAATTACTATAATTTTTACATAGAAATGATTTCTCGAAGGCCTTCATTTTTACAGAAACCAAAACATTTATTATCATTTATTATATTACTAGTAGCAACACGAATATCTGGTGAATATTCATCATTCATTGCTTTTTGAATAAAGTCCAGAAAAGATGACACTTTGATGTAAATGCTAGGTTCATTAGACTCATCACAAGCGAAGGAAGCAGATGATAGAACTCCGATGGTAGTGTTCCCATACAAAACAAGCGAGCTACCACTGTCACCCTATTTAATTACAAGATATATTTTGTTTTATATATATATATATATCAAAAGGTATAAAAAATATTATTATATTAGAAGAAATAAAAGGACTATATCATTTCAGTAAAATCAATAACCAAGGAGAAGAGATAAACAATGTTGTAATCAAAGGTGTGTACATATTATACATTAAAGTTGTATATGGAGAAAATAAATTAATTGTGATTATTTACCCTATTTGATACAAAATAAGTGATAATAATATTCGATAGGATTCATTCCATAACTGCTATAAATATTGTTTCTAATTAAGTAATCAGTCTCCACAAAGTGTTAGCAAATGAGTCCTATCGAGTTTTATTATACTCCGTTTAGCTCAGTATAAGTAGTCATAATTAATTGTTTTTCTTCGAGAAAATATACTTTAATAGAATATACTTCAATAACCATTTAATCGTATTAATATAGTGCAATATTTCTTTATAGTTTGTGATTGATATTGCAGTCACTTACCCTACAAACTCCTTCTGGATTACTACCACGTTGTTTTACTTGAGCACATATGTGAGAGTCGTGAATAAAATAACCAAATGTATTTGCACATTCATTATTGTGAATAATATTGACTTGAGCGAATTTAAGTTTAATATTTTTTCTAATTGTTTTTAGAATGCTCATATCTGTAGAATAATCATAACTAATCTTTACAGCAGCAGCTCCGAAACCACTTATGATTGGTTCTGTTATTTCATAATTTTCAGTTGTAGTAGGTAATGACAGCATGCTTAGTGCGGGATTATTTACGACATCTAATGGATTTTTTAACTGCAAAATATAAATAATGCAACATATATTATCATCACTACATTATTAGTGATTTAAAGAAAGTAATTTGAATAAGAAATAAAATAATATTTATTTGAAACGTTATTCTTTGCATATCATCTTTTATTCTAAATTGTAATATAATTATAATTATGAAATATATGAATAAAATTTTTCCCATTTTGTTATTTTGATTATTAAAATTCGCTTGTACCTTCAATACAGCTATATCGTATGTGACAGGACTTGAATCTGAGATCGAAAACTGTCTTGGTACGTATGCTTTTTCTACATCTACTTTCATTCTATGACGATTCTTCTCCTTAACATCAATAATTCCAGCAATAATCAAATATTTTGAATGACTAAATTTATTTTCTTCAGTGAAGATGCAGTGAGCAGCAGTAAGTACATGTTGATCACTAATTATAGCACCTCCACAAGTGAATAATTTATTAGACTGCAGTAAGACTTGATATTTAAATTGACCGCTTTGAGCCTCTTCGCCCCCAACAATTGCTTTAACCATTCCTTTTTAGTAGACACAAATATATCAATTACAATTAGTTATTACAAAATTTTATTTATGTATAAATTGTTAATAACTACTTTTAATAATTATCTGCTCAAATATCAAAAAATATAGAAATACAAGAATCAATAAAAACAACTTACAACAGATTCAATTATTACATATTTCAAATTGAAATGTTGTAAAATTTTAACACTTTATATTTATTATTGATTGAAAATAAAAAACTATTTTACTTATTACTGCCAAAGTTATGAAAAATTATATCAATCCTTTGACAAATTATTAGATTTTTAATATTTTTCAGTTATACAGTAAAATTTCAAACTGAAATTTATATTTTATATATTTTTCGTTAATAGTATTTAAATTTCAATGAAGCAATTAATATAAACTCTCTATAATTCATTCATTTATGGATTCATTCATTTATGGATACCTTACTTGAATTAAACCAAGATTTATTAAAAGGTTAAAAATATAAGATTAATTCAAATTGCAGAATAAACGATTAATCTAATAAAATTTGATTTAACTTACCAATTCCAAAGCAAAAAATGTTTATTAAATGAAAAAAAAAGAATACTGAGTTACAGTACATCGGTGTTCTCATTTCTAACATTTATTGTAAACAAGTGTGAATAATATAATTTGTGTATAATGCAATATGATGTTTCATGTTTTATATAGACAATATAATATTCTACACTACGTATATTCTAAGGTTGATTAATAAAAAATATATTATTTATAAAAGAATAATATATATATATATAAGGTATAGTTGACAAACAAGATAATTGTCATAATATTGACATAAAAAAATTGTTGTTATAGGTGTATCCAAATAATACACGATATATATTTAATATTTGAGTAAGATTTTATAGCCAAAAATTAATTAAAGACATTAATGCAGACACGTTTTTTAAATTTAATATCACTTGAGTATTATTCATTTATACAGATATTAGGACTTGTATTATATTACATGTTTCAACAGTAGTAATGTAATCGAATCACTTATCGCACAATTTGCGTATTACAAATTATATTTCAAAAAAATTGATTTAATATATTGTTAATTTTATTCATACTTATTTTGATTCCTTATAACTAAATAATAATTTTGTATCTACGATAGAAAAACTTTTTTTTGTATCACGTGATACAGAAAAGTATTATAGATTATTCAGATTATTAGTTGCAGTTCAATTAACAGATTAATCTGAGTAACACCATCATTCACATCTCCACCTCCATTTGAACTAAACATACTTTCAGAACCAAACCGAATATTTTTATTTTAAGTAATTTGTAGCAATACGAATACTTGGTGACACTTTATTTCTTATAGATTTCATAATAAAATTTAGGTAAACCGTAATTCTAATATACTCTAGTTTCATGTGACTTGTTACTCATTAGAATGTAGAAGATAACACTTCGAAAGGGTAATGAAAAAATGATCTATAACAAAGCTATCTTGTGAACAAATTTTTCTCAAGGATAAGATAGTGATTAAACAGTTGTCGAAATATGTTCTAAAATGTTTCGAGGCAGAGCTTTGTTTCAGTTGAAGATTTTATAATCTAAAAATGACTATATAACAAATCTCTGGATACTGGAGCACCAAACTGTTCATCTAAATTAATATCTGAATTGAAAATATGATACTTTCTTTCGCAGAGGTGTAATATTAATAAAACCAGCAATAACATTGGATTTTTTGACAGTTTAAAATATACTAAATATAAAGTTAAAGTTTGTTAAATTGATTTTATAATCTTGTTATCTCAAGGTATTTAGTAAATTCAATTCTGTGAATGTAATACGATCTGCGTAAAAACATTAATTCTTTAAGAGTTTGAAATAAATGTTTGAAATAAAAAAATGTTTTTTGAATTGATAACCTAGAATCACTTGACCCAAGCACTTATTAGAATAAAGATTGTCACTTTAACAAATATGGAAATATACAAGCGAAACAAAATTAATATTAAAGTTAAACTTAAATAAAATAAACTAATATATATTCTTTCGTTATTGGATAAAATTAATTCACGATTTGTAATATAATATTCAGTCAGGTGGATAGCCAGCTGCTTAAAATTAAAAACCGAAATAAAAGTACAAGGCAAACTCTCAGTCATTTATTTTTGTATATTCTATTTTATAATAAATTAATAATAATTAGTTAATTAATTAAATTAATAGTACTAGTTTTGTCTATTTGATTTTAATTTTAATTTCATTAACTACTTCAGTAATATAAAAACTTCACAATTGAATGAATGCATTAAGATCATTAAAAGTTTGCACATAGATGCACGATTTGCAATTGATAATAGTTAGTGAAGCATATTTAAGAACGTTTTACCATGAAATAATTATTTTTTAATTTCAATCTTTTTTGTTAACTTGAGCTATGTTTCATCAATATTTCTATGCAATTTTTGTAAATGCATTTTCCTTTAAAACGTGGATGTCTTCTTTTTTAGAATTTGATTCATGTTTTACAAACTCTGTTGTAAAATAAGTTTTTTCAATTACAACCCGAAGCTTATTTTGAATTTGAACATTAAAATTAACTAATTCCACTAATTCCAATTATAATAAAGAATTTTAATTTCTTTAAACTCGTTGTCCTCGTCGATGATGCAATGAACAGTGATTGGTTGCCAGTAATAGCAATTCTACATCATCGAACCCATCTGATACCGATATTGTTCATCGCAAGCTTCTTTGTCGCCAACGATGGATTCATCGATTTATTAAATTTATTATTTAATATCAAATAAAATATAAATACGTACAAGGTTCTATAAAAAATTAATTTTTGAGCTTTGAAAGGTTTCATCGTTTCATAATGAAGAATAAAATGATGATTTTTAATAAAAAATTCATGATTTTGATACTGTATACAATCAAAGCAATAACAGATTTCATTTTCAGATGGAGTACTACTATAAAGTAATTCCGAGAGTAGTTCAATTAAAAACTGATTTAATTGATCGAAAATGAATGTCATGCAAAGGATTTGTGAAAATTATATGATGCAAAGTAATAATCAGTATCATCCCCAAGAGAAACTAATTTTGATCCATTGTTCCAAAAATAACCCAAGTAGAATTACCCTTAATACAATAACTAACATACTAATGGATAGAGTACCATGAAATTTTAACAGCTGTCTTTTGAATGTTACTACTAGCTAAAAATGTGTTGAATGCAATAAAACTAGCGCCATCTATTTGGCAAGTCCGGGACTTATCAGCCCAAGCGTGTTCTAAAATGTAAAAAATTATAAGAAAATTTTAATACCTTGTACATATCTAAATAACAATCTTTCTTAATTATTGTGTACTTACTTACTTGTGTACTCTATTACTCAATTTTATCTTTTAAAATTTTTAAAAAAATTTCAATATAGGAATAATAACAATAAATGTGTAAGAATATGAAATTTTATAAAGGCCTTAAGTTGAAAAAGCCATTTAACAGAAAAAAAATAATTTTGAAAATATTTAATAAATCTTGTAATATATTATGAATAACATGTAAATATATCTAATTAAACGCGATCACTTATTTTAAAGGCGAGAGCAGTTTAAGCTTTTCAATAAATGAAAATTTCCAAATTTATAGAGAAAAGGTAAAACATTGATGCGTTTTCAGAAAAATTATTCTAGCAGATGTACCCTTACACCTACTTGTACCATTGATGCAATAATATTGATGGGACTTTACTACTCCACATATATAGTATCCTAAAATATTCATAGGTATGACTATATCATTTTCATGCATTTGTAAATATTATTTTTATTCAGCATAGTCGATATGATTTTCAACGACAAGAAGTTACTTTTGAAATTAGAGAGTAAAACCAAGGTATAGATTTATGTATAAATTAAATATTGTTTTCCGTAATCGTAATTCTGCAGAATTTTTAAAAATAATTTTAAAACGATAATATTCATTTAGTCAAATATGTTCTATTAATACAAATAGTCGCATAGACAATATCTGAAATTTCTATCAAAATGGAATATTTTGATATTAAATAGATCACATTGCTTATACTATTATAATATACAAATATTACGCTCTCAAAATTGGAATATTTCCATACATAATCTATGCATGAAAAAACACTGAAGATTTAAATTTGGTCAGCCCTATTAGTATATATCAAACTGGCGCATAATCTTGTGTAAGCCGCGCCGTGCCATGCGCAATCTTGTGGTACGACAGCGCTGTCGGAAAAAAGTGTTTACGCAGGCGCTCGATGCGTCGCCTCAACGACCTCAGGACATTATCGCAATCTCGCGAGGTAAACGTACACGCTTCTTGTATGATCATATTAATGCATCGCATGTGAATTACAAATACTATAGAATTCTCGTGCAGAGCTCGACATGGACCTAAACTCGATAAGCAATGGAAAAGTGAAACAACGTGGGCTGCAAAGTGATTGATTTCTTAATTGTTTATAGAGGTTAACCGTCCAAATTTTGATAGTGTGTATGCAATCGGAAGATCGTGTCATCGCATGATTTGATATTCTCGCTTTTCCGCGGTTGTGAAAAATGTCGTCTTGACTTCATGCGGAGGCAATATTGTAAATATACTCAAGGGGCTAATTATTTTTTGCTTTTAAATAAAAATATATAATTGAATAATAATTTGTTAATTGATTTTCATTTTTAGTTCTTTATTAGGTATTATTTGTAATGTGTCTTGTAATATTTGCTAATAATTAAAATAGGAGATATCAATCACCGCATGAAAACATATTTAGAAATGTATATTTTACAATATTTAGCTACGAGTGTTTCGACTGAGAGCTAAGTATGTAAGTTTAATAGGAATTTCAGGGATAAAAGTTATTTCTCCTGTTAAAGGATCTATCAGAATCGCTTCTTCAATTATGTTAATGTGCATAACTTTGATTTATGGTCTAGTAACATTACACAAGTTAGGGGATTGAGAGTTGTGTAGTTTGCACAAAGGAAAATCTACCGGGTGCAATTAATCCAGAAATTCTTGATCATACACATAGTACAAACTAACGTAAATGTAACAAAGAATTTAAGTTTAAAATTTACTCAAAATTCAACATAATGTAAAACTTTACATAAGCACTGTTGCAAAATTTTAAAAAGATCATAACTATATGCAATATATATGTAATATTTTAGTTGAAAGTATATGCATTAAATCAGCAAACTAATTTATCTTGTTAGCTAACAGCTTTTACAAGATTCTGAGCAAGATCCGATCTATAACGATGTAACTAACGTCAATACATAATTAATTTAGTTAACGAAATCAAATGCAAATGTATAAATGCCTCGGTAAATGCAGTTGTAGTGAAAAAAGCAGTACTGTAAATCCTGCACAATCATAGATTGTACCCAGAATGCAAACAACGTCATATAGCGATCGCGATTACCGTAACGGCGCTGATCATTAACCACAGAATGATTGAGCCTCATAGCAGTAAATCCAGAAGGGGCTGGAGAGTTGGCCCACCCACGCAAATCCAATCCCCTTGACGCCTCCACGGCATGAATCGCTTGAGCTTCCTAGGCGCCATTGGGATTCTGCGCTGTAATGCACGGCGTGTGCTTCTATCGCTGAATCTGTGTATTATTAGAAGTACCCATACACCTGCAATGTATGTCTGTTCCTCTCCTTCTCTAGATCAGGTATCACCTACGCGTGTGCGCCGAGGAGGAAATCGTTCGCATACGCCGTTGACCTTTTTCTGTTACTTCTATTATGTATATGATCTTGGGATGTATTCAAGTGAACCCACACTTGCAGTTCTTTTCTGCGAGCTTTTGCGAGATTGCCTTTAGTAAATAGAACTCGAAAATATCAAATTTATCACAAAATCGATGAAAATAGTTTCTTATGTAACATATTTAATGAATATATCTAATATCAATCCAGGAAGCTAATTTCAAAGCTTATTCTATTAAAAAATCAAAGATAATTATTTTATCTAATTTAATCTCTATTTACTATCTATCATTTCAAATTTTAATTACTTGAATTAATAATTAGACAAATATGAGCGGAGCGATTAGCGCACGCAAAATTAGTATAAAACTTACTATAAAATCTGACTTGTTCTTTGTAATTAAGAATGAATAATAAAATATATAAATAATAACAAAAGGTAAATGTTCTTCTTATGAAAACATTAAAATAATCTCAAAAATGTTCAAATTATTGTAATATAAAATAAATCAAAAAAATAAAAAAAATACTCCTGATTGCATTAGGCTCTCATAATTCTAAATAATTCCATTGTGTGTGCATTACTTATATGAAGTTGTACAGATATACACAACATAATATTATACATAAATTATTATATAAATACACAGATGATATTTTTCCAGCTTTCACAGTATCGTTGTTATATGTATATATATGTGTGTTATAGATAAAAGTTTAATCGTTACTTATTATTGTTAGTCTTAATTAACTTTTTAGTAATTAATAATAAACAATATTTACCAATGTATATTTATTATATTATATTAAATATCGTATTATAATTATTTAGTTATTATTAGAGATAATTGTTGTAAAGTAATAATCAAAGTAATTACAAGTAAAAAAATAAAAAGTTCATTTGTTCTTTCCCACCTCTAGTACAAAAATCATTATACTAAAAAGCACAGTATTATGAATAACTGTGTATTAGCATACAATTAAAATTGTACTGAAGTTGAGGCGGAAACTTTGCGTATTTATTAAATGCGAAACCTCATTCAAAGCTGCTGTTTTAGTGTACAGATGTAAGCGCTTGTTCCTGCGTGTGTATGAAAATAAATACACGCGTTAATCTGCTTCGTTGAAGTAGTAAATATAATATATCTAGACTAAATTATTGTAAGGAGTGTTCCGTTTTTATTCACAAGTTTTTACAAGGTTAACAGGACTCTACCACGCAAAATTTCCACATATATTTTGAAAAATTACATTAATTTCATCAATGAAATAAATTTATATTTTAATAATAAATACCTAACAACTATTTACTAATATTATGCGTAACTAATATTTGTTAATGTAGATATCAATATTATATTAAATCTACCAAATTTCATAAATTATTTGTTTAAATATGAATTTTGTGAAATTATAAATGCAAACAAATATACCGAATAGTATTCTTACCTAGGTCATAGCATAATAAGTATCTGAATAGAAATGCGTTCATTTATTTAATTTTGTACGAAGACTTGTTTGAAGAAACACATTCATGTTTGTGTAATTATAATGTTCTAATTTCATACCGTATATCATGTTTGTACTCCTATACACGTATACTCCTATACTCTTGTACATGATCTCAATCGGAAAAATACACATTGTATGTAATACTTATTCGAAGGAAAAGAATAGTAGCAATATTTTAATTCGTATGATTAGGTTTAAATTTAAATATTAACATATTCAGAATTAGCTTCAATTGAGATTTCTGTGTACTGCATAGAACAATTAGAGCAGAATAAGTGATTACGCTGCAAGCGTTATCATGGAAAAGAAAAGCTGTACCACGGATTCAAAGGCCTCCATGAGCGACCCAGAGAAGCCTAGATTTTAATAATTCTTTTAATTTCATGAATTACAATTGTGGATTATTTTCAACTCGTTTAAAATAGACTAGGTAGCAGTTCTTCCATAATTTTGAATAGCTCGTCGGTTAGAACACTTTTTCAGTGTAGGCTGTTAATATTAATACAAGTATACCAGACTATTTCAAAGTATCAGCAAATTTCAACGTCTAATTTTATGTCAATATATAAGTGTAGTTCATTAAAAACCAATCAAAGTAATTTCAATATACAGAGTTGAAGTGCATGCGATAATTGACGAAATAACCTCGAAATTATTTGGATTGATATTTTGTCATTTACTAAAAAAGTTTCTATGTATCTTTAACAAAAATAAGACTTTAATAATTTAATTTGAACTTTAAAGTACATTCTAAGTGTAGCTATATATACACAATTAATTAATTATTAGTTGCATTATTTATAATTATTATATAGTATATTTCGATTTTAAGTAATTTCATATTTTAATAGAGAAGTATCAATAGAGATAGAATTTTTGCCAAAACTTACGTTTTTTTGAACTATTGTAATTTTTGTTCTAATTAATAGTGCCCTATTTGATAAATTATCATACAACTGCTTCTAATCGGAGTAAACATTAGTAGAATTTCGTGAATCAATTCTTTCTTGTCCTCTAGGTCACGTACAATTTGATACAGGAAGATGATTTAACATATTTTTGCACATACTACCATCAATGCGTAATAATTTCGATATTTAATAAAGATTTTTCGCTTTTGTCCGATAGTTTTATCTGACTCACAGCAGTTCACAACTCGAGCGATTGCTTTTACAATCTAATAAAATATGCGCATATTTAAACGCACATTTTAATCATCGCGTGATATAAACGATTTGAATGGAAATATACGTATTTGACAATAAAATAAGTTTAATTATGTAATTGAAAAAAATGATATCTAGATGATAATTCCAAAAGAGGCTTCTGTTACATTATTGGGATAGGGCCAATCCTCGAGCGTAAACAGCGACAGATGGGTCCCGTGTTATGGCTTTACGTGATTAAAGTTGTCGCGGTAGGATCTATTCCGAATAAAAGTAGGCGGCTAAAAGAAAGCGATTTGGCGGCACGAGGCCAAGAGGCAATAAGGATCCTGGCGCACAGCCGGTGCGCGAGACACCAGGATGTTTAACTGCTTGATCAACCAATAAGAAAATGGCTAACTTATCGCCCGGATTTGTTCATTGGAGTGCTGTAAATTTATTTACATTTTCACTTGTAAGTACGGCTACGCGTTCATCGTGAAGAACCGATGCGCATGCAATTTTCAACGGACAATAAAGTACGGCCAAACTCCAAACTAGGCGTGTATAAACAGATATTGTAAGGAAAGCGAAAGAACAGCTAGAGCTTTACTGCCCAATTCAATTATTCAAATTAACGCGTGGATCCAGTGAATTATCACGCGAGCAGTCTCTTTGAAAAATTCAATTGGACAGGTGGTAAGCCGTCAAGTGTGACACCGGAATGGCACCGGACAAAGAAAAAGCCGTAAAACGTATTGATTTTCGGTCCCCCGGCACCGGCGGTCTACCCTTAAATGAATAAACTGAAAACAGTGGAGCGGTTGAAAGAGGAAGGCGCGCAGTAAACAGTAATAATAGTTCGGGCGCGGCGCGAGTGGGACAGGTAAGAAAATTCCGGGGGGGGGGGGGGACGGGGGCGCGAGGGCCGGCGAGCCTCCCCCGGCAGAAATATTTGAAGCGGCGTAGGCGGCGGGCCGGGGCCCCGGGCCGCGGGTCGCTAATCGATTCGGGCGGAGGGAGGGCGGGGCCGGCGATCTCCGGCGCGCACCAGGAGCCGCGGGCCCGGGGCGGGCGCGCATGCGCGCCCCACTCGCGCCGCGATTCAAACGGCGGGCGGGTGGGGGGCCGGCGCTCGGCGCTCGGCGGCGCCGCCGGCAGTGCCCCGCGAGCCTCGGCGACGTCGCCCCGAGAGCCAGCGCTGCACGGCGCGCGCCCGCGAGTTCGCCCCTGTGTAGTCCCCGCGGCCGAGCGGCGCTCCATGGCAACGCGCCCGAGGGCCCAGCCCCGCGCGCCAGGTGCGCCCACCCGCCGGACGCCGCCCCGAGCGACTCGACCGACTGGGTAAGCCATCGCCACCGCCAGCCGTCCTCCTCCCACCTGGCCCCGCGCCTAATCACGTGCTCGCCTTGTTTTTCCGCTTTTTCCTGCAAAGCCTTGCTTTATCTATTGTTGTTCCTATGAATCGATGCGTTGCCGCGCAATCATTCTTGAGAAAACTCGCAAGATGTGCTTGAGATGACAGCCCGTGCTAGGAATTCGACCAGTTTTATGCTCAACGTGCAGTGAATCAGAGTCTCGAGCCCAAAAAAATTACTTATAGAAGCAATGTAGACCATTGCCAAACGTAAGCGTCTGCAGTTAAAACGTTTATTAGGTAACGAATACTTAGACTGCTTTTGAAAGGAATCTAAATAATTGATTTAGCGTCTCAATTGGGTAAGCATTAGTTGCCAAAGCAAAGCAAGTTAGTTTTCTTTCTACCGGGATAGCACGTAAATTTTTCTACGATTATTGCGAAAAGAAAGATTATTGAAGCAAACTGAATGGTGGTTTTATTGAGCTCGTCAATTTCGGTCAATGTCAATTGAAAGTAAAGAAAGCAGATGCTTTGTAACGAGAGCGATATATATCCTCTATGTATTCTAATCGAGAGAATCAGCATGCACGTAATGAATATAACATGATGTACGCTCGAGTGCGTAACAATGCCGTGGCCCCGCGGATAAACGCATTTCATTCCCTATCCGCAATCCACGCAATTGCGGTGCAAGACAGATTTTGGGACGATAAAGCGCGCTCCCCGCTGACTCGTCCCTTCGGTCGCTCGGGCGGCCTCGAATCTCTGTAGGCGCGTGGAAAACCCGCATAGTCCCGATCGCCGGCTGGCAATCCAAGCCGCGCGTAACGAAGCTGCTTTCGGAGCAGGCGGCAGAGGCACGCGCGCGTAGTGCACCTTCGCTCGAGGCGTACCAGAGGCGCCCGCGCGACCTTTCGGCTAGATTTGCAAGGGGCGCCAGGTGTACCGGCCGGTCTGTTTACGCGCGCGGATGCTGGGCAGAGCCGCGGCGCGAGCGGGGGAGCGCGGCGGCCTCCGAGCAGCCGAGCTGCGCCTTTGGGACCCGCAGCGCCGGGAGACGAGCCCGACAATTGTGCAAGCGTCCAATTTGAGCGAGGGACTCGCGTACTTGGGCCCGGCGAGTCGGGCGCCGCCCGCGCCGGACGCCTCGTCTTTTTCCTCTGGAGCCGCTCTCGCGACGAGCACACTTTCTCCGGCCGAGTGACATTTGTTTTGCTCGAGGTGCGCGCGGCAAGGCGAGCGGCGCCGCGCGGCCGCGGGGATTCGGGGCCTCGGTCGGCCCCCAATCCGCCTGCGCTCGCCCTAGTGCCTCCCCTCGATATGCCCGCGCCTTGGATACGTTTCGCGGAATGCGCCTTGTTCCATTAGCCGTCGATGACAATATTTAGCCGATATGCATAGCTGTGAGCGCCTAAGTAGTAATTGAATTGTTGTGTCCACCTTTTGCTTATCCATTACATCTTGAATTACATTATGGTTTTGTCCCGTTGCTCGCACTCGCAATACGCATTTGCCGTAGGCGTCTTTATTTTATGCGTAGCTATAGAAAAGAAAAGAAAAACTTCAAATTAATTTAAATTTGAACGTCAGTCTCTTCAGCGATGGCACTTTAAACGACTTCTTATAAAATAAAAATAAAAATGAATACCGATTGAAGGTAATCCGTTCATTTCCATTAAACTCTTAATTTATTACGCTCAATTTCTTTTCAATAATTTTTACGCTCAATAATTTTTAAATCGAATATAAAAACTTACTTTAATGGAAAAGAGAAAAAAAAAATTAAATTCTACGACTTCGGCCTAGTTCAACAATAAATAAATCAAAAGTTCGTGCCCGATAATTGTGTCATTTGTATAGTAGCTTACTACCTAAAAAGTCAAACAGCTTGAGCAATAATCTCCGTTTTTGGCACAGGATATGCATCTTTTACATGCAGGCAATTCTGTGCCTATTAAGGACATCGATTCTCTGTTCGCCAACTAGAACATGCTAACTATCGATTTGTAACTGTCACTAAAGTGCGGAAAGTTGTTTCATTACGGATTATTCATTCGTTCTCGGGAACCTCGAATCGCCTAACAGTTTTCGATATTAACTCTACGCTTACGCAGTAGACCTTAACTTTTAAAACTCTAAAGCGCGTAATTCACGTTACCGTAATATTGCTATTAAATTAAATACAATAATCCGCGCTTGAATTTTTTGTATATCCTCTTTCCCACGCAATGGCCTTTTAATTTAATTGCATCTGTAAATACAAGCGGATCGCTCCATAAAATAATTCTATTTGGAAAGTTCCTTATACAGGGAACAATATTGCCATTACTTTGCCTTTTAAGTAGAGAAAGGAAGTATTCAAAGGAAGCGCGAAGAAATTCTGTATGTGCATATTGCCGGATGTTTAATATACGCGCATACGTGACTTACCATGGATACTTTACGAGTTTTAGAAAAATGCATCAATTTATTTTATGTTATAAAGGTTACTTTCATTGAGAATCAGGCGGTTGTTCTTTTTAAGATCAACTTCATTTTGCGCGTGCTTATAATTCATAAATTGTCCTACAAAGAATGATAAAACTTAAGACCTTCGACAAATAATTACCAAAAGGGTAAAAATTCGTTTGCACGCTTATTTACGTACGAGGGTAGAGTCATGAATATTAATGTGTTTGTATATACGATGTACTGTAAATGAATGTGCATAGTGAAAAAGATAAATTTACGTTAATTCACGTATACGCGAGCACAAAAATAAATCCGGTAAGAAAAATCCGTAATATATTATTATTTATTTGTCAAGAAATTGACAAACAATTTATTATTGGCATCGGATTTAATTAAGCGCGTATCTTTATTCTCGAGGGTATCGGCATCACTGTGGGAAAAGAATCTAAAAGAAGGCTCGAAAAAGACTGAAATCTGCAAATACTCATCTCTTGCAGACATGTGCATTCCGCGCGGAGAAGAAAAAAAAGCGGCGAGTTAAAGCATACGAGTGAGAAGCGGCGGCCGGTTGGCAACGGCTGGTGTAATACGCGCCAGCAAAAAATGATCTTTGACTAGTTCGTGCACGAATGTAGCAGGCAAATCCCGTTCACTCGCGGCCCCTTGGTCAAAAAAAAGGATCGAAAGGAAGGGAAAGGAAAAGAAAGCCTTAAAAGTCGGATCATGCGCGCGCGCGCGCGCGAGAGAGATACACTCTCTTAACTGTAAGCTGTTGGAGCTACTAATTACGTCCGTTTAAGTAGCTCTACAGTTACGCAACGGACACTTTTGATAATCTGCTCGATGGCGGTTATCCGTTGCGAAGCGCCATTTTCGCCAAGGCGCTGCAGCAGATGAGAAAAGCCACTGGGTGTATATGCAGTGCCGGCATAGCGCGCGCGCCCCCAGATACCTACGCGCGTATTACGCGGACTTTCACTAAGCTATTTTTAAGGTACGAAAGATACGTCCCCTCTGCGCGCGCCTCTAACAGCACTAGTAGGCATAATTATTATC
Organism: Sycophaga agraensis; assembly: GCA_018906755.1. Classification (NCBI taxonomy): domain Eukaryota; kingdom Metazoa; phylum Arthropoda; class Insecta; order Hymenoptera; family Pteromalidae; genus Sycophaga; species Sycophaga agraensis. The sequence continues at coordinate 767,218 of JACCIE010000032.1, read as the reverse complement.
CACAGAAACTATGATAAGATATAAATAGAGGGAGAATCAGTGGCGTTGGATCGCCAAGTTTGATGTTAAATTAGTCTATAATTTTAGCCGCACTTGTGCACTTGAGCTTATCTCTCGAAAGGCTCGCTGTCTTGAAGTCATTAATTGAAAACAATAGAGTGTATGTAAACTGTCAAAAGTGTAAAGTAAGCCGAGGCAAACTAAGATTACAAGTTTATCAATAATGTCAATAATGATATTTACGGGGTTATTTATTCTTAAATATTTAATTACACAAGAATGTACGTATGCGTACAGGATTTAATAAAATTTTAATAAACATGCTTGCTTGTATTGCTTTTTCTTCTGTTTGTACAATAATTCCTTTCAAATCAGACTTTTATTACTGACAAACATGTAAGCAATAAAAAAGATTTCCGCAAAAGACCTTTGTCGTAAAGTTTACTTTTTCATCGAGCGCGGAAAGCGTACACTAGAGTCACCGACAATATGCATTTAGTCACAAAGCAGAAGAAAGCATTGTAGGAATTTCGGTTGAAGTGGTTTTAAATTAGTTTACGTTTTGCGCTGCTGCCCGCATGGTTTCTGAGCGACGACCGTAAAGGTGTGCAAAAAGAACAACCCAAGCTTAACAATAATCCCCCATGCATTAAAAATTGTGCTAAACATAAAATGGAGGAAATAAGAATGATTTTCTATTGGCCGGTTGGGAGAAAAAGGCGTCCAAAGCGGCCGACCGTACTATGCGCTTATCTACTTATGCGCGATTAGTAGTAATCGGCGCACTTTTACTTACACTGGTGCACGTTAAGATTGCAAAGCGTACTTTGTTGACATCTCCTGGTGGCTTCAAGTAAACAAAGGCTCGTCTTATTTGCGTTGTTTTAAATTGACGAAGGGCAACATGTACAAACATCCGCGTGGCGAACGTAAATCGTACAGTCCGAAAAGCTTTCCCGACTCGCCGATCAGTGCAAGTGCACGGCACTAGATAGTATAACGAGGTATGGGCACAAGGGTCGGTGGAATCAATTGGAAGCGAGGGGATCCTGCGGCCCCGTTAGAAGGAACCGCCCTTTATAAAATAATAGGAGTTTATTGAAAAGGTTATGTCGGTAATAGGCAGGCACGGAGGCAAGGCCCTAAAAGAGCCCTTTGTCCCCGCGCGCAGACGTAGAAAAAGCACGGGGCCGGCGCAGGCCAACTCCCACGAGGTTTGTTTACCCTTTGCTTTCTAAAATCTGATCGAGTCGTGGGCTGCGAGTGCGCGGCGCCAGCCGTCGACGAGTGAAAAGAAGCCGAGATAAAGAGAAAGAAGGAGCGTAATGCGAGGGGGGGGGGGGGCGGCAGGAGAGGCTTGTTTATCGGTTTCCCTCTCGGGCCGCGCTCGTGCGCGCTGACGTCATAATTTGGAGAGTCCCCGTTAGGGCGCGGGCGCGCCCGGCTTCCGCGTTACGGCCGGCCGGATGGGGCCGGCCCGGGCGCACCGCGACATCGACTCCCGATCTAACGGGCTTGGGAGGACAAAGCCGATCCCCGTCGGAGCGGCGCCGGCGCCGCTGGCCCGCTCCCTCGCCCGGAGACGCTCTCCTCGCGGCGGCCGTATTTTCGCCGGGCGGCGGGGCCGCCGTCGTAGAAAAATTCCGCTTTACCGGCCGATAACGCGAGCGGCAAGAGGCGATATTGCGCGCTTTCTGGAATTCATTGGGTCCCGCGGACGTTCCGCGATCGGGGCCGGCGCAACGCCGCGGCGCCGCAACGCCGCTTCCAAGAATAAGTTCCCCCACGAGCCGTGTAATATTGTTCGCTCCGCCGATAAACGGACAGCGCTTAAACTTGTGCCTCAAATCGGGCAAATTAAATAAAGAGGAATGCGCGGGAACGGCATTGCCCAGCGACTCGGTCTTCTTAACCCATTAACCTCCTCGCCTCTTCGCATTCGTTCCTTCGTTGCGAATTTCAATTGCGTAAGCTTTATTGCCTATGCGAACGATCCCTGCCCTCGATGAGCGACAAGCCCAAATCTAACCATTCACAAATCAAACCTTCAAGAGGCTTTATATTGCTTTTATACTTTTGTATCCGTTACGCGCTCTTTACCTCTTACGAAATACACTCTCGATTTATGCGTTTATTCCTCCTCCTCTCCCGCCTCACTTTCTCTGCATAGGTATCTTCTGTTAATTAGTTTATATGAATTATTTTTAGAGCAATGCCATTATAATTCAACTTACGTAACCAAATATACGTGTTGTGCGATTAAGACATTGTTGGTAGGCGTCCGATGAATTATTCACGTGCCTTTTTGATTTAGATTATTTTTTTCTAATTGAAAATAGGTCAATGACACCGTAGGAATCTTGCACGAGCGAAGAATGCCACGAAATCGCGCTTTAATACATAATAATACATTTATTTTATAATTTTTTTTCGTCCAAATTTTTGCTCAATTTTAGCGCTGATAATATTCCGATAATAAATGTTGTAATTAAATGTTATAATAAAACTCGCATGATAAAATAGTTTTATTAAAGCTCTTTCGTTTACAATGATTTAAAATTACTCATGCAAAGTGAGATAATAGGAATTGTAGATTTTTTCAATTTCACTGGTGCGCCAGCTCTTATATCTGAAGCAGAGAGGTCGAAAATATATTCCATATTGAAATACATATATAATATTAAAAGATAAAACTTTATACGTATTTACCGTACTTTTGGCAGTGATATTATTTAATACGCAGAAAGTTAAATTATAACACTTTAAAAATATAAAGTTATTTCATTTAATCATCACGTTTACACGTAGTATTATTAATTTTCTATTTACTCAAAAGAAACGAATGCCTTAATATATAGCGCATATTCAACAGGTACAATGATCTCCCCGATGATGCATTGCGGTGTTCGCAATCACCCACACGTACGTTTATAGAGCGGTGCGAATTTGCTAACAATACCACTGTCAAACGCTATACAAGCGAAGGCACTTATCGCAATTTTCCGCGTAAAAGCATTATATATAAAGCATTATGAGGCAGTGACAAGGCGGCGCGAGGCGTACAAAGCAGCAATGAACATAAGATTCTTTAATAATAAAGAATCGTTTTTCCAGTCGTGCAGAGAAATGACAACTCATGACTTTATGCATGCGGTTCAATGATCGTGCACGAACATTGGAAGGGTGGAGTCCCCCAGGTGATCTAGATCGAAAATACTCTCTTGAAGGTCGCGGTGGTCTGGAAGAAGAATCAAATTCTCGCTCATCGAACGTCCCCAACTTTAGCAATACTCGCGGCCGAGCTTACCGACATGCCCACGAGGCTCGATTTTGCCGGCGCAGCCAGGCAAATTGCTCCTGCCTCCCATTGCGGGAGCACAAGGGGCGATGGAGTCGGTAATGGGATATTTATCCCCCCGGGTGCAGGGCAGGAGCCTTGGCCGGCCGGTCTGCTGGCGGCTCTTAGGACGGGCGCCCGCGCCGCGGAGGAAATCGCTCCTAGCAGGGCTCGCGCGGAGGCCAGCTGGCGTTGCGCGGAAGTCGCCGCATTCCTCGGATTCGTTTCCCCCCTCCGCTCGGCGCACTCCTTCGGTTTTGCTCCGCGGCCCGCGGCTTCCGGTCACTCGCGCTCGCCCCGCGAGTCGCGCTGATGCAATCCCGCGGGAATTAATGCGCGCGAGCTCGAGTTGCGTATCGCAGGAAAGCGGATGCTGCGCGAGATTCGCCGGCCTCTCCTTGCGCGCCGCCTACTCCAATTGATTCCGTCCCGTCGGTAAGGCAGTTTAATCTTGCGTGTGTACGTGGTGCAAGGGCCCCTAGAGGTGCTTACGCACTTGCGCAGCCCGAGCGCTAATGAAAATGGATTCAGAGGGATCATTTGCCAGGAGGGGAAGGACTTGGAAATTCTTGCCTCGCCACCTGCGTACCTTAATTTCATCAAGTCATAACTATTTCTCATAACGCCCTACAAACTATATAAATAAATTACCTCGCCGGCTAGGAGTGTTTGTCGAATAAAAATTTTTACAACCAACTATAAATTTAAGTCCTTGATTATTCATTTACAAACTCATTGATTATTTGAGAAAACCAGACAATTTGCATATATTATTGTTTAGTAAGATAGTCATTAACATATTAAAAAATTTATTCGTTGTTCAATTTAATAGACATTTTTTCTAGGAGCTAAGCCCAAGTTTCAATATTCAAATATCAAAATACTTGCAATTCTTTCGATAAAATCATGCAAAACTACGTATCTATGTCATTCTGATTTCAATATTGCAAATAATTATTTTTGTCTTTAATATTATTATACATAAGATATAAGATAATTTAACTTATTCAAAACCTGCTTCGATAGTTGTAGTCTTTAGTCGATTACTGTAATAAAATTATAAAATATGTTCATTTTTATGAAGAGCAAAGAAAGTGTCAGGAAAGCTGTGGGAGGAGGAGATAAGACTAATAAGCTTACAGAAATTTCGAGCAAGGAATCTCGAAGATTTCAAACTGCTTTTCGATGTTCACCATAACTTTCAAGCAGTTGTTTGGAGAGAGGGTTCCGATGATTATAATCTTAAAATTTACCTTGATCAGTTCTACTTTGATCTTTATGAGATGTCATAAATTTAATAAATCATATCTTGTCAGTGTGACCGTAAAAACGTAATTCTACCAAAAACAAAATCATTGAGTGAGTTATGACACGCGTTTAATTAAAAACTGTATAGTCAAATGTTACAAGCACAGTATACAGTATAATAATCGGTAACGACTATGCCAACAAGCTCGTTTTATTTGTATAGTTATAACCACATATACCACAGAATAGTTTGTTCAATCTAAATAGAATATACTCGTATAGTTTTATTATAAGTAAATTTCATTAATGACCCACTTGACAGAGTAAGCAATTAAAAATGATGTTGATAGAAGGCATATAGGTAATACTCTCTTCATGCAGTAAAGTTGACGTGATTGACATAAATAGAAATTCCACCTATTTCATTTTGGTAAACTGAGTATATAGGAGACAGAGATGTGCAGTAATCTGGCACGGACATTCCCATTTGTAATAATGAAATCTAATAAAAATAAATATTTTATTTAAAATATAAGTATAGTTCTGTTTGTGTTTTTAAGTCAACTGATGAACCTTTATTATTGTTGATTCAACACTATTCGCGCACTGAGATGAGTAATGCTCACTGAATTTTCTCTTGATTAAATTGAAACTAAAGTAACTGCTGTTCAATAAAATGCATGATTAATAATATACTAATAAAATAGTAAATTATTATGAAAATAAAAGTTGAATTATTATTTGTTAATTTTTTGATTAAATTAAACAGTCGAATTAATATTTTTTCATATATTAAGAAATATTGAGATATAAAAAAGTACAATTTATTATAATAATGATGAAAAAAGTCATATTTGACATAAAAACTCATAAATCCATTAATGAATACTACACTCGTCATCTGACAATCTCTTGAGGTTCATATTGAAAAAATATTCCACTCGAAGAGCTAACGTAGCCCTATTGCAACCTCTTATCCGTGGTCTCCACCCCTGATTTGCGACTCTTGAAACAACTGCAGTAAATACTCGTAGTGTTGCGATTGAACGGCACAAATACCGAATGAAAAATGATATTACTGTACAATTAGCAGTAAATATCATGAAGAATAAAAATGCCGCAGTGCCATCTCTTTAATTACACCCACAACAATAAAATATTTAAAATTGTTTTTCTACAAATGCAGACTTAAACGATCCGCTGGATATTTAAACTCGTTCGCGTGTACGGGAGAAATTCCTCCGCGTAGTGAACTTAAAAGCGTACCAGCGGTCTCGCGAAAAAGCGCCGATCGTTAAAATGCGGAGGCTCCGAAAACGTGCGCGCATAATGGAAATCGCGCGCCGCCGGTTTTTATCAGAACGTTATAAAGCCCGAGACTCGTTCGCGTAAACTGTCGCGCGCACTAGCGCCGACGTCGAGGGGAGTCGTAAAAATCGGGACGACTTTTACTGCACCTTTCGCGCGCATTAAAGCCTGAGTAACGGCCGAAGGGATACATAACAAAGGTGCACATGTGATTCCCATGTGTTTTGAATAGGTGTTTCGTTTAATAATTGACTGAATTTCAGATATCGGCGATCGCCCTCGCTCCTGCCATTTGTTTTTCTCCCATTGACTCTCGGTATACACGGTGCGAATGGGCCCCGCGTGTAATCAACCTATACGAGATTTTAAATCGGAGGTGGGTAGACGCAGGTAATACCAGCGCGCCGTATAACAAGTAGACGGATAATTATGCTTTAACCTATCTTTATTAGCGTCTCCTAGAATATATCAAAGGGATAATTAATACGTCACTATTCTGGAATATGGGGCAGAAAGTTTTGCTATAACCGACCGCGCTAACAAGGCTTTCAAATTGTTTGTGCATTGATTGCGATTATTATAAATTTCCAATTGAATTAGCTGGTCATCGCGTGTATAATAAACGAAAACAAGTCTCAGTTTGTCACAAGAATCATTTGAGAATAGTCGGCGGAATGAGCTCAATGTTATTGTATGCAAACTTGTAAATGAATTCAATATAGAGGAATAAAAAAATTGGGAAATATAATCAACTGCAGTCGGCGTCCACGAAGGAAACCTTGAAGCTTCAGTGCAGATTTCTAGCAGGAGAAAACCTTATTGTTCTTGGTTTAGTGAGAAGTAAACGTTAACGGCAGCCGTACATTAAGTGTCAATTTTACGTCGGTCCGAAAGAAATGGTTGCGTAAGCTGCGAGGGACTGTCATTGACAAGCGCGCGAGCCGAGGCTGCGCGAAGGATGGTTTTTTCATTTGCCGAGCCGCTCGCACACAGCCGTACAGGAGTAAAAGTTTACAGCGCGGTCGAGCGCACAAGTTGTTCGGGGAAGAAATCGAACGGTTGCACCGATTCCCTTTGCCGAGCGGCAGCTTTACGAGAATATTTCATGCATATTGATGGGGTTTTTCGGCAAAGCGGCCATTCCGCGCGTACATCGGTGGCCGCCGACTAATTGCCCGCTCCGCAAAGGCGCGACAAGTGTCGGTGCGCGCGGCGCTGCGGGCGTCTGGCGGGCGGCGGCCCCCGAGGACGCCCGAGCCGACGAGGCTTTTATGGAAATATTCGCGCGGGCTCTTTCGGGAGGAAAAGCCGCCTGGCTGGGCTTTTTCCGTATAAAGGCGCGGATAACGGCGGCAGACGGCGGGCAATCCGGGCGGCGGCGGCTCCTCCGGCGCATAAATCTCCATTGGCTCGCGGTGACAAAGCCGGGCCGCGGGGCGAGGGCGCCGTGGGCGGGGGAAGGAAAGCGCCGGGCCGTCTGTGGAAAGCGCCGGCGTAACTCGCACGTGGCCGGTCACGCGATCCCGCCCGCCGGAGAATAGACCCGCCATTTATCCCGCCGCGCCGTCGCGTGATCTCCCGGATTGCTTTATCGTACCTGGGCCGATTACCCGTCGGCTGGCGGTTGCTCCGCGCGAATAATTGCCGCTCGCCTCTGCCCGCGCGCCTCGATCCGGCGCGTTACCCAATAGTTACCTGATTTCGAGGAAAAGCGCGCGCAACGCGAGCGCTACATGACATCTGCATACGTGCCGAGGCCGACTGACATTGAAGAGTGCAAGCAAGCAGGTCCTATGTACCTATGCGTTTTATGACCAAGCTTTATTATGCCCTCGTACTAAACTGCAGAGGCCTGAGTCAGACACGCGTTAGTCCCTCGTTGACCATCTCGACGACAACATACGTGGCAGTTAACAGTTTATATTCTTATCATTATGAACCGCTAAACACGATACGTCTCGCTCTATGCTTATTGCGTGGAAAGCTTTTCTAAGAGAATTTTAACGTTTTTTTCTTTCCAGTCCCGTCATTTTTATCGCAATTTTCAGTTGACGTTTACTCAAGCTAGTTTATACCAGCTAATGCAGGAAATAATAGTCTAGGATCTAATAAGAGTTTATGCGCTATAACGTATCGGTGCGAGAACATACTGTCTGCACGCGTAATTCGGTGCGTAAATTATACCATTAATCGAAGTCGACTTGTTGGCATTACGCACGCATGGAATTTCTCGGTTCTGTACATTTTGTGAAAAAAAGTAAGCAAGTCGGGAAGTGGATACGCATTTAAATAGATAAGCCGGTACGTGTCTTGCAGTAGTAACAGGCAATCGCGAAAAAGAAACGCCCCCTGAGAGTATATACATGCCGGTATTATCTTTCTTCCGCAGACAGGACAAGCGCGGCTCGTACTTTTACGTCGCTAGACGAATCATCCCGGGCGATCGAGCGCGCGCTCGAAAAAAAGACTCACCGCGAGCTGTTGTCTCGGTACACGCGCACCTCGGGGCGCGCGAGCGAACCTTCGGAGCGGGACGCGGGAGAAGGAAGACGTCGGGGGGCGGCCGATCGGCAAGAATAGACGCGGAATTCGAGAAATCTAATTTAGCGTCGCGCGGCTACGGAGCCCCCGGATGAAATAAAAGGAGCGGAGAGGCCGGGCGGTCGGGCGGCTCGCGGGACGTCCCCGGCCCCTTGCGCCTCGCCCTTTGTCCCGGCTTTATTTTTCTCCCGCCTTTTAATGGGGCGCGGGCCTTTCATGCATAAATTATATCGCGGCGGGCGGGAGGCGCGTATACGTCCCGGGGAGATTAAATTTTCCGAAGGACGTTTTGTGATTCGCCCGGTTCGCCCGGCCTCCTCGGGCTTTCCCGCGAGCCGGGCTAACGCGCCGCACTTTTCCGCCCGCTTTGTCTCGCCCCGGGAAATTAACCCGCCGGCTAACGCCTTTGGACCTTGTAGACGGGAGCCCCGCGCTCTCGCCCCGAGGGCCGGCTCCTTCGCCCCCGAGTTTACGGGCCCGCCGCAATACCCCCGGGGTTTATTTACAAACTCGCGGGCATTGTCGGCCGCCCGCCGTTTCCTCTTTCTCTATGCAAATCCCCCCAGATGGGGGCGATAATTATTCGGCTTTGCGGTTCCCGCACCTTTCCAAAGGCCGCGCGCGCGCGCGGCGCCCGAGCAGCATCCAGGCCGCCCCCGCCCGACTGGACCGCCTTGGCGTGGCTCCGAGGGCCGCGGGCCTGCCTCGCGGGTGAGCCCTCGACTCGAACGGCCGCGGCGAATCAATCGAGCCGGCCACTCGTCGATTCCCGCGGAAGTGGGCCGAGCCCAGCTGCGCAATCGGCCGCGCGTGCGTCGAACAATCGCCGCGCGCGCCCAGAAAATTGCACCTCTTTCCCGCTAGATTGCCGCGCTTCCTTTCCCGCCCGGGCCCCGCCTCCCCTGGCTGTCCGCCGGAGGAAAAGTCAGGGCGCTTTCTCGATCGATCGGTCGACCGATCGCTGGCCGCCCCGTGAAATTGGACGGCCGGGGGCCACCTGCGAGCGGACGCCGGGGGCAGGCGGACGCGGGCATTAATAACGCTAACGACTTAATGGCGGGAGCGTCAACTGCGCGGCCCAAGCCCTCACCTCCGGCCCTGGGACCCGCGCCTACAAAGACATTGCACTTGTCCCGTTCCTTATGCTCGCGGACAAGAAAGCCATTGTTGGCCGAGCGCCGGTTGCGCAGCCCGCGGCGGCAGCCTCGAGGGCACCTCGCCCGATGAATTTTTAATGACCGCTCCGAGAAAAAATACAAGCGCCCCCGTCATATTTACCCAGTCTTCATGTTTGTTCGCGGAATCCAAATAAACAATACAGTAAAAGTTATCACTGGTCGGTGACAACCGTGTGAAAATCCGTATAAGCCTTTGTGTCACTAGAGAAATTTCTTTCGAATTGATATTACGTCCTATTGAGAATGTAATAAGTAACTTTGCGGGCGAAACAGAAGAATCGCGAAAGGGAATCCCAATTTTCTTTTTAGTGTCATTAACGGCATGCATTTATAGGGTTTCGAGGACGCATTCCTAACTTAGCACATCTGTCACGATCAAATTCCTAACAATTTATCCTAAATTTATGCTAAAAATAAAAATGATTGTAAATAATTAAAAATACATTTTAGATTTCATAAGTCTGCTATTGTGCTCCGCAAAAATACTGTATACATTGTCAATACTGCCTGAATTATTCTTCAATGAAAAAGAAGAAGAAGAAGAAAAAAAGAAGAATGAATATAAACAGCGAAAGGGGCAAATGAATTATTTCACGATTAATTAGTGGAAATACTCCGCAGCATTAAGAGATAACTCAATAAAATTTTTTCTTACTCGCGCTTTTTATGAGAGTTTAAAAATTGCTAAATTGGCACTGAAACGCATCGAATAACGATAAACCAAAGATAAAGATTCGTCAAAAGCTGAGAGAAAAGGCATTATATCCGGACAATTAAACGCACTTTTTGCCTTAGCCGTGGCACCCCGAGCCACGCGATAAAACTGCCAAGGTGAGCCGGGAGGCGCACAAATCCCTATAGAAGCTCCTCCAAACTGACTTTTTATCTCGTCGCTCTCGAAAAGAAGTCATGCGCGGAGGATTGATAAGAGCGGCTAACGGGCTCTTATGAAGCGGCAGGTCATTGGTCCGCCGGGTCCGCGGCTCGTTAAACCCAATTAGAATGCGCGCGGGGAGGTCATGCGCCCGGCACTCCAACGTCCGTTATTAAATCAATCCCGCTGCCCTCGACAATCCTTTCTCCCGGGATCGAAGGCCGCGGCGTTGCCAGGGCCGCCCCCGCGCTAATAAAGAAATCCCAACTAGGCGCGCCCTCGTTACAGGCCGCCGGAAGCGGCGCACGCGAGCCGACCTCTCTCCTGAATTAAGCCCGCCGCCGCCGCTGCCCGGGGGGATAAACGTGAATTCGGCTTTATCGATTCAATGAGCGCCCGGTGCGCTCGTCCGTCTCTCGGGCCTCGGAGGCTGCGAGTCGACCGGCCGGTCGACGGGCCCTCGCGTGACGCCCGGCATTTGGGCGCTCCATTGTGTGCCGGCTGCGCCGCGCCGGGACGATTTTTTAACGACAAGTAGATTGGGGCTCGGCCTCGCCGCCCCCACCTCCGCCCCACCTCCCCCCCCCCCTCTACCCGCCGCGCGCTTCTTTCCTCCCATCGCTGCAGCCTGCGTGCGACTCTGCACTCGCATTGTGAACGGCCCATTTATCCGGCGATTTATCTCTATTTCCAAAGATTTATGCCTGCCGCTCGGTTATTAATGACACTCGATGCACATCGCCGCCTTATCGTAGCATCTTCCATGTAATGTTTACTCAAACAGTCTATAATGAGAACTTAAATTATACCCAAATGAGATACACTGCACTTGCTGTATTATTTTCGATGAAATAAAAACTCTTGTCGAATTTTGGACGCTAGTGTACGAGATTAATAATCACCAAAAGAGTTAGATTTGTATGAAAAAAGTCGCAAACGCTTAGCATTTCCATGTAATGTGAGGGCGGAGTAGACAATGAAGCAGACCGTTGGAAAGTATTCGGTTGGACCGCCCGGAAATCGACCGCCGCGCCCACGGCACGTTTACAAATCAACGAGGCGGTGCACTTGGCCGCGCAAATCGCACGCCACCCTCATCAATTAAATATCTCGCCGCGGCCAGAAAGTGCACGCACGCTGCAACCGACAGCGGCGTCGAAAACCCAGCAAGCACAATCAGGGGGAATCGAGAGGCTATTACCGCGGACTCGCCAAAATGAATCCTTAATCAAGGCCGATCGGCCCCCGAACGCCAGGCTCGTTATCGCGATAAAACTTCCAAGCCAATATGGCCGGGGCCAATTAGCCCCTCCGAATAAAGGACCCTCGGAAAACAATAGGGCGCCCGATAATTTCCACCGGAAAAAAGCCGAGGGCTGGCTAATTGATTCGCGGGCCGCGCGGCGCGCCCTCGAGCCTCCATCGCAGGCATCGCCTCGACCCGCGGACGGCCACTGGCAAGATATAAAGCCGCTCTGATAAGCCCACTAGTCACGCTCCCGGGAAATCCTGCTTTTCCAAGGGCCGCCGCCTTTGAAGCCCGGGCATTTTCCGGCCACCACGCGCCGCGGACCTTTTTTCCGACGGCGTGCCCACTCTTCCGTCGACTCTCGAGCGTAGATGCTTTGTTGACCGATCCGACAGCGGGCCATTCCTGTTTTCTTATCCGAAGGGGCCGATTTGACAGGAAATCCAGCCGAGCGAGTGATCGATGCACTCGTGGCATTTTAACGGGTTCAAATATTTTCTTTGCCGCGGCCTTTTCCCGCGGCATCTTTCACTTGTTTCTCGGAGAAAATATATTGCTTATTATTCGACATTTGTCTATGCGTTATTGTTTGAATCTTTGAAGAAAGTCGCGCATTGTAATAGAGAATCGAACGCACGTATAATATGCGCCGCAACGCGGCGGTGAGTAATAGTTTAGTGGAATTGCATTTTACTTATCAACAATTGTCAGGGCATAAATCTTGGAAGTGTTATTGCAGAGAAAAGATCATTGTGAGCGGAAAGGCTCTGGGGCCGCTTGCATAATTGGCCATTTGTGTATTTGCAGCTTCCTCTAGAGCTTCCTCTTGCATCACGGCCAATGGGGCGGAGTCGCATTGGGACCGCGGGTACATTGCCAGCCAATGAGCACACCTCTTCCTTGGCTTTTTCCCCGCGCGGCCACTAACCAGGTTTTTAACCGCTCTGTCCTTTCGGAATCGGCACTCTGCGGGGGATCCGGGCGAAGCCGCCCGTGAAACAGGGCACGAAGCGGCCGCTCATTTCCGTCGTCTGCCACTCGAACCGGAGGAATTGGATTTTTCAGGATTATACGAGGGGCGAAATGAAATTATAAATCAATCAGTTGGCCGGTGGCTTCCTCCGCCCCGGCACTGTCGAGCGGCATTAGCCGCGCGCGCTCGCGTCTCGGGAGGGAACGTCTTTTAGCGCAGCCTCGCATTATGATCTCGCGAGCTCCGCGGCTTGTAACTCGGCTGGAAGCTGCGACGACGTCGGGCGGCCCCGCCTCTGATGAAATACGTGCCTGCTACGGCGCGCCCTCGTCTCGCCCGGTCTCTATTGAAACCCGCGCAGGAAAGGACAGCGGAGGCGGTACAAGTACATCTTGAAAAACTGAGACGCAACCCGTCAGTTAGGGCTGTGGATGTAACGTTAAACCATGTCCATTCGCAGAGCTGCAGTAGCTCGGAAACGTGCGCGGTTATCTCGGCTTTGAATTCGTTTTGCTCCCCAATGCCGACGCTCCGTCTTTCAATGCCCAGCCTCCGCGAGGTGGATTTCAATTAGATGTAGACGCAATTGGAAAGTTTATTCAAATCGACTTTTTTAATAACACCGCGGACGCGCTTCGGCCGCCGCCGAATATCACCCCAGCGATAGAGGAAACACCGGGCTTCCTGAACCAGTTTACGCTGGAAATGCAGATGTCCCGGAAATTCTATTCATGACATTTAAAACTATGCGGAATCTCCCGGATTATTTTGCGGTCAAACGCCGACAGCTCACGGCTGCGCGGAGGCTTTGAAAAACGAGGCGAGTCTCACCCGACGGAGGCCCAGAGGAAGCTTTCAAATGCAAAGACTCACGAGCCCCGCGGCAATGGGTCCGGGGTGTCGCGCTGAATTAGGATGACGTCGCCCGTTAAATGCGGACTCGCGAAACGATTAATGACTTCGCGAAGTCGCTCGAGGGTGGGGGCCCCGGCCCGCCTTAATGATCTTGTTGACTGAGCATTCGCACATATATATTCGAGCTTAATAATACTGCACTCCCTTCGACCAACTCGTCCGTTAATAAATCGATCGATGAAATTCGTGCCTGGTTGATTCGAATAATGTTACGCGTTTATCAAAGGATACAGCATCATTAAAACCATCGTTTCGAGCTAATTATTGACTGTATAAAAATACCTTTGCAATCTTCATTAACATTTTTAGTAATTGAATTCAGTAAAGCGTGCTGCAAACGACATCATTTAAATTCTTATGAGGTACAGCTATAAATGTGTAGAAATCATTTTATATTATCGTCATTAATCAAAAATTTACTAAAAATATAATCGTTCACTAAAATAGAAAAACACAAACATTTTCCTACAAAATCTAATGTTGTCACCTACATTGACATGAATATCAGTTTACTTAAAAAATTCTGCAATGCTTCCATGCGATGCTCATTCAAAACAGAAGCTATACTAACATTTAACCAGCTGTAAAGTGCTACTCGAACTCACAGTCTCACACTTAGTCGTACATCAACTTGAAAGACGATATGATTGACCATCGAACTTGTAGACCATCGACCTAGTAAGAGCACACATTCACGTGCTTGATCGACCTGCATATCTTTGGAGAAACTGGAGTACATAAGTCTACAAAGTCGTGCAAGTACATAAATAAAACCTTCTTCTAACTTACTGTCTCAGCGTACTAGAAGCTACAACGTTTTCTATTCGGCTTCCTAGTCATCTGACACTGTCTGATATCCTGAAATTCACAATGACTGCTGTCCCCAAGAGTATATGCATGTACTCTAAGGCTTAGGAGTCATTCGATAAGATAAAGAAGCTGTTCCACTCCTTACCTTACATTAGCCCACGCTTGTATGCCACCTCCAACTTACAGACCCATTACAACAACGTGGGTGTTGAACCATTAACCTCTATCAACATAAAGCAAAGCATGATAACCTTTTTTTGAACGAAATTTTCGAAAATAAAGAAAAGATATCACTTCAACTAGAGAAAGTGTTTGACATTAATCTGACTCTTAACAAAAAGTATGCTTCTTTTAGCAATTGAGTATTTCGTACCCTAAACTGATATTAGACAGAAATAAAAAATTATACAATTCATATCTTATAATATATTTTCATTATTTTATTACAATTATTTGATTCATCTATCAAAAATCAAATCAAATCCATGAAATTTCATATCATTGTACTTCAGTACAAATTTTACACAGATATGTTTACATTATTTGCAACTGTAATATACTGACAATATTTTATTAATCGTTTCAACAACGTACGATTAATAATCCTTCTGTATCATTCAACAAAATAATGCGCAGCAACTATTTTTTATATAAATGAAATAATCGGGAGTTGCGACCGACATAATTTCATGGCTGAATGAATTTTGAAAATTGGATACTAAAATAGAGCAAAGAAAACCGCAATCCCACAGAAACTTAGTACTCTCCATTCCACCAGAGTCAACGAAAGTAAAAGGTACGCGAGCTTCCTTTCATTTCACCTTGAAGGTCGTCGGCAGAGCGGTGAAAAAGCGCGACGAGTTCGCGTGAGCGCGCGAACGACTGTTTAACGCCTGGCAAGCACGACGATCTTTGATCTCCCCAAGGCCGGACAATGCGCTCCAGCCTCGCGCGCTTTTGCACACCGAGTCGACCGTCCGCCCGCCGTTAATTAACTTCACGGAAATAAGGTCGCAGAAAGCTGGCCTTTGAGGACGAAATGCGCGGCAAACTGCAGATGCCACAAACAGTCTGAAGCTGTCCCAAGATACTCTAGTACTTTAACACTCAATTTTTCTATGATTTTAGTCACTTCATGACAATTGGTGCTTGTTATCGTCAATTGTTTACTTTTTAATAATAGTTTCACGAAAATTATAATTTAAAAGTGTAAAATTATAAAACTAACTATATAACTAATTAATTTTCACATATTACATTTGTTTGTATTTTATTTATTCCATATTTTTAACCTTTGGAGCATGATAAATTGAAACTATGAGATCACTTCTAAAAACAATTCTTTAAAGGATACAAATGACCTTCATGATCTTACGGTATCAGAACTATTATCATTTCCTGGCTTTACTTTACATCTAAGTATCATCATACGTTGTATTCACACCTAGTTATTCACAATATATCGCCAACTGCTTAATTACTGTTTACATATTAATTTTTAATTTGAAAACGTTAAAATTTTAAATATTAAAACTGAAGATATTAATACTTAATAATCTCTTAAGCGATAGAAAAGTAAAGCACGTTCATCAAATTATTTTTTATTTCCATTTATTTGCTTTATAAGCTAGTTACAATTTACAGTATACTCGTATTTTCTACAAGAGAATTTAAACCTTTTAACAGCATTCGTCTTTTGTCATTCCAAACTTGGTATTACTATATCGCATGAGAAGCCATTTTGAATTCTTTGGCATCAACATTGCGGATCTTAAGTGAAATTAATGTGGTTTACTGTATTGTTTTTTAAACTGGTTTTATGAAAGTAAAACTTCAGAATCTACTACATCATGTACCTTAATGATTATCAAAAAAATACTTGTTTCGGTTATAATTAGAGATTTTATTTTTTACTCTTTTACACGTAATTAATATCAATACATAATTCAATACACAATTAATATTAATAAATTACATTCGCAAACTTACATTTGACATTTTGAATTAATTTTGAAAAACTTAAAATTTTTAATTAAATGTAATTTTCAAAATTAATTCAATTGTCTGTATGTAGCTTAAATTGTATTATAATACTGTAATATACTGTATAATTTTATATCATACTTTTATGTTATCGATGCTTATAAACTAAATTATTAATATTCTCTTATAATTTTCTTATTTTAGCTATTATAATTAAATAATTAAATCACTTTTAAAAAAATAATTTAATTACTTATTACATCAGCTTTGTCAAATTCATTTGTTGGAACTGAGTTACTTTTACTTCGATTTCTGCTCACTCGAACAGGTTTTGTTGCCGTTCTAAAATTAATGACAAATTTCACTTCTCGAACAAACGCTTGCCAAAGAGTAATTTTTTCATCGATTGCAACTTTTCGGATGTTCCAAAGAAATTCAAAAATACCTATAATAGTAGATATTACACATCCGAAAGTTAAAACAAGAAAAACACCAGCTACGTGTGGCATACCAAGTTCATTTGAGTTTGTTGGTTCATCTACATCTTCTGTACACTTACCACCACCCATTTCTTTCCACCACTTTTGTTTCAGTTGTTGGAGTTCTCCTTTTTCTTGAAGGTGAAGTATAGCAGCACTTATCATTGTCCGATAGGGAGAATTTTTTGGCATTGCAATACCATAACCTTTAGCATCTAGTAATGAACCAACCATTTGCAATTCACAATGCCTTTCGATTTGATATTCAACTGAAGTTGATTCCATGAAAAATGCATATTTTCTTTTGCCTTTTATCACTCGATCGACTCCTTCGTCATTACTCTTAGTAAATACAGATGGTTTAGCATCAAACATTGTGTTAAAAATACGCTGATATAGTGATGTATTAGAGTTTTTGAAAAAGGAGTACGTTGAAGCATCTTTCACTGCACCATAGGAAATTCTGGTTTGTTTAGCAAGCCCCTCTATATCACTTATCGTGTCTTCCATTTTGACTGCTGTAAGAAAAGCAGCAAGGTTAGCAGTGTAACTTGAAACCATAATTAATACAAAAAACCACCACATCCCTGCCACCATACGAATAGATGGAGCTCTTGGCAAGATATCACATCCCTGTTGCATAAGTGAACCCATTGTCAACCACATAGAATTCATTAATGTGAAATTATTTTCAAGCTCTTCGGGTTCCGTATCACATGGATGAGGATTTACCCACTCACCTGGTGCAACTCTAGCTTGAAAGAAAAGCATAAGTGATACTATCAAATAAGCGGTTGCCGTATACATCCAAACTTCCGTAGAAAGTGGAGACATAAAAGCAAAAAGTTTTGGAACTTCTTTCTCTGCCTTACTAAAAAGTATTGTTATTCCTAGGTTCATAAAAGGAGCTGTAAAATCTACAGCACTTTGCCTTTCTGATGTTATGGTCAAGTCGCATATAGCAAAATCTGCTTTGAGCTCCAATAATTGTTTGATAAGACCATTCCATTGGCGCGTTTGAGGATTTAAAGAACCATAATTTCCATCTTGAACAATTTCAAATTCACATCTTATAGCCAACACTTGTTCAATTGCTTGTATAAGGTCTATACAATATCCTTCATATTTTTTATCTCCTATACTTCTTCCCCTTAAATCATCTTCAACTACCATAACATAAGGAGGACCCACTCGTGTAACGACTTTGAAAATTTTATTTTTTATAGCTGATGTTAAAGTTGAGTTAATTTCTTTTTCGTTATTATTTATTGACAAGTCTCCATCTTTCCATTGCCCGACTTTTGCAGTTCGTCCAGCTTGAATATTAAGAATGTCAAATTCAAATTGACGTTCTCCATTTTTATTAAATATCATTTCACCAGTCTTCTTTCCAACTTTAGTTTTCTCAATAAAAGCTTTCGAAATATTCAATCCTACTTTATACTTATCGTTTCCGTTACACACTAATTTCATCGGTTTAAAGATTACTTCGGCATATTCAGTATCTTTATACAAATTACTCAAAGTGTCATAAAATGCGAATACAGAATCGTATAACAAAGCTGCTTCAAGCTCCGTCGGGGTTAATTCATTTTTGAGAAAATGAAATTGAGTAATATTAGCAACTGAATCTTTGGAAATACTATTTGCGACATCAACTGTGGAAGCATCTAGGTTAATAATTAAACACATGAAGTAATCACTCATGAGACCCATTTTATTCATCGTTTGAAGAAGTTTATCTAAATTTTCGACCTCAATATCGAGTAATAAACTAAACTGTGATGATAATTTAATTTCTTTCACAAGACTTTCATAAACATCTTCACGCTCCTTTTCTGACAAAAGTTTAATCTCTGACAAAGGTTTTAACTCTCTGATGCTGATTGGAGTATCATCTCGTCCTTGATTACTCATTGCTTCTTGAACTCGCGCAAGTGCAGCTCTAGTTTGGTAAACAATTGTGTATGAACTCCAGCTCATGTGCTTTATAGCTTTAGCGATTGCTTTTTCATACATTTTTGTACTTGGATATACGTTTATACTCTTTAAAGGTCCATCTTCACTTTTATCCCGAAAACTGTATTCTATGTGAGGTATGTTGAATCGTGAAGCTATATTTGCAACAACATTGCGAGTCATATCATATTTTGGTCCAAATATTGCAGCCACTCCTTCCTTCAACAATTCGCAAGTAACTAAGCCTGTTTCAAAACTTTCTTTTTCGACGTTTCTCTTGATAATGCTTTTTAAATTAAAAAAATTATTTTGCTCATTATTTAAGTCTTTTAATGCTTGATCAAATGCTTCTTCTAAATGCTCATCGCCTTCATGAAAAATTGCACCTATATTTATATTTTCTACCGAAGCTTCTGATAAATTTATAAAAACTAGGTATAGTACTATTAATAACTGCCTTCTCGTCATTTTCTTTATTGAGATCTAAGATTTTTAATTAGCCTTGATATTTTAATCATAACAATCTTCGAGATCTACAACATAAAAATATAAAATTTAAGAATATTTAATAAAAACTTTACCTAAAGTTATAATAAATAAAAAATATAAAATTCATAACTTTCTTTTGACAATTCCTAAATTTAAAAAAATTAAAACAAAGTAGATGTATAAATTTTAAAATTCACTTGCCAATCAATTATTGCGTGATCTTAACGATGAAAAAATTCTTACTGTACGCAATATTTAAACATGAATCTATTCTATATCAGAAAGATTTTGCCAGTGTAAAATAATGTCCAGAACATACTATTAAATATTAAAACTATCTTTTATAATAATAAAATCTTCAGCAGCAAAGATATTAATAATCAAAAATAACATTTAATAATAATAAATATCTAATGTTTCATTATTTCAACTCAAAATCAGTCTAGATTGAAAATATGTTCATTTTATTTATTATAATACTTATTGCGCATAAAATACTTGCCTTTTATGGTAAGACTGAAGAGATCTTTAAATGATCAGCTTTGAATACAATATGGTAACGAAATTGAAAGGTAAACATATTCTCATAAGTACATGCACTTTTCGTAACTTCTTTTCATTTTCACAATACACTAGTACTTACATAGTCACTACAATTGAAGAAATTCGAACACAATCACCAATTCTAACGGAATAATCAACGTCCATTCGTTAAAAGAAAGACACTCGTCTGGGAAAGCCACGCTTGCTCCGTCTCTATATTTAGAGCCGTTGCTGTCTCGCTTGTTCCACACGGAATGAACTGTCCCGACCCCTAAGCTCTGGGTTAAGCTTTTCTTCCAACGCAAGGCCATAGTTCCAGATGTCTTTAAAATAACCGAACCTAGATACTTTTTCGGAATGAAGTATTTAGCTAGCTTCAAGTTGTAGAATCTTCAGGCACTAAACGCCCGGATAGAATTTTAATCCCGCACGCTTCACGTGTTTTGGTACAATTTTTTTGTAGTTCAAATAAATCTATCTTATTTTTATTTAAGAAAATTCGAGGGATGTTTTGTTGTTAATACAACAAAGCTACTTAATTTGATTTTTAATACCTGACTTTTTTAGAAATTGTCACATTTTCTAAATATACGTTAGCACCACGAGAAGAAAATTAAACATTTGTTATGTTAATGAAAAAAAAACATTCCCTTGATATATATTTTATAAAAATGTACTTGCAACTCTACTTATAAGAATCAATTTCGTTGATACTCATTACATCATCTAGATTCAAAAGCAGTCTTTTAAATTATGGTTGAATTAAAATGACATATATGTACGTTATTCTAAATGTCAAATAATATTTATAAGTTCACGAATATTACAGACCATGAGTCCATAGTTGCAAATAAATACTTATACTTAAACTTGTAAATGTAGAGTTTATAAAGTCAGAGATTATATCGTATTAAAAAGTGACATATAAGCTTCTTATAAATTTCGCAGCATAAACAATTTTATCGGGCAGCATATACAAAAAAACGAAAAGAAAATCAAAGGAACTCTCTGCAGAATAATTCTGAAATACTTTGAAGCAGGGACAAAGCTTTGTGTGGCATAAACTCAAATTTCCTGCGAAACGTGTGCGCGGGCGCGTGGCGAAAGATAACGCGAGAGAATGAGAAAGAGGGGGACAAAAGCGTGCGTGAACGTTTTTGACGGAGCGAAATCCAGTCGCTAACTGATTCGGCACTTTTTTTGTTTTCAGCAGTGCCTAGCAGATTTGAGGGAAGCACTGAAGTCACGGATGTACGCAACGTTGGCCGATTAAGGTAACGGAAGTAGGAGAGTGTATCATAGAATCCATTCAAAATTAGGATGATTCATGAGCATTTGAATGGATCGGTGATTGTTGGAAATTCTCTATGTATCTGGTTCACAACCCGCATTTTAGAAATGCGTACAAGACATTGTTGCGAACAGTTGTTTTATAGTGAACATAGTACTTTCCTTAAATGTATAAACGGTAAATTATGTATTAATTATAAAACATTATCATTTATGAATTTATGGATGCTATTTCCATAATAGATTGATAGCCAAGAAAGGAAACTGGAATTTTATAACGTGCTTTTACTTATCTATATATAATATTTGTACTTGATTATGCATACTTAAATTGACTTTTTTTAAATAGAAATACTTTTTATAATGTTATTTAAAAATTTAAACACTCTACAACAATTCGAAAAACAATCAGTTAATAAATAAATTTATTCAGAAAAGAAATAAATATTTTTAATGTTTTGTTTTTATCCATAACATTATGGGTACTAATTGACACGGGAAATAAGTAATATATTACTATAGTATAGACTTGCCAATACACCCACAATAAAAATACCATTTTCTGGGGATTCAATAAAAACATTTTTGATAGCAAAAAAAGAATTGTAAGAATTTGAGAAAAGTTTTAAATAAAATTTTAACTTTGTACATGTATTTAAGGGGCAAAGTTCGATTTAATGTAAACACCTATAGTTTTAATGATGGTGATGATTCGACCACTCCATTATGCCCCTAAAAGCTGCTAGGTGGACTCAAAGAAAAGAGAATATAATAAAGTGGTCCCTTAGAAAAAAGAATAAATGCGTCAATCGACTTAGCTTGTATTCGGTTGAAAAACTCGGGGCGTAAAACCTAAAGAATTCATCCAACGCTTTTACACGCCGCGTCGCAAAGAAGGAAAAGTATATAGCGACGACCGCGCACGAGTATAATCTTTAATGGATTTTTTTTCTGATGGCAGGGCGCACAAAGTACACGGGAAGCCAGGAGGGCGTTAAGAGGGAGGCAGCCCTCGAGAAAGAGAAGCGGCAGGGAAAAATGAGCCTCGCCCGAGTGTCTGCTGCGCGAGACGCGCCGAGTGCAAAGTGAACGCGCCGCGGCGAGGTAAAGATGCTGCCGCCGATCATCAACAACATAAACAGCGAGATCCTGACTCTGTACACGAGCCCGAACGGCAATGAGGGCGGCGCCGGAACAGGCGGGGCCGCCCCCAGCCGACCCACCCGAGGCCGCTACGCCGAGATCGGAGTGAGAAGGTGAGTTTCCCCTTTCGCATTTAGCTCCTTTATGCTTTATTTGCCTATTGTTTTCTTTTATATTATTATTCATATAGTCGCACACCGGCCTGAGAGCACTTTAAACGAAAGTAGAACTGTTATGAGCGCGCGAGTCCGGTGATACTAATCTTTAATCGAGTACAACCAACGCTATGTTAGTCGAGGAAAACATAAGTATTGAGGTTAAGGTTTGCAAAGAAAATAGTTTTGCTATAATTGCATAGTTTACTGAAATTGCATTTACATTATGTGCTTGCGAGGTATTTGTGAAATTATTTTTAAAAGATTCACGCAGCTTGGAGGTTATTTCTCTGATCTGTCTTCTTTTTTTGGTTTATAAAACATCAAAACTCCTTTGAAAAATTCACAAACTATCATATTTGGTTACTATGATTATTAATAAATAATAATCTTATCATCTTGCTAGCTATCAGTTCTTGTATAGATGATGTACTAACGTACAGGCTGTATATCAAATATTGATATCATATTTCAAAAACTTTTCGTCTTTAAATTGTAATTCAATGCGGTTTATTCGTTGAGGAATACCGCACTCGAATGCTCTCCCTTAATAAAATATAATGAAGCGAAGCAGAGCTATCAAAAAGGAAACGCTGCCACGGGGGAGCGGGTGGGTTGCAGGAAGGCAAGCAAGCCGAAATAACCCGGGTACGAAGACGCCCGCCGCCGGCAGGAGAAAAAAGTGCGCAGCCTCTCGAGAGGCGCTTACCGATGAATTTCATTATCCGGTTAATTTGACTGCAGGGCGCCGAGGTTGTACGCGCCGCTCGTTACGCTCGACTCCCCTGGCAGGCTGTTTAGTGGTTGGGCCGATAGGGGCCGGGGGCGATACGACCGTGCCCGATAAGAGGAGTGACTCGCCGCGACGGGGGCACGTCGGATAAGCCCTTCCTCTTCCCTCACACCTGGCCGCCCCCGCGAGATATCTCTGTGTAATTGATTTGTTTGCCGTGCGGATGAGTCAGGAGTCAGGCCCTCGAGGGGTTATCGCCGCGTCGAATTCGTCTTCGCTCCGCTGACCTTACCTCCGATGGGTGCGCGTTATGTATACGGGGCTAGTGTGTGTACACGGCTTTTTAGTAGGCAAGTGCGTATCAAGACGCGACAGGCGCAGGTATAATCGTTCATTGCTCTATGCGGAAGATGTATCTTTCGCATCGGCGTTACATGCGCTTACTTTTCTATCTATAACAAGATTTATGGCTCTTCCAATTAACTTTTTTGGTCTTCTTCCTACATGGTTGATAAATTTCTGTTAGAAGAAGCTATCGCCTGGGAGAGCTTATTGGATTACTTACAGATTCGGTAGAGAATAAAAAAAGCTTGTTCTTAAAAGTTACTCCAGTTAAAAAGCTTGAGTAAGTTGTCTCGAGAGTTGTCTTGCTATGCCATTTTATTCTAGATTCGACTTTTCTGTTGTCTCGAGCTCTCTTATGCATTAAACTGATGAAATGTAAATGAAAGTTGCAGAGTCACTTTAATCGACTTAATCCGAACTGAACTGAAAATCAATTAGCTGAGCTGGCTTTGACAACAAATAATTGCGTTTGCCTCTAGCGAACCATGATAAATACTCGAAAGTTCAAATAAATATTGAAGTTGTGTATAGTCGCATCCGATATACATTGACACAAAAAGCCGATAAGAAAATGCAGTCTAAGTAAATAAAAAATCTCATTTAGAGATGCTGTCTGCAACATGAAATTGATAACCTTGGAACCTAAGCTTGATAAAAGTATTTGTAGAAGATAAGATAATATTTTCAACTATTTTGACGTTGCGTAAAACTTTCACACAATATTCATTCATGCGTTTATCTCTGTAAATGTTTAAATTGAACGTAGACGAACACATCACTTAAGATTCTTCAAAATTTGACAATATATCTCTAAAATCAATATTGCTAAACGTGAATTTGTTCAACGTTTGGCTTGAGAGAAGAATTATATAAACACCGCAGCATTATGTGCATTATCAGTGACAAGTACATGTCGCCATCGAGTTTTTGAAATGCACATAAGAGATTACTTAGTCGTCGTAATACGTGGTGCGGAAATCATGAATCTTCTAATGATTCAATTTATTTTCATTTGATAATTCAAAGACTAGCTGTAACAGAAGGTACATCTTTCATAATGACTCATCTTACCCGTGTGTGATAAGTGCCAGGGAGATTTGGGAGAATCCCGTGGCTTTTGGGTAAATAAGGCTGAAATCAATTCTAACAGTCGGTCAACGTGTACAGCAGTGCACCTCCACATGTGTACGTACTCGTGGCTTTAACCGGACGATAAGAATGTGTAAATGCGCCGAGCGAGATGACGCGGTCTATATAGGGGAAGTCGAATCCGCCCCGACGCTCGGCCTTGGTTATGTACACAGGCTGCAGACACGCACACATGCGCCGGCTGGTAAAAGCTGCTTAGCGCCTACTACTGCCATAAGCCTCTTAGCTCGCGATCGTTCGGGGCGAGGATAAAATTTGGCGCCTCTACCTTTTGCTCTTCCCCCGGCGGCTGCGCCTATATTTGAGACTCGGGCGCCTTGTTCCTCTTCGAGTCGAGGGGATTTTGTTAATAATAACGAAATGCCAGACGAGGCTTACAGAGACAGTCTCGATCGACGTCTGCTAATAGGGCAAAACGACACTTGATGCGTTATCTCCTTTTTTTCATATAATGTACGTTGTATATTTTAGTACAAAATGCGACAGCGTGACTAATGCTGTACTTTTTACGAGTGCTGCCAATACTAAGAAAAACCAAAAGTTATGTCCAACAGTCCAACTGGTTGTTAAGAAATTTTAGAAATTTACGCACAGTTATTTAAGCGATTAAATTGATCGAGTTAAATTATTTATGCTCAAATGTGCCTTGATATGTAGTATTATTTATTTACTATTTACTAAAAAGAATTCGTCAATTTAAAAAAAGGTGCTCGTTTACGACGCTAACATTTATCCATGTAGATGTGCGGTATAATAAACGGAAAGAATTTGATGGTCTAGCCCCGGACAGTGCGGTTAATACTCAGCATTCAATACATTTTATGCTTCGATATAAAATTTTTCCTTCGATTTTCCCTCAGCAGTAAAGATTAAACGAAATCTCCGGCTGAGGGGACACGTGGCGAATGGGATTAGCGATTAGGCGCGCGGTTTCTTACAAAACGTCTAACTTTGGCCGAGGGCCGCGGGGCGCGGCGGGCAATGAAACT
The DNA here is from genome assembly GCA_018906755.1 of Sycophaga agraensis. Classification (NCBI taxonomy): domain Eukaryota; kingdom Metazoa; phylum Arthropoda; class Insecta; order Hymenoptera; family Pteromalidae; genus Sycophaga; species Sycophaga agraensis. Next base: position 741,528 of record JACCIE010000032.1, on the reverse strand, counting down.
GCGCCCGGGGAGATAAGGGCTCGCGCGGGCATGAAAATTGTGCAAGGTCCGCTTGTTTGGCTCCTTCGCGGGCGATAAGCCTGGCGTCCGGGGCGCGCGGCTCCTCCGACCTTGGACAGTCGGGGAAATCGGGAGATTCCGAGCGATCGAGGCGAGAGCACAGCCGAGCGGAGGCAGTCGGAGGCCGAGTCCGGGGCTCCCCTCGCGCGACCGTCCGGAGGCTATGCGCGCGAGATCGACGAACCGCCTCTGCGGGCCTTTTATTATTCACGGCTGATCGGATTTGGGTGTTTATGTATCGGGTGCTCGCGCGCCTGCGGCCGACTCGCGGTTGGTTGCCTGCGCGATTTGAATATTATCGGGAGGCGCGCCGCTAGACCGGCTGGGATTGACTAGCGATTGAATTTTAATCTCCTCGCGGTCACGCCGCCGGTGCCTACACGAGTCTGCGCTGGCGCGGGCCGCGCCAATTTCACCGGCAGGCTCGCCTCGGGCCCGCCGATTACAATATCTCACTTGGCCCGCGTTTTTCCTCTTGTTTATGCCGACGTTTATGTACTTTGTCTTGGAGTGCAGGCCGATTAGAGGTAAAAAGTCTCCGGGATTAAGGAGGAGGCGCTCCGAGTCCCAAGTCAACGCGGTGCGAGCGGCCAGGTGCTCGAGGCGCGGCTGCCTCGACGCATAAGTCTCTTTGGGAAAGTCGATTAGCGCCGGGTATCGAAACCTCGAGAATTGCTCCATCGACCGATCTCACATATAGGCTCAGCTTAATCTCCCGATCTCAAATTAATTGGACGAATTTGCGCGACTCGTGTAATAAATGGCGATATATTACGTAAACAAATGGATAATGCGCATAAACACGGGTATTAATTGGCCCAGGGCAATTAGTCTAACGCGTTCAGCTATCCCCAATGAAGCATAACGTTAACAGGAATAAGGAGAGGCTCGGAGCGGAAGGGGAAAGACACTCGGGACCGCGGGCCGCGGGCCCACTTACACGTGCAAGCTACACGTATTGGAGGCAGTAGCCGCGCGCCCATGCGCCGTGTCCTCGACGGCGATTAGCCGCGTTTAGCGCGGAACAAGAGCCGCGTGACAATTAGCCGCGCAGAAGCCGCGCGCGTAGGATAGGAAGCGCCGCGGGAAAAGAGCCGCGCGCCATCGCCGGGAGGCTTTCTAGGTTATGGAGCCGCGCGGCCTTTATATTCGATCGGGGCCGCGAGCGAAGCGATTTCTCCCCACCGCGCGAATCTCTCTCTTATCTTCCGCGCCGGCGGGCGAGATCTGCTCTCTCCCGAGCCTCGCGGCTTTTTCATCTGGGAGCTGGGCTGAAGAGCAGCCGAGGGGCCGAGGGGCGAGGAATTAGCGCGGCCCCCGACGAGACTCCCTCGCGAGGGGTCGAGTGCAGCAGCCGCGGCGAGGCTCCCGGAGAAGCGAGCCCAGCCCCGCCCTCGCAGCCCAGCCACCGGAAGCCCAGTCTCGTTGCTGGCCAATCGGCCGAAGCGAGGACTCGGAAAGCGACTCGCGTTTCCGATCGGCCCGGCCAGTGCCAAGTACGCGAGGCCGAGTCTCTCCCCCAGGCCCAGGGCCCAGGGCGCCAATTGCATCCACCGTGCCCTGGAAGACTCCAGGGCGGCAGGCGGTGCGCGCACACTTGCCTTCGCTTTGGACCCGTTGAGGAGGAAGAGTCGCGGCGAGGGCGGGACGGCCTGGGAGGCGAGGGCTTCTCAGCCAGGGCCGCGCCTCTCTCGGGGCTTTTATCTGGGCGGCGGGAGCGATGGGCCGCGGCTGGCCACGTGCCGCGCGGCGCACAAAAGCCCCCGCGTTCGAGGGCCCGCCGCCCGGTCCGGCCACTTTGCGCAGGGGCTGATTAACCCAAAGCGCCCTCCCGCCCTCGTTTAAATAGGCTCGCGCGCTCCTTCGGCCCGCCCCCTCGAGCGCTTTCAGCTCCCGAGCTTTTTCCCGGCTCCACCTTTGGAGGCTGCCGCTCGCGCAGCCCTCGCCTTCGCGTCTAATGCCCTCATGACTCACTCTCAATTATAGCCGCGAGTGACTTGCGCCTATCTCGGCTAACCTGTACCGCCGCCCGTTATCGATCGATCTTCCTTCGAGCGCGCGCGCTCTATGCTCTTTCTTTCTCCGTCTGCTCCCTGCCTCTTTCTATCAAGAGGCAACTAGGAGAAAAAGGGATTTTCCTCCAACGTCTCCCAATTGGTCAGATTAATCCTTTGCTGCGTGCACTTTCCACTTGCGTAAACTTACTTTCATACTTTCCTCTCGGCAAAGAGTACGAGTATATATTATAAATAAACTGAAACGAGAGGTAACCGCGCGATACGCGTTACAAAATCTTTCAAATTTTCATTCTGGCGCGTGTCAAATCCAAATGGTAAATAGCCTCTGTAAACGCTCTCTATGTAAATGATGATGTAACCCAAATCACGTAGCTCTATTACGTTATTCTCGAGGCTTCCTTATTCCTGCGCTCTTTAAAGTCACGCGTCAACTTACCTCGACGTCTCGTTCATTGGTCTACATACTACTCCCGATAATTCCGTGATGAAACAGTTAATCGATAGGCATTCGGGGAGAGCCAAGACGACGCATAATAGGGGCAAAATGGCGCGAAACTGAAGAATCTGAATAAAGTTATTCAAGGAGGCCGCGCAGGGACAATAATATATTATAGAGCGCGAGCGCGAGCGCCAAGGTAGTATTAAGGGTAATGCGGGCGGGTATCAAGAGACGAGCCGGTAAATCACCCGGTCGAAAGCGGCGACAGTCTCTCAATTTATTCAATTCGGCGTGCAGCTATATAACGAGCCGCCCGGCGATAATAACTCTCGGCTGCTCGGAGAAAAAGCGGCGCGCGGCGCCCTCAGCGGACGCCGGCGGAATTATGCAAAGCCGGCGGGCGAGCGACTATCGGATCCGCGGCGGAATATTTCCCCCGGGCGATCCATCAAAAGACCCGGGACGGAAATAAAGCTCGGGGAGGCCGGCGGAATCAATGCGCGCGCCGCGCCGGCTAGCCGCCCCACCGAGGGCCCGGTCTAACGCAATTATTGTTATTACCGCGCGCACCGCCGCTGTAATCGAGTAGAGCCTCGGGATTGCAGGGGCCCCGGGGCTACCTGCCCTTTTTCGACTTCTCTCTCTCTCTCTCTCTCTCTCTCTCTCTCTCCCGCGTATTAGCGGCGACCTCTGCTCCGTTAGCGAGGGCGTGGCTCTTCGGTCCAGGTGTCGAGGCCGCGATTTGTCTATGGCCCGTTTTTCACGGCAACGCCTCGGCACGCGTGGGATCCGGGGAGCCACGAGGCTTGTCGGGAAGAAAGGCCCCGAGTCTCCGCCAAAGCGTTCTAATAGCATTTTATCTGGCAATAACTTGTCCGCTTTCCCGCAAGATAATGGCGAGTGTACACGAAAATCCGCTTAACCGAGGCTATAATAATTGAGGAAGCTATCCCGTGTAATCACGAGCTTCCTGTCATTTGCTCGCGTGACGCATACTTTTTCGCCTAGCTCCTCGCATCGTGTGTACGTCCATTTTTGTGCGCGCGCCACGATCTACGCTCGAATAAACATTTCAACCAACAGATTCCTGATGTCCTGAGCCGCGATCTATAAATTTATCTTGCAGCATTTTTCCTACTTACAAATCTACTTGGCCACGTGCGCGGTAATTTGATTTCGTCACGAGTATTAAATTTGAATACGTTTTAATCGTCTAATTTGGACATAAAACTTTATCCCAGATTCCCTATCTTAACGACAAACGCATCAAATTATCAGCCACGAGATATCTGCATCTCATTAGCAGGCGATCCCAAACTTGCGTCCAAATACAATCAGAGAATTATCAATGGGCCGCATCGGTGCAGCTCACGTATCCATTCCCCCGGCGGATTAATCCAAAGCGGCCTTCTTCCTTCCTCAAATGACAGGGAGATAAATTCGAGTGTGCCGCCGTGGACACACGCGTCGAAAACTCGTGGAAAAAGATCCTCCATTGGAAGGAGCGATCGTGACGTTTGCAAGCTCGTTGGCGACGTCGCGGCTTCCGTCCCCAAAAGTAGGGCCGCCCGCTGCAAAGCACACAAGCCCCGATTGAAATTCCCGGCCGGCGGACTGTCACGTGCAGGCGCGGGCGCGCGCGCGCTCGAAAGGCGGGGCTCGAGCTTTCATCTCGGCGGCCTCACCCCTCGAGGGCCGCGGGGTTATGACGCGCCTCGGATTTCGCGCCCGCGATCCTCCCGGGAGAGAATCGGGATCTTATTTACCCCGCGGCCCTTTGGGCGCGCGCGCGTACGTGCCGCGCTTTCCCCCTTTTTCCGAGGCGCCCGGGGCTCGGCCCGAGATCTCGCTCGGCGCGTCCGCGCGAGAAAGTTTTCGAGGAATCGCGCCGGCGCCCGCCCGGGAATCCGCCCGCAGATTCCCCTGTCCTTTCTGCCCGCGCGGATAATTGAACGGCCGAGTTGCCAAACCGATTTCTCCCGGTTATTACGAACCTGTCGATAAGCGCCTCGCTAATTCGGATGGCTTTCCTTCCTTCTTGCGCGCGCGCGCGCTCGCGTAATTCCTTTGAAAGTCGCGGAATCCACCTTGGATCTTTTCTACGCGTGCGCTTCATCGCCAGCCGACGCGAGCCCATGTGCAAAGTAATGTGGCCAGAAGGCACATTTACCACTGGACTTTTTTACTTTTTCACTCGGCTGCGAAATTAACTGAAATATCACGCTTATGAAACTTTTATCGCGGCAGAATAAGAATATGATAAAGTGCCTCATTCGCCTCTCGCGTTATTACCAATAAATTAGAAGCTTGGAATTTTGTATTATATACCGTCTATGTCCGAGGGTTTCCAATATCTTGCTCGCGCTGCATTTCTAAAAGAAGAAATCACACGATAGCAGACTCGGTATATTTTGGCATTATGTAAATCGTTATAGCGCAGTATGCATAATTTAAGAAAGTAAATGCTTACGAAAGCCGAAGATATTTTAATAGCGCTTGTCCGAAAAATAGGACGTGCTCCTATCACTGTCACGCGCTGTGAATATTGTGACCGGTTCACTCAAAGCGTTATTCCAACTTGATCAATGACTCGCTGATGGATACAAGAATACAAAATGCTCAAAAGGAATTGGCACGGTGGCGATCGCTTGACAATCATCCAAATTACTAATGGCCCCGATGCGTGCACGGCTCGCCGTCCAGTCGGATCGAACGCGCGGCGCCGTAAGCCGTTAGCCTGCGAAGCCGCGGAAAAGAATTGCACGGCCTCTTTTCCAGGCTGCCGGCGACAGCGAGGCAGCTTGATTTAGCGCTCGGACCTCGAGCGCGCGGCAACTTTCGTTTTTCACGAGCGCCGGCCGACCTCCGGTACTCATCCTTATCTACTGCTCGCGGAGCGCCAGACTCGAGTCGTCGGGCTGGTTATTAGCGGGCGCGGGAAACAAAGCCAGCGCGGCCTCCGCCGTCCGAGTGTCTGGCCCGCGCTCCAGCGGCTCCCTGCCGACGCTAAAAACTTTCCACCGCTCCACTGAATTGCCCTCCTCCGCGGGCTCGGATAAGCTCGGCGAGCTTTCGAAATAACTCGGGCCGCCCGCGGGCCGATCAGCCCGCGAGATAGCTCGAGCCGCGGAGGCGGGCGCCGCCCATCGATTTTCGCGTCGCGGCCACCCCGCGCGCGCCTCTTCCGCGGGCATTTCCATCGGCTTTCCGGAGATGGATCTCGCGCCGCGATCCACCGGGAGCGAAAGAGATCGGAAGAGCTCCGCGAGGATTTCTTTAAAAGTCTCGACTGGCTCGTCCCGCGGGGCGGCCCGAATCGAAGGCTCCGCGGACGGCTCGACGGGGCGCGCTGCCGCTGCCCGCGTGTCATTATGCCTAACGACGACCACTTGGCGGGGAAAAGCGTTTGATTTACGAGCGGCCGGTTAGGTGGCGGGAAGGAGACGCCGAGCGATTTTTAGAAAAGTTTTAACGGACTTTCAAATTAGCCCAACTTGTTTGCTCGCACTAGTCGAGTGGCCCATAAAAGCGGCAAACGAAAAAGTAAACGGCACCGCACCAACTTTCTTTTCCCCGGGCGTCATTAAAGTCTCCTCAAACTATCAAAAATGATCCCGATCCACGGTGTGAAAATAAAGAATCAAGCGGCCCGACCTTTCGTGCGCGAAGCTGTTTACCGGGGTTTATACAGCTACCGGAGGCGTTCGCTTTCCTCGGCCAGTGGCCCGTAAACGACAGCCGAACTATCGCCTGCGCCAAAACTTTCTTTTCTTACCGCTCGTCAGCCTCGCCTATGCGAATCACCCGCGGCCGACGCGCTTCTTTCGCCTCATTAGTATTTTCCTGCCGGCTTCCTAGGGCAAAAAGGCGCGAACTAGCCGAGAGGGAGTCCCGGTGCCGGGGAACCAGTTCCTCGGCTGGCTTCGCGCCGAGCCGCCCGGCAAAAAGCCCAGGGAGAGGAGCCGTTGCCGCGCCCCGGCCTCCTCGCAAAACCAAGCGCCAGTAGAAAAGTTCGGCCTAGCCTCGGACACCGACTGGCCGTCTCCGCTTGCCGGCCCCCCTCCCCTCGGGCGGCCTCCGCCGCCGAAGGACGCCGCCGCGCCGCCGCGCCTCCCGTGCCTATGGATCGGAGGACGCGGGGGTGGGCGGAGAGAAAGGGAGCGGGAGGCCGATCCCGCGGAAGCGCGCGCCGCCCGATAATGAAAAGATGTCGAGGGAAAGCCGGGGGGGGGGCGCCGAACAAAGCCGGGAAATGCCGGAAAAATGGGAGGCCGGGGAATAAAGGGCGTCGCGCGCAGAGTCGGCGCTTTGCCAGGCGAACGGCGAGCGGCAGCCGAGCGGCGCCTTGGCTTCCAATTAACCCGACAGCGGGTGTGCATTCCCGGCGCTAAGGCGCCCCGAGCGACGAGCTTCCCAATCGGAAGATCGCGTGCGCGCCTCGGCGCCTTTTCCGAATAGAGCCGCGCGCTCCCAGCGCATCGTAGCCGCGAGTCCGGCGCTTCCCTCGCGGGCCCACTGGCCAACTCTCGACAACGCTGTGCTCGCGGTCGAGTGCCTCGCTGCACTCATCCTGCCGCCCGGCCTCCCCCCCTCTCCACGTGCTCCCGAGCGTACAACGTTGCCACGCGTCTAGCTTCTTGAGGCGCGCCTGCCTTTAGGCAGCCTGCCAGTCCTCGATACAAGAGGGACACGCTGTTAGCGCCTACACGCGGCTATTGTTCGCTCGAGCGATTAACCAAGCAATGCGCCCCGGTTTATCTGCAAACTTGAGTTTACGTGCTGTTAACGGCCTGCGCTCCCAGAGCCTTCCAAAGCATTCGATAAGCCCAAGAATTATTCGAATGTGAGCATCGCTTCGTGCTTATATGTTCTCCGCTCAAATTGGTCATTTTTCATTGGAAATTCGAGGATTAACGAGGCTGATAAGGTTTCTCAAACTGAAGACCAACTTGATAAACGACGATTCTCTTGCAAGAGGTATTCTTCAAAAATTCAAAATACTCTTTTATGCAAATGTTCCGTTAGCAAAGAGGTAAAAAGCATTTTGATGTCGGGCAGGAAGTTGGATAAAATGCAGCCAGGCCTCCAGTCCAAGTTTCGTAATCCGTAAACAATAGAACGACAACGACGGTAATCATAAAAATGTCCTCTTGAGCGCGAAGGACACAAGGAATGGGAGGAGGAAATCAGGCGATTACTAGCTCGCCTTCCCTCCAAACTTGAGTTTGCCCTACCCCCAGGAAGGAGGCGATATCAAGGGATCAACTCGGAAGTCCCATGGCGAGGGCTCCGCATAGAAGCCATAGCCTCTGATGGGCTTCTCTGGCAAGCGCTATTGCACCTCCGGCTCGCGATCGGGCAGTGTAAGGGCGTCGCGGTCGCGTGGCGCCTGGGCGTCACGGGCGTCACTCCGCGAGGCAGCTGCAGCCCGGGGCCTATTAGCGCGGGCGTCCGAGAGAGCGAACGGGAGGAGGCGGAAACAGACCGTGAAGCTGCTCAATGCGTCAAGTGTCGCGTGTTGCCGGCGCGGCCGCCGCGGGTAACCTTACTCTCGCCCGGCAACGGCCGCCTCTGAAACCCAAGACGCGAGAGCGAGAGAGCGGCGGGGCGGGGGGGCGTGAGCGCGAGGCGGCCTACCTGGAGGGAGAAACCGGATAAGCGCCGGCCCAAAAGTCACCCACGCACTTGCCAGAATTTCCGCGCGCCCCCTCCCTCCGCTCGAGCGCGGCGGCTGCCCGGCTCCGGGAGGTTCGCCAGAGGCTCGCCGAGGTGAGCGATCTCGGGCCGCTAAACCGAGCCGCGCGCCGCCCCCGCCGCCCGTCTAGTGCCCCATCTAGCGCGGACGCCCGCGCCAACCGCTCCTTTACTCCGGGGGCAGGAGATTTCGACGTGCGCTTAAGGCCTTGTACGGCCTGCGAGCGGCAGAGAATGTGTACCGCGTACGCGCCGCCGCGCGCCTGCACCTCGTGCCGCCGGATCGAATTCCAAAGACGTCACGCGTGACCTTAAAAAAGCATATATAGCAGGATAATGAAGGAGCTCTTGGGTGTAAAATGCGCTGCCCGGGCGGCCGGACAGTCTTTTCGCAATGTGGACACAAGTCCCACCGCGAGCCGGGCGCAATTAAAGCTACTTCAAACGAGTATACGCGATATGGTATAATAACAGTCGCTCTAACCATATTGTTTCGACTACGCTGCAATTGTCGGAATATTACCCTCGACTTTCAGTGTTTGCAGCCAAGAATTTTTCAGAGCCTCAAGGCAACTCTCGCGTTTCAAAGTCCGTTATACAATTTAAACGCGCAACATCAAATCTTTTTATCATTCTTTCTTCTATAAGCAAAAATCGAAGATTCCCTTTTAAAGCGTTTAGCTCCCTTTCAAAGCGTAAGCTCAATTGCACGGCATGCATGGAAACTAGTTTTAGACTCACTCTAACTATAGCTTCCACTTCAAAAGACCCAAGTGGATTTTTTTTATTAAGAATCTAGAAATTTTACATTCAAATATGCTCGTTGTGCCAGATTTGAAAACATCAAATTTACCGTGCTTGCACAGGGAGTCCTTGGACAAAAGTCAAGTCGATAATAAAGTTTCCCAAAGGGCAAAAGTTTCCCAAGGAGCTATGAAAATCTCTCGGAATTTACATATTTTCATGACTTTGAACAGATTTAATATTAAACGAAAACGTTAGAGCCCGGTTGAAAAATCTCGAAAATCGCCTACTTGACTCTGTTTTTCCGTGGAGGCCGAGGTGGAGGCTTTGCTTGACATTGGGCAGCGAGCTAATCAGGCCCTCGGACGTCGTCCGCTTCCGAATAGGGAGCGCGCGACCATCGCAGGCCAAGCGATAAATTCAGGATGCGTCCCGAGAGATAAACTGCACCGAGGACTGCAGCTCGCGAATCCCCTGTGGATCGTTAAGCGGCCGTCCGTCTAAAAAACCCATTACTCTCTTGAAAAAAGGAAGCGGTGAGAGGAATCTTCCTTACCGGCTGACCCTCGAGCGGTACTCCCGGCTGCTCCTCCCGGCCCTCGAGAGCCGGGAACCCCTGAATTATTTGACGGGCGCGTGAAACCGCGTGTGTAACCGGCGAGGCCGAGGCCGCACGTGCGCGTTTCTTTTACACGCTATTACGGCCCGCGTGCATTATTCCGCGTTTCTCCCCGGCTTTGCTTTCCCCTTTTGTTTATTGCGCCGTCTCGCGGCTGAGGCCAAGTCGCGGGCCTGTGCGCCCAGCCTCTCCCCAGACTAATTACGAGCTGGAAGGTGAAGGAGGACGCCGAGAAGGAGGAGAAGATAAATAAAGAGCGCGCGGGCCGGCAACTGCAGCGACGGAGGCGGCGGCCGCGGCGGCGCGTGGCAGAGGTAGGCGAGGTGAAAAAAACGCGCAGGAGGCAGCCTGCACCGCGCTACTGGAGGAACGCTCGTATGATTTAGCCGAAAATTAATTAGCGCTTTGACGCGCCCCTCGAGGAATTTATGTTTGTCCTGTCCCCCTGTGTTTACAGTCACAGCAAGAAAGTCACGTTCTTTTACTCGCTGGATTATGATTGCAGGTATCCCGGTGTTTTTTATCATCCTCTCAGCTGGTGGAGAACCAAGGGATCCTTAAAAGTGCGTTAACCTCACCGTTAACTAAACAATGCTGAGTTTCTCGCTTTATTTTATAGGGGAAGTTCAAAGTTTTTGTATAAATCTGTATCTTACTCTCTATTACTCTCGATGCTACTTGTGTACATACATAATTATACCTATATATAAGTAATACCTCATTTTGAGTAATTACTATATACTACTTACATTCCTTGAAGAGCTTAAAATCATTAAAGAAGAGCAATAACGTACACAATTGTATGGTTTTTTATTGGTATATTTTATTCTGCATTAAATATTGTATATATATATATAAACTCAGATATAGTCAGTACACCTGTAGATAAAGCTTAAATATATATTTTAGACAACATTAGTTAAAGTAGAAAAACAAGTGAGTATCGACAGAGGTTCGCATGAGGGTTAATTGCAGGTCAGATCTCCCAATGAATGATAATTTTGCAGATTATTTATGTAGGCGGCAAAAGCAACGGTGGGGTTAGCATGGAAACGTGGATTAAGGCTCGGATTAAGGCTTTGGTCTGCGGACCGTCGGCTGGAGATACACACAAGCGACTTGCACATGAATCTGTAATGTGGGGCAGTTTTTATTCGACACATCCGCAGCGACGGACGAAACGTCGAAACACATGCCGCCTTAACAAAACCGAGTGTAGGAGAGCGAAGCGCTCGGCAGAGTAGACGTGGCGCAAAAAAGTTACGCGGCGCTCGGGCGCATGATGTATCCCGCGCGTTGTGCGTAAGACGCCTCGCAGCGACGGGAGCGACGCAACTCCTCCTCGGCTGATTGCCCGAGATTGGCTGTAATTGATTGCGTCGCGATCGGCCCTAAAGCCCGGGCCGCTGATCACATAAGGGAGTAGTCCGCCCGCCGACGACAAAGACGACTCGGCGCTGCGGGGGCCGATCCAGAAGCCGCGCCTGCCCGCGCCAACCCACCGCCCGATTGATTGCGCTTTATATAATGGCCGGCCAGTGCCTTTACATCTCTCCACTCCCACTCTATGTGCGCCCGCGCGCTCGTGCTGCCTCATAAAGAACGACCGCTCGAGGCTCTCGTGGCCGGGCTTTCTTCCATGCAACCTTTCCTCACATTCTTCTCTCCATTTTCCCCTCATTCCGCCCTTTTCCCCCTATTTATCCTGCGCTCCTACATTGTTGTATTTTAATTCTTTTGATATTTGCCTCCCACTCTTCGTCAAGTTCAACTCTCGCGTTGTATTATCTTCTTCGCATCTCGATTCATGCGAGGCTTCACATCGATTTCCGGTGGTCTCATCGAAAAGACGATCTGGCCTACATGATCAATGGCATTAGAATATCACGTATAAAACTCGATACAGCTAAAGCAATGTCATTCTACTGAAAGAGTTCTATGAAATATAGCCATTATAAATAATTATTATACCTTTTGACATATATAAATATACAATTATTTTCTTAATCATTATTTTTATGTCTCTGTTTTTTGTTCCAGGTAATAATAAATTTTTTCCTGCCATACTTTTCGATCCGGTTGTGAGTAAGTCATGCTATTTTACTAGTCATTATAGGTAGAATAAACATTCTTTATTAATAAATACAGTCGCGCAACATGCAACATTCATTGAAATGCTGCGAATCACGTCGTTAAAAATTGCGATATGAAATTTGTATAAAATTGCGAGGAAAAAAGTCACTTGCAAAAGTGCAATCGTAAAATGTAACTCTTTTAGATGAATTCACTTGACTCTGTTCCTGGAGGAACATTCAGGAATCACATCGAGTACATTTCCATTTACTTACTAAAAAAGTGTCGCGAATACATTGCATTTTTCACTTACAAATTTCAAAAGCCTGGCCATTTGTACGATTTGAAAATTGTAAGGTTTCTATTGCAGCAAACAATACGAGGTAGATCGTGCCCGATCAAACGTTATTCGGATAACTGTTTAGCGTATAAGAGCCGTATATCATGATTGGTCGTTCGTTTTGATACCGCGGCAATAAAAGCTATAGTTGGAAAAAGCGAGCTACTTGCTCGAAACACTACTCGTATAGTGATCCTCGAGTTACCTGATTCTTAAGTAAGAGCTTTGCTTATTTAATGACGCCCCGGCTGAGGCCCCAGTACGAAGAGTAATTACTTGGTCAGTGGATTTTGAAGGTCTATAATCAAGCGGCGAAGCTCTATGAATTATTTAGCGAGAGGGCCGATTGGAAGGGCCTGGGCGTAAAAAGCGCTCTAAAAAGCAACAATGAGGAGAGGCGTTGCTGGGCGTTGGGCCGGCCGAGGGACTGCCGGACTGCCTTGGCAATCTTCGGCCGAGGCGGCCGAGCCGGAGAGAGAGAGAGAGAGCGGGGAAAAAAGGCGGAGGCAAAAGAGAAAAATCTCATAAAAGCAAGAGCCCTCCAAGTCGAACTTTAGAGAGCGGCGCGCATCGGCGTCGTGAGAGCGGCGCCGCGAGCGAGAAGGCGAAAGAACATCCTCGAGTTTCACCCGGGCGCGGCGCGCAGTAGCCCCGAGTAAATTAGATCTGCCTCCGGGGCCGCCCCCCACCCGTGTACACACTCGTCGGCACATAATACCCGGGCGTCCATTAGCGGGGAGCCGACTCTCTCCTTATCAACGCGCGACTCGCCCGCGCGGCCCGCCAGGTATATAATACGCGCGGCCGAAGGAAACCAGTTTATCGTGTTCCCCGCGAGCCCTGCGTCCCGCGCGCTTTATCGCCGCCGAGGTGGCGCCCAAGGCTGCCGGGCCATTTTTCACGAGCTTTCCCGCCCGCGGCCAACTTTGGGCGCGCGTGGCCGCTCGGATCATCCAAGTGGGCGCCGGGCGCCAAAGCCCGATTACGCGCCTCGGCGCCTCGAGTGGCCCGCGCGAGGAGGACAATCTGCCGCCGAGGGCCGCCGCGCACTCGCAGCCGAGGCCTGTTCTCTGCCGCCGACAGCGCCGACCGGAAACGTTCCCATGGCGGCGAGGATCCCGCGCACAATTATTCGCCGAGGAAAGGATTGGGGCTGCCTGCGGCCGGTGGGGGGAGCGACGAGCGCCTCGCTTTCGAGGAGCCATGTCAAGGCTGGGCAGGCGAAAGAAGCGCTCGGGAGGATAACAGCGAGTCAACAAGATTAGCCGAGTCACTCTATATGTCGGGCTGCAGGCAATCAAGCCGAGCCATCTAGGAAGGAGCAGCTCACTAAGTCAACAGGAAAGGTCAAGCCCCGGCGCAGCCCACGGGGGAGCCCCGCGTCCCGGAGCCAACTCTTTCCACCGGCGGCGGCGGCGCCCGCCCTCCCGGAAACTTGGGCTATACATTCGCTGGGGCGCAGAGTCGAGGCCCGGCCGCCCGAGTCAAAACCCAATTTGTGAGCCGGTCAAAACCGATCGAGCGCCCGGCCCTCGCCTGCTTATAAATCTTGGCGAGTGTATAACAAGGAAACTTGGAGGGCGCCGCGGAGAACTTATTAGCCCCCGGCGGATATATAATGGAGAGTCGTCCTCGCCGCGTCTTCGCCGGAGAGCGAATCGACCAACTATGTCCCGAGCGCAAGTATTTCAATTTGCGAGGCTTGACGGCTTCCTTTCGGGGCTCCCACTCGTGGAAAAGGGGGCAGCCGGCTTTCAAAGCCACCGCCTAATTCCTGTATGTACACAAAATCCCGAACACGCGCTCAATGAATACGCGTTCGCAGTCGGCCGGCCCGAGTATCAATGAGCCCTCGCGACAATGTTTGTCATGCTAAAACAGCTCGGCAGAGGGATGTTAGAAGGGTCGCTCCGATCATTAGGCATATTGCACGACGATCATCCCACTTAACTTGGCAAGTCGGCAACTCGCCGAAACGATAATTTCCAGCGGGGCTCCCGCTGATTATGGCGTTATACTGGCTGAGGATCTCCGAGCGCGCAATCGCCCGGCTCCGCCAAAGCTATAATGCCATTTCCTCGCCTGGCTCCCGCTAACTTAACGCCTGAATAACTTGTACAGCCGTACTTACGTGTGCGTTACGCATCCTACGGCTACATCCTACGGCAACCTTGCGCAATGCACACTCTGCTCAAATTAGCCTTACCTAATCCCACTGTTTAACTTTAATTTCTTCATGCGAAGATGAAAAAACACTCGCACCAAATAATGCAGCGCGTGGTTACTTGCATTTTGATTCGAATGCACGACGATTACTCCTCCTAGAAAATCAACGAGTTCACCTGGCTTCTAATTCGCAAACTTTTAATCATCTCTCGAGATTTTTACGAGGTCAAACATAAATACTAAGTCGGTGAGGAATTCGAATCAGGTAATAATAGTAGATGAAGATTTGCAACTGCGAGTTTCTACGAGCAACTCTTTTCTGAGCGTGCACCTCAGTGTAGACGAGTATGCTGGTAGTCTATCAACTGTTACAAATCTTTATGGCTATTACACGTTTGTATTTCAAGCATATCAAAGGTTTATTAGCAATTTTTAAGCGAGCGTAGCTGCCCAGACTTGGCCAGTTATTTGTCTGTTTTAGAATTCTTTGAACCCCGATAAGATAGATATGTATACGAGGCAGTGAGGTATTAGCCGAGAGAGGAAGGCTCAAAAGAGACTACAGCAGCTAAACTCTATTTAATATATATTAAATTTGACACCCCGCTATCTAATCGATTACCGCTCAATTCAGGCTCGAGGAGCGTTAACCAATCGAATCAGGTTACACGAAGGGCTGCCGACGGTATAAAGTCGAACCGCGGAAGCGTAAGACATTACATTATTAAAAATAAATCGGCGGGCTGGGAGGGGGCGCGGCGTCGAGGGGGAGGCTCGATCCGCCCGAGGCTCCTCCCCGCCGCGGGATGCCACCGGATATTGGAAGCCATTTATCCGCGGGCGACAATTAATTAAGCCCGATGATCGGGCGGCGCCGTACACGCGCCGAGATTGGTTCGCGACTCAGCGAGCCGTGCTCGTGGCGCTACCTGGCGGCGCGTGGACAAGGGGAATCCGGAAAAGGGCCGCAATCAGGCGCGATACCGTGTCGCCCGGTGCAGTATTAGCAGACGACGCGAAGCCTCGCATCGATTCATGGCAGTTCGTCGAACTTCCTCGCGGCGATTGCGCCGAGTCACCTCGAGCCGCTCGCCGCGCGCCGCTCGCCGCTCGCCGCTCGCTACTCTACGCCCGGGACTAATTGAATCGTGGACCCTTGCGAGAAAAAATCCGTCCTTGCTACAGCGTGCGTCGCTCCTCCTCGGCGTCGAGATGATTAACATTCGGCGCTTGTAGGCGCGTTATAACGCATAAATTCGATTCGTTATGCACCGGCACTAACCTACGTGACATTTTATGTTACGTACACGCTGGGTCGGTAGGAGCGAACAAAGCTAAAGTGAGTCAGTCATCTCGGCCGTCTCTAAGTCGCAGCTCAGACTTTACCCCCGGCAGAGGAGGAAAAGTATAAAGTACATAGGCGGCATTCCATTTGCAAATTGAGCCTGGCCCCATATCCCCCAAAGTCCACCCTAACGGCCGGGCGCGTGCCTTTAAGTAATAAGCTCCCTTTTCCAGCGGGAAAGCGCGCGTCGATTGCGGATCCGCCCCAACTTCTGACGCGACGGCGGCGGCACATCGTCCTCGTGAAAAATCGCGCGCGTAACGACTTTCCCGGCGCGTCGCCTCGCGCCTCGCCTCTTCCTTATTTAACTTTGGCCTGTTTTATTCGGCCGTTAAGCTCGAGTTGGCTGCCGGCGCTTTATTGCCCACTTGTATTTATTGGCTTCCCTTTTACCCCTGTCTGCCGCTATACTCGGTATATATGCTCGCGCGTTAACGCCAGCCTGCACCGAGTGACTTATCCAGTATGGGAGAACGGATTTTTTTACGACCTCCTCCTGTCTCTTTTTGCCGGCGTTCGACTAATTAAACCCTCGTCGAATTAGAAGAAAAATTAACGAGCCACGACAGGCTGATGGAGGGCGAATTAACGGCGGCCCTTGTTTCCACGAAATAGAGTATCAGTTTCCGGGGTGGCGAAGCCCGGGCGGGGGATCTTCAATTGAATACATTATCGGAAGCGCCAGCTGCGGCTGACAAGCCGGGAGGACAGGCAACGCGATGAAACTTTGTAGGGACGCTTGCTCTCGCGTCGAGTCAAGCCCAGGGCCCCTAACTTGTTCGATAAAAAGTGATTATTCGGAAACAATTGCTCGTGAATGAATGCAGCGCGCCAACTAAATAGTTCCATCCATTCCTCGTGCAAGGCTCGGCCGGTAAACTGATACGTCTTATACCACCTACAGCTACGCTTTTTAATCGCCAAAATGAAACTGAAGATTTGACGGAATAATGGAATATCAGAGATTGCGAAATAGAAGACAGGCGTATTTTGCGCCTCGTATACAGCAACATCAGACGAAATTCTAAACTGAAAAGCATGCAATATGCAGAATTTGAAATTTAAGTTTCGCTTTGAAATTGCATCATGCGTACAAGTGTGCGTTCTACAAAGTCTCGGCCTATACATGTATGATGTGTGTGTGTATATATATATATATATAGCCTGTGTCAATACTCAGTTTTTTAAAAACTATAACAAGAATGCCTGCATATAATTATTATTGCATATAATATTTATATATTACTGTAATGCTTTGCACAAACATTTATTTAAACAATGTTGCGGAGACGATTATTAGTGCCCGTCCATTGTTAAATGATCTTGATTTAGTACAGTTGGACGTCTATTATATATAATTTGTATAGAATATTTAAGTAAGTCAAGACAGAATTTTCAACAAATCGCAAATTAACGGTTGTACTCTGATTTTCTTTGGCTTTCGCTTGCTCGAATAAGTATACAGTAGAATGCATTACCCATAATTTATGAAACTTTTAACTACTCTTTGATATTTAATACGCAGTCGGTTGAACAGTAATTAACCGAGAAACTGGAATACGTTAGAATGAGTTACGGAAGACCAGAAATATCACTTAGCCCAAGAAAACTACCCTCAAGGATTAATTTACATTTCCATTCAGAGAGTTTAAATCTCTGCTTACACGTGGTAATTGTCGCAAGATACAACTTTGTCCGAATTCTGCCTCAATAGAACTTAATCAAGTTGCAAAAGGCTCGAAGGAAAAATTAAGTCGACCCTAGCCATTCGTCAGGAGCGAGTCAGAAGACGACGCGTCACCAAGCGGAAGATCCCCAGGAAACTTTTTATTAGCGGCCGCATAATAATTATTACGAGGTGACTTATGGATGATTACTCGAGGCAGGTTACAGGGCGACTGTAAATTTACACTTTTCCACCGCAGGCGGCGCGCCGGCGCGTTATTACAGCCGGTATACCCTCGGTCCAGTTAATTTCCAAGGGCGCAATAAACGAATATACTACCCCTGAATACACAATGTCGCTATATCGCGCAGCCGGTCCTCACGGTCGGGGTGCAGCATCCCGGCGTCCCTCCGCCGTCCATTAGCGAAATGGAGCCCGGGCGCCATAAAGGCCCATAATTCCCAGCGGCGCCAGTGCCAAGGTCGTGAAACGGCGAGGAAAGAAGCGCGGCCCCGAGGCCCCGATGGTCGCTCGCGCGTCCCCGGGTTCGGTTTCGCGCCGAGAGCCCAGTGGGTCAGTGTGGCGGCCCCGTTGCCTTCGGATTCCGATCTCGCGAAAAACCGGCGCACTCGGGCGTCTTGCGGGGTGCATTAGCCGCGGCGCCGCTCCGCCGAGGCGCGACGCTTCCGACGCTTAAGCCGCGCCCGGCTTTTCACGGGGCTCTGCGCTCCCCTGCCGCCGGAGCCTGCGTGGGCGTACGGGCCTTGGCGCACTTACTGGCCCCCTTATGGCGTTGCGCGGACGCGATGCTCTGACGCAAGAAGCCGCGAGCGAACGCGCGGGCGGCCCGATCTAGGCGCAAGCGGAGAAAGCGGCCTTTTTGAAGAGATTATACTTTTCGCGGTTCTTCGGAGGTACGCTTTCTAACTCGCATGAATTCGGCGCTTCCCTCGGCCGATCGCCGCCCACTTCCACGGAGCGACGCCCACTGCCGTGTAGACAAAATGCGCTACATAATCCGCGGACGGGGGCAGAATTACCATGTTCCGAGTCGGCCCAGTTCGAAAGCCATCCGCACGTGGAAATGGCAGATGCCGGCCGATCGAACGCCTGGAAAAAGTGCCACGCGCCCGGGGAATCTTGACAAACGGCGGCCCGGTCTGGCGCGCGCCCCCCGCCGCAAGAACAACAAATTGAGCCGTCATCGCCGAGCCGTGGACAAATACGCGGGGGCGTCAAAACGCGGAAAAAAGACGGATAGCCGGCGCCTCGGGCGGGGCGCGCCGACTTGGCTATTCGGTTTCGGGCCGAAAAAGACCCCGAGGAAGGCAAGAGGAAGCGGGAAAGTTGCCGGCCGGGGAGAAAAATGCTCGGAAAAATGGGCAGCGTCGCGGGGCGATCGATCGCGGGCGGCCTAATTGTAATCGCGTCATCGCTCTTCCCGGATGCGTGCCCTATGGATTTCGCCCGGGCGCCCGGAGAAAGCGGCAAATTGCTTTTTCTTCCCGCGGGTCAATTCGACCGGCGGCGATCCGTTACCGATGCCCGCGGGCACCAACTCGTGCAGGGCTTCGCGGACACGCGCCGTCTGGGCTTCCCCCTGCGGCCAACTGCCCTGCGGATCATGTATTTTTAATTAGCGGGGCGCTCTGTCGGATCCGGCCGTAAATCCGGCCGGGGATAAAAACGAATTTTCAGGTTGGGGAAAAAGGAGGAGGCGGCGCTGTGTGCGCAACGGGCAATCGCTCGGGCCTCCTTCCCGGGCGCCGGCCACGCGCTCCGAATCAGATCTTAATACTGATAGAGCGGATCGGTTGGGCGGCCCCTCGTTTACACCCCGAGAATCAGAATCATAGCGGCCGCGGTAATATCGGAAGGGATCCTGCGGATTATGCCCCTCTCCATAATAAATTGAAAGCGATAAAGGGAGTTTAGGCCGCGGGATGAAAAATTAGCACTCGGCGCTTGAAGATCCCCGGGCCAATTTGTCCGGGAACACTTAGACACTTAGTCATAGAATTCGTAACGGTGTAACGCATAATGCGGGCCCGCTTAAATGGAAATATCGCTTTTTTCCACCCGAGTGATTGATACCCGAAGTTATTTCATTTCGGGCGGTAATGTGGGGAGATTCGTTCACATCACCGGCCGCGCTTCGAGCGGCTTTCAAACTCGGCCCTATCAATTTTTTATTGTCCCGTTGGGAGGAGGGAGCGCGCGCGCGCGAGAGAGCCGAGGTACTTAGGAAGAGCGAGGAGGCGGGGCCGCGTGGGCGATCGGGTCGCGGGCGGAAAAGGCCCGGAAGAGCTGCGAATCTGCGAAGGGCCGCGGGCGGGGCGGCTACTCTCACGCCTCGGCTCGCATCGACCGGGCGTGAAAAAGCCGGCCGGCCGTCCTCTGGCGGCGCGCGCGGCTCCTCCGACTCCCGGGGCACGGCACCTGAGTCAATAGAGGCGCCGCGCACCTCGGGCGCACACATTCGGGGTGAAAAAAGGGGGAGCGCCCCCGCATGGAAATCAGGGGCCGGCCGAGCGCCTCTTTGAAGCCGGAGGGTCGCGGGCGCCCCGCAGCCCTCGTTAATGCTGCAAAGCGCGGCTTCACGGTTCCCCGGGTATCAATCCCCGGCGGCCCTCCGCAGGGCCCCTCCCTTTTTTCCTCGGCGCGTCTCGGCCGAGCCGTCCACGTGAAATTGGCCGGAATCCTCGGGCAGGCCGGGGGCCCGGGGCGCCGGCCGATGCCATCGCCGGCCCTATTTGCTCTGTCTGCACCGAGTGATTTGCATCGGGGGCGCTCTCGTTGCGCGGTAAATCATGGATTCGCCGTAGCCCCTTGCCGGCCCGCCGATTTGCAAGGGCGTTACAATGGACGATACCATCGCCGAGTGCTGCGGCTTTGAAGAGCCGAGCCATGTAATCGCTCACCCACTCCTACCTGCTCATTATCGTCCCTCAACTTTTTATTATCATCCGTTTCGAACGACCGCAGCACTTTCTGCAGCTGAGAGTATCCCGAGCGTAGAGAAAAATCGATCATCTTTTTGCTTCACGAGCGTCTCTGCATCGAAATTCATCTGCTTCTATTAATGCGCCGCGTAAATACACCAAGGATGACTGGGCACGCGTAGGAATGTGAGCAATCATGGCACAGTGCACGATGAACATGACAATGGCATTCAGTTTCTAAAGTAAATCGATGCATAATCATAAATCTTTTAATTTCTCAATTAACCTGAACATTGACGCGCTCATTTGGTATTACCCTGTCTTTATACCCGTCGAATTAATTATATACTTTCTCCGAGTCTACCTGCTCTTTTTTCAATACGTACTCGTATATAATAACGTGTAAATTAATACTAGAAGTGCAGGAGCTTTCAAATGATATTTTTACGTTATGGCAAATATACAAGATGATAAATATTTATAGCGGCACTTTTATGATACATGTAATTCAATAGAATAAGGTCTTTTGAGCACAGGGTACGGAAATGGGGAAATGATTCTGTCCTAAATGAAAATCGTTGCCCTTTTACATCTGGCTCTCTTTTCCCTTCCGATCGTTTGCTCTGTTGCGCTGCTCCTTTCATCGCATTATTTGCTCGTCCTCTTAGACTCAGAGTCTAGTGGAATAAGTCGAGCATTTTAGCGTGGAGGAGAAAATCCTTTTAAAAGGGACAACGACGTTGATTCTGCGTTTATCGAGGTTGATTTACCAGGGGGCTTCTTTTGATTTATGATCATTGCTCTAATCGATTGCAAAGCAATCTTCTAATTATCTACAGCATAGTGCAAGTCACTCGGCGCAACAGAGCCCAACTTTCGAGGGAAATTTCTTTCGAAAGCTGAACAACTGCAGCGATAGCGAATAAAACGAAATTCATGCATTACGGTATTTTTAGTGAAATATAATGGCGCGTGGGTCGCCGCAGATACTATAAATTCACTCATTCTTTTGCTCATCACGTACGAAATAAAGGCACTGTTTTCGTGGACTTTTTCCCTGAATGATAAAAGGTTTGCCCTTTGACGTGCATTTAAATTGCATAACAAACACGCACTTTGCATGAGCGACACGTTCCATTAATTTATGCAAACGCGCCGCTGGTACATCTATATTTGAAATACGCGCGGGCCTTGCGCAGCCTCACGATGTGTGTATATATAGAACTTAACCGATACGTGTCGATCATATAAAATACGCTCCTCGCTTCTACATATACATTTACTCTGCTCATTAAATATAGAGTCTGTTCGCTAAGCCGATTCTCAGATTACGGGGGGGGAAGTGGTGCTTCTTAATGACACAGAATGTCTGCGTTGTCCGGACAACTCATTACATCATAATCGATATCGCCCGTGCAGAATAACTCGTGCAACTAAATTCTAAGGCCAAACGAGTGCTTTGAAGCTGGCAAAGTAACGCGAGGGTCGAATAAAATAATAAAAATTTCCGTCAATTAATTGAATACGAAGCCGGACAAATGTAGGTCGGTGGAAAAGTAAGTTAGAAGCGGAGCTGGTTCAATCCAATCATATTTTGCTTCTGCGAAAGAAGAACCCGCGGTTCGACTATATGCTCGCGAAGAAAAGTCGGGATTTAGAGCGTAATCATATTTTTGTCAAGGCAGCGGCATTTCCGAGCGAATAAATCCTTGAAAGATTCGCAAGGGCTGCTCTAAGCTGACGCGCCCAGAAAGTATATATAGAGGAAAGTTATATCGAAGTCCTTTCTGCGGGTTCTAAATTATACCGAAGCAGAGTGAAAAATACGAGTCCGTCAGTTACACAGCTGCAATTAAACATTCCGCGGGAGATTAAAACCTCTGACTTTTGGCACAATACACAATAGTCGGACAATGTAGGGGGAAAGAGTGCCGTTTAACTTTCTCCTCGAGCTGTGAAGCAGGGGGGACGAGGAAAATAAGAGGAAAGGGCTGATAACCGCTCGGGCCGGGGCTCCAAATAATAAATGAAATTGGCACGGGTTAGGGGCGGCTTGCCGCAGAAATCGGGTTGTAGCCGGCTCGGCGGTAACGAGGGCTAATCAACTGGCGTCCAGCGCGGCCCTCGCCCAAGAGCGGCTCCGACTCGGCGAACAGCTGAGCGCGACAGGCGGCGCCCCTGCAAGTTTAAAGCGGCCGCGCGCCCGCGCCCACGTCTCGAGGACTGCACATGCACGCGCGTACATGCACCCGCGGCGATAAGGGGCGGGGGCCGCGCGCCGAGCGGCCCACGTGCCGAGAGGGACGGCGCGCCCGTCGCCATGGCAACACCCATCTGATCCCGCGACGCGAAGCGCAGAAAACGAAGGCGCGGGGAGGCTGCGTTGCGCGGATAGCCGGTGGGAGGGCCGCCGCCGAGGACGGGCCGCTCCGAAGAAAGGAAAGAGGGATAAGATAGATTGCGGATAGATATTCACTCGCGATCTCTCCTCCTCCCTCCCTCTCGGCCTGCAGTCTTTTTAATATCGAGCCACCGAGGAATGCCCGGGATTTATCTAATAAGGGGGACTGCCGAGGATCTCGACCTCCCGATCGTTACCGCCGTTCTGATTAATATTTCTTCTATTGGCTTTCTCTATTTTCATTCCACTCGCGGCTGAGCCGTCGACGCGTAAGCCGCGGGAATCTGCCCGATTCCCCGGACGGCGCGCCGGGGCTCGCGCCTCGCGGCCTTTTTACGGTAACCCTGCGCCTCGGCCGCTTGACGCGGGGGAGGAGGCCTCTTCTAGCCGGCGCACCGACGGCTAAATGCCAATTTACGAGACAATCTATACGGGGCGCGATGTGCCCCGGGAACCTTTGCATAATGTACGCGCACGGCCGGCCATAAGCAAATAAACCCGCGAGTCGGAGCAGCCCCGGCTCCCGGAGGAAAAAACTTTCGGTCCCAAAAGGCGAAACTCGCGCGCCCCGCGTCTTCAAATAGAATGCAAAAAGCCCCGAAAGGAACGAGCTACAAACTGATATAAAACTTGTAATCTCTTCTCGGCGGACTGTATTTTCACTTGAAAACACGCGGCCTCCCCCGGCTTTCCCAAGATTTATTGCAAGACGCCGGGGCATAAATTACGGCGGACTCCTTTTTAATATTATAGCGACAAACGTTTACTCAAAAGCCCGACTTCCTTTTTATCGCAATTCATCCGCAAATTATTCGAAGCCTTTGAAGGACATTTCTATGGGCAATGCGCGCGATTGCAAACGCGCCGAGTTACGTCGAACAAAAGAGAGAATTCTCAGGGAGCGACACGCCGACGGTTTAAATAATATTAAACCTGGAGATTACTCGGCCCGCGCGAGAAGCTGCGGCAGTATTTCAAAATACAGGAGAGGAGAGCCTTTCCCTTCTATGCTCTAAAATTATCACCACTGTTTAATGTTCCAGAACTTATGGAATGATCCCACGAGTGCGCGATATCGCGCCAAAACTAAAATAAGCGTTTTATTTACACGCCGTGGTACTTTTCGCGCGGATTTTTCACAGGAGCCCGTCGCCTCGGGCCGCTCGCGGTAAACAAATTACGCGTCGGCGTAAATCGACGCGAGGGCCGCGGCGCGTTCCACCCAAACGTTGCTCCTATGCTAATTCGGGCGCGCACCTACTGCCGGTTTTACCTTACGCGGGGGCCGGGGCAAAAAGTAGACGGCGAGACCGCGGCGGCGCCGGCGAAGACGCCGAGGGCGTGGGAGGGAGGGGGGCCGGTGCCGCTGCCGCTGGCCCGCTGTCGCCGGTGTCCGTGACAGGCGCGCCCCACCCATGCGTCCCGGCTCCGGCAATATGGCCCCGGCACCGGCCGTTCCGCGCGTCGTTATCGGCTATAAACGGGGAGGAATGTCAACTGTCAAACGCACGGAGGACAATGCGTCTTGCGGCTCGCGCCGCCGCCGCCCGCCGACCGACTGCCGCTATATATCTCCCGCGTTCCTCGCCGTCCCCGCCACTGGCTGCTGCGGCGCGTTACCAATGGACCAGCCCACGGTTGACTAGACGAGGCCGTAACGGCAATTGTTTAAACATGCATTGCCCTGCAAGTGCTCCCTGGGATAGTCGTTAAACTTGTAATTGTTGTTCCTGGATTGTTCCTATTGTGGCCATACGAGGGTCGAGGTGTTATCCTTATCAGTATCTCGATTAGTACTTTGATTGGCTCTCTCTCTCTGCGTATTTACCGAGAAAATTATTATTATTACGGGAAATTTTCATCTCACCAGAAATTACAGACATGCAGCGAATATTTTGGTAAAGCCTTCGAATTATCGCAATAGTTTCGATCGTTTTTAATTTAGTAGTTACGCGTTTACACATTTTCAATTTGTAAACAAGTCGCATTTTTATAAAACTTTCAGCAAATTTACGGTAAATTTGAACAACTTGAAATCTGACAGTTAACGATGAAATGCTGCGTTTGTATATTTCCCATAAATGTAATAATAAATATTTTTCATTCCCAAGGTCTAATAATAAAATTACGAGAAAAATAAAATTCTTTGATAATAACCTATTATTTTCTTTTCTTAATATTGATCTCGTAAAAACCAATAAATGTGTGTAATAGTTCAGGAAGCAATAAGCTCAATGAAGTGTACTTACAAGGTTTCCCCTGTAACAAGCAATGCTTCCAAAGCATGCAAGCCCATATTATCTAGCAACTAATTCATCCTCGGACAAGTAAATTATTACGCAACATTAAACACTTGATCGTGAGAAAGGGTGAAAGTCTTATGTGGTTGCGTAAGGTTCAACCATCCGTAATTTACATCTTCAGCGCCGAAACAAACATTGCCGGCGCTCGTGTACGTAATCCTGATTTTTATTTAGTTGGGCGAAAACCACAAGGTGAAATACGTCCCAGTCCTGCTTTGGGTAAACACGAAAAAAGTGGGTAGACGCCTGCGAGCGACACGGAGCGAGTCCAACGAGCCACCCTGATTCCTTAGGCAGAGCCAGCCGGGAAAAAGGGGGAATCCCCGTCCCGGGTGACCTCTAAGGCCGCTATCGCTCGCGGGAGTAATTAACGGTAGACTTTTTCCGCTCGGCGCTACCGAGCTGCCCTTCCGTGCACGCGAGCCTCGGCGCTGACTCGTGCGTTTAACAGGGATTTTATGCAAATCGGGGGGAGAAAATTGCTCCCGAGCATACTTTGTCCCTTTTCTGTAGCGTCGCTGCCCGTCATTCTCCCTCTCGCCATTCTCTATCGTGCCTTCCTCATCAGTGCGCGCACGAGATAACGGGAGGCGCGCGCGCGCTTTCACAAAGCTGGAATGCGTATATATGTATGGAAAAGAGCCGCGAGACACGGATGCGGCGCAGCGGCCCCCCCGACAAATATTTTCGGTTCGCGCGCGTCGCCAACATTTTACCGGGAATACGCCGCCGGCGCCCCTCTGTACATATATATTATTTATTATGTCGATTTATCGACCGAGTATTCCTTTCCGCTCCGTTTTTTTGACCCATCGCTCTTTGATGAGCAATGCTTGATTGGGCTTTAGAGGAGAATATAGACGCTCGCGTGTCACCGTAGATATTGTTATTATGACAAAGGAGGCGAAGGGCATTCTGCCATTTCTCGACGAGGCGCGACTAGATACGAGAGATTTCCTCTGAAATCAAAGCGGAAATGTTTAGTGATACGCAATGCATAGATCAGTCGGCAAATGCTATAGCGACCTATTCTAGTACTCTTCCGAAGATTCATGCATACTGCGAACAGCGTTAAATGTTGCTAAACTTGGATATAATAGATATTCGTAATAAAAATGTTAAACAAATGAAAGTGCATGGACATATTAGTCAGCTTACGTTCCAACGTAATACGATCGTGAAATAGATGATTTTTATTATTCCTGCAAATTCATTTTATGGATATGCAGCTAACGAGCGAACACTTGATTAACACATTCATCATAAAAACAAATCAATTTCTGTCGAGAATCAGTTCTCATTAGCGAGCTGATTGATTTTATTTCTCAGCTTTTCGCTCAGTATCGAGCGCCCCTCGTATATTGGTCTCGCAGCCGATGGAGACGAAAAAGCTCGAAAAAGTAAAATTGAAAAAGAAGGAAGTAAAATCGAATGAGCTAAAAAAGGCGCTGGTTGAACGAAATAATGAATTGGAGTTTGGGTGACGGCTACATTAGCGGTTAATAGTTGGGCTTTTAGCTCGGAGGTGTGCAACGAGGAGCAGGAGACCGAACTCGAGACAATGGCCAGTAGAGCAATGCGAACGAACGAGGACTACGTACGACTCGAGATACGACTCGAGTGCGTGGTTCTATAGCTTTTAAAAGGCCAGAAGAATCTCGGTGGAAATGATCGCGGGCGGCAGTCGAACGCGAGGGACTGCGGCTCGGGCGCGGGCGCCATTACGGCCGGGACAAAGGCAGCTCCTGCCGAGGCCGCGGGTTTAATGCGTCCCTTACGAGGGCATCAAATAAGCGAGGGCCCTCGTTAAAAACGCACTTTTCACAGGTCGGCTTTTGTGCGGGCTGGCTTGGCCCCGAGCGCCGGCGGATCGGCTTGCCGGCGCTCGAGGAAGAGCAAAATGATTTCCGGCCCCTTGGCCCGGGGGGATGATTTGCGAGCGCGGCGCTCTCTTGTCCCGCGCAACAAGTTCGCGCGGCGGCCGGGTCGAAGGCGCCGCGACGCTCGGCTCAGGTATGCGGCAAATCGGCCGGCTGCATTTAGCGCGGCGCCGCCGACTTTGCGAGCGGGCCGCAGCCGGCCTCTCCCTCCCCGGCTCCTTATTTATCTAATCGCCCGCGCGAGAGACGCTTTATTCCGAGGTCGCCGCGCCAGCTCTGCCCGAGCCTCCGCCACGGGTCTTACTCAGCGCGGATAATTAGGGAAACGAGAGGCCCGGGGCGCGCCTTGCGCCAAGACCCTTTTTTCGCATATTAATTACCTAATGCTTACCGGGTGGGTGCGAACAAGCTCGCAACTGGGAAAGAGATCGTTGCCAGAGAAAAGTCAGAGTGCGATTATGCCCTGCTAAAGACCCGCAGTCGTGCGGATGGAAGAAAACCACCTCGATGATAAAATAATAACAGGTATAAGATACCAGTTCGATGGGTATTGGGAGGTAAACAAAAGTGAACGTAGGGAATTTCTTCCCAAATAATATGTGCCCGAGATAAATAACAATGAGTCGAGATTAAAGTTCGCCGAGGAGGCATGATAGGCGCGCGTGCAAATTCATGGCTTCTTATATCACGGTCGTAGATTACATGGCATAATCTGACCCATTGTGTACATCAAAGCTGGCAAATAATCCCATTCTTGTTTTTCTCCTTGGTGCCCGCGAGTGCAAAAGTTGAGCAACGCTCGAAAAGCCCGCGGATCCATTGGTGGCTTCGGGAAATCCATGAAAAGCCAGATGAAAGAGCGGAGCTCGGAGTGCGCGAGGAGCAGAAAGTGCGGGCGAGCGGCGCGGCCCGCGGATAAGCCCGGGAGCGAGGCCGGCGGAGCAGTCCACATTATCGCCGGGAGCTCGCGCTATATTTCTTGCACGCGCCGTTTAGCGCGCGGATAGGTGGAGCTAGCGGGCCGCCCGGACTCGGGCCCCCGTTCCGCCCCGGGCGACGAGGGGCGCGCGGGCCGCCGAAGCGTCTCGCGAGGGGAGCCGTTCCGAGCGATCGCCGCGAGTTCGGTGAGTTACGGGCCGACGAGTATCTCCGGCCGGCGCCCTCTCGAGGACTCGTCCAATCGCTGCGGGAGATAATTAGGGGCGGCGCGCCCCGGAAGAGCCTGCGCCACGGGCGCGCCCGGCCCACGCGGCCATTGTGGGCCCGCGGAGCCCGCCGGCCGCGCCTCGCTCATTTATTCCCGCGGCGCGGGATGCCTTGGCTCTTTCCCGCCGCCTCTCCCCTGCCGCGTATAGCTCTGCCTTATTATTCGGGAAACTATTGCAAAGTTTCCCTGTCGATATTTTACCCCAGACTTCGCCAGCTCTGTGTACGCCGTCCCCCGCGAAAGAAATACTGCGCTTGCAGCGGTATCACGAAATCGAGCTGGTCGAGGGGCTAGCGAACCAGATTCAAACCCATGTTTCAAAGAGTATTTGGTGGTCTAAGTTGACTCTAGACGATCGGTAATGTAGAGAAGCGCATAGCTGCCGAAATTCTGACTGTAGATTACGCTCATCTTCAATTCGATTCCTATTTACATCTACTTATATTATTGTATTGGAAGCAAATTCATAAAGTCAAAAGGCTTTTTGTAGGGATTGCATTTTATTTATTTTCCACAACCCTACATAAATCAACTCGACTCGTTTTAAATTTATATTGGAAAAAGCGAAATGAAAAATTATGCCATTTTGTTCAATTTTCCAATTTTTTCAGATGTTATTTTATTTTAAAGAATTAAAAATATTTCCACCCGTTAGTTATATTTACTTTTATGAAATATTAATTCATTACGAAATTGCAATATGATACTGAAAGGAAAATTTTGACAAAAAGTAAATATTTGAACATCGAGTTTTTTAAATAAATTGACTGTTTCTTTTCAGTTTTTCATCTTTGACTGCAAAATTAATAAGTTGTAAAAAACCGTACATTAAATAATATATAACCACACGCTCATCCACACACATATATATGATCATAAGTGTGTTTATACGTGATCGTAAACATACGTTATGCTGAAAATACTGCATATAGCACACCACACTCGACGTTCAAATATTTATTCTATCCAAAGGCGGAAGTGGATCAAAAGTATACACAGGGAGACGGGGCTAGAGCAATAGAAAAGAGAAGGACGCAAGAAATTTCCCAATTCGTTAGAATGAATAAAAAATGATCCCGGCGTTCGTGCAGCGGGCAAGTTGGGTCGCAGCTCCCGGCCCGGGCCACGACAGCCCCTCAATTAAAAAGCCGGGGGGTCGCAGCCGAAGACGACCCCCGTAGATTAGCCCGACGGGCCATCCCGTGCAGGCGCTCCCGCGTCAATCGATACAGGGCGCCTGTGCGGCGATTACATGCAGGGCGCGTCCGCGACTCACAGCCTGCCATTCTGCTTCCAGGAGCGACGTCTTCCTCGAGCCCTACCACCACCTGCAGCGCCAGCAGCAGGGCCAGCATGGGGACGGGGCCCCCGGCGCGGGCGACTCCCCCACGAGCTCGCCGCCCGACAATCCCCTGCAGCGTCAGCTCGCCCAGCTACATCACGCCCAGGTGAGTCCCGGCCGCTTTTACGCCCCCGCTTTTTACGAGGCGCCCTCAACTCGGGCTTATTCCCTATCCAGGGCCCGCCTGACTTTTAGGGGCGCCCAAGCGCGCCTCCAAACGTCGCCGCGCCGTTCGAATAATTTAAACTTTCGAGCACCGCCCGTATATTCGCTAATAAGAGAAAAATTCCCCGAGCGCCCGCTCGGCTTGATTAAAATGTTTACGGCGCGTGTCAAACCCTTGGGCCCGATACGCATTAGTGCGGCGCAACGCTTCGAGGCTCGTTACATTCAATTAATACAGCAGGCCAAACTGGACGAAACGAATTTTCTATACGCTTCCTTCAAATTATGCTTAGCAATCGCAGCCTGGCTGTCCAACAGACACCTTTCTTGCTTGCAATGTAATAACGATACACGTTTTACTACAAGGAGACGTATTTGAATATCATAATACGTACATTGTTATGCTAATTAGAAAACTACGCATAATCCACCTTTTTTTACCTGCCATCGAGACGTCATTGTTTGGCTTGTCGGACTACGCGCTCAAGTGCACTTTTATTATTCACGTCTCTGGGACTTGATGGAGCCAAGTAGATTACAAAAGTCAAGCAATAATAAACACTCGCTTTCTTTTCATTCAACTTGGATATTTATGGGAGTTTTGTACGAGAAAGATGCATTTCACTTGGCTTTTGTAAGTCATTCATAAACTCATATGCGAATAAAGGGCTTCCCGGAGATAATGATGGAAACTTTCATGCATCAGACAGCGTTTCACGCTTCATAGCCGCTCAATACAATCCCGATGTTTGCATTAATTTTCAAAATAAGTAATATTTATATTTCCAAGAATCTTTCTACATTGTCCGTTATCAATTATCTCTAGACCTCTATATTAATGGCTCTTGATCATCGTGCTACATGCTCTAGTACTTTGCTCAAACTTCTGTGAATTTGATTTATTCGACCTTTTTAGATTATAAAAATAATCCAATGCGAAGCAAATTAAACTCTATTACTTGTCACAGTCTACTTCACTTCTTGTTAGTACTTTGTTACATTAAATAGAAGCTTTTTAGTAGTTTCGATGTTATCGATGTAATTATTCTATTGTAAATAAGAATCTTTGGAATGCATAATAAAATGTCTACATTAATTAACGATCAATAGCGATATTCCAAAGTCATTTACAATTCCTGTCAGGCCTTTTTTGTCCTGCATTCATATTCAAGCGTATTTAAATGAAATTATCTCAATTGTCTGCTATTACTCTTCATCTTTATGTAACGCAAATCTACGTTTTGTTAGTGTTTTCAGTAACACGCTATCTGGAAAACGTTATTACTATTCATTACACAATGCAGATTAAATAATTATTTTTTTGTAACTTGTAAAATAGAGATAGCGTAATTTGAAAGGATAAGCTAAACAAACGTTTTTATCGTCCAAAATTTTAGATAAATATGAGGCAATAATTATTAATAAATAACAAATGAAGGCGTATAACAATTTGGAATAAACTGTTAAAGTGTAATGCAAGAATTTAGTAAGGTAGCAATTGCGGGGGAGCGGTGGAAAACACTCTAGCGACTCGTCCCTCTGTCAGGAGCGAGGAGGCGGCTTAATTGGTTTCGGGTGCGGAAGCGACGGGCCAACGCCTGAAAATCACACACCGACAATCGGGCCGACGCGCGCCCTGATTGCGCAGACAATGCACCCGCAAATCCGTCGACTCCTCCTCCGGCGCCGCGGCGCTGCTGCAACCGCCCGATAATCAAGCCGCGCCCCGCGTATCATCCGACGAAATCATCGGGCGGCATTTTTCCCCGGCTGTAATTTCATTCCAAACGCAGACTGACGCGCCACCCGCTTAAACGTGGCTAAGGGGATTAAACGGGGACGTGCGAGGCGTACCGAGCGCTGCCGGTGGCCACGGCCGAGCCTCGCACTAATTGCGAACGCACCTAATTGCTTGTCAGGAAAACTTTGCTCCGGGCCCTCAGGAATTTTCCGGGGTTTTTAATCCGCGGACCCTCGTTCGTTACACGCCGCCACCGCCGCCGCCGCCGCCGCCGCCGCGGTCTCGCGTCTGCGCCAGAATCGATTATATGTATACCGCGATTCCACCGCGCTTTCCACCTCTGCGTCCCGTTACGCTCTTGCAGTGATTGACTTTTGCTTTTTGAGTTATGAGGCTATTCGCAGACGCGCCGCTGTTGGCTTGTTTGCGGATTTCATTACTGGAAGGCCCTGTACCCACGTACCTCGCTTACCATTCCAATTTTATTTTGTTTTATGGGCTATATCAATATTCTACAAGCTCTCGGGTACAAAAATTAGTCGGTTTTCACGTAACTTTTTTTTATATTTGTCAGCATTAGACATTTTCACATTTAATACAGATCTTCCCCTAGATATTTTTGAGATCTATATTCAAATTTGTATATTTTCACACATAGTAAGTTGCTTAGTAGCAACTTATGCCATAGAATATGTTGATAGATTTCTTGAGATATCATCGTCTCACAGTCATTATAAATTATTATTCACAAATGTTGGCGTAAACATAAACCACGCGTTAAGAAATATATTTAATTCGTCAATAATAATCACTATTACGATTGTATAAATTTTTGTCTCTGTTTTGAAGCTACTTTTATTTTCGCATTGAGTTTCATTTAAAATATTTCGCTTTCATCATGTAACATTCAATAGATTTATTTAATGAGTAACGAGTCGAGCTGCATCCGCATCTATATATTTTATTTTCATAACTCGTTCGTTTCATATTTATGTACGATATGCCACTCAAAATTATAGCGACAAAAGTCCTTTTTAATTAGAGGTAAATTGTATTATACGACGATCAATTAAAGCACGGGCTATATGGTTATAATCCTTCCGCCCAGTGGAAAGCTCCTGTGGGTTTTCATTAATCGCTTCCATTTAAAATGATCAAATGCATGGGTATTAAGACCGGAATTCGGGCGGGCAGTTATAAGCGCGTTCACGTCAACGTTAATTATCTCTAAATATTAAGTAAATTTGCATAAACGGCATTAAAGCTTTGAACAACTTTAAATTTGGAAGTCAAGGCCCATTTAGCAAAGGCGCTAGAGACGGTTTCGTCTCACTTTTTTGCCCCTAGTGGAATCATCTGTTGCTTGCACTACTGCGAGATGCCGTCCCTCCGGAATCGCCCTCGGCCACCTAGGCCAAAATAGCTTGTCAGATCCTCGTTTAACGATCTCGCGGCTGAGATCTGCAACTGAAAGTTAGCTACTTACCCGGTCCTCCCTGCCAACGTTAAAAAACCCGAGTCGCTCATCTGCGCGCGTCGCTTTAATCCGCACAGTTGAAATCTGCGGATCGAGCGATTAAGCCCCGATAGCGACACTGTTGGGATTAATAGAAAAGAGAGAAGGGAGGGACGGGCTGCCGATGACAAAAACCCGGCGTACCTGCCGCGCGCGCGACCAGCGGCTACATCCTGCCAATCGATCTCTATCAATCAGCCGCGCCTCGCGACGACGACGAAAGCCGCTGCTCGCATACACAGGCCGGCGGAGGCGCGCGCGGATCGATCCGCAGCGCCCAGTGGATATTTTCAGCCCCGCGGGAGATTCGTTCACGGGGGCTTTTTGTGCCGCGGCGTCGCCAGCCTCGGCGTCGCCTCGCCCGCCTATTCATAGTCAAAGTGGCTATTTCGCGCGCGTGCGGATTTTTGCCCACGTGGGCGATGCCGCTCTCGACCGTTTCGCTGATCGTCCGTGTCGATACCGCTCGATTCGCCCGCAGTAGCACGAGATAAATCACTCGCATAACGAGTATAAAAAGCGCAAAGGAATTAGAGATACTGTAGGATTAGCTTTATTGCTCGGCGTATATATATTCGCATACACGTAGGTGCCGCCAGGGTAATATAATAAGTTTTTTGGTTTACGGCCCTTGTATTGCGGGGTGGAACATTTCGAACAGCGTGTAGTAAAGTAATTAAAGTCCGTCTGAGGTCCCCTATAGAGTATGATCTCGTAAAGTAAAAAATACGGGAGATCGGGACTCGTAGCCGTTGAAAAATGCATCGGAAATGGGATTCGAGTAGTAAACTTGTTTATAACTTATATTACTGCAATTGCAATTATAGACTTTAACCGTTTGGGACGTGAAAGTCCCTATAAAATCATTTTTTGGAAATATCATTCTATATACAGTTAGAAGAAGAATCTCGAAAGTGGGCAGTTACTGTATTCATTATTAAATATAGATGTATTATAATGAAGTCGCAAATACCAAAACGCATAATTTATCAATTTAAAGTTCTGGGTGAAATTTAGTCTGAACACTTGACGCCGTTTTATATTTTGACTATTTCAAATAAATTTATTCCGTAGAGTGATTTTCATTTTTATGGACGAGCGTCTTCACTTTCAACTATAAAAAAGTGAAATTTAACATTTGAAACGAAGTGAGAAGCGCAGCATATAAAGATTAAATTATATAACTTTCCTACGTCTAGTTTAATAAAATAAGACTATATACGTAAAGATTTCAAATAAGGAGACCGTGAATTTATCGAAATATACAGTAATGATTTATAAGGGCCTTAAGGAAGTATTATGGTTCGAAAGGTGACTTCTAAAAGTGAATTGAAATTGATAAGAGGTATTCAATATGGAGGTGATTCCTAAAAGGGCGGGCCTAAGCGACCGGGCGCTCAGAGTCCGCCCGGCGCAAGACAAACAACCGCGGCTGCCTCGAATCCCAGAGAGAGAGACGAGGAGGGAGAAGCAGTGCCGTGCAAGGATTCCTCCGGGCAAAAGTCGAGGACGCGCGGCGCATTTTCAATGGCACGTGTGCGGGAGGCCCGACGACCGACTGACTCGCCTCGCGAGATTAATCGTCCGGCCGAGCTCTCACGAGGTCACGCTATAGCGGAGGCAAAGCCGGGGACAATGGACCGGCCCTTATCCGCGCCGCGACAATGCACTCCCGGCGGCGCAGCATCCCCCGGGGGCCGGCAGGCCGGGCAGGCCGGGCAGGCCACCCCACGCCCAGTTATCTCAATTTGCAGATCCCGGGGCGCGGACAATGAGGAAAAAGTGCCGCGGAGCCGATGGCCCCACGCTAGCCCGGGCACGAGGCGGCCCCGAGGTCGGCCCCTCCCCCGCGGAGCCCTCGAGTGGGAAATTTTCGCGAGCGCCGAGGCCGGTGTGCGGGGAGGGCGCCGGCTTCGGGGAAGCGCCCAAGCCGCCCGGCTTAAGCGCCTTTTCTCCGAACGGGGGAATTGCTCTTATACTCGTTTAGTCCCGCACACTTGCGCCTTCGCGCGATATTTTACGCGACAACCTGACGCTCGGCTGATCGATCGCGGTGCCGAGGCGTAATAGAATATTCCGCGCGCTTTTTCTCGACCAATCGATTGCCCGCGCGCGACAATTCGGATACATCATTGTCGAGACGAGTTTTTTACGGGCCGACCGTCCGAATTCGCCGCGATCCTTCCTGCCTGATGTTATTCCTGCGAGGGGCAAAATCTTTTTCGCTATTTCGTTGGCAAGGAATTTGAATAGATTTGTAGATTACGTCAAGCGTGACAGAAGTCAAATGAAAGGTTAAAGAGACTTGGAAAGATTAAAAAGTTAATAAAAACCTTTTCAGTATCTTATGTCTGAAGAATTGCTCGATTTCCTCGGAAATCTCACGCTAACCGAGCGAAAATCGATCCATATACGTATAGTGCTTATTTGGCTTCGGAATATAGATTCGTTCCTGTCGATTCAATGATCAAATCATTCCGTTGCGGAGTGCGAGCATCATACGACCAGATATATGGGTGAGCTGTACGAGTCGAGCTCGCGAGTTTCATTCATATATGCTTTCTTTCTTTTTACGCTGTTGTCTTGTTAATACATGATTTCAAACATTATCTAAAAGATTTGGTTTGACTCGTGGACGTGGACGATTTGACGGCACAGGAAATGTTTTCACTGGGGAATATAGGAATATGGTCGCCTACCGCTCGATTAGGGGAAAGCCACTCTTTGGAATTTAGCGCGAGTATGGGGGCTGTTCCCCGAGTTCACTTAGGGAATAATTTAACGGACGGTGCGGCGGCTCCTCCTAAAAGTAGCCCGCGGGGAAAAAAGCCAGGTTTACTCTCGCAATAGTAAAGCAATTACGGGGCTTAGCGGGGCAGTGACAAAAAGCCGCGGGGTTAATCGGCAAAAGCAAGCAATAGCGCTCGCCGAGAGAAAAGCCGGGCGCGCAATAACCGCCCGCGGGGATTCTAATAGGAGCGCCGCGTGAAAATGTGTGTCAGAGCCGCTCGGCCGGCGACGTCCATCGGCGCAATGCGACCGCGTCGCCGCGGGCGAGGAAGAAAAGCGGAAAAGCCGGCGGAGTCACGGGCGGCTTATCCGCGGAGGCAGGGCGACGGGGGCGGCCCTTGCCGCCGTAATCGGGCGATCTCCCGGGAAAAAAGCGAGAATCGCCCGGAGCCCGGCTCGCAGCGGCACTCGCGCCGCCCGAGGGCCTCTTACCTTAATTAGGCGACTCGTAAAGAAGGCGCGCGCCGCCCGGCCTTCATTGCACTTTACGCGGCCCATTCTTCGGAGATTGCTTCCCCCGGCCACCAGCGGGAGCCGCGACTCGCGCCCTTTGACGTTTAATAACCGTCGAGTGCGCCCCGGAAAATGGGATATTGTCTGAGCCGTGGATCCGATCGTTTCCCCGGGGCCCCAAGCGGCAGAGAGGCCGAATTAATTTATTTCCAATTTCCTCCGCCCGAGTCCCGCCCGCCTCCCTTTTTCCCCGCGCGCAGATATCGGGTAATTGAAGATAATTCCGCGCGGCGAGCCTGATCCGCCGAGGCCGATTACTCTTTTGGAAAAGCGCGCGCGCGCCCCGCTAGCCCGCGGGATCTAGTTTACGGGACCGTTCTTTCTTAGACGCGCTTTTAAATCATCTTTATGAAGGAGACATAAATTCGACCCTAATATCACAGCCTCATTGTAACAGACCTGACAAAGAATTTTGCGAAAAATATGCCACCATTTGAATACGGGGGGCAGAATGTAAATTAAACAATATTTTATAGCTCCTGTGAAATATTCTTCTCCGTCCGAATCTTCCTGGAGACGTGGATTGGGTATAATTTTAATTACACTTTGATTCCTTTGTTTTTTGCACCTGCTTAATTATCATTTTCACCGTCGAACCGCACACGCCCACTGCGCGTGCACATATTTTATTTATGATTAACGATCGGTGGGTTGTTTTTCATTAGAAAATGTCCAGTTCCCCGCGAAAAGGCCGCCAGTTGGCTTATTTTGAATATTCTTCTTTGAGTTTGAGGCATTTATTAATGTAGGTTATTGCTCGCGAGGAGCCTCGAAGTGCGTGTCCAATTTATACCTTGATAAAATTGGTAACAGCCGAGACGTAATTAATGAGCGGCTTACAGTTAGTTAGTCCCGAGTTCCTGCTCACTTTTCCCGGGCATGGCCTCGAAAACTGTTACAGAGAACCGAATTGACGGTCTGCGCGAATAAAACGGTATCCTGCAAATAGCAGGAGGCGACGCCGAGGGGCGGAAGAAGCGGCGGGCTCCTATCCCCGCGGGCCCCGCGCGCTAAAAGTCCGCCAAAGAGAAAAAGCCGGTATAACGAAGGATGGGGTAAATGTTGCAGAGCGAGGGCTCGCTGTCGTCGGAGGGCTCGGGCACGTCCGCGGGCGGCTGCTCCACGGCCTCGAGCACCGAGGAGGACAACTCGGCCGGCGGCGTCGGAGGCGGAGGCGGCGGAGGCGGGGTCGCCTGCAGCATCACCCTCATCGAGCGGCTCATCCGCTCCCACCCGATCTGGTTCCTGCCGGGCATCCAGCGCGCCGGCGCCTTCCATCTCCTCCAGGGCAAGGAGGAAGGGGTGAGTCCTCCCTCTGTCTCTCTCTGCATGGCTCGCGCTCTATTCGTCATGTTGGCGCGTCATGCGGCTGCGGCCGCAGGCCCGATAGCCCCGAGGCCCTTCCGCCCCACCGGCAGCCTCCCTGCCAGCCCCCTGCCAGCCCCCCGCCAGCCCCCCGCCAACCTCCCGCCAACCTCCCGCCCTGACGGATCGATTTTTCACCGAGAGACATTGCGCTCCTCATTTATTCGACACCTCGGCTCTCAATCCGCGTGCCTCTCGCCGTACAGCCTGCATGCAAAAGTCACGAGGCTTCACGGTCAACCCACTAATTGAATCGAGCACCAAGTCCTTCGTAAGAGCCTCTAAATGCTAAATAATCATCCGAGCTATCAGCGGCATACTTTCAAATATACACTTACACGCGCGTGTGCCTTTAGACTTCTAAACTGTTTACAGAAAAACGAGTAAAAAGATTAACTAATTTGATGAAATTCCATTGGTAAATTATGCACAAACAAAAATGCCAAATAACCATCGAATTCCGATTAAAGCAACTTTTACGATAAAATTACACATATAATGCGCGCAAATGCGAATTCGTGAGCTGATTACACATGATGAAAGTTGCCGGGACGGGACTGTATGACATAAAAGACGCGACGAACTCGTAGCCCAGGGCACTTGTTAAGTGAGAAGTTTCCGAGCTACATAGAAGCCAACGCCGATGCGCAGTGGCCGCGGGACAAAACACCCGTACCAAGTGTCGCACCTCTGCCTCTTGTAAATCGGCTATGGCCTCGGCAATTTTCAACCTCGAGTTTCCTCCGCACTCCTCCGAGGGGATATTTTTCCCGTTGTTCGAGTAGCCTTCGCCCTTCCTCGCAATACATTCTTTCACCGTGAGGATTGCGGGGGAAATTCTTTAAGCAAGATTTATTTGAAAAAGTTGGTAAAGGGATACGCCAAGACTCGCGCGATGCGGAGATTAAATTTTTCATCGATTTTGGGACGCGTAACTGTAATTCTTCTTAAATCAAACTTATATAAGCGCCTTCGGAACCGCTGAACCGTTAATGTAAGATAAGAATTCAAAATTTAATATTTATGTAATTACATATGGATTCACATTTGTATTATCTTTTTAATATTATCACTTTGAACAAAAAATAAATATAAAAATAAAATCAATGACTAGGTTTCAAGATAATTTTCGCAGTTCAATGAAATTATGCACAATAAATAACTTATCGAAATTGATTTTATATACATGAGTGTAAATGTAACTGTATAATATGAAGGAACTTATATATTTTCATATTTTATTACACGTGAGAAAATAGGTTTGCCCATTCAAGATTTCCCGTTTTAATTAAGTAACCTACTCATGCCATAAAATATTTCAGAATTAAAAATCAAAATGTTTGTTTTTATAACGTGCAATCAAATGGTGTTAGCTATAGTCATAACAAAATTTTGAGTCAATTTAAAAGTATTTGAGAAATAGTTTATCATATTCTACTTGCTACAATACTAAATTTTAATTTTTATAGTATTTTATAGTACACATGTATTTTTAACTGCCAAAGATAAACGAAATCGAAATTTTTGCTCAATAAATTCAATTCACGATTCAATTTCATAGTACCAAAATAGCACATTAGCGCAATTATTCAAAAAATTTGATAATGTTCTGACAACGAATTACATGACTCTTGAAACGGACAATAAGTATTTTTAGTCTCTAATGTCCTCAGTTTTAAATGTGTGTCAAACTCGATGTCAATGCTCCTAGTACAGGCTAGTCAACGAAAAATATCCTATTCGACTATAGTGCGCGCATCAAAATTAGCAACGCGTGAACAATCTTGAACAAGGGACTGAATTGATACTGCTGCTCACTCATACTCTCGTAGATCGTCTCACTTACTAAATATGTGTCCACGCGCATACACCTTTCGAATCTTGTAAACTAAACAAAATCTCATCTTGTTTCCAACGTTTAATTTGTTGTTGATTTTATAAATAACATCAATCAAAAATAACGAATACTTCAAAAGTCATTTTTTATGTTTATTAGAAATCTAAGTCAAAATAATTACTATTAGACAAAGTATATTTTAAAAATATGCTTCATTTTGTAAGCATTTCAATGTTTTAATAAAATCTTTAGAATTGAAAATAAACGTAGAAGTGAATGAAAATAACATTAATTACTAGATTATATAGGAAGTAGACAGATAAATTAAATATAGTAGGTTGCGGACGGAAATCAATGATGCCGTTTATTATGTAGGTATGCAGAGTAAAATATGATAATAAATATAATATTATACACCTATTATTGTATTTGTATCGCCGAGTCTATCACTTTTAAATCAAAACAAGAATTTAAAGTGCCTTAAATCACATATTTTAAAAGATATATTCCAACTATCCACGTGTTAAACAAAACGTGTGCATTATGTACAGATCAATAATTCTTTTAACATGGTGCTTAATAAAGACACGCGCAATTGATGTTATCTCGACTGGTAAAATATTTAACGAGCTTCCGTAATTATTATTTGAGACAGTTGAGCTCCGCTGTTCATTTAGCTTTGACTGCATAGCGTGTAAACAAACGATGCAGAAAGCTTGTAATCACTATTCGAAAATTCGGGGAAAGTCTCCCGCTTTCGATTCCGCCGTTGCACACACATAAAAAAGCGGGATATAGAGGACGGGCAGCGCGAAAGATACCGGCGCCGCTCGGCGAGTGTGTATGTGTATACGCAGGTGCAATCAGAGCTCGCGCATCAGAAATGGCGGAACGCGGCGGCATTGTTCTGGCGTGTGGCGCTCATTGTTTCACCGGCATTGTCGATTGCGCGCCTCCTGCCCGCGATGAAGCGGCGCGCGACGCGAAAAACACACCCGAGCCGAAAAACAATGCGCCGCTGCAGCAATTACTTCGTCCCGTTCTCTCCCTCGGTGACGTCTCTCTCGCCTCTGCGTCCCTATCTCTCCCTTTCTCTACACAGACAGCTGTATATTACACTCTGAGTTTTTCCTGCTGTATCCGAAGTCCCCGTTGGGCCAGATGGAAACTTCTCAAAGGAGCGAAAGAGACTCGGAAAGAGGCGCAAGGTACTGTCGAGGGATGACTTCGAGACTGCGCTGTTTCCTTCGTTTTTGCCACTGATACGCTCGATGAGTCTTCCTCTCGAAGTAATCTGCCGACTTTTCGTGGGCTGCATCTCCTGTTTGTTTTTCCCTGTACCATTAGTATAATTACGGTTATTTAGATCTTTTGTTGTTATTCCCCCGATATGCTTTTGGACAATTTTCTCGTTTTTCTCGCGGTGAGTACTTTTTATACAATGAGAAATGCTGATGTGCTCAAAAGAACCGAATTAAAATTCATAAAAATAAGTAATTCGAAAAGCTTAAACGAAACATAAAATTGACATTCGGAATTTTCGGGTCATAATTCAAGAATACGTGTATCAAAATTCGATACTGCTTAAAAGACAGAAACGAGTAATTAAATAATTTAAAAATTTTTTTTAACAAAACGATAATGCATTATATAGCAATTATATCATATTTACATAATATTAAAAATACCCTTCTCGTCCTATAAAATAAAATTACTCCCTAGTTCAGTATTTTTAAAAATATTATATCGATTTCATATGTTCTATTTATGTATATATAAATAGCATCCTCTGTATATCAACCTCGGTATCAACTAAGCGAAGGTTACAAGAATGAGTTCAGGAACACAATAATTAGTTTTACATAAGTACATTGAATATAATCACATGTAGGCTAATTTATAAATACAGTTGAAATTATTTAAAAATTATTAAAGTGCATAAAACTATAACAATTCTCCTTTTACAATTTAATGTCAGCTTCTAATAAAATTAAAATAACGAAATTAATTATTGAAAATAAATTTTATTTATTAAAATATTATCTTTAAAAAAGTGGCCAGTAAGTTTACATATTTTGGCAAAGAAATTTGCGCTCTTTCAAAATTAGAAAACATTGTTGTCCCTGAGCTCCCTTGATTAAGGTACCTAATGTAGCCCTCAACTGCGAAAAGAGTGAATACTTAAGTTTCAAAGTGTATGCAAATAAAAAGGCAAGAATTTAAGAGAGAAGGGAGCAAGAGGAATGCTAATCACATTGAATTTACAGAACTTTGTGGTGAGACAATCGAGCCAGAGCGACACGATGGCACTGTCGGTGAGGCTGCCGGCCGGCAAAGGCCCTTACATCGAGCATTATCTCATCCAGGCAAACAAAGGGAAGTTGAGCTTGGAAACGAGCGAAAATAGGTTCGACAACATCCCCTCTCTCATCGCCCATTACTCCCAGTGCTGGTGAGAGAAAAAGCTTTAACTACATCTTTCGCGCTTATCTCGCCCGGCGAATTCCTCCGTCTAAAATGCGCAACGCTCCTTTCCTCGCGGTACTAAGGTCTTAATTGTCGTTATTTATCGCTCGCCGCTCTTCTCTTCTTTCCATCGTTTGCCCGCACAAAGCTTGTTAAGGCGGTTGTTGCGATTTTTTTCAAGCCAGGTGGAAATAGCTAAAGCGCGCCCAGGAATGTTGTTACAATTGCAATCGTTGTCGAAATTACAACGAAGCGTCTATTTTTGTACGAGTGCTCATTTTGCGATAGTTTCCATTAGACGAAGGGAAAAATAAAATTATCGGGTCTAGAAATACAAAGTCAGTAATGGCAACTCGTGCGGTAGCGAGCGGTTGATTGAATTAAATTCAATAAGGAATGCCGATTGAGACTGCGGACATTCGGAGGAAAGGAGCGAGGATAGTTGGCGCGGCGACGTTATTTTTCAGTGTCGATTATATGAAAAGTTAAAAATTCCAATCTCAGTCGATTACAACAGTCTGGACATTCGTAAAAAGATACTTGGAAGATCGAATTAGTATATCGGCTCGCTGAATATAAAGCTGTCGTTATGCGATTTAAGGAACAATGGGCTCTCGGCTTTACGCTGTAATTCGGACCAGCGGAGTAAATCATTCGCCGGGGGTACACTAGTCCAGCGGGTTTAGCGCCAGCTGTTTTCTAATTAAGATTGTCGTATCCGTGCATAAATAACGCCACTCGCTTATGTCCATCGTTCGCGGCGCGAATATTTACCGAGGATATCTACCGTTGCGAGAATCCTTCGAAGGAGGATATAATTCACGTCCGGCTCGCGTCGGCGAGGCTTCCCCGGAGATCGCGCGGCGATAGAGGCCGTCACTCGGCCTGCAGGCAGGCATCCGCCGCGGACGTGGGCGCGATCGCGATCCGGCGACTCCGCGGGCGTTTCCCTATAAATACATTCTCTCATGCGCGATTTTCCCATTGGCGCGAGAGCAGCGACGAACTGCCGGTGCAGCTGACACTGCCGAGGGCGATGCGCGAGGCTAAGAATAGGCAGCAGCTCTCGTCACTGGCGCTCCTCGGGCAAGAGTTCTGGAGGTACCCGATGGCCAACCCGAAGCCACCCGAGAGCGGCGGCAGCAGCAACACCTCCAGCCTGAGCAGCTTCCACGCCGGTACGGACCGACCCACATTTACACGCATCTGCATTCTCCACTCTCTGTACACCCGAGCCGCGAGCGGGCCGCGCCCGGTCACCTGGTGCGCCTCCTCCAAAGAGGATCCAAACTCCATCGCTCGAGAACGCCGCTGTTATTTACGATTTAATTACTAGCCCTGTGCCCATCGGGGAAAGACAGGGCCGGTCATTACTCTCGGGAATAAATGCTCGCGGATTTACTGTCTTGCGCGTGTAATCATATGTAATTTGCCGATGATTCAGTGAGGCAGTTGAAACTATTTTAATAAAAGTTCCTCTTTTTTACATCGTTATCTTGCATACGTTGTAAAGCATACATTTTCAATTCTTATCACGCGTTACAGTCTCAAATTATCGTGTTCATTACTATACCCGGAATGTTTTTTAATTTGTCGCTTGGTAAATTTATTTGAAATTCGTCTATCGCACAATCTGCCCATGCAACGCAGTAGTTAATTATACATTGATATTTCACAAGATTTTCCTTAGCACTCAAGCCCATGTAGTAAATTCACTTTCATTTTTAGGTAACAACAACAACAACAATAACAACAACAATAATATTAATAGCCTTAGCACACCAACAACTGAGAGTATCATACTGAATTTAACACCAATTTCAATCAAAGATTCTCGTAAGTACTTTTACGCAATGTTCGAAAATTCAATAATTTTATGATTTTTATAAATTTATTCCAGTCGCGGCAAAATTCAATTATTCTAACAATCGTAAAACTGATTTAATAACTATTGTTTTAAGAGAAGAGCAATTCAAATCAAATAAAACATCATGTTTTTTATCTATTGGCTCGCAAGCCTTCGTAATATCCACAAACGAGGAACTGAAAATAATGCAACAGAAAAAGCCACGTCGAAAGCCGCGAGTAAAGAGCTGCAAAGCCTAATATTATCTAACGTAACAGGCATCCTTCCATTTCAGCGAACGCGTCGCCACCCAACACGATGACGACGTCGACGTTCACAGCTGGAAAACCACGGCAGCCGCGACCCACGCCGCCGAATACCCTCAACCTGACGTCGTTCAACGAGCCCATGGACACGAGGTCAAAGCTCTCGCCGAGCGAGAAGCTCTCGCAGCGGCTCATCTCACCGAACCTGGTGCAGAGTCTGGTGAGGTCGCCCTCGCCCGTCATCCACAACGTCGAAGGCAACCTCCTGAGCCCACCGAGCGAGGGCAAGTGCGACTTCGTCCGAGGCAGCCAGTTCACCTCGAGCGCCAACTCCCTGACGTCTAATTTCCACCGGAACATTGCAGCCGGCTTTCACGACCACACGATCAGGTGCTCGCCAGACGTGGTGCAGACGCCCAACGGTGTCGCTCACATCAAGAGCCCACCGCCACCGCCGCCCAGGTGGGCCAAGCCCAATCCCCAGCAGACACCACAGACACCCAGCAGCTTCGGCATAGCCGCCACCGCCGTCACCTTCAACGTCGATCAAAACGGCGACAACGGCACCCACCAGGTATATCCTCGGGACTTGCCTTTAAATATATCTGTCAATTTATTCTGAATTGGGTAAAAGTTAAATGAGCGATGAATCCTATAAAAGTGGAACAACTAAACAGGAATAGAGAATTATTCAGACTTC
Source organism: Sycophaga agraensis (assembly GCA_018906755.1). Taxonomy (NCBI): domain Eukaryota; kingdom Metazoa; phylum Arthropoda; class Insecta; order Hymenoptera; family Pteromalidae; genus Sycophaga; species Sycophaga agraensis. The sequence goes on along the minus strand of JACCIE010000032.1, from coordinate 697,084 downwards.
TATTGCGGAAAATTACAATTTTTTGTATTAAATGTGAGTAAAACTTTATAAGATTTTGTAAATAATAATGGAATTTATGCAGATTCATATGGTATACCAACGTTCAGTAAATGCAAGAGATGTCTAAAGCGATATCCCTAATATAATATTAGGTCCGTTTCATATATTAAGTCTAAATGATCGGGCTGTCAATTTTAGCGTCAAATGAATTGCTGAATATTCTGTACATAAACATAACTAAGATGACGAGTTCCAATTCTTAAAAAAATTAGTCATTACCTTAGGAAATTTGGTAAATTAAAACAAGAATAGTTTTAAATTTCGGAACATGGAAGCACTGTTGACGGCTAAACAAAGAATTAACTACCTCTTGTGAAATTACAAATTGATTTTTATAAAAATTAGCAATATCTACTTTTGAACTCATTGGGAGCCAAATTATCGTTAAACCTTCTTATTTATATTTATATCATTAACGATTAAATATAAATAAGATTTTATTTTATCTGTTATTTAAATTATGAAACATTTCTGCTTAAATATTCAATATTGTAATGGTTTCCAAAGGAAGTTTAGTCAAGTCTGTCACTTTATACTTGTACCAAATATAGGATTTATTAGTAACTTTAACCAAATTATTTTGACAGGCGAAATTTTTATGCTAATATGCCACGGTTTGATATGTTGCAGTCAACGCCGACGGATTCGAGTCCGCCCTCGCTTATGAGCCCGCAGAGTGCCTCCTCGGGCAAGTCGGTCAGTTCGAACCCCTCGTCCAACTGTAAGTCGCCAGCCATGCCAAGCATCGGACAGGTACTGTCCCCGTCGACGCCCCTCGGAACGGGCAAGTCCTCGAGGCGGCGGAGGGACCGGGACGCTCGAAAGAACTCCCAGCACTACCGGGAGTCCGACATCATGGAATCCTACTACCGGAGCTCGCCGGCCGATAAGATTTCCGACTACGAGGACATCTGGAATACGACCGACCAGTCGAACCCCTCAACCTGGTCGCCCAAAGAGCAACTGCTCAAAGCCAACGGCGAGGAGGCCGCCGCCCCCGACAGGCTCATCATCCGCAACGACAAAGGCACCGCAATAGAAAAGCTCAGCTACAAGGAGGTGACCAGTCCCGAGTTGACCAGCTTCAAGCCCCCGGCGGAAATCAAGAGCCCCGAGGTGACACCTACCCCCGAGGATATGGCCCTGGGGAAAAGGCCCGACCTATTATCCCGCGTCTGTGAGTACGCCGCACAGTGGCTAGTCCTTACGCCGGCTGACTTCTTGCATCGGTTTCAGGCAGCGTCAACTCCCTCGGCAGCCCGAACGGAGTCGCAGCCCCCCGGTCGAGACAGGGGCCAGCAGTGCCCGCGCGCTCTGGCAGCAGCAGCCCCATGACGCCCGAGTCGAAGCAGGGCAGCCCCTTTTACGCGGAGCCAGCGGACGCCATCCCCAGGGCGAACGCCGCGCTAGTGGCGCGCCGCAGGCCCAAGCCCCACATCGTCGCTGGCAACAGGTTCCGGCACAGCGAGCCCGGCTGGCTGCAGACCCAGCTAGGGGGCGGCTGCGTCCTCGGGGCCGGTCTCCTCCATCCCATCGACTGGGACGTCCCCGAGGAGGACGAGGACAAGACACCCCTCATCTCCTCCTCGGTCGATAACCTGGCCAAGAGGCTCAGCGGCAAGGAGCCTAAGAAGTGTTTGCCCTGCGCCGCCAAGCCCGTACAACCACCCAAGATCAAACCCAAAATATTCAGCGACACCTCCTGGGCTGTAGACTCTAGCTGGGAGTTCATTGGTAGGTGATTAACGCGTCCTCTTGCATCAATCTATTAACGTAGATTAGACAACTTTTGGATTATATAGTATACTTGCTCTTTAAATTCATGCTTTTGTTTACTACTTTCAAACTGCTTAGAAAACGTTTAGACTACAAACATAAGTTAAAAATAAGCATAATGCATAAGAAACAAACTAAGATAAAAATAACAAGCAGTTGAATACCAGATACTATAATATGACATTAAACAATATCGTTCAAGCAAGTTAAAAACATTTTTGTTCCAAGATCGAGTAAGCACAAATCATGAGTATCCTATTAAGTTATTCTAAATGTAAAGCAATAAGTACTTTTCTTTTAGTTACTCCAAGATGGTATATATTATTGAATTACAGAAAATCTTAAAAAAATTAATATAACTAATAATACTCAAAACCATTTAATTATAATTATTTATTTCCTTTTTATTATAAAATAAAATGTAAATATTGAAACATTAAAATATTATAGACAATAATATAAAACGAGTTATCTTGCATATAAAACACTGCTCCAAACTTTCACATATTTTATACACAAAAATAAAATAATAATTACAAATATGAAGTCCAAATTATTATTTAATATTCATATATATATTATACGTTTAAAATAAAATACTATTAAAAAAAACATAATTTTGATAGTTTTCATCCATTATTAAATTCAATGAAATAAGAAATAGTTATAAAAGTTTACTTAATAACAGTACTTTTTGTTAACCAATTTTAATTCACATTTCAGGTAACGATGCAGATGACTGCGAACCTGATTATGACTGTGATGCTGATTACGATGTTGGTCGAAAATTTCCCGATGAAGAACACGACAAGTACATTGTACGCAATACTTTGACAGCACAAAGTATCATTTTACAAAGGTAAAGTAATGATCAAGTCCTATTAGAATTATTTAATGTTTATTCTGTAACTTGTTATTATTGGAAGAATTCAAAAGAATATTAAAAACAATTTAAACGTTATTTGCTACAGATATCCAGAGCTTCTCAAACCACCAGATACAACAGAAAGTCTATACAGTGACCGGAACTCATCGTACGATAACGTAGAAAGGCGACATGAGCGAATTTGCATGCAGACGACGAACACAAGCAACACGATGACGACGACGCTGACTACGTTAGATGCACGACGAAACCACGGTTACGATCCCTCTGAGTCCGAAACTATGTTAGACACAGATGACAGTGATGTCGAGCGGGTCAAACGGAACCGCAGCTTCAAGGAGTCAGTCGACCCGCTTTTATGTAAGTTCCATCCATATTATTATTCCGTATACCTAATGACTATAAATGCATTTCCAAGCACCTGTAATACAAAACTAAATTATGCTGCTGATTATTTAAGAATTTTACTCAATATTTATTGCAAAATCAAAATTGTATTATTTTTATTAACAAAATACAAACAATTTTCAAGGATAGAAAATAATACAGGATTTAATAAATGTAAGAATAATTTATTTTATTTTCTTTTGACTTATATTTATAATTATATTAAATTGAATCTGAAATCGATAAATGCATAATTCATTGCTTAAATCAATAATGAGTATTTATATTCTGATTTTTAGTATAAATCTTAAACATACTTTTTTATCTTAATACTTTTAGGATGATAAAACAAAGTTATTTTCATCCTCAAAATAATCGAACGAAATATTTAATGAAATTTCATCTCCTGTTTTAATTTGAATCTAACATACTCGCTTAATACATACGTTATACGTATGAAAGCTATGGTTATTAAAATAAAAACTTAAATAAAAATTATAATATATTTTTATTGAAATAATTTTTAACGCCAAAACACCAAATTTATTTTCTTTATGAATTTTTTTAATCATTAAGTTTAATATATTTTATTTTAATAACTCCTGGCATAATCATGTTTGATTTTTTATTTCATTGTTTAGATTTATCTTAATAAAAACAATGTTTCTTCACAAAAAAATTGATTAAATTCAACCGATTAAACGAAAAACTGACAACGGATTCTTTGATTGACGATTTAAAAATAATGATTATCCTATAAATACTTTAAACTTCAGTTAAATGTTCATTTCGTTCATGAAATGAACGACATCGCAATAAGATTTTGAATACGAAAATTTGAAATGAAAAAATATATTTTCAGTTTAGACATGTAAATATGTCTAAAAACATCTATAGATAAAAAACGAATTTTAAAGTAATTCAACGGTATGATATCACAGGTTATACACGTGATGCAAGTATCTAAAAACCTAATCTATTAAAAAATAAAACAATAACAAAATTTTATAATGCTTTAGGTTTCTGACGTTTATTACATTCACGGTATTATACAATTGTTTTCATAATATTTACTCTTCCTTAATTTTCGTTTAAAAATACAATGACTATATCTTACTCAATGAGATACTAGAATGATTCAAATAAAAGTTTTAGCTGATCAAATGAACGGTTAAGTATACCATCTCACAATTAAAGCATTAATCGCAATGCGTCATTGCTCTTATCCCCAAAACAAATTGACGTAATTGCGTGCAAGCAAGATCCCGGCCCAATGCGCAAGATCCAGGTCCTTGACAATGGGGAAAAAATCTAGTCACGATATCAAACCAAAGTGTAAAACGAAGAGGTACAGGCATGGAGATGTGTTGGCGCTCGGCGCATCCACGAGCCTGTCACGCCTGATAGACTCGCGGCAGTTCGATAACAAGCGATAAACGCCCTCGAGACTGTTGTGATCACCGCGGCTCTCCCCGGTTTTGTTTGCTCATCGGCACAGACGGGGGTGACGTTGATCTCTGATAAGGTGATCAAGCATCGATAGATCCAGGGGGGGCGGTAGACGGGAGCTTCGGCCCGAGCTTCGGCCACTTTGAGCGATCGCCGCTGAACCTAAGGCAATAAGTTACACAGGTCACTGGCGATTATGGATGATGACTCGCAAATTGTTAATTGTACATTCTTAAGCCAGTGTCCAAGGTGATCTGATTTATTTGTGGGCTCAACAGAATATTCGCGTATATGTATACATATATATGTGTATGTATGTATATATATATGCACCTTCTATTTTACTGCAATCATAAGTGTATGTTTTACAACTGTTTTATCTACAGATAATACTTTTTGAAATTGAGGTTTATACACAATACTAATTTACATTTATCAATCTGTACATAATAAATCTTACTTAAGTATATTCGATTGGTTGTTTATTTTTAAAACATTTTAAAATCTTTTACATATAATTTAATAATAATAATAATAATTCATTTTGTTTGTCTCATGAATGTGATAAAGTAGAATTTTCTTTCGGATTTGTAGCATATACCATTTATAAAATAATTAGCTATTGACCTTAAACACTATTGAACACCATCATGCAATTTAAAGCTATGCAGTAAACCTTATGTTAAGTATACATCACAATTTTACCTCTTTTAGTTTAATTGTGGTTATTTGCTCAAAAGTAAATTTATTTATAATTATTATAATATACTAGATTTCAATGTATCTATAATTGATAGTATATAGATTATTAATTAAGTTTTATTTACTTAATAAAACTGCACCACGAAATGTAAATCGGTTGCTGGTGTTAAGCAGTATGTCAAAAATTTCTATAATTGAATTACATCATATGAAACAAATTTATCATATTTTCAGTCATATGTGTAGATTTTGATCCCTAAAAGAATTTTATCAATCTTTAATAAGTTTACTCTAATTATTTTAATATTAAGAGAGAATTTTTAGATGTCTAATCTAAAATAGCAAATATCAGCGAAAATCAGTCGCGTCTCATAGCACCTGATAACGACAAACCTTTAGTCTGAGCAATATGTAGTTCGACGGCCTAATTCACTTTTCATTACTGACTAGTAATCGCGCGCCCTCGGGCAAACGATATCTTACTTTCAGATACTTACGTATTGTTTACATAGTAGAAATAAGATCGAAAGGCGGCCGAACTCATTCACGTAATCCATATTTGTTCAACTACATTTATGTAACCGAAGCTCTGCCTCAGTAAAAGTATCACGATAAAAATGGTTTATCATATTAATCAAACAAAAAGCTCTTTTGTGTTTAGATTACTAAATTCCTTTAGCAGTGCAAAAAAAATTACGAAATGTCTTCAATGATAAATAGTATTATTAACATTTCATCTTTACTTCATTACTTGCATTTATATATTATTTTCAGTTTGTTTTTAATTTTCGATTTAATCGTTTGTGAAGTTACTGGTCGATAATTTTTTTAGGAAGAATTTTCAAATTATCGAATAGTACACTGACACCAGGCTCTTAAATACTCTTACATGCAGTCTGATATAATTAAAAAAATAGCTATACTTTTGTTTAATTCTCTATCCAAAAAATGAAAATCTAAAAAAAATTATCAATTTCGTCAATAAAAAGGTTTTATTACTCTTGTACATTAATATAATTGAAATATATAAAAGTAAAAATTTAGAATATAAACAATAATTCAGAAGAAATACCAATGAATATTAAAGCGCAGTTAATAAAAATAAAAATTAGGAACAATATTATATACATTATTATTCATTATGATTAGCATTTGTTATGACGAATATATACTAACATTATGATCATTACCGACTTATGAATAATAGAGTTTCGTGCATACTAACCGTGGCCGATTTTCATTTATCCTAACGTGCCGCAAAGAAAATTAGGCCGATACGATCAATATCGAATCAATTGCGCATGAAGATTTTCTGCAACAATAAATTTCTTTGGCTATTGACGTATTGACGTTCTTAGTTTCGGTAAGTCGACATGCTGAATTGGTGATGTAGTTGAATCATTCTGACAGATACGATAAATATTGTTTTCTAATTTCTCATAACAAAAATATCTATTACGGTATTACTATAAAAATACTCTTAATCTATTGTTATTATGTATGTCTATAAAGCACGAGTTTCAAAGTTTATATAAAGAATTCATGTTAGTTTTTGTAAAAAAGCACGTATAGAATACTAACGATTAATAATCAAAGCAGATCTTTCGTAAAACATGTAAATTAACATAATTCTGATATTACATCTTTACAATTAAAAAAACTCTAAACAAATCAATTAAATATTAATCTATCTAGTAAAAATTTAGTCGAAAATCAGTCTGAAAAAATCCGGAATATATTTTTCATATTTAACACAATGTATACGCATTACGTAATTTTTTATGGTCAAAGCCCTTACACTTCAATACACATTTTCAATAGTATTAGTAGAACTGCAGACTGATACACGCGCGAACTCGCGCGCGAGTCTCAACTACCCCTGAAAAATCTATTATGTTTACAATTTATGTATTCCCTCGGCTCTCCGTATTCTCCGATTAAAGCGCTATCTCCGACTTTTCCGGAAAATCGCTTGTAATTTTTTAATCGTCAAGATATAAACACGCATCTTTCAAATGACGAAATATTCGCAGCCGATTTCATCCCTCGCGAACAGAAAATCGCGCCTAGTAACGATGCACGCAAAAAAGTTGAGAAAACGCTGGCCGCGCATATATATATATAGTTATTGTCGTTCCAGGAAGGGTCGACAAAGACATCGCTCGCCCTTTTGAGATCCCTCGTAATCCCTGCTTCAGCCCCACAAGCATGGTACTGCTTCATATATTTGAGCGCTTGCATAAGCCGCAGTGGCACCCGTGGCTCATAAATTAGCTAGGATATACCGGGAGGCTCACTCTCCATGCCTTTTTAATTGCCGCTGTCTTCATTTACTATTGCGAAATGCATTGTTAAATTCCGGGTAATTTAAGGATTTTCGGGGATCTGCTGTAAGAAGGGAGATTATAGTAACATTTTCTTCTTTTTATGATATTGCTACGAGAAAAAATGGATAATGGGACTTTGCGAGTGACACTTTTATCCGGTCAAGTAAGACTTTATTAAGTTTAACTTTTCTCGCAAAAAGATATTTTGATGTTATTTTTTAATTTACAAAATGTAAATAACACAACTAAATTTAATTACTAGAAATAAAAACTGTAACTCGTATTTTTGAAAAATAAATTATTATTTAGTTAGTATATTCGGAGGTTTTGATAGTTCAATTAATAAGATAATTCTCAAGTAAAAAAATTTATTGGAGCTATGATTTTCATTTTTGAAATTTATTAAATTCCTGTATAACAATAATTTACTTAAATACAATATTTATGATTAAATATCTGCAATAGCAGCATCATTCTTAGAATATAATATTGTACTCACTTTCTGATAAGTTGTTAATCATGACAAAGCATTTATATCAAATTTAAAATTAGTAAGTAAAAGTATTAAATTATTATTGTACCAGTAGATGTATAATATTCTTTGAAGTGACCACGTCATTACAATTTTTTAAATATATCAATGATACTAAAGATAGTGTGCTATAAACAACACTGACCCGTAATATAAAAAATCATTCTAATTAATTAATGCAATCAAAAAACTGAATTACTTTGAAAACATTTTTAAAGTATGCTATCAGCTCGCAAGTAAAAATACTAACAAGTTCTTATATTTAACCTTATTATTAAATAATAACATGATACAAATAGTTTTCGATATATTATTTCTACTACATGCATTAATACATAATCATATTATCCAATTGACATCTAAGCATATATAAATTATATTTTTAATTATTATTTAATTTTATGATACAAAATCTTATTTAGTCATTCAAAAGTATAAGAGACTATCTCTGAGATAGTCAAATAGTAGTTTTTAGATATTCTTTAATTATCATAATAAAAATGTATTTATTAAATAAGGTTAAGTTAATGAATAAGTACAACACATCAGTTATCTTTAAGCTGATGAAAATTCTTCAGAAGTTACAGAATATAAATGACCAAGCTTTATAGTTTTAGAAATTTCTCATAATCCCTAATAGAAATGGTAACAAGTTTTTAACAACTCATGAATTAACTTCATATTGAATTAATTTACAAAATCCCTTGTATATAAATAAATCGCAATACTATATATGTACAATAACTCTATTTATGCATACAAATATAATCTTTTTACTTGCATATAGTTGTAAGAAATAAATTTAACATGCACAAAAAATTTATTTATATATCTTGGGTATTATAATTTATAACTATTGAATTTTCGACCAAGAATTCATTAGGATCAACATTTTATGAAACGAATATTTTGCCCTCTCTTATAAGATATTTATTTTGATAATAGATTGATATCGTACATTAGATAATCAAAAGATTAATCAATACTTATGTTTCAAGAAATTCACTCTTGTAAACTATATTAGATTAATTTCACTAGTTAATTATGGTATATAATTTAATTTGTTTCGAATTAGTTCATTTTTTTTAATTGAAATTGTATACTAACTTCGAGTTATAATGATTTTATTACGTTTAATTTTAAGCAATATTTAACAAATCTCATCTTAAGAACCTGTTGATATCTCGTCGATTTATTATAAATTTCTATTCATTAGATAAATCCTCAAATAAATAAATTATAATATTACTAAAAATCAAAAACTATCATTTTCGATGCGGATGGCTTATTAAAGTACGATATATTTTACTGAAAATGAAACTGAAATAATTATTTAGATGCAACCAAATATTTAAAAAAAGACGGATCATTTTTTATTTTAACTGAACATAAGTAAAATTATAATATTAGTAGAAAATATTTTGGTCGACCATTTTGTAAACCATGTCGGTAATTAACACTTTAAGGTCGATACCTTAAAATACCTTTCAATAAATATAGGTGAAATCAAAAAGTTCATAAATCCTCGGTTCCCTGTTTGTTCCTACTACATACATACGCAACTTAAGCTGCACGTTTATCAAACAAATCTGAGAATATCCGCGCTCGATCGAGGGTACAAAAATCGATGGATAAGATAAAGCAATCAATCACGATTCATGTCGCTGTAGCTCGAGCTTTTACATATAAAGTCCAACTTTTTCTCCCCAATAGCGATACGGTGACATGTACAAACCACTCAAGTCAAAGTGGTATTCTAAAACACACCCTCATCACGATTCCAAGCTACTCATTCTTGTTTTTTCTGTGTTTTACTCAATAAATACTGCTCTATCTTTTTACACGGTCCCTCAGCGTGACTTCTTCTTTGTCTCATTCTTTTGTATTGTTCGATCGATTGCGCGTGGTGAAGATTAGATTGGTATTTCTCGTCGATCGACAGATCTGAGAAGTGTCCATGAGCGGTACACTTTTATACTAAGTGCACTTAAGTATCTAAGCTCACTGACGGTCCGCTTAGGCGTTCTTTTGTTAATAATTTCGGCAGTCGACAAATGGGCACGCGTCTAAGTTTGGAGGGCAAGGTCAGACCTATGTTGCTCATACTGCGGCCCCGATAGCTCCGCCCTACTTTTTCCCATTAACTATTTCCGCTACTCTCATTGGCTACGCTGCGGCTAGTAGGCCGCGCTTTTGGGCCGCGGGGGCTGGATTTTTATCATTTTTTAAACACCTGTATCTTCGCGGGGGTGCATCTGACAGTTTCGCGACCGGAAAAGAAAGTGTTTAGAATTACCTCAGCTATCGCGTGGTATAGCTGGAGGCAAGGAATTAAAAGACACCGTGTATATCAGCTTGTAACACAAAACAATATTATGCGACTATTATAAATCTATCTAACAGTAATACGGAAAGTTAAACATTTACATTTGTTGATAACCAGAAACAAAAGCTTTTTTTCTTGTATTGTATTTATTTTTTTAACAATTCAAGGTTGGATCGAATTAAACATGCAAATTAAATATTTTACAAATTTTTATACTCAAAACATTAAAGACTTCCGCAATATTTTTTTAAAAATATCAATACTTATTAGAATCATTTCAAAAATTAATCGTGTAGAATTTTATTCATTGTATACAAAACTTACAATTATATTTTTAACTATTTTTATTAAAATGAATCAGAGTGTTATGTTTAATTAATTCAAATGAAAAAATCAATCACAAAGATACAGAAGTAGTTTAACTTCAATCCATAAATAACAATAATAATAGCTAACTAAACAATAATTATAATTGAGACTACACAATATGATCAATTTATTTCGTGTAATTATCTAAATTATTTTAACCAAAATAGCTAATTAGTTATGATATATTCAATGTACGAGTATTGTTGCTATTTAAAATATTTAGATTTTGTGATATTCTATAACGATTAGATAACTGCAATATTAGATTACGATATTGATACACAATTAATTGTAATATCTGTAGTTGCAGATGCACTTTACATAAAACTCATAATCTATATGATTTGTCTCCATGTGATAAACTTAATAAATTCCCATTATTTAATGATGTTTATAAATTATGAGAATTTTAAAATAAAACTATTCCCAAACATTAAATTTGTAATAAACATATTTTTATTAAAATTATAATTCAACTTTTAAATAAACGAGTTAAATATACTTATTTTTTATAAAATTTTCTATCTTCTTTATACATCTATTTGTTGTATTTATAAAAAGTACATACTTCTTAATTCTTTATTTGACATTTTAATAAGAATTAATTATTATGTTTAAATAAATATATTTTTTTAAGTCAAACAAATTTAAAAACAATTATTTGAAAATATGTAAAAGTGTATTAACTAATATAAAATTTAGAATATTAATAGATGACAAATGAGCAAACTCATATAAAGATAAAATGCAAAACCACTTAAAAATTGAGTGCTTTCGAATCATTATAAACAGAGGTAATTTTCGCGACCTAACAGATAAAGCGATTATTTGAATGTCCTATTTTTGAAGTATCAGTGATCGTCATGACTAAAAATTATTACTTTTTAAATACTTTCAGACAATATTTATTTGTTAAAAATTAACAATTTTACTATTGATTGATAAAAAATGTTTTATGTACAGAAGATATGCAGATGAGGTTAATAGATTATATTCATTCAATTTTATTCTAAAGTATAAAATAGTGTTATTAAATCAATATTTATAAAAGTTATTATATAGTATTAAAAAGCCACAGAATACTGATGACAATATTCTAAATAGATTATGCCCAGTATAGATCAAAAAACCAAAAGAACAATGTGAATTTTAAAAAAGAATAAGCAAATTTGTACTTTTTTCTATTTTTATTAAAAATAGTTTACAGATATAATAATTTTAAAAATAAGTGAATTCTTTTAATTGGAATCTTTTAAACATTATAATAAATAATTTTTACTGATTGGAAGATAAGTTATAATTATTTCAACTACAAAGTATATCATTGTCTGCTGATAATATTAAAGTATGCGTTCAAGTGAACTGTTGAAAATAGCTTTCTATTCTTATATTAGAAAATAATAATATTGTATAGTTACAGAAACAGGAAAGTAATGAATTTACATTTGAAAAAATAATTATGCCTCATCGATAAATAATAGAATAATTTATAATTAATACATAATCAAAATAATAATTACTTTTACAGTTTGTATCATGATGGATCCGTATTGTTAAATCTGAAATTAAACAAATGTAAAAGAATAGGCTGCCTATCGCAATATTACATTATCTTAGCATAATTCAAAATATTGCGATTGCTTTTCTATAAACAATACTACAATACCGCATGGCAATTATTTTTGAAATCTGTAGGAATTATTGTATTTGTTATTTTAATACTGGAGCTTTACTTCTTTATATTTCCTTAGTAAGTCTTATAAAAGTATGTCTCGGACCGTTGAAAATATCATAACTTAATTTTAACAAAAGAAGCTCAGTTGGGTCGAATAAATACAAAAGCGTGTGATGCACAAAAAGGTATGGAAAAGTTTTGTGGTGGAAAATTGAAGCATTAACTTAGAAAGTTACCTCTTTCCCAAGAACGTCCCAAGAACGCCCCAAGAACGTCCCAAGAACGTCCCACGTAGAAGAGAGTAACCAAGTAGCCCTTTGATCGGACAGCGGCTGTCGAGAATGATCGGGCACTTTGATCGGGCGAGGAGCGATCGGTACGCAGATATGACGAAAATCGAGCGCTCCTCGTGGGTGGCCTCGGGAGTGTACCCCCTCCCCGGCGCTCCGTGTATTTATTGGCCGAGCGCACGAGCACTCGCGCCTCGCCGAGTAGATAGCCTGGTCAGCTGAGCTCGAGAGACCGGCCGCGGACGAAGCTCGCAATCGCGCTCAGTTGGTCTGCTGCCGTCGAAGCCGACGGGTCGAGGTGCCGACGAGCTAAAACTCCTCCGAGAATCAGGCAAGCGGCCGTCACGTCTGTACCGTCACGGCTTTCCCGGAACCGAGCGGTGCGTGCTGCAGCAGCGGTCTTCCCCGAGGAAGAGAGTAGGACAGGGAGGGGGAGAGCACGTGGCCGACCAGTGCCCACTCGCCACTTATGAAGGATCCCTGGGGGCCGAATCAGGTAGCCGGAGGCTCGGGCCTCGTAATCCTGGCCGCGGACAGGACGGGAGCAAAGGCGGAGGCGCGGAGGCTTCCCTCGATGGACCGGGCGCTGATCCACCAGCTGCAGAGGTACCAGCCCGAGCTTGCCCTGAGGCCGCGCGCCCACTGAGCGCCGGAGCAGCCCCAAGCGGAGAGAGCGACAAAAGACTAATCTAGTAGGCCCTTGACGACCCTGCGAGCGACACAGCCTCGCAGCGCCTCGAGGACTCTGTGGGGGACACGATCTTCTATTTATTCCTTCGCTGGCGCTCCCCGGCCACCCGCGAGTGCCGCCGATCGGCTCGCCGGTCGACAATGGTCGGGATCCTCGGAGACGGCAAGATGGTCAGCTGCTCGTGCGCCGACCACAGCGTCGAGCCCCAGAAATTTTCCATTAAAACGCGCAGAATATTCCAGAAGATCGGCAAGTGGTTCCAGCAGCTCTGCCAAAAATTCCACCGCAAATGTAAGGCTTACGCGCACTCGCACCCACCTTGCTTAACATTTTACATCTATCGCATACGAATCCCATGGGCTAGATCTGGCCCCCTGCTGGATTTGTCACTCGCAAGGAGAAGTACGCGTCAGACCGGTAATGCAATTATATCGCCGCTTCGAATACTATTAACAAACTTGTACTTTTTTCTTACTCTTTTTTTTACTCTTACATGTATTGTTTAGCTCTACCTGTATTGACAACTAACACTGTTAGTGCAAGTATACGCCTACTAGAAATTATTCCATTTTTCTATTTCATATTGATTCAATTCATCGAATATCCAATTTATTTGTGTTCGCTAAATTATTTTGAACAGCGCGTACTAATATTTTTCAACTGTATTTCATTCGAATATTCGCAACAATTGATTAAAAAACATTGATAAAATGCGAAAATTGATAATTGTTGACGATCAATAATTATCAATAATTAAAGGTGGTGTAAAACTCTGAGTGTTTTCTGATATTGCAATTTCTAAATCTGTCCCACGTTATCGGGAGGTATCGGATAACCTGCCTGCCACTTATTGATAATAATTCCTAAGAAAGCTGAATCCGAAGCTGGTGTAATGTGTCAACTTTCATGAATACTTTAATATGATCATGCAAGCAAATGTTAAAGGTTAAAAAAGTTGTTCATAAAATGTATAATATTTGAAGGTAAAATCGAATGTCCAAACGCGCGCCATGATTTTTGTTACTTTCGAACAAAGACATTGGTGTAATAAAAATCCCATGCATTGCATCGTTCACTTGTCTTTCCTCTCCTATAACGACTATCTCGTACTAAGCCCGATCTCGCGGTATGCTTGATGGAAAACTTGTCTGTCTCAGCTCCACCTCGGCTGCAGGCGCTGAGGAACCGGGACAATGCGGGCGGCTGCTCGGGAGGTGCCGGATCCGCGATCCGTGCGTACGCCCTCCAACTGGCCAACGATCGCACGACGACCTTCTCTCAGAACATCGAGAACTTCATCCAGTGCACCAAGGAGGGCAAGGAGGCCTCGCCCCATGTGGTCATGCGCAACATGCGCCAGTTCATGTCGGGCATGAAGAACTATCTGGTGAGTTTTGTCGCGTCTCCGCGGGCTATTTGGCAAAGGGTAACGCGAGAAATTAGAAATAGAGAGCTGCGCATTATCTTGCGGTTTCCTCACGGCAAATGCTCGTCCAACGAAAGAGAAAGCACGCTGCGCAACTGGCACGTATACGAGTACTTGTCATTGAAATCGTTAAAAGTACGATTACCTGCGATAACGAAAACCGCGTTGACGATTGCTCGATAACAAATGCCGGCGAGTGGAAAGCGTTAAGTCTAATACGATCCTATTTCCGGTTACAGGTGAAGCACGGCGAACGCGAGTTCGAGAAGGAAGTCGAGAAGGAACGACTGAAGCTCAAGGCGAACGAGTTCCTCAACTTGGACGCGATTCTCGAGGGCGTGATGATGGGCCTGGTGGTGAGGCCACTGCGCGAGCACGTCTACAGGCTCTTCATCGAGCACTTTGCGGCCATCGGCTCTATCCAGACCCTCGCTGACAGCATCCAGCTAGCCCAGCCCAAGCAAATCCAGGACCTCGGCGTGAGGGTAAGTGCAGTCTCCATTGGCAATTGCTCGCAGTCGAGCGAACAGCAGATCGTAACGTCCCCTCTTTTGTGCTCGGCAGCCGAAAATCATTCCACCTACCGATTCGAACCTGGAGCGCATCCTCAAGTTCATCGAGAGACTGCAAAAGGCCGACTCGCCGCTGGAGAAGCTGGAGAACCTCCTGGCCGCCATCTCTGCCATTTTCAACTCGGTGAGTACGCGATCCCGACCGCGGGCTTAGCAAAGGCGAAGCAACCGCTGAAAGGGTAGGAGGTGAAGGAAACGGGACATTTTCTAGGAGATTTTTCTGTTGGGACAGGTAAAGCACGCCAACTCAGGAAGGCCAGTGACTCTGGGGGCGGACGACTTGCTGCCGCTGCTCGTGTGGGTCCTCGTGCGCGGCAAAGTCGTAGACGCGGAGATCGAGGCCGAGTACATGTGGGGCCTGCTGCACCCCTCGCTCCTCACCGGCGAGGGCGGCTACTACCTCACGACCCTCTCGAGCGCCGTACACGTGTTGAAGACCTTCAAGTCTAGTCAAGGGACCATGTCCACGATCAACGTAAGCACTTGCCCTGGGCCGTGAAGCCGCTGTAGCCGCTGTAACCGCTCTATCCGTGCCCACCTTTACGCCCTTTTTCTGCGTACAGGGATGCGTGACGCCGGATTGTTCCTCCGTTCTTCGTGTCCTCGTGCCCGACGAGCTGCATGGCTCCCTCAATACCAGAACACTGCCAGTTCGACCAAACATGAATACCCGCGACGTGTGCCGGATACTCGCCCACAAGATACGCTGCACCAATCCCCAGGATTACGGCCTCTTCAAGCTGGTCCAAGGAGAAGGTGCGTATGAGGCTCGTGCAGCCGCGGTTCTCTGAGGAAGCTGAGGAAGCAAGCCTAACGTTGGCTGCGTCTGTTGCAGAAACCCTCTTGGGCGACCAGGAGTGCCCGCAGGAGCTGTCCCACTGCCTCTTCGCGTTCAAACGCATCGACGCGAAGATCGCTTGGCCCAAGACGGCGATCGCGGCGAGCGCCGCCAGCAGCGCCTCCTGATCGGCTCTCCTGCCTCGACGCGCCGCCAAGATCTTGTCTATAAATTTGTATTAACGCCGCCCCGGAGCGCTAAACCGACAGACTCGAGCGATAAGTCGACGACGGTGGCGGCAGACGGAACTTGCGTCGCCCAACTACATACTATATGTTATACATATATGCATATATATAAAAAAATATACAGATTATATAAACGAAGAAAAGATAAAACGATGGCCTTTCTTACTTCCTCCGATTTGTTCACAGCCTCACTACACGTTAAGAACATCGGTTGTTCGGATCTCGTCATTACAAAAAGACAAAATCTTACCCCTGACAAACATGTGAATGTAATGTAATTGTACGTATCTATCGTCAAAGATGTACATGTTGTGTCATTTTTAGTAAAATAACTATTCATTTCTTCTTCAGAGGACTGGGAAAAGACTTTAGCAAGAATTGTGAAAAGCTACCATTCTTTCAATATTGAAAATCGTTTATATAAAGCTACGGAATTTTATCATTTTTAATGATTGTAAAAATAACTATTCCATTAATTTGATATTCTGCGGAAAATTGAGTATATTTCGCAAAAAATCTTTGATACTTAAAAATTATCATGAAGGTAAACGTAGGATATTTCATCGCGCTTAATTTTTTCTATTTAAACAATGGACATAAATGATTTAATTCTGCTCGATGTTGTATTTTTATTGCATGTTCAAGAGTAACGTGACAGTGATAAAGTGCAATAAAATAATATGAATTTATATCGTGTATCATATCGATCAACTAAGCACATGTGTATATAGCACTGAACAGGGAGAAGTCTTTAAATAATTTCACGATTGCAAAAACTTTGTGACGATTTCTGTTTAATATTTATACAATTTTCACATGCTAACATATAGTACTACTCGTAATTACGTTTATATTCGATTTATAATATTCAATCAGTGTGTGTGTCCCCTGTACGTAATAACCAAAGCCGATACGAAAGAAAGCAGTCGCTATTAAATTGACGTAACGGACGATGATTTTAAGTTGAAATTTTTATCTGCTTCTTAAGGAATTGCTTGAAAAAACAAAGAGAACGGAAGATAAATCGTTCCCGTGCCATGACTAATCTGGATTTTTTCGTGGATAATGATCATCGAACAAGTATTAGACGTGTGATAAGAAGCGGGAGTTAGTGAGTGTTCAATACAAATAATCCTCAACATGTGTCTTCAAACGAAATACTTGCCTAAAGCTTTTACTGCGTATCGCCGTTGGCTCACGATAACAAAATATTTGAAAGGAACGAAGAAAAAAAATCACATTAATACTTGTAAATATTATGAAGAAAATGCATATTGAATATACTGATTTTTACGTGACAATTTCAACGTGAATTTTGTGTGAATTGTAGATTATTAGAAATTTAGATCAAAAAGCTTTACAAAATCTAAAGTAATTTTTTAAGGATTTGAGATCATTTTATGATATTTTAAACTATTCTAGATTCTCTGTATTAAATACTGATTATTGAACTACATTAACTACTTTCTCTTATATTTTTACAAATTTACACGTATCCTTCAAGTTTATGCATAATTTCTTAAAATAGTTATAAAGGTATAATCTCGAAAGGCTACATAAAAGTGCGATTTACTTGCAATCAACTTATTCTCCAATAATTTTTAAAAGCTTTTTGCGTTTTGGCTATATATAACAAATTGTATTTAAGATCCTAATAATAGTGTTGTACACGACAATTGTACACAACAATTGTACGACTATATTATCAATTGCAATGTATAATTTGGTATTTATATTGAAATACTTAAATATTCGTTATTTTATATACGAGTCAAATACGCATTTAAAGGCAAATTCGTAAACATTTATATTACCTCTACAGTTTGTGTAATTTGTCTAACTATATAACTTAATAAAACGAAATTTTTACATATTACGTAAATCTGTGAAAGACTTAAGTACTATATTGAATGTATGTTATTTTGTGCAATGAATGTCATGTAAGGTTAGATAAATCATTTTCTCTTAATAGAATGAAAATTTGTCCTAATTTTAGCAATATTTTCCTGACAATCAAAATATGCATAAAAATTTGAGAAAATGCTTTTTCAAAACTGAATTGTAACGTGATCATGTAATAAACTATAATAAATGCATTATATATACATGTATAATGGATGTAATATACTATTTTCTAAAATCTACTTTAAGAAAATTAGAAAATCTAAAATTGAAATTTCTGTTATACTTTTAAATTGCTCATGAACATAAAATACTCAAAATAAATAAATATACAATTATTGCATTAAATTAAAATTCATTACTATAATATTAAATATATTGTTTGGTCACTCCTAAATTATATTCAGATATTTTATTATGTGCATGCTTACTAGTAGCAATGCTACTGCTATTAATTGTCTTTTAATATATTGTCATTAGCCAATGTGTACATGATTTTTCGTATAAAATATAGTAACAATTCGATTTAGTAAACTTGTTTTCTTTTTCATCACTAAATAATATTTAGTAACTCATATCTAGATAGAGTTATTCAAATTTAATTTTTCAAATAAATTATAAAAAAGGTTTGATTATTTTAACACAGATGAAAATCAAATAATTCATAAAATTCATGTATCTGAGAATATAATTTAATATAACAGAATTAAAGTATCCAATTTTATACTGTGGGACCCTAAAAGAATAGATGAATTAAATATAATCATAGTTTTTTATTGTATGTAAGTTCATATTTATTAATATTTAGCTAGTAATTACTATATAATTAGATAATCATTTTTCACCCAAAATATTGTATTTTATATCATCATGCCCATCACAATTATATGATAGCTTCTAATTTTTTAATATTTAGGATTTGAATTGGTTCCACACTTTTTAATATACTAGTCAGGTGAAGTAGATTGCAATACTACGCGTAGATATATTGTTTCTGCGTTATAAACATAATTAAAATAAACAACAAATATGTTTCTAATATCGAATAATTCATGTATTCCCAATAAAACACTGTATATGTATTAGAATACTCAATAAAAACTTTTGATACAATTTTAAATGCGTCTATGTTATTGTAAACCAAATATTAAAAAAAAGCCATAACATTCATAACAAATTGATATAAATTTTTTCATTACTGAGTATTAATAATCTTTATTTCATAAGGTCGATTTTATAAAACTGAAAACTATACTATCCACCAATAATACTTTAATATATATTTACTACAATAGAAATGATGAATAATATTCTTTAATAAAAATCTATCATACTACTGATGACTTTGACTAGTTGATTTTGTAATTATCGTATTTGACTGATGCTGCACTTCGAAGACAATTATTGTATAAATGACATCATTACAAAAAGCTAAGAAGATAATTAACTCTGCATATACATCTAAACAAACTTATTAACAGCATACGAATTCGAGCTAAGGGTTATATAACAAATGAATAAACTAAGTCATCAACTTGAATATTAGATTTATTTATTTTAACTTTATATCATTCCGAAATTAATTTTAAACTAAGTTATTTTTGTAAAAAAATCTACATTTTTAAAAGTAATATTCTTATTAGACTAGATTATATTAAGATATATTTTTTACTTACCAGTTCACTTTTATACTTTTTATTAAAGGATAGGATAGAGTATTCAATTGTATCGCAGACAAAACAAAAATTATATAAATAAAGATGCCACTGCATTATGATATTTCAGCATAACTGTATTTTACATTAAAATGGTAAACACAATATTATCAATCAATCGCATTCATGATTCATTCTATTAAGAATCGATAAGTGATGATAATAATAAGGTTACCTACAAAATTGTCCTGAAAAAATTTTGGACAATTAATTATCTTGCTCTGTACAGTTTTACAATATAATATTCTCGATGATGATTCTATAATTACACTATATAGTCCTATAGGTATCTCGTTACAAAGTGAAACTTATTAAACGCATGATAAAATTTTTAGAAAAAGTTGCAATGAATCCTATGAGTAATTACAATTTTCTATTTTGTAATTTAAACTTTTGTGTTCAATTAAAAAACATTATTGTAAAAAAATACTTGAAAAGTTATTCAAATTAAATACATATTAAATTATTTGACCAAAGAATATCAAGCATTCAGTTACGAATTAAAAGATTCGAATATTGTTGCATAATTCTACCTGAGTTGTCTTAACATAAAGATTTTTTAATGTCGATATAAAATACGGCCCACCATTAATAATGGTGAGAGATCAAAACCGATTAACTTACTATATTCTTCTATACTCTATCTTTGAAATTGGACATACGACTACAGTCGTAACAATTATGATGAATAAACAATTACTGGTTATTATAGTTATATTAGCTGTGAATATTTCATGTTTCGTACAAGTATCACAGAATGATGTAAATTTCATCCACCGCCATTGAGGAGGCCAGGTTGGGACAAGTTAATTTAAGTAAAATCACGATACTAATTCGAATTCATTTTGAGGATAGCCGAACTTGTAACAAAATAAAACATATATATAATTCTTTTTTAATAATAAACAAAATCCCAAAATTATTTATGAGTTTTATATATTTATAAAACTATAAAATAAGAACAAGGTACGAGGAAGATATAGGTTTAAGTGCATTAATTACCAGAATTTTCATTGCATTAGTAACTAGTACGATTATTAAAATTCTTTAAAATAAACAAATCTGTGTGCAAAATCAACTATATGTTTGATAATTTAAAAAAGAAAAATGTAGAGTCAATGACATCGAATATTTAAGTATTGAAAAACAGGATTAAATTCGATCAAATTTGTGTGTACAGTAAGATAAATATCCAAGCATAGTAATCTAACACGACGGCCGAGGAATACAATGATTAGAGTCTTATTTAATTCCTTTTTTATATAGACAAGTTTAAACATTTTTTCTCTCCCAAAATACGAATCCCGAGATACAAATAAATTCAAAATAATTATTATTAATTAGTAATTACCTGTCCTTATTTCCCAACAATGAGCTATACTCTAAACTGCGTAAGAATATTTTTATCGTACATCTGTAAATTGTCAAATTATTTTGGTATTTAATCATAAAAGTCATTGCAAACTCTCTCCAAAATGTGTGTGTATTTAAGTTATAAAGGCACTGTACACGTAAACATAGTACATACATAAAAGAGTGCTACGGAACGCCCGAAGCTTGAAATTCTCAATTTTATATTTATTTCTATAACTTTTGCAACTCGTAAAACGACTGATTCGCTAAAAATAATGTATTTTTTCTTTATCGCTTCATTTTCGGCTTCTTTCTCATACTTAGACAAAACAGTCAGTTTTTACATATCGCGAGGCGAACGAGCTGGATTCTTTCAAGTTTTCATGTTCAAAAGAGGAACAAACCACGTTGATTTCAATACTTTTTCACATTCATTTAATTTAATTTACCATTAAACACTGACGTTGCTGTTCTGTATTTATTTGTTATTGCTAAGTAAATTTTCTATTATTTTATAGACGTGGCCTATCCTAATTTGAAAAACTTGATCGCATCCCGATTGCTCAATCGGTGCAAAAATTTATGTTCAAACGCTGCGAACTACAAAGGTGAGCTTACGAGTATCACATTTTGGCAGTGAACGTTCTCCATTATTTTCAAAACTCGTTCGTATTCTTAATTTTCCTCAATCTTCTTCTAATTCAAGTGCGTACAATTCGCCGTTTCGCGTCGCCTAGTGACAAACTAATCCAAATACACAAATGCCTCGAGAATTATACAAAGTCAGATTTGGAATATACACACAATCGAAATTATAGGATGCGCTTTTAAGATGCCCCACAGACGTTTACAGTAGCGGTTACAATTTAGTAATTTTACCTTTGGTAAAAAAAATACAAACATGATTGTGACACTCTTTTATAAAAATATCAACTCGTATTTTTTACGAGAAGAGGAGATTTCTTCAAGCTTGTGAGCAGAAATTCTGTGATTTTTATCTTGTTGAACACTGGACTTTGTTATTAGCGAAAATAGCAATTTTTCAGCTTTAAATCTATTCCTTGTTTTATTTCTTTATCACGCCATTTCTCTGAAATAACCTTTAGAGGACGGACATAGGATTATCGATCTGTCTAAGAAAATGCATAAATGAAGTATCTGATACCGGAAAATTCTCTTAAATAAAGTGATAATCATGTGTAAAGCCACTATAGTGACTTTTCCATCCTCTACGGGTTAATGAACATTATCCTTACAGCGTTCACATTTAAATAGACGGGCATATTTGTATGAGTTCAAAAGGATTTGTACGTTTCAAACTTTTTGAAAAAGTCACATTTCCAGCAATAGTCTGATATAAACCAGCGAAAATACTTA
The DNA here is from genome assembly GCA_018906755.1 of Sycophaga agraensis. NCBI lineage: Eukaryota > Metazoa > Arthropoda > Insecta > Hymenoptera > Pteromalidae > Sycophaga > Sycophaga agraensis. The sequence goes on along the minus strand of JACCIE010000032.1, from coordinate 674,243 downwards.
ATTCATTAAACTAAAATTAATAATAGTTTTCAATCTCACTATAAGTTTGAATAAAAAAATAATGATTATCTTTATTTTTATATATTACAGTTTTTATTGTGAAATTTGCGAATGGTCGTCGTTTTTGTTTCATTAATTTACTATACAAAGTGCAAAGTATCGTGTTCTGCTATCAAAGAATATGCGTGAAATTTATTACATAAGGAAAAAGGTAATTGAAATGATGAATTATCCAACATATACTGTTTAATAAGAATTTTTTATGAACATTTGCATTATTATTGAATATTTTTATTTCTTTGATTGTAATAATTTATTTGAAAAAACGATTATTTATGTACATGTATATATAATCATTAAAGTATTTAATAAGTTAAAAAGTTTTATTTGTACATTAATTATTAAAACGATCAAAAAGTCGTTTATTAATAATTACATTTTAAAAATACAAAAATCCGATTTATACAATTCTTTCAAACAAATTGTTATCAAAACTTTTTAACTTAATTTATACTTTAATTGCGCTCTAAGCCAATAAAAATCAGTCGTTTTTGAAATTTTATTAAAAATTGTATAAGTAAGAAATAAAAAAATATATAAATCGAGAAATAATAATGTATTTATTCTCGGATGAACAATAATGGTTAGTTTCGACCCTAAAATCAATCAGAGAGAATGTAAAATATTTTATTTGCAAAAATCATTCTTCTGCATAAATAAAAAATAATACAAATTTTTCTTCCACTCAAAAAAATATGTAAACTATAAAAATTAAAATATAAGAAGTTACCAGATGTTCAAACGAGAATAACAAATTTTACGTAACAAGAGAAAAATTAACTCTTGTCAACGTAATATATTGTTATTATAATAATTATACATTTCAAAAACAAATCAAGTGTTTTCGCTGGTATGAACAATATCTAACGCTATGTGAAATACGAAAATACGAGATTTTGTAGATTTCTTTTCCTTTTTTCATATAAAAAGGACGTGATGTGTGATACAGAAACGTCGTAAGTACACTACGATTATAAGTTTATGCATTACGATTTTTCGCAACGGTTGCAAGAAATTGTCATCGAGAGTAGAAAGGATAGGCGAACAAATAAGATCGACATCGGTATTTACAAGGATTGTAGATCAAATATTCCGCAAAATAAATTTAACGCTTATTACCTTTCTTCAATTATCTAGCGCCTACAGAAAAAATATTCGGGTCCGAACTTTCTCAACTCATGTTTTATCACTCTATTCATTGATTGATCCTATTGACATGAAATGAAAGTCAGAAATGCAAAAGCAATAAAAGAATAATTTTATACTTTAAAACAAAGCAAACAATTACAATATATATGTTGTATACTGTAAATTAAACAAAAAATATTGAAAAAGAAAATCAATTATTTATATAAAATCAACAATGCTTGTAATATAAATGTGTAACAATGTACATGATTATCCTCCAAATAAAATTATAAAACAATTATTAAATAAAAATCGATCAACACAATCTAATAAGTCATATATACATATAATTGAGCATATATTCAAAAACCTTATATTTGGCTATCAAAAAAATTCAAATATTTTAAACAGATCTGAGTTTCATTAAGCTGGTCAAGTTGGAATGATTGCAATAAAATTGACTTGTTGAAAGGCGGCTCTAAATATAATATATTTATTTATACCTAATGAACTTCATTAAATTTTCTAATGAACTGAGTCTAAGAATCGAGACATCTCAATCACGTGACGTTGAATTCGAAGAATACGAATTAACACTCACGTAAGATAGATATTCACATAGAGAAAGTACCATAGTGAAATTGAATTTTTTGTTTTAGACTATTTTGCACTTACAATGCGCGAAATAAAGTAGGCAAATAATTTTTTAAAAGTCTAGTATTCTCATAATTGTTAATGTAAAATTTACAATTATAGTACTAAAAATGTATTCTAAAATGACAGTCACATGTTCTCCAATTCATCTAAATTTTTTTATTAAGCCTAACATCTCATTCAGTTTCACTACAATTTCTTTCCTCGTACTATCTAAACTTCGCCAAGTTTTCCCCGATTTCCCAAACTAGTTTTTACTTATTTACTTTTTGCTATGAATGTCTTTATACATGTTTTTATCATATACGAACGTTTAGTGTTTTAAATTGATTAAAATAAAAAGTTTTTACGAAAAATAATATTGGCAGATTTATCTTGCATCACCGACGACTGCCAATATTAGTGCAGGACTGAGATCATTGGGCACGTCGGTATATATTCAAAACAAAAATCTCAAAGTTTGCAATGTGCCTTATACAATGCATTTCCTTTTCTGATGTAATGTTAAACTTTTCAAATTTTTACGACATTCTATAAGACAATTTTATTTTCATTTTTATCACCGATAAATATATACATTACGTTAAGCATTTCAAAAATATGCGTGCTTTAATGGTTAGTTAATATTTTCTCTCAAATTTTAGCGAATTGACACGTTTACACGATAATATAATTTTTATTTCTATATTATCAATTTTACTTTAAAATATCAAAGTCGAAGTACAAGAAAATCCATTGTAAATTCAGAAAAATTTTATGTACAAGCTCTTGTTATATTGGTTGAAATTTCCTTAAATTTCAATTTGCAGAAAACTATTACTTTTGAATCCCAATATTACCATTTAGTAACAAATTGTTTTTTTATACACACTTAGCAACTGACTATTAATGTATATTAAAATTTTTACTAAAACGTGTTTAACTAATCTTACAAGTATGCAGAGCGTTGAAGCGTATATATGTATTCACACCAGAATTGTAACTATTGTGTGCTAATCATATCCGTTCTAAAACAGTTTTTTATGTACCTTGTGACCGGGGTCACTTGTTACTCAGGCTATAGAGTAATACCAGCGACTGCCGTATATCCATAAAATTCGATCGTAGAGCTCTCTCTTTTTTGGTTTAAATGATATTACGAATGGAGAGTAGCAGTGGTTGTGGATTTATGGATTAATCGTAGCAGCGAAGAAAATGTTTAAAATCGGAGAACTTACACTTATGATAGGGAAAGGCACAGGAGTAGGATCACCAAAGTTATAGAAATGGCATTAAAGAGTAACAAAGTAATTTTGAAAAATTTAGCATGGTTGTGAATACAGACATAACGTGGTGGCTATAAAACCTCTGATCTTTAACCGGCCGCTTGGCACTCTGGGCGATAGAAATGTAGCAAATACGACTTTGAGAGCGTATGTTGCAAAAGGCAGGCACTTTTTAATGCTTTTAAATTAATATTGGGAATTCAAGGTAAGCGTTTTTATCTTTGTTTATATTTCGCAACTGAAAAATTATACAATTTGTTTAATAAAACACCAATTCAAAAGATTTAAACCTAAACATTCTTGTCAAAACCCGCGAATGATCTATTGTATATTATTTAATTATTTTTTCAATCTTTCAATTTTTGTCGCACAGATATATGCATTTTTCATAAAACATGTCGGCATATTTATATTATTATTTAGACAGATTTCATCGAGAAAAATACAAAGATATACGCGAATATTTTTTGATTTCTACGCTTTACTTTATGACTGATGATTAATTATTAATTTACGTTCCTGAGAAACTTTCGAACTGATGTTAGTGCTTGTATACTTATTTAATTAATGTTCTGCACATACTTTTGAGCCTCGTTTATTTATTTATTTACAAGAAGCACGAATTGATCGTTTAAAGATTTTGGCAGTGAATGAAAAAATTGTCTCTGTCGTTGTTATTAAAATTATTTTTCGAAAATCCAGTATTATACACTAAAGTAGATCATAGCACGATAAAAATTTTTAACGTTAAACGCATAACGTTTGCGTGGTGATCGAACTTTGCTAATTCTTTCATTTGTTAATAAACTCAGTGTGGAACAGAGTACAACACTGTAAGTGACTTTCGTATCTTCTAAAACCGATTTAAAAGACTTTATTATTCTCTTAATTGCAAGAATGCTTACAAAAATAGAGAAATAAAGTTAAAAGATTGTACTCATGATTCTATGTTATCGATATCTCATAAATCACATTTAAAAGATATAATAGGTTTCGTCAATAATTCAAAAAATATATAAAAAAAGATCGCACGCCGAAAAGGTAAGACCACGCATTGTACAACAATAATTCCTTCAAGGATGTAGAAAGGTCAACGGGAGAAAAAGTAAGATATAAGAGAAAAAAATTAGTCTAACGAGAGTTTTTCGCCTTTGTACACTACATAATGAAAAAATTGATTCTTCGTCAAACGAACGAGGGTAACTTACACTTTTCGCACTTCTCACATACTTCACACTAATTTTAGTCAACACTACACGAGAAAATAATTCGCTACGGGAGCGAAAACATAACTGCTCCAGCGATTTTCATTGTTGAAGAGGAACAGTGAAATAATTTGAACTATTTTGCTATTATAATTGCAAAGGTAATTGTCATAGCAAATACATCCTAACCTGACATTCATCAGCAATAACCTCGCTGGCATTATCACATTATTTTTTTCGTGCAGAAGATTTATCACGTGTGCAGTTTTTTCTTCTCCTGTTTCTAACACAGAAACAAGGACTTCGGTAATAGATTCAATCCAAACCAAGGTAGTCCAAGTATCTGTGCTCCTCGTCGTCTCAGGAAACCTGTGAACTCGTTTGTGGCGGTGTTAGCTGCTGTTGAAGCTGATGCTGTTGTTGCTGTTGATGTTGCTGTTGTTGCTGTTGTTGTGTATGAAGAGTGAAATTGTCATAAACATCCATGAGATCACGCATTCTATACTCTTCTAAACAGACAAAGCCTTCAAGAGAAGGAGACTGTTTTCGGGCACAATCCATGCAATGAACTACATGGCGCTTTTCTTGTTCACGTATGAAGAGAATATTAAATACCTCGATCTGAACAAAAAATTAAACAATTATAAGATTATCAAATGAATAATTATAAAGTGGGTTTATTGAAAATAAACTCTACATTACCTCACACTGTCCGCAATAATGCGATGCTTCGTTCTTTCCTCTACCGTGGAAACGTACTTCCACACCTTTAGATTTAACGAACTCAAGAATTAGACAGCACTGTCGCATTGTCCTCAGAAGACAATTTTTTATGAGATCGAATAGTCGTCTATCCGAGACCTTTATATTCCTAGCGAGATTCCACGAAAGGTGAACCATCGGCACGATAGATTTGAACGATTGCAACTTGTTCCACTCATAGCGCTCTATCGCTAACTGATATTGTCGCGCTGTTAGTGGCCCTACATTCCACGCTATATTATTGCACCAGCCAACAGCTTGCACCCAATGTACACAACCTGAAATAATACGTTAAAGCGTTAGCAAAACATGTATGTTAAAACTGGTAGTCTTTTTGTGAACTAAATCTTAAAAATTATTATGTACCTGCATTGACCCAAACCAGATCACCTGGCCGCTGTAAAAACCTGTAAACAGGTACATTTTCTTCGTACAAGTCTTCCATAGATGGCCACCAACTTCCATGTAAATAATTAATATTATTTCGTTCGCAAAGTGACTGAATCACTCCCCAGTATGCATCAGGTACGCCAAACCATTCACAATCACCAGGTCCAATGTTTATATTAATCGAACAAAAATTGTTGTTTTCTTGATGTCCTGGTGTTCGACTACCAGGCACCTGAAACATAATTTTTTTAATGATACATGAAGAAATTATCTTGTATTTTTTATAATTTAAAAGAAGGTTGCCTATAAATACGCGTGAAACAAAATCTTACCTTCATATAAAGTTGAACAGTGTTCATTCCCAGAATAACATGTCCAACGTGACTGAGCATGTTACCGGCAGATACTACTCTCGCAAATGCCGGTAGCTTCATTAACTCTTGCAGTTGGGCTTTCCACTTCCTCTCGTCCGACAAGTCTACGTTTGTGCCGAATCGCAGCATCTTAGAGCCTGATCTACCTGGCAATCCGTAAATGTTTTTCTTTCGCTTAACATTGATTCCGGTACTGTCCTTGGAATCGCTGTCTGATAAGTTCGAAGTGGTTGATGTGTGTATTCCCTGACTCTTATCACGCTCTTCCTTAAGACTCTCCTACAATGAATCAATGAGCAAAAGTTTTAGATTAAACTGCTAGAAACAAAAATAAAACTCAACAGCATCAATTATTACGAATTATATTTTTTACCTGAAAGCTAGAAGCTTGGTACTGTGCGTATTTGGCGATGGTGGTGTGACTGCGGTGGCTAATGCAGCCCCATACTTTTCGCGCCAAAACTGGATCCCAATTTTCATCACTTGTCTGTTGAAGCTGCGTACGCACTTCAATTGTGTGATCCGGGTTGGCTTCCACTAGGGTTTTAGTTGAAAAGAGACCGAGGTCGAGTTTCAAAGCTGCAGCTAAACCTACAAATTGAATGAGATGTTAAGTCACTGAATTAAGAAGCATTTGGATGCGCATTCGGTTCAAGAAAAGCCTACTGACCTCTCACAACGGCGATGGGGTGTTTCAGGCAGAATTCCTGTAGGATGGGACTAAAGACGTCCTTTTTATTCTCGAGGAAGACGCTGGGCGTCGGCGGTAGGAGTTGCTCTCTAGTGAGGCGCAGGCTGGGTGGGTCTGGTGGCGAGGGCGGAGGCGAGCGATCGTTGAGTATCGAACAGCTTGGCAGGCCCTTGAGGCTGCGCGACCTACACAACTCGACGATCTGCTTCGAGTCCATGTCAATATTGAACTCGGGTTCCGTGAGGGTCTCACAGAGCCGCTCGAGCCGCAGAACTGGCTCAGCACGCATGACAGAAGAGTCGACCTTGTTTGTGCTCGAGGTCGCCTCGCACTTGATCGTCTCAACCGCGGGCTTGGCCTCCGACTTGATGCTATTAGAGCCGTCGGGTTTCTCCAGTTTGATCTCTTTGAGCTTGTCGTCGCGCTCGAGATTCGAGGGAGAGAAGGGTCCGGAGCTGAGGGTCCCATTGTTCATGATGGGCTGCTGATGTTGCTGCTGCTGAGGCTCTTCTTTCACGTCGAGATCCTCCGAGCCGAAATGCTTGAGGAGGTCCTCCGCGAGGGAAGTGGCGATGTCCTTCTGGGAGAGTAGAGCCTGGAGCTCCTGGTCGGTTACCCCGAGCCCTGGGTCCTTATTACCGGCTGTCGCGGTGGCATTGCCTGCCGCATTCGAACTGTGGTTACCAGAGGAGCCTTCGGGGTAGCAGCTCGTCGTCGAGGAGATCTGCGTGTAACCCTGGGCGGCGTATTGATTTTGCGACTGATATTGCTGACCGCCGGTAAACTGACCGCCAGCGCTCGGTTGCTGCTGAGGCTGCTGACCCGCCTGCTGCGGCTGCCTTTGTGGATAACTAGTGTCCGAGGCGGACTTGTAGGGCATGCCAGCCGTCTGGCAGTTGCCGGTCGCTGCCGCATTGTAGCCGACGTTCGAATCGGAGAAGCCCGTCTGTAGGGCAACAGTACCGCTTTGCTGTAACCATAGATTATGTGTAGGTTAAGCACTAGTTCCATTTTATGGATACATCAGATAAGAAGAGTGGAACTCACCGGTTGCTGGGGCATGCCGTAGCCTTTGATAACGCCTGGCTGGCCAGGTTGGACATGGGCGTGTGCGAAGCCCATAGGGTAGCCAGGCTGTCCAGGGCGCAGACCGCGTTGTGCCGCCTGCTGTTGCTGAAGCCGGAGCTGCTGCTGGTGTTGCTGCATCACCCGGTACTGGTGCTGCAGCTGGGCCAGTAGACCCTGTTGCTGAGGCGTCAAACTTCCATGATTCTGTTGGAGGAACTGCAGCATCTGCAGCTGCTGGGGCGTCAGATAGAACGCCGGCGGCCTCTGCGGCTGCTGCTGCTGCTGCGGTTGCTGTTGCTGCTGTTGCTGAGCTCCGGGCGCGCCTTCCTCACCCGGCTAAACGTCCACCAAAATGAAAATTAGAATGTACTCGTCTGCGCTCTGACCTTTAAATTTTAGTCAGGCATTGGATTTTTTTGGTCAACGTTTTTTTGGTCATCTGTTTTGAACCCATTGAGCTTTCGCTCTATTTTTATGTTTGCAATGCGCACTTGAAGCGCGTCTAAGATTCTAATGGTTTGCACATTAATTTACATGAAAATGGAGTCATTGAAATTTAATGATCTAATATTATAATACTCTGCTGAAATTTCAATTCGTATTTGTTAATTTTAACGATAAGTTCCGTAAATTATTTATCTCAATGAGTTCTACTGAATAGTGTAGAATAATTAACACATAATGATATATGTGTTTAGTATTAATGTTTTAACATTAAAAATAAATAATGCTAATAAATTAAATATCAGCACATGCTACTGTAATCCTTATATATAAACTAAGGTAAACTAAACGCTGAATTATATATAAAGACATAATTGAAGCATAAAGTAGGCAGGAATAAGATTGAAAAATGTAGTTTTACTAAAACAAAATTACCAAAACGAACATACATATTGCTTTGTACAAAAGAGTTGCAGATAAAAAAACTTAGTTTTGCCAACTAAAACTTTTAGAACGCAACAAATGTATTCGAATTTTTTAACTTTATTTTAATCTACAAACCAGATTTGCGTAGTCCCACTTCGCTCAAAACCCAACCATCATACGCATACAAATCCTTCTTTTCAATAAATGTATTCGCATTTGCCCACGGCTTTTCCACTCCCATGGTATAGAAATAACCACTGGCAGACCTAGACCGAATATATATTACGAGAAATGTCAGATTTGGCTGTTCACGAGTTAACTCATGAAAATCCAAATCATCCTTTCCCGACCTTTGTGTACCACTAGAAATGCCTGCAAAATTCACAGCTAAGCATATCTGCAATCAATACTAAATGTCTTATGCTGCTAAAAAAGCGTCTAAGCTAGAACTAGGATTGCTGAAACTATATAAAATAGTCAACCGTTCGCCGATTAATGATTAGTTAATACTTAACTTCGTTAGGTTAATGTTTTACTCTTGTAATTTTTAGAAACTCGTTCTATTAAAGAAATTGTTCTTATTTATAGAAAATAATAAAAAATTTGCATGTTTATTACATTACGTAGTGTAGTAGTGTATTTATAAATGTTAAAAAACTTTTAAAATTAACTATTTTTAGTCACGAATCTTTTAAACATAAGACACCGGATAAGTAAGTCTTAATATTCTTATGTAAGCTAGCATGGCTACAAATATGATTTTAGCTGAAGTTTTATTAAAATTGATGATATTTGCTGCGTTGCATTGCACGATAAACAAAGCTGTGAACTTAAAGACATTTAAATGATATGAGAAATACCAGAGCAGATTCTGAATTTAATAAGAAAACAGATTATTGTATTAAGTAAATGAGTTTACTCCCATTTTTAAATATCTGTTCACCTACAGAAGTTTTTAACTAAATTTATGTTCCCAATGAGATTTACTTTCGAAACCAGAACTACATAAAGATATTCTAGCTTGATTAAGATTAGTTAGTTATATTTCAGAGTTTGTTGATTTTCAAATCATCGCAAATATATGCATCGTGTTTAGAAATACTCTGAATCATTTTTTTTTGATCTCCATGTTTAAATAATTTATACAATGGAAAGAATCATATTCTTTTTATAAACAAATAGCGTTTAATAAGCTGTTATAATTGCTGCACTATATTTTCATCGCTCATGATCGGTAAAGTTTATGCAAGCAATTGTAATCGAAATTCTGTAGAATGTGACTCACTCTTCTTGTAAAACTTATACGACAATATGTAATATGAATAAAAATAAGCCGATGCCACCAGCTCAGGCATACCTTGAATCGTTTATTATTAATATTTTGACCCTGTGCCTGTGGATAGGGTGGCGGAGGACCGGCCGGTCCACCGGGGTACTTGTATCCCGGAGCGCCGGGCGCCTGCTGCTGCTGTTGTTGTTGCTGCTGCCGGCTCGACAGTTCCGCGCTGATTGGCATATTCCACGCCTCCTCTATCGAGGGCAGCTGCCGTCGCCTGCAGGAGCAATCGCGGAGATTAGTTGAGTTTAAACTCGTAATCGTGACCGAGAGCTCCCAAATGCAGAGGAGGGCACTCGCTCGAAGGCGTCGTGGACTGTAAAGTCGATACTGACTTGGTGGCTACAGAAGGCATTGGTGCTTGGCTGAGGTGACTTTGCAGGAAGCTGATACGTTGCTGGAGCGAGGGGTTCATTGGACCACCGCTGGCCGACTTGGCGCCGCCGCTCAGCTGGCTGCTCAGCGAGCCGTTGGCACAGTTCGGCGTATTGTTGTTGCCCCTGTTGACATGAATAAGGGACCGATTAAAAATCTCACTTCACCGAGACAGGCGTTAGTTCTCGTGGGCAGGCAAGCTTTTGCCGCGGCTCGCGCCTATATCGCTAGCTTAGCGACCCGCGACAAAGGCAGACCTCGATCCCTGATGGCTCACTTACGTCTAGAAGACTGCGGGAGACTGTGTCTCCGGGTACGTTCTAACCAAAGTGCACCTTACCTCACTTTTTTCCTTCGATTGCTTTTTATCGAAGTATGTACGTCCGATGAGGACAGTATGTGGACATTTACGGCTATGGATTATACAAGAGAGCAAGAAAAACATACGAGCGATACACGTGTTAAAACAATGACAATTATAAAGGCTTCAAACTAGTATAATTTCTATAGATGTGAATTGGATTTCATGCAGTTTATAAGTCAACCAGTATTCAATTGGAAGACATTATCAGCAATGAAAAAACGTCTTCACTTGTACAAAAACGCACAGAAAAATATATTGCATAAGCAGCATGTATCAAGTTGGATTTCCAAGAGTGCAGGTGAAAACACGTTTTTCACGATGGATTGCGAAGATATATGTAATAATTTTAGGATTCAATTTGTATACAGTTTAAATTATTATCAATTTTCTTGAGTTTTCTTGAACAAAGAATAAAAAAATATTATCAAATGCACAGGCTTATAGCTTTCGTTAAACGAATTAGAAAATCAAAAAATCTATCTTAATGTACTTCATTTAAAATAATTTTATGTTTATAAAATTAAAGGAGTATTTTCATTGATTGGTCTACATAATATTCTTTTCGTTATCGAGAATCTTTATCGCTTTAACAGTGTGAATTACTACAAAATTTTGAGAGTAAACACAAAAACTGCAGAGAACTGGACTTAAACTTAACACACGTAGTACTCTGAACATTATTTTACACCGATATTACGATTTCTTCGGTAAGTTAGTGTATTAATATGTAACTAATAAAATAAAACTCGATATTACTGTTACCCACGAGCTCAAACATTTCATTAGCTTTAAGAATATTTAATATACTATTTAAAAGTTCACAAAAAGATAAAAAAAAGTTTTGAGAGTAAAGATAATATCGAATTTTCCTGAATCAATGGTCTGTTACTGTCAACAATCTTCACTTTACCTAGAGGCGTTAACGTAACAAACAAGGGCGTCCTTTGGTTGGCTGTGACTCTCGTAAAGGATTCCAAGGTTCGTCCAGGCAGCTGAATGCGACTTATCTAGTTGCACAGCGCACACATAGGCCTGGAGGGCGTCCAGTGGTTGGTTCTGCTGCTGGTACAGTATCCCTATACTGCACCAGGTGTCGGCATTACCTTCAGATTTTTCCACGGAATTTCTGAAAGATGCCAATATTTTAATACTATATGCGCATTTAAAAATAAAAAAAAATAAAAATTTTTAGTAAAAATGAACGAATAACTTGATGTTTGAACATGATTCGCATTATACAGTACGTATATTTCAGAAAAATACGAAAGTATAGAAAATTAAATAAAATGTTAATATGTTTGTATTAATTTAAATATATTATTAACTATTGCAATGAATAAGTTTGTATATGAAAGAAGTTTGAAATAAAAAACTTTGCTTTATGAGAAAAATGGAACCAAACCATTAAATTTTAATAAGTTCTAAAAATGCTTTTGATTTATTCTTATTATTTATTTAATGTTAAACTTTGTCTGTAGTTGAATGTTTTCGACTATGCAAATTATATCAAATTTGAAATATAAAACCATCGTGTTTAAATATAGAAAAAACAAAAACTTTAATTTCAGTACTTTTACTTCCTATGTAAGAGATAAGAAAAATCAGAGTTTCATGCCACATCTCAGCTTGATAAACTATCTAATTTGTGACCGCAATCTGCTTATCATCTCACTTGAGTGACAACGCCCAAAACAATCATAAACGTGAAATGATTAACAACAAGTGCTTTTTTTCACTTTTAAGCCGCGATGCAGTTACTTTATTGCATATCAGCATTACACTTGCATTCCAAGAATTACGAATCAGCATTAACTTCTTATACCGAGGGGCGAAAAAATTAAAGAAAATGCAAGACAAGAAGCAACACGAGTAAAAAAAGTACGAGCCGTGCAAGTTACCTGTAGGCGATGAAAGCATCGTGAACCTGTCCGGATGCAGCAAGGCAACGGCCCAGTAGGTAGAGACTTTGTCCGCTCTTGGGCTCAGCTTCGATCGACTTTTGAAGACAGTGGATTGCTACGGCTTGCTTCTGCTGACGCGTCACTCCAAGAATATTGCCATCAACGACATGGTACATCCATCCTACAAGCACACAATTGCCCTAGCGTTACACTTTTGTACCTAAAGTTGAACGGTCAACGCTACTGCGAAGGGCAGTGGGTGTCAAAAATTTACACGTTAATTTGTTGGGGTTGAGCCGCAGTTATGTACAATTTTTCTCTAATCGCTACTCTGAATTTGAAATTGAATGGTTGGTATACATTCATAGGAAAGGCTTATTATAAACCCGAAATGATTGGAAATGCTATTACCGAGAAAAATAGCTTGGCAACTATAGAATTCCTACAGCGGTCGATACTAATCCTTTTCAGACGTAGGAATAATTTTTCAGTGAAATCCTTATGAAATATACACATTCATGTCATACAATTTAAATTATGAAAGTTTTTATAGCATTACTTGTACGTAAAAGGCTAATGTCATTCTTTAATATAACATAGACTCACAAATAAAGTTTAAGTAATCGAATTATGTTTTATTTCGATTTGTTGAATTAAAATGAGTTATCTCCGATTTGGTTTAAGCGTCCCAATATTAATTATAAATTATATTAATTAAACAATGATTCAGAATTAATAAGAGTTTTGAATATTAAAGTGTGCAACATGAAGAGTGCGTTAACCGAAGAATAAGAGGCATTTATGTTTTAATTCGGGCGCTGCATAGATTCCCAGGCTAAAAGCGAGTAGATGGTTATATAATATGGGGCGGAAGCGGGCGAGCACAAGAACGTGGTAAGCAGCAGCAGCAGCAGCATCAGCTGTAACCGAGCGCTTGGGAAATTGGTTGAGTTGATCACTGAAAGCGGACAAGCGGACGGTCGGGCAGTTGAACCAATTGTGAAGGCACTTTCTCGCGGGCGCGGCGCGGAGTCGGCCTCTCGGGGCCCAGAACCACGGAGGATCGAGTCGGACGGGGCGCGATCGACACGCGAGCGCGAGGCTCTCCGCGGCCGCGTGCCGTAGGGCCTATTCACCAGGCGCGATCCTCGGTGCAGGGACACGTACTTCCCGGGAACGGGATGGCGGTAAGGGCGGGCGCGGGGCGCACCTCGGGAGACTCCTGGAGCAGCAACCCCCGCCCAGTGGGCGCGTGCAGCTGCGGGCCGCGCGCGGCTCCCTGCCCTCGGGCACGTCGGTCACGTAGGCACGGCGCGTCGTGGGAGAGGGAGAGACGCAGCGGCTGCGGCGGCGGCGGCGGCGGCGGCGACGGCGTCCGACGCGGCCGATGGACGGGCTAGGGACTGAATAGATTTCCGCAGGTATACGGCCTCGAGGGCCCTAGGGTGGCCACTTTTCCCGCTCCCCTCCCCGCGGCCCCTTTTTCAGAGCGGCCGCCGGTCTATCGGGGGGAGCGCCGCGCGCCGCCGCGCCGCCGCGCCGCCGCCGGCGTCTAGCCCGCACGATGACTCCGAGGCCGACGCTTCCCCTGCGCCGGCGCTGCCCCCGAGCGGCTCCGGGGCTGCGCCGCCAGGTCCCCTGCCCGGGGCACCCGGTCGGCCCCGGCCGAGCTCCCGGGCGCCGCGCGCGCCGGACGCGCCGCCCCTGATTTACAACTTGTTTCTGCGCGCGCCCCGGGAGAGCGCGATTGTGTGGGTAGAAGGCCCAGAGGGCGGCTCGGGAGCCCGGGGCCCGGGGAGGAGCGGCCCTTTGTCCGGGGAAATATTTGTCACCTCGGCGGGCCTCCGAGGGGCCCTTGCCAAACGCCGTGAAATCGGGAGAGCCAGGGAGCCTCCCCCGCGGCGGGCGCGCAAGGTGCCAACGGGGAAGAAACCGACCTCGCTGCGCCGGGCCAGTGTGCGCGCGGCGGCCGGCTGCTAGCGGATGGCTATCGCGAAGCGCCGACGAGCCGACGAGCCGACGGCCAAACGCGTCCCGTGTGCAAACTCTGCCCCTCGCGCGGACTTTTTCTCCGCTCCCTTCCTCTCGCCTTCTCTCTCTCTCTCTCTCTCGCTTCCCTCTCTGCTTTCCCTTGGCGATCTCGAATTACAACCCCCTCCCCTCCGCCCTTGTGAACACAGAGAGCGGCATTGCGAACGTGACGGGAAGAAAAGCGCCCGCCGAGTGCTGCGGACGGAGCGGCGCAGAAAAGGAGCCGAGAGACCGGCGACCCGCGCGCACAGATGCGCCCGACAAAAAACCAGAAGCTACGGCCCATGCCGCTGAAAACCGAAGCCCACCCATTGCAATTAGCCCCGCCGAATTCTGCTCGGCCGATAGCCCGCTGTGATTACCGAATAATTTCGTTCGCTCGACAATCAATTAGTTTTCTCGGCCCGTGCCCCTTCGCCTCAGACTCTTCGTGCGCAAATACATATTAACTATAATCCCTCGTTAAAATTGAACGATACCATGCGTCGAAAATACATTGGCGTATCTAGCACAGTGACTCGCGGCAGCTGCGTATAATAGCCCGGCGAGACCGGGGAAAAGAAACGGAAAGGAGGAAGCCTCCGTCCCTCTCGAGGCCCCGATACAAATCCGAGCGCGATTCATCAATTTCTTAAGCCGTTAAATGAAGTGGGGCGGACGTAAAGGCGCGCTTAATTAAGCGGCGGTCGGCCAGCCGAGTCGCGGAATCGGAATCTAAAAATAAACGCGTGCAGCGGAATCTATAACGCGCGCGGCTTTCGGCGAATACGGACGAGGCGCAGCGGCGGCCGCGCGGCAATTCCGGCGCGTTAGCTTCAATCGACCGAATTAAGCGGCGCCGCGTGGCCACTCATCCTCCGCGAAAAAAAAAACCAGCGCCGCCCGAAAATTTCCGAAGCCCTTTGTACGCCGAGGCCGCGCCGGCTTTTTCGGGGGAGAGCCAACTCGGCCTCGTCGGCCTTTTTTACCAGCGGACGGCGCATTGCAGCCCTATTTATTTCCCAATTACCGAACAATGCGCGACGTAAAATATTTTCTAATTTATACAAGTTATGTTCTTCAATTCTGTTTTTTTCAAAGTGCGCTCTATGCCGTTTTGTGAGAGCTTGCCACCGTTATTGGTGCAATATTCAACCTTGTTTGTAGGATGCGGATACTCTGTTACAAGGCGGAAGCGTCTGACCTTGCGAGTATCAAATGCAACCGCAGGGTAACTCGCACGCAGGATCTCGTGCTTCTTCGATACCGAACCTCGCGCAAAACTGAGCCTCCTAACTTTGAAAGGTGAGTCGAGATATTCCGGGAGGTCTTGTCAATGCTTTGATAATTTTCAGGCATTGATACCGATGATTCAATTACCTTTAGCTCAACTACTACCTACGATGATACCTATTATCCAGTGCTATTTGTGAAATTTCAAATATTTTCATTATTTAAAAATTCATTTAGAATACACCAGAAATATTGAATTATCAAATGTCGAAGAGCGCAAGAGAGGCCGGTATATATTGCACATATTTCGCTAAAAATAGTCTTCCAAATTTGACTAATGGAAAAATATATTAAAAGGCCTGGGTGGATTCTTCATAGGCGCATGCAGAATGA
Source organism: Sycophaga agraensis (assembly GCA_018906755.1). Classification (NCBI taxonomy): domain Eukaryota; kingdom Metazoa; phylum Arthropoda; class Insecta; order Hymenoptera; family Pteromalidae; genus Sycophaga; species Sycophaga agraensis. Next base: position 658,164 of record JACCIE010000032.1, on the reverse strand, counting down.
TTTAAGCCAACGGATTGCTCGAGACCTATTAACTCGTGGGATTAGCTGTCCTGAATCTTCAAACGCCGCGTAAAAGCGTCCCGAAGTGAAGGCATTTACGCATTTTCATAAATGTCCCGCGCGAAAATGAAATATCGGCAGGATTTTACGAGGCAGATCACGCGGCCGAGTTACAGCACGCGCGGGCGGCAAAGTGCGCATTAAACGGAATCGCGACGTACGGCGACGCGGATGCACGTAGCTCCGCGTCGATCTCCTCGCTCCTCGGCAATCTAACTTGGACGTGTCAAAAGCAAGAAACAACCTCAGGCCGAATCCTCCCCGATAACTATCGTACCCTCGGATACCCAGCTTAATACCGGCGCGCCAAAGTTCTGTGAATGCTCGGCCAGGGACAGAGGGAAAAAGCCACGGGGCCTTTAATTGTAGAGAGAATCAATCGCGGGGATCAGGCGAGCCAGCCGAACCTGCGCCCTCGAAAAAGAACGGGAGTCGTGGGAGGGGCCGATACTAAAACTGACAGAGCGTCGAAGAATCTCCGTAAATCAGGGATCGGAGGAAGCGCACGCGGCACATCCCCAGCGACCGATCCGTCAACGCGAGACTCGACGGCGGAAGAAGATCGATTTTACAAGGCCGCGGGGGCGGATGTGCGCCGCCGGGCGACGGCCTCGTAAACGCACCGGGGGCCGCTCGCGTCGTTTATATGCGCCTAATGCTCCCTGAATTGCACCTCTAAAATGGGAGGGCCGCGTCCCTAATTCTCGGCCGGCCCCGGGTCCACTGCAGTAAAACCGCCCGGACGCCCGCTTTTTTTTCTCCCCCTCCCTCTCTCTCTCTCTCTCTCTTCGGTTCGTCTAGAAGATCTGGCCGCGTTTGGAGCCGGACGCCGATGCGGGTAAATAAGATACTGCGGCCTCGAGACGTAAAGGAGGTTTACCCACAAGAACGACTCCTCCTAGTAAAAAATGAGCTCAAGATCTGTTCCTACGTTTGGAGTGGATGCTTCCGTGAGTTTTCACGTTTGCCTAGGATGCGATCATCGGTCATTCGCGTAATCCTCGGGAATCCCGCGGGGGCGGGTACTAAAATTATATAGCATAGCTTTACGGATTTTGGGATTAATAATATCGGTTACAGGACAGCTATTAAATGCGGCTTGTTATACTTCATAAAGTGCTTTATATAAGCTCAACGAGATCAATGGCTGCGTTATTCTGCGTACGAATATCAAATTGGCTGTTACGAACTGTTTACTGCGACACAATAGGTAATAATAACAATAGCATATGTCGCTTTGAGAAATTGGTTACATTTTCAAGTCTCGTTAATGCGCAAAATGAATTTCTAACTCCTGACAGACAATGCGCATTAACGAAACGTTCTCATAGCAACTGGCCTTTCCTATAAACAGCAGCCGCAAGTAACAATTACTCGCAACACGAGACACCGATAACGCGGCGCTATTATCTCGGAACAGTCCCATGCCAGCCTGGGGCATTTCCCTTCGATCGCAACTTTAATTAAAAAAAACAGAGTTGGGCAAACGCGAGGGCGGGGGTAGAGCCGAGAGAGAGAGAGAGAGAGAGGGAGAGAGTGAGGCGCCGCCTCGCGCTCGATAAAGAGGCAAGTACCGCGAGAATTCTCACGCACACGGCGCGGGCGCGCACGCGAGCTTAGAATGCGGCGTACACGCTCGTGCGCGAGCGGCGAGAAGTACCGTTGGCTCTTAAAATAGAAGCGCACCGCCGCGAGGCTTGGGCCGCCTGCCTCTCGGGGAAGAGGCGCTCGACCCCATACGCCCGCTTATCCACCGATAAACCCTCCGCGCCCAAGACGCCGCTCTATCTGCCTCGCTTTGAGGGGCCCCGGCCTTTCTGGGAGCCGGATGAAAAACTCCGCGCAACCTCGCCGTGTGCAGCAGCCAACTCTTCGGTTTGTTTGCCGTACTAACGCGCTTTTATCGGGACGACGTGACTCAGTGTAAAGAAAACGCGAGGAAGTATCAAGCACAAAAGATACACCTACGGATCACTGAATGACGGTAATTGCCAGCGAAAGACTCAACATTCTTTCGTTTCTTCCGATTCCGAGAATTCGGATTTTATCACGAGTTATTTCAAAAGTGAAAAGTACTCGTGCAATTGATGATGTATAAAATGCATGGATAATGCTTTAAAATATTGTAAACCTTAGTAGCCAGTTAAACTTACCAAAACATTTATAGATTCAACCCGTTTTATAGATCTGCGCTTATTATTTTTATTTCTCTCTATATGTGAAGCTTGTCCCGTAATTCAAATTTATTTTCAAATTTCTAATATGAGCCCCGCCTAATAAAATTAAACCTATGAAATGTGAATATTTTATGAATTTAAGTTGGCATTATATCCAATTTATGATTTAGATAAGTTACAAAAATCGCCGAGGTTTGCTTTTTCGTTTTCTCCAAGAAATTTGACGATTGTTCGTCTTTTTAACCACGACATAAAGATCGGGACTAGTTTAGAACCCACGAAAATAAAATGCTTTTGCGAAGAAAGTGCACAAAGTTAGGATACGCTACTTTCTGCCTCGTATCATCCTTGATTATGGAAGGAGCTGTTGGGCCGGAGCCCTATGGATCCACCAAGTGGATAACCGCGAGCGGAAGTCGATCCGCTGAATCCGAGTGCGCGCAACTTCCTACGCGTCGCGAGGCCGTCGAAGGGCGTCAGAGGCACGCGTCGCTCGCAAAGTATGTAGGTCGTCGTCGAGGTGGCTCTAGCGAGGGCCTCCGGCATCCAGGACGTGACGTAGAGTCATAATTATTGCGTGACGGCGCCGAGGTGTTGGCTCAAGACGGGAAAGCCCCGCGAACGCGCGTGACTCGCTTTTTCAGCGTCACCGCGAAAGGCGAGAAAATTCCGGGCTGCTGCGGCCTGTCGCGCAACCTGTACACCTGTGAGGGATTGCACGCTAGTCTCATTATGCACAACAGAATATTGTACTAAATTTTCTCTTCTCTTCGTCCGAGGTCTGTTGCTTTCTCGAATATTAAACCCACACCGAATTGAAGATTATGTACTCGAGTGCTGTATAAGAGATTCTATAAAAATAGTTGAAATCGCATCGCGTTATGTAACATGCGTGTGCTGTATAAGAATCTTAATACTCCGCAATTTGCATAGATATGTATTTAAAAATGTGTAATATATAATGAGAGTGTACCTAAAAGTGTTTCCCAAGAAAGCTCCGACTCTCCGTATCAGTACAAACTTTCAATTTATAAATTACCCGGATTAAAATTAACTTCTTTAAGGCATATTATACGAGCTTGACTTTTAACGTCACTGCCTCGTACACTAGCGCTAAATGAATTTATGTAATAGGCCGTACATGCGCCAATAATAAATGCAAGGATTAATAAATGCCAGTGCATAGAATAGTGTATTTCATGCATCACATGTTCCGTTTAAATAGCCATTGTTTAGGACTGTTCTTTAAAATCACAAAACAATCCGGTTCTGAAAACTAGTACACTTGCCCCCCTTAGTTAAAAGGCTTCTTTAACATTGAGCATGCAAGCATTGACTTTAGAATACTTATATGTGACAGCTTATGCAAAAGTACCCAATTGATTTATGAATGTAAAGGGTTAGCTTCAAACTGAAAATTAGTAATTAACGGTGATTGATAAAAAAAAACATTTTGTTTATAAACTCCCATCGGGTGTTTTATCCCTGTATACATGGCGAGTCATCGCGTCACCGTATCATCGCGATTTTTTACCATTTTTAGTTAACCCCATCCTCGATGAAATATATTACGTTACACCGGTGATTGATATCAAGCACGTATGCAGTCGCTTAAAAATTACTTTTAAAGCTTCCACTTTTTACTGATGCATGCACGCAATAACAAACTGTTATGATCAAAAAGCGATATAAAAATCTTGCTTCATGCATTAACGAGTTTCGAGCCAACTTTTACTTCATCAAATCTACCACAAATCATTCCTTGGTAGGAATCATAATTATCAATGGCCATTAATAGTAATTTTAAAGATATGTGCGATCGAGTAGCGTTCACTACACGATCCGACATAGCCTCCATGTACAGTGTGATGCAAAGTTTGGGCTAGATTTGAAAAAGGAACCCGCAAACGTTTGTCGAAGCCACTTGAAAAGCGGGCGTAAAATCCCAGGGCCACCAGACGATATTTATCAATCGAGTTGAAAAATCAAATAAACGAGAATTGATTATTATTGGTCGTGGGATAATCGAGAATGCGGCCGACAAATCCAATCGGCGCTGGTCAGAAGTATAACGCCGAGGGCGGATAGGAGATAATCCCGCACGTCGGCTGCAGTGGCCATTACACTTCAAATAGCTCCCCAACTCGTCGGAGGCTCGCGTGCCCCGGGCGATGCGAGCGCCCATACGTCAGTAGGACGTCGGCGTAATAGCGGGCGCATGCAGCGGCGCACGGAGGCCCGGCCTGCACACTCGGCGTGGTTTTTAAAGCGCCCCGATGTGCGCTCGCAAGCCATCTGCCGCTGCAGGCGACGGCGACAGCCGGAGAGAAATCGGGGCCGAAGGGGTGCCTGTTTGTACAAGTGTGTGCAGCGCCGGGCGCCGCAATACGCGCGCAAGCCGCCTCCTTACGCGCCTCCCCTTTTTCGGGCGGCCGTCTGGCTCGAGGGAGGGCGCCACTGCCGCCGCCACTGCCGCCGACACCGCCCGCACCCCCACAACGGCTTTCGGAGAAAAACCGGCGCTTTAAACGCTACTGCGTCCGGGGCCGGGAGATGACGGCTGCGCCTCTGCAGCCACTCCCTTCAAATCTAATTAAAATCTTTCGAGGACTCGACGAATGTTGGATCTCCCGGGGCTTCGAACATGCCTTGTCTTTGCGACCGGACTTTGGAGAGTCGTTGATAAGGGGCGGAACGCGTTCGCGTGTGGGCCTTGAGCCGCTCGCGCGATCGCGGCACGCTTTTATCAGTCGTAACTGGTAATTATTCCGATGCGCAGGCAGATTATTTCACCGAGTATTAGTATGTACACGTACGTTTTGGAAGAAGTAAACGAGCCAGTGTAGACGGCGCTCCTGGAAACCTGCGTTAATATGCGGAATGCGCCGAGCCTTACACTGCGATAATAAAATGGAATATTCTAAGTGGCCCTGATTTTATATGCACAGCTACTTTATATTCTATATTGGAATTTTATGAACATCCTTTAAAATTCACGTTGCCAGCGATATGGATATGGGCTTGCATTGTTTTAATCAGACCAGTAAATTACGAATAAACGGATAAACACGAATGAACGGCGAAGCTCGCGTCTTTATTCTCGAATTATTCGTCCAAAAAGTAGGGAGAGTCGGTGAGCCTGTTTCCCTGGCGTCCAATGACGCGCAGGAATGCAGCGGACGAAGAATAAAAAGCTCGCGCAATTTATGGAAAATTGTAGAGCAAACGCTCGAAATGGCATCGCTTCAAGCCCAAAGAATGGAGATAACATTTTTTATTGGGCCGCAAGCGAGCCCGCGTCGAGCGGTGCCAGTGGAGGGACATCGGAGCCGCCTCGGCTCGACGCCGCGGAAAGTCAAAGGCAACGCGGCGGGGAGGGAAAAGGGCGATCGAGATATCGGCGGCGCGGGCGGCGGTCCCACGAGTGCCGCGCGCCTCGCTCCCGGCGCCCCTCGGCCGTCGACGCGCGCGCATCTCCCAATCCTCGGCCGATGCCCCACCCCGCCCGCTCCTGTATAAATCAATACACGTGTCTGCCGACCTCGCGGTGTACGGGCGGCCCGACCTTAAACTGTAGCCGAAAGCTATGTGTCGAGCGCGCGTGTCGCGTGTGCACCGCACTAGGGGAAACCACGTGTACATATATGCGTGCCCCCGAGCTCCTGCCGCTGTCGTTGCTGCTGTAGCCCAAGGGCCGAGTCAATAAACTTTCGGGCCATTTGAGCATTTTCGAATGATTTAACGCAAGCACGCGTTCGCCTCCCTCGCCTGCCAATTAGTCCCCGCTTTTCTCTTTGTTCTTCCCTTTCTCTACACTTTCCTTTTGATCTTCTAATTCTGACGATGATTCGAGCTAACGTTAATAATACGATTAGCAATAATCCATCTACTTTATGCAGAGGACGCACTGAACTACTTTCCATTGAATGGATTTTCATGGAAATACCAATTTTCTATTCATTGCTCGTGTAACATACTATTTCTTCGTGTAAGATTTTTTTCCATTTCAGCATTATTCCGTAACTATAAACTATATAAAATCTGTTTGGCCAACATTCGTTTGTTGCACTTTATTCTATGAGCTTAAAGAATCTCTTCAACTTTCATGAAAGGCCCATCGAGATTACTGACGAGAAAATGCAAAAAGTACCCCAATAGGGGGATCATCTTTAAGAGCAGAATAAAAAGTCTGAAAGAACATAGTTTCTATCGAAAAAAGTCGACGAGATCAAAGTTTTGTAATTAGTCCAAAAGAAATCCTTTTCTTTTAAATCAATACTGTACTGTACTTTAACATCAAACACTCTTTTCTAATTTCAAACTTTAATTGAAGATTTGTCCATATTCATTCAGTTTCTGAGTTTCTAACCATAACAAAATTTCATACAGAGGTTACACAAACGGCTAAAGATTCGCTCCTTTTTCATCAACGATGTTTCAAAACTTCAACGGTCACATTAGTCATTACGAAATTACGAAAAGTCCGGTTTAATATAATATATCTCCTAGTGCCGAAGGATTAGCAACCGAATCCTAAGCAATTTTTTTCAACGGGTAATTGTTAAAAAAATGTTTACAGCGAGTAGAGTCCGGGCGCAGCTCGACCTACATTTCACGCAAAAGGGATTACGAGGAGATGCAGAAGAGTGTCCCGAACAACCTGCGCGGCTGGCACAGCTGAGAGCGACCCCGAGAGGAAAGGCCGTCCTAGTTTTCTAGGCGGCCGTAGGCTTTTCTCACGCTCGGGCGTTAATCCCCTGCGGCGCTCGTCTCCCTCGTGTAACTGGGCGCCCCTCGCGCATTCGCTCGACTCGTCTCGCGTAATAAATTGATACATGGAGTCGCGAGCGGGTGGGCGGTGCCGCGTCTTTCTCTGCGGGACAAAGGGGGGTGGGAACGCGAAGCTACTCACCCAGCTGTCGGCAGATATCGGCCTTGAGGTGGGCTGGCAGTGTCTTTTCCTTGAGCAGGGCCTCGTAGTGCTCCTTGGCCAGCCGGTACTTGCCCTGTACCTCGTGCAGGTGCGCGACGTGGAACTTTACTGAAAGCACAAGATCGAGAGACTTTAGTGTGTATGTATGCGTGTGCGACTCCCGGGATTCTATGGCATTGTTCCCCGCTCGCCGCGGGGACGTGTGTTTATGAACAGGGGACGTGCCTCTGCGGACCCGGAGATTTTTTCTTTTCAGGCCCTGTGCCGGTTTAAAGATATACCTCCGAGGGAGAATCACGATCGCTTGTGCGCTCGACCAGCTCCAGGAAGTGGTTATATTTTATTAGGGGGTTGAAGGTTACGAGGCTAAGGTTATAGTTATGAGGCAAACACATTACTCCATTCATATACGGTTTTATATGTCATAAAAAATGATCTGCTATGTTGCTCTATGTATGATTTATCAATTCTTAAAGATTGACTATTAGTATTCATCGTTTAATTATTTTCAGCATTCATTTTAACTAGCCCATCAAGTTTTCCAGTACATTAAATGAGCGCTAGTAAAACGTTGTTTTGTATAAAACCTTACTAAAAACTTAAGTGCAAATAAATTCCAAACACATTTATTTAGTTTTTTATTAAGAGCAAATGCTCAACACGTTGAGTTTTACTGAAATAAAAATTAAAATATTTTCCTATAGAGACAATCGCCGAGAAAATGACATTGCATTGCACCGACTTGTTATTCTTGTGGAATAGTAGCCGTACCATGTGAGCGAAACAGTTAAATACTTTCCATCCTATCATCATCTAATTCAACCTGGTTACTTTTAGACATCTTGTATTGTATAAATTCCCGCAATGTAATGCAAACGCGTAAGATCGTGAAATAATATTATACGGCGTCGCTGATTCACGATACGATCTTGAGTATACTTGATGATTCAGTGGTTCCTTTTCCGACTCATTTACTCCGGATGTTGATTAGGAAACATTTTCAAGAACTTCAATTCTATACTCTTGTCGATTTAAGTTTTAACTTCCGAATGTAATCATTCTAAACCATAAATTTCTATTACCAATACGGAAACCCGTTCATTTTCTTCCTGGCTCTGGACTGCAAAACCTTCAGGAGTCTATATCATTCCTAGAAAACTCTATGCCACTTTTGAAGATATAAGAATTCTTATTTTTGCTTCTCAAATGTGATCATGAAAGATTTCTCACAGATAATAACGCATACAGGCATTTTTGTAAAGTATCTAAGAAAAGTAATCAAATTCTAATTAACAATTAATTTTAATTTATAAATAGCTGAGAATTTACAATTATTTTACAATAAAGAAGTATTTTCTAATTATCTTTCTCATTTTCATAATAATGCATTTCTTTTTTAAAGATACATTTCAAAAAAAGCTTCAAGTGACTTGCTCCTTTTTTGTTTTTAAATTATTCCCAATTTTTTTGCCTCCTATTATATCCATTACAGCTTGCTACTACTCCCATGCAATTTAAAGAGAGGACTTGAACGTTGTTATTACAAAATAACCTCGTTTAACTGAATGGGCTGCGTAATAATGTAATTAAAGGTGAGCATCAAAGAGTTAGCAAGGTGAAGTCACGGACGAGGCGGCGACTAGTAGCGCGGTCAATTTCTAAGTTAATACACGCGGCGATTTTACGAGCGGCCTTCCATCCCAGCGGTATCGATCCACCACCTTGGGCAGATCGATTTTTCGTCCCCGGGAGCAATTAGCCTGCACTCTAGCCATTGCAGCCTTGGCTCGCAGTACGAGCCCTGGCGGCGCGAATGTGCAGCCCGGCCTTCAGGATTACGGATTCACAGCGCGGCTTTCACGATACGGGCGGGCAGTACGCGGCGGCGCGAAGTCGCTGCACAGTCGCCAATTAGCATAGGCGAGTCATCGGCGCCCGCACGTGCGGTTATTTTTACTCCTCGTTAATCGTGCTGCCGCCGACTGCGAGTAAAGTTCAACCGGAAGTGCTCGTAGCTCTTCCGCTGCATGGGACTATGTGACGTGTTTTCCTCTTCGCGTATCTTCAACGTAATTTACTTTCCACGGTCGCTCGGACTGTAGAGGTCTCAAGCGTAACTAAATAATTTGATCTTTTTTATCGCAAAGATGGCTTAAGAACTTTCTAGGAATCTACAAATAGCATAACATTAATTCAGAATTACAAAACGTTGACTGTTATATCTTAAGAATCAATGATCAATTGTTAGCCGACAAACCGCGTCTTTTAACTTACAATATGGATCAAGTCAGAATTTTTAGTAGTTTCATAACTTTACACTCCACGAGAAATTATTTTTTATTTAATTTACACTTTAGTGTTATAAGTTATAATAAGAAATTCTGAATTACACGTGGTTTAAAGAGTATAATAAGCGTTTGATCTAAAGAAGAGAGATGGTAAGAAAGAATGTCAACGTACTTTCAAGCTTCGAAAAAGAAGCAGGTGTGGTGACGTCGATTAAGGCGAGTGTCAGGTGCTTCAGAGCCGCGTCGAAATCACCATGGACTTTTAGCATCAAACCAAGCCGTAGGTGAACCTCGCAGGCTCGTGGAAATCCTGGTTCCACCCATAGCACCTGCTGGAATGCTTTCACTGCCCTGTAACAGGAAAACAAAAGTCAAGTTTTTGTTTTTTGGACAATTTTGATACATTAATATGATAGTCGAATAAGTGTTCTTTTTAATAATTAATTAAATAAGAAAATACGATGGAACAAGAATGATTACAAAATAATTACATTAGTTTTGAAACAACTTAAAGACATAGATCTTCGGCCTCATACATATTACTTTATTTTTCAAAAATTGATCATTCTGTATATATATACATTAATGGTCTAGCTAATGGTATATTCGAGAAACCGCAAGATATAATCAATAAGGCGTAATTTTCTACTTCTAGTAAAAAATAGTTTCTAATAATATGAAGTTTTCAAGTTTCTATAATTACTATAAAAGAAATAATGATTGCTTATTCTTATAATTAGTTCCAATTTGAATGTTATTCAGTACAGCTTAATTTCTATCCAAGTAGTCGCTCCCAATTAAGAACTTGTTTAAAATTATTTTGATTTCCAGCTAATGTAAATTGTACTCTGCTGTATTATATTCTTAATGATTTAACAAAAACTTATTATGAACGGTTAAGTAATCACACTACATATATAAGTATTTAATGTATATAAATGCATTTACCATCAAACAGAATCTATTTTAGAAGATGTAAATGTTAATATTTTATATCAAAATTGTAGTTGTTTTTATTTCAAATGAATAATTAAGAAAAACGATTAAAACTTTAGTAAACCTAACAGCATTCATATATAATGAAGGTAGGAACAACGTTTTGAATTCTTAGGCTGTTAATCTTTTCAACGCTGCAGTTTCCCACCAACCTTTAACCTAGATTTTCGTTGGCAGACTAAAAAGCAATGCAAACTGCTACCTGAAGCTATTCCATCATCCATACGCTTAAAGAAAAAGTAATTTCTCAGAATGTATGCTGGGTTGTGTTCCACATTCTTGCGTGGTCTCACTCGTTGCCAATCGCTCTGAATGAATTTGTACGAGCACATAGAGAAAAATAATTCATAAACCGAACCCAAAATTAAAGCATGTATACATATTTTGTACAAATTGCAAACTTATAAGTAACTGAATAGTACTACCGTTACTCGTAATCTACTGATAATTGTTTCGGGTGTGAGGTAGTCAGAGGAATGACAACGTACGCATCGTTGAGACAAGTGTTACGGTAATAATTGCATTTACAGCAATGTTTGGATTGCGTAACACACGTAGCTCCCGGCTATCACATTAGTAATTTTCCTCTGCAACGACTACGCTAATATTGATTGCACTTAAATATTCCTAACTTTTCTTTTTCAGCTGTTTAATGCTTTTACTTTGATTTCGATTTTTTGCAATATTGATGATAAGTATGGAATAAAAAAAAATAAATTTCAAAGATAGACAAGGATAAATTTACCTCGAACTTCTGGGAGCCAAAAATTGCAAGTGGCACTCAACTTTTACTTGCAACAAATGAAGCCTTAGTAATATCAGGCGATTAGAAGGTCACGAAAGAGTGGTAAATTAAAAACTAGCAAAGCACGAAATATTCGCTGGCTGGAAAAAGTTGCTCTTGCAAAAAGCACAACAGAAAACAAAGAGCGGCAGCGATTCGCTCGCTGTAGTTGCACTGCACTGGCTGCTCGTTTGGCTATGCGGAATTGCGCAACCGGCCTTGCACGAGCCTCGCGAGCTCGAAGTGTGCGCGTGTATGCGCAGTCGGCTCGTGGCACGTGCTGCGCTTTCCAGTGCGTTTTCCCGAACGCGAGGTGGGGAAAATGCAGCCCTGAGCCAACCAAGGACGAGCTGTTGTCTTATTTCCTACATCAGCTGACAGACGACGAGGCGTAGCTCGACGTATAAATCTCTACGAAGCGGCGCGTGGCTTAATTAATACCAACTCTATTTTTGCTCGCGGTACTTTTGGTTATGTCACTTTTTCTCATATGTTTAGAGCAATTCATTTAAAATTTTGACAATATCGGTCTTTTTACTAGCGCGATGAAGATGTCTCCTTTGATCGGTAAACCCAATACTATACATTTACATCGAGCAAGTGGTCACAGTGGTTCAAATTCTGACGCAAAATGCCATGTAAGGCAAAATGCGCAATTGTGTTTTTTCAAGGGAGCAAAAACCATTATCGATTTAAATTACTTAAAGCTATAAAACAGAGCGGGAACTTTTAATTTGTCCAGAATGACTACGTTCTTCAAAAAACAAATATTAGAAATTTGGAGTATTTTGGTGCCTGCGATCCGGAAAAAATGAGAAAATTAGTTAGAGAGCAGAAGGTCATTTCGGTGCCAGTCTTGGATCATGAACAATAACGCAGCAGCAAATCTCTTACGAACAAGCAATGTTCGCACGAGAGAGAGACAACGAGTCCGGAACTCCGCAGTGTACGCGCTTTCAAACAGACGAGCGGGAATACGGACAAGCCTCGTGGAATCGCGATTTGGCAAATTCGTCAAAGGAAAAATCGGCGGCGAAGCATAGAAGTCGCCGGCAGGTGAAGGGTCGAATGAGGGGGTTGACACGGGGCAGCCGAGTGCGCGGGCGAGCGGCAACAAGTTGCACCAGTCGAAGGCCGATCGAGCGCGGAAATCTGGAGAAGAAAAAAGAGGCAGAGCGCGCGCATCTCGCCGGGGTGAATTTAAAACGTGTCGCAATTTAAAACGGGTTTGAGCGGCGGCGGTGGCGGCGGTCCACAATGAGGCGGGGGAAAAAACCGAGACCAAGATTACGCGCGGGAGTACGTCGAGAGGGAGGGAGGGACGAGTACGCGGGCACACTCATTCAAGCGAGGCCCCCATTGAGAGCCTCGTCTCCGTTCATTCACTCCGCGGCGGGTCTGATAATGCTCGGGAGGAATATATCGCGTGACGCCGGACCTGCACTGCTCGAGGGTGACGTCTCGAAGATCCCAAGGCTGCGCCAGCGCTAGCGCTTTCTCGCCTTTTCCGACACTCGGAGGGAGGCGAAGAGATAAGGATCGGGAGTCCAATGCAACCGATAGCCAACTGTTTTCCTCGAGACTTATTCTTTTCATTCACGGGTAGTACGGCGCACAAGTGTAATTGTTGGCTGTAAAAATGTCAAAAGGCGTACGAGCCTGTAAACGTCGGTCTACTCGAGAGAAGAGTGCGTTGGCATAAAAATCTCTTACGTTGTTTACGCGCGGCGCAGCTTTTCCAGCTTTTAAAACACATTTAAAAGTATAATTTACTCGTCTTTTTCTAACTTTCTCGTAAAATATTGTTTCTTAACGAACTGATAAAAAAGCAGCATTTTAATGCTGTTTGCACTGTGCCGAGCGCTCATACGCAAGTAAGAGTACGGTTTATTACGCGCGCGCGTAAAAACCAGTCCTCTGCACAAATAATATAACTCTACTCCCGAATGACACTCTAGACCGGTAATTTATTTGCCTAAGAGTTTTATTCTCATTCTCGGGGCTCGATTAAATTACGGCTGCGGCCCAGAAGAAACGGTTTCGCGCGAAAAACCGGCCGTTGTTCCAGACTCTCGCATTTCTCGGATTCTCGCGCCGGGAAAAGACAGCTGAGCAGCATCTGCGAGAAGGGAGGGGCGCGGGCCCGACGATTCCCAACCGCGCATTCCCCGGAATACGCGTGATTCGCCGGGCCGCATGTGCGCACGGGCAGCGGCGCATATTTATGGCCGTCGTTGTCCGAGTGCCGCCGCCGCGGCTGCACCTCTGCCCCTCCGTATCACCGTGAGCCGCTCGAGCACGCGGGAGATAAAGCCGTAATCTCTGCCGCTTACGCGCGGCCCCGTTACTGCACACGCGGCTCAGGCCCGACTTCCGCTCCTCGGCGCACAACGCGCCAATCGAAAAGGAGCGAGTGCCCGCCGGGGCTCTCGTGCAGTGCTCTTTTTTCACCGCTACGCACATGTCTCGTTTCGTACGCGAGCTACGTGGCGTTTGGTCTTTTCGTCTATCACCCGGCCGAGACTCTAACTTAACGCTCCGGCTGATCGCTTGCAGGAGATTATCGAGCTTTATTAAATATCGGATAAAGGATTAAATTCGAAGGCGGAAATTATTTGACCAACCAAGCGTTACTTTGTAATCGTTTTGTTCGTATTTATTTCTTTGCCAAAACTTTTCCGTGTGATTTATGGTTTCGAAAACGTCACATGACAATTGTAATATCTGTAAGCTGTCAGAATAGAACGACTTGTTAAGGTTACGTAACAGCATGCTATTACCCAAAATATAGATTATAATTGATTCGTTTGCTACAAATGTGCAGAAAACCATTTCACCTCGACTAGTATTGCAGTGATGAAAGCTCCATTTCTCTTGCAATGTTTTGTAACAAACCGCCATCTCATTTCAATTTCAAAATTTCATTATTCTAAATGCAAATTATATTTGAATACATGGACGGGTCGAAAACAATACAAAATAAATAAGCAAATGCATTTTAGCCTGCTAATTTAATACCTTATAAGGACGTATAAAATTATATAATGTAACATTATTACAGTTTATAAAACGTACCAATAACAAAATATTTTATACTTTATATGGTACACATTATAACTAACAATATAGCTGAATTTCCATTTACATTCATATTTATTTTCTATAAGCATACAAACAAAGACGAATAACTCGCAAGAATTTTTATACGTGTGAAAACAACACAGCTCTTTGTTAAAAGTTGTTTGTAAAAACAGAAAGCAATCGAATGATAATGAAACAGAACGGTTTAAAATTAAAATTAACTTTATGATCTTTGACCAAAATAAGTGTATTTATTTGTAATAGTTAGGCTTGTATGCCGATATTATCTCCGCATATTTAAAAAGTTTACATAAGAATCAGTATATAGCTAAAATTTAATAATCTCTGAAAAAGCTTTAATTCAAATTTACATCATCAATTAAGTTTATTTTCTGCGTCATGTTCATAATGGAATTTAATAACAGAATTTAGGAAGTAAGTAGACTATAAAACAAGATTATTTATTATGATTATATATAAAAATTACAAAGAAATACTATTTTTAGTTTTTGTAATAATCAGAAACATACAATTTTCCTTTTGAATCTCAGAAATGAAATGAGGTAATATTTTTATTTAAATTAATAAATTGCCAAAAATACACAAAACTTACAAAATCAGTTAGCAAATAGTTGCATTTTAGTTGATTTTATATTACCTTGGTCATTTATTAGATAAAGATTCAAAAAATTTTTTCAGAATGAAAATATATGAAGGAAATAATTTAGTGTATTATTATAGTAATAAGATTCTTAATTTGTTATAAAAAATTTTTATTATAATAACACAGGTATCTTCGTACTTCGAAGATCCAAAAGATGATCATTGACTATTCACTGAGAATCAGTCAAATTGCACAAAATTACGAAGTGCATTTTACTATTTTATACTAACAAAAAAAGCTAAAAATTCCAAAATATCCAATGTTTATCTTCTATTCTTTAACATTAGTGAATTGAATTTTCATTAAGAGTGGTACATTAATTTAAAAATGTTACAAACAAATAACGACTTCTTCATTAATATTAGAAGTGTACGTACATAGGATTTAAATCTAAATTAAATTGTGGAATTTCGGATCAAGAAAAATTTAGTTGATATTCGACACACAAGATAGGTATAATATGTACGACTGGAAGTTATCGCGACCGAATCCAAATAAAAACATAGTCAATCAAAGGTGAAACGTTACACAGGCAATAGTGCTGTGAAACCGAATAAAATCGGTACGCCATTGCACGTACATTACCTAAGTGTTGCAATAACTTCTGATCGACTTGGCAGCCATTCCTACAATACTCAAAAAATGGAGTTGATTCCAGCGAGCAGTGACCCAGGATGCTGTCGAAGCAACCGTGCAAATCAGCCACAAAATAGTCGGAGAAGAAAAGTCCTTTGCTACCATGGGGAACAGCAGCAAATTCGAAAATCGAGAGAGGCGTATAGAGGAAGGAGGAGAGGTAGGAGGAGGTGGTGGCAGTGGCCCGTTGCGCAACACGAACTGCACGCCCGCGCGCGCTGTATCTGCTCCTCGATAAGCGAAAGCGCGCGGGAGAGTGTCGGGGGTGCCGCGGGCAGGAAGACAAACGATTTCCTAGTGACCCACATTCGCAAGCGGCCTCTCGCCTGTGCGCCTTCGTCCCCACCTAACTAAATAAGCGCTTAGGCGCGCGCGAGCGCCGCTTACGAAACCCGCGAGACTTCCGCCTCTCGATCACTCGATCGAGATGCCTGCGCACGAGAGATGCAACGGGAAGGAGAGGGAACGATTGGAAAAAGGCCAGGAGAGTCGCGTGGCTGCCACGCAGGCTACAACCGGCTTCCCTTCAGTCGGAAACAGTTTATATGTGTTTGCGCGATTGCTCGGTTCTCTGCATTCGAGCGTATATAATCTACGACTTTGGGTAAGGGAACAGATAAGTTTTCTGATTAGTATTTACGAGGAGATCGATTTTCATGTAAATTATCTCGGTTGTGAAACTGGAGAAACAACTCCGATGCAAACAAACAAATAAAAAACGCATTAAAGGCATTCGTTACTTGCTTGAGGTCTGAATATCTAAGAGTGCTTCAAACTCGACTTCAAACTCGCAGTGCTCATTGGAACGGGCTGCCAACTGATTTCCTTGCGGTGGAAATAAATTATATTCGGAGAAGATTGACCGAGAATGTTGAGAAAATACGTAAGACGGACAACGATTAATCGAGTAAAAATTATACAAGAGCCCTTGTACACTAAGTTGATGTATGAAGGAACAGTAGTGCAGCTACAAGCAAAATATTCGTTTTTTATCGTAAACGAACAGACCTCACGATCTCTCGTAACTGGAATTATACTCTCTGTGGCTGAAAGAAGATTGGACGCTGTTGACCACGTGTTATTCCGTTTTATCAAGAATCTTTTACTGACCGACTTTGGCGTTTTTAGGAAGAATACTTGCAGCATTTCGCTCGCGTAGTAAATTAACTCGGCCTGCCGGCTCGGTCGATTGCAACAGTTCACCGCAGGATCGGGCCTACCCTATCCCCGAGTCTTGAACAACTCATTTGACTGAGAGAGACAGAAGCATCGGTCTTGTAACGGATATATGTGAACTAGCACGCTCGCTGCTGTGCGATAGCAACGAGATTTTGCGTGCGATGGGATTACAAAACAATGAGACAAAGGCTGGGGGCTGCGTCGTAGCGTGCGTCAACGGTTGGGCCGATTCGCTTTTCCGCGCGATCGGCCCTCGACAAAACCAACGCCTGCTCAAGCCTTGTTATCGGAAGCTGCGAGGGCGCGAAACCAGTTACAAAGTAATAGAGTTAAATACGGGCCACGGCGGGAAGGCGTTTCGCAGCTTGAGAAATGACATTATACCAAACGAGGGCCGGGAGATCGATTAACATAATAATTTCTGGTAATTTACGAGCCGATAGACGCGAGTCCCACGGCGCGCACCGTCTCGCCCTCCCTCGCACTTTCTCCCGTTGCGCGAGCTCGAGCGCCGCCGCGCATCCGTTACTCCGAGGGAAACGGCGAGGCCGGCTATCCTATATCGAGAACCGAGATCCGGCCGCCTAGATATTTTCAGGAAAGCTTGCAAATCCCGCGTTCGGGTCTATATAAATATGTAATGCCATTTGGCTGCCTTGGCGGTATCGAAAACATGTAAACGAGTCGAAGGGAAAAGTAATATCTGGAAAGGCTCGCTGTACGCGTAAAGTTTACGAGTATTGGCGGGAGATATTGCGAAATGCGCGCGCGCTCAAAAATGAGGTTCTTCTATTACGAGCCGCGGCGCTCGATCAGTTTCGCAACAGGTTTCTCAAGAAATCCCCGATTTCTTTGCGAATTATTCACGCAGAAATGCAAAATTGGCGCGGGCAAAAAACAAGAGCGGCGGCGAGTCTCAAGCGCGATCCGCGCATAGTACGGGTGCAAAGTTTTCCCGCGCGGCGAAAACATAACTCGTGCGCGAGGCTCCCGAGCTGCTCGTAGAGGGCACGAGACAGCCAGTCAGATTGATTAACGCTTTGCCTTGCTCCACGGCCGTGTCCCCTTGATGAGCCCACGGGGATATCACGACGAGCCGTCTTCGCGCGTTCTTCTTTTTTATTCAGTCGGGCGCACTCCTTAGCTGAGTCTGCCGCGCAGTCTTGTTTGCGGGTCTTGTGCTCCCGCGGGTTCGCGGAGGCCGCCTCGCTATCCCACGTGCGCTCCTTTTTTGATTTATTGCCGCTTTTTCTTCGCTCGATTTTTTATCGATTCGAGTGCCGGGGCCTGGTCCGTGTAATTTATATGCCATCGCCCTTCATTAAAAGATTAACTTTTACTTTTTAATGCGCTTTCTTTACGATGAGAAACAAGGTTTGTATCGAAAGCAGGATTGAAAAATGCATGGATGTTCCGGTGTAATCCATATTTATCACCCGCTCGACTATGCGCTGCTGTTTCGCTATATTATTCTGCACGAATTTTGTATGATAGATGTCTAATTCTACAAATTTGATTATGCAGTCGCTTCGGAGGCGCCGTCCCGCATCGTGCGCCATCGTCTTACTCAAAATAAGTAAAGGGATTGAATAAAATATAACGGACTAAAATACAATTGTTCGAATATTGATTTCAGTTTCTTATTAGATTTGTATACTTTTGCACTTTTTAGATGACGAACTATTATACATGAAGAAAGAAACAGAAAATATAAGACATTCTAGAAAAAATGTAGCTTCTGCTATTTTTAGAGAAGAAGTCAATTATCCTGCCAACATTTATATAGCACTTTTGAAAGTACAAATGTAATGAAATCAGTTTTTAACGATGGAGAATGTATAATTATTTAATAAGATTGAAAAAATCGTTCATTGCTCTGCGAAATGTAAGTATTTCAAGTGGCTGCCTGTCGAACGTTAGAGAATCTCAAGTACATTTTGTGCATAGTTAGAATCGACGTGCAGACAGTCGTACACTGCAGAGTGAAGGGTAAGTTCGAGAAAATTTAAGCTGCCGCAAAACTATTGGGAGTCCGTTCGAGCAGAATGGCCAAGAAGGACCAAACAATGGCATTTCAGTTGCGTGATCTCGAAACAATGGAGAAAAGCCAGGCAGTCGGTGGAAAAAGCGCATCGCTAGTCCATGGAGAGGGAGAACAGAGCGCGGGCGAACGCGAGGGGCAAGTGCGGTCGCGCGCTGCGCAATATGGCACCCCACATTCTGCTAATACCTGGATGCGTCCGCCCACTTATTGGAGAGAGGGACTTCCGAGGGTGGAAGTCTGACTTTGAAAAAAGCGAAGCACGCACACCTCCCCGATTGAGCAACGCACATGCCAGTGGTAGGGGACTTCGCAGTGGATCGTATTGTGGGTCAAATAACTGATTTTGGAATTTGACTTGGGATATTGTCCATGGCTTTGTGTACTACCTAAGCGCGTCTAATACAAAGTGAACGTAAAACTCTGCATTTTTCTTTACGTAAACTTTTACTGCTAAACCATTTACAGTATTTTCATTGCCCTTTCGTTTGAAGCATAATTACAATGTAGACAGTATCTAGTTGATTTCCTCTTCTCTTATAATTACAAAGAATACTTTAATTTAAAGTTCAACTTTAAAACTGAAAAGCTCACCATTTATATACTTTCGATACAAAGATTATTACCGATCTCAACGAAATTTTTTGCCGTTTCACAAAAAAAAACGGCTTAAGATTCTCAAAAGGATCTTTCAGGCTCTCAGTCTTCTACGAAAGTTGCCGTATACTTTAATTAACGGGAGAGCACAACCACATAGAAGCTGAGCAGGACTAACGTCGGCGACGCGAAAATCGATCGATAACGAAATTAATGCGGCGTGAAATTGCATCAGCTCTCACCGTTGACAAACACGAATAACGACAGCCAGGCGTTTTGTATGCTGCTGTGGTGGTTCCAACGCGACCGTTAGCGCGTGTACTCGTGATCTATCGATCTCTCACCGTCTTAACGCGGCTCCCCGATTGATCCGCTTATAACCTAATAGACGTGCACTACGTCGTCGCCGGCAAACAATTAAATGTGGATAGCTAATTAAACTGCGCGTTTCCTCTCCTCCTCGCTGGAAACATTTTCGACGCGCTTGCAACACGATCGAAAAAATCGGTTGGCTCACTTGCAACACACACACATTGACTGACGTTTTCCACGAGCAAAACATTTTCAATTTTCTGTTCTTCATTTTGAGTTTTCGAAAACACATTCACATTACAGTATTAACTTGACGCGCTTTCCATTCAATCGCGCCGGGCTAACTAATTTTGAGCGTATACTTTAACAAGGTGTATCGATGATATAAATCCATGACACCGTGCACCGGAGAAAGCGAGAGCGCCGCCGAAGCGTTACTTAACCTATAGTTAATAACAAAATGGCGATTTCTCAGTCACCAACAGTTAATGCCCGTTGTCGAAGAATTCTGATAAAATGCACAGCAAGTAAACGTTCGGCTATTGCTCAAACTATCAATTTTATTACTTCTGCTCTATAGAATTACAGCTTAAAAGGGAAACAATTTATTTCACTTTAATCGCATCCGAAGTATCTTGGTTTACTGTTATTATAATAGTCTTTAATAACGTTACATTGTTGCGTGAGCTAATTACAATTGCTCGTCTCTTATGCATCATATCGCTACTTTATTAAATCTCGATGTTCAGGAAATGAGTTCCGAACAAATGACTATTGTAAAAAAATCTGTCAATCAAGGTGAAGTAACTTCTTTACAAGTAACGAATCTACTTTAGGATAAGGCAAGAGCGCACTTCCTATTACGATCGCTCGACTGACAAAGTCGAGCGAGTTTTCGCGGGCTGGCAGGCCTGGAAACTGTTCTTGTTGAGACACGACGCCGGCGTCTTTCGCAAACTCAGCAGTTGCATTGTTTTGCCGAGTGGTGCAACCAGCGAAGAAACCGCGATTTTCGCGACGCGAAACGAGGCCGATTCAAGGATTAGACGCTCGCGCAAGTGTAGGCTCTTCGTCTGTTATGACGGCTCTTCTCTCAACCTTCTGCCGGCTCCTCTTTTTGCCATGGACTGTTTGAGCAACGAGGCTCGCAATGATGGGGTAACCACAGAAGCATTCGACAGACGTGCCTCTTGATCAAGATTAATGCCGAATGTATACTTTTGTTTATAAGCAGAGGAGCGAGCCGTAAGAGCTCTGCATTATTCAATATTGAACTTTATTAATGGCGCTGCGTAATGCCGAGGGCATCACTCGAGAGTTGCGGGATTGGTTACTATTAACCTGCACATGGGGCAAGGCACTTAAAGAGAGCTACGCATGCATAAAGTAGAGTCCCCCGCGCGCACTTTTTAACTGCTTTTCGAGATTCACAAAGAATTAAGTCGTTGTTTTCAATTATTTACATAAAGGCAAGAAAGTCCTTTCATTAGCTGACAGAAATAACATATGCTAGTTGCATCTGAAATTCGCTTTAACAATGCATTATGAAATGCGATTTACTGATTTACTATGCCAAGGGAGAAAGCAATAAATGTCATTCAGATTGAGTAAGATGATTTTTTTGAAGCAATTAAAACAGAAATGACGCGAATGAAACTGCGCTTGCCTATCGGGATTGACACGTGGAGATGGTGTCACTTAGGGTCAATGATGCTTGCATTTGAATATGTTTAAAGCTTGCAGTGGATGATGACGAAATCAACTTTATCGCTAGATCTTATGCAGGGAAATTCAAATGTGAAATTAAGTTAGACAAATTTGTAACATCGCGATTAAATCTCCTTTAAAATTATATCAGCGCATGTAATATTCTCAAGCTTTCTGCTACTGAAGCTTTTATTTTATTATTAAATTATTATAATTTATATTAGTACAAATTAAATATAATAATTTCATGCGGTAGGTGTGACGGTTATCGATTGGTGTATGATAAATTCAATAAAGCAATAGAATCATAAGTTTGGAAGAAAGAAGCATACGATTTCAATCAGTTGAAAGTTGAATAGAGAATGTTTACGTTACTTTTCCTTCAATTGCCTTTATCTAACATGGCTTTCTAGCATAACATTCCGTCGTAACGCGATGGAAGAAAAAAAACTGGTACGAAGAAGACCATTTTAGAATCGAAGCTGAGAAATTGCAAGTTCATTTTTGTACCCTGCGCTAGTCCGTACCCTCAAAGGGCCCGACAGTACAGAGGGCGCCAGGCTCTCCCGACTCGCAGGATTTCAAATCATCAGCGGCCTGTCTAGTCAGAGAGTGAGCATCTCGGTACAATCAATAGGCACAATCAAAGGATCCCGCGAGTGACTGGGCGAAATGAAAATTGGCCCGGTGGTCGGACTCGCGCGCGGTAGATTAACGGCGGCGCGCGAATTTGTGCAAGTCCCCTTTTAAGCGTCCGATAATAGGCATATACGGGATCCGGCATCGATCTCTCGGCGCCCGGCTGCGGGGCTGAGCGGCGGGCAGGTGCGCCGCATATGCGCGGCAGATGCATATCCGTCTCCGGTTCGCTCCGCGGACGGGTCGCGCGCGGCCGGCGCGTGCCGGGCACCGCGCGAGGGCAGCTGCAGGTGAGGGAGACGGCGAGCGGCGCGTGTCCGAGGAAATCTTGCCTGCACCGGTCCGCGCGTCCGCTCGCTGCTGCGGAGCCCCCGTTTTCTCCCGCGAGCGAGCCTCGCCGAGGGATTTTCCCCCAACCGCGGAGGCCGGCCAGCGAAGAAAAAGCCCGCGCACAATGTGTCACGCGAGCCGTAATTGCAGTTTGTCGCCGGGTCAGCCCTCGGCCCGCCCCTCGGCCCCGGGATTTACCGCGACTCGGCCGCCTTTAACCGCTTGATGCGGAAGGCCGCGCGAGCCCGGGCCGTATAAATATTCACGAGGGCGTAAATCAGGAGGGCGCGGCAATTAGCCGCGGTTCTCCCGCCGCTGGCCGCGCATCACACGGGCCGCGCCCGAGGCCGGGGCCGCGGCAGGTGCGGGACCCTCGGCCACGCGTCCACCTTTCCTCCCCTACCCCGGGCCCCGGCCCACCCTCGCGGACGACGCCTTGGCCTCCTTTGGGCTTCCGCCGCGGCAGCGCCGATTTTAATCGAGGCCCGCATCATCACCGGGAAGCGTATACGCATGCAAAGCGGGCCTTAAAAGCGCCCGCCGCAGATGTCAGATAGGGCCCGCGTGTTTGCTCAATTTAGCTAATTACCGCGGCTGCACCTAGACATCCACGCCAGATCCTATCCGCGTGTGTACTCTTGCCCGGACATAATGCCCGGCTCGCGCGCGCTCCGGGGTATAAAAATTATTCAATTATTCGCGTGCGGGCTACTGTTGACGACACGCACCTCCGCCTCGGCTGCCAGTAACTCCAAAGGGGACGTCAACAGTCCACGCGTTGCTCCGAAACTTTGTCACGAGGTAGGAAACCGTTACCTTTCATCTGTTGACACTTATTTCGGCAATATAACTCTACGTCTGTACATGATTTCGCCTGCGAATACCCGATATGCTTCTTTCTCTGAGAGAAATGCACTCTACGAATCCACAGTTTGATCCACAGCCTTTACAAATCTTGATCGAACTTTACATAATTTTCTACCAACTTATTTATTCGATTAAATGAGCCACAGAGAAACGTCGAACGTTACGATAATGTACAAACCAAACGATAAGTTTGGAAATTCAATAAAAATCATCAAATCGGGTGATCGTACACAATTTTGCCCATCTAAAATTTTTAATTAATTACGGCTGTGGAGGCAGAAATTGATTTAAGTTATAAATTCTTTTAAAAACTGTCCAGAACTTCGCTTAAATGTCCAACAGGGCATTTAACATATTCACTGTGATATACAGTATTTTATACGGTTTAATGAATAGATACACATCTAATTATCATAGATGGTCAAAATTCCTAGCCAATTTTTGAATGGAGGTTTGTCGCATGTTGAGTTAGGTCAAAATTCTTAATTGGTTGTATTTTAAAAACTAATTTTCCCTTAACTGGTTGGACAAGAAGTTGTATCTGATTATCCAGTAACTAAAAAAATCAATAATTAACCACGATAGTACATCATTTAAATGAAAATGAGGAATTCCGTTGAAGTCAATCTCTGCGTACAATTTACAGTGGCCTTTTCGCGAAAATATATCCTCCCTACTTCCAAATACCGCGTATCCTTGTACACTATAGCGAGTAGCCAACCATGTCGCAAGAAAAAGAGCCAGATCGACGGACGATAGAGGGTGCACGCGTGCTCACGGGGTGCTAAACTGTCGAGGGCCCGGTTCTCGATAGCCATCGCTCTGCGAGGTCTCTCCCCTGGGCTAATTAGGGAAGGAAATCGTTAGCCCTGATTAAGGTCCGATGCCCCGTGGCGCCCTCTAACGGACCGCCCGTCGGTCATCGCGATAAACTCAGCGTAAACTGCCGACGGGGTCGGGCTTTGCTACCTACCACCCACCCTCCGGACATCGTTTTCCACGGTAAAACCCGCCTTCGTCGTTTTCTCGCACTTGATTGTGTACTACTTTGTACATGGAATATACTGTCTTGCGGCAAGATTGAGAACAAGTCGTTGACAAACGGCTTTATCCGCTGTTCTCACTATGATTGCTTCTAAAAACGTCCGATAGCGCTGTAGAAAGGCTACAGTTGTATACATTAAATCCTCTGTTTTTCAGATATTTAAGAGTTTATTTTATTGTTCATTATCCCGTTCGATTTTAATTTTTTGAAATACCAAGTGAAAATAAACTTATTTATACAATCAAACATTTTATTCTTACGGAATAAAATTACCTTGCGTAATAGTTTAAATAAAAAACCTTTGCACAACATTCTCCCTCTAGGATATTGAATGAGGCATTAACGATTTGAGTAATTTTTCAAACACGATTACTTACTGATCTTCGATTGTAGATATTAGGAAACTTTGACGTCATCAAAGCAACTTACCTGAAACAAAGAAAGATTTAAACATTAATTAAGAGTTGTAGTCAGGAGAAAAGAGATTACTTATACGAAAAGATAATAAGTTTCTGGATTCTGATTGACACAATCTGTAAGTACAAAGTACTTGTATTCAGCAATATAATTCCCCTTGGGTAAAAGATAATCTTCTTGCGAGCCCCTAAAATATATACTATTTTTATCTCTCTCAAATTCGTGAAATCTTTAACCGAACCTTTTGATTAGATAATTCATGACAGAAATGATTTTACTAATTGGTGTATTTTATTATGGAAGATAAATAACCATTGATCATTTTAATCGTATGATTTAATGTGTAATAAGAAACTTGAAAGTTAAATTCTCATTATTGAAGGGCATTATAAAAATTAATCAATAATACATGAACATATTTGTACACATGATTTACTGACCTGTTGAGGGAAACGCATGCAAGTATGTAATCAGATGGGGCAGCGAGTGCACGTGGGTCCGGCGCGGCGGTCGGATCGACGAATCAACGAATCAGAAATATCGGGCGCGCAACCGTCGAATTCCGCGAAACTCGGGCGCGCCCCGACAGCCGCGCGCAAACGTTCTCTCTTTCTTTCGTCTCAAAGGGGAAAAAAGAAAGGAAGGAAACAGCGAGAGAGGGAAAGATGAAGAGGGGGAACCGGAGGAGTACAGCCGAGAGGAAGACGGGCGCGCAGGATGCGGGCAGCTGCTAGACACCAGCTGGACGGTGATGGCGCTTGCAAAACGTCCGTATGGCCGCGGGGCGAGCGCGTGTGCGTGCAGCAGTGCTCGCCCGAGCGTCTTCTTCCACGCTATTGTTTTGGCCTCTCTGTTTCTCCCCCTCCGGCTCGACTGGACCGCTCCATTTTCTGGGACTCGGAGGCACGCGGGCGCTCGCGCAGGTACCAACGGCTCGCGCACCATTTGATTGTAGGCACGCGCGCGGAAGACTGCCTCAGGCGGAGTCGTCGTGGACGACAAGGATGCCGAGCGACGAGCCGAAGAGGCTAGTCAGGCGGGGTGGAAAGCTCGGCGCCGCTCCCCCTGGCGACCTCGGGTTCGCGGGCATTACGCGCCATTTGCAGGGACGCGGCAGCGGTCCAAGGTGAAAAGGGAGCCGCCGAGCGAGAGCGAGTCCGGCGGGGCGGACGTGCGTTCGCGCGCGCACGCGACGAAGGGCCGGGCGCGGGACTCTTCCGCCGGGCGCAGGCGGAGGGAAGGAGGTGCGGGCACCAAACGGCCGCGACATCCGCTTCCTCCGGCAGGCCGGCGGCGAGATCGCCACCGGCAATTGCACCCTCTCCCTCGCCCGCGCGGCGCCTTTGTCCCCGCGCGATCGCGCACGTGCAAGGAGAGGCGCGAGCGTGCGAGCCTTTCGGACCCGCTCGAGCGCCATCGCGGCAGAACGAGTTTAATTGGGGAAGCGGGAGCCTCGAAGGCTCCTTGAAAAATTGTCACTATGGGGGGATGTTCATTGTCTATCTCCCTCGGCTGAATTGTTTGCCAACAATGACGAGGCACTGCTGATACACGGACAACGGCTTTGACGACCTGCCTTTTATCCTGCAGGATAAAAGCCTCGATCACCGTGTAATGTTACCTTAGCTGCTTGAGGGCTCTCACACAAATCGGAAAGGAAGTTGGACGTAAAAAGCAAGCTTGGTAGAAATCGAGACTGAGCATACATCTTCCAATGGCGGTCGTTACTAATATACCAAAAAGTATCATTTTTATGTTTCTAATATATTCAAGTGTATCGTTTCTGCTGGATTGCAGATTTTTTTAGCTGCCCTGTTGGAGGCTAGTGCAGTGGTCTCTATGCAAATCCGAGAATCAGCAATAACTATATTTCCATTTGTGACTGAAACGACGCGATCGATTTCGATGAATGTCACCGTAAAGTTAATTGTGTGCAAAATTTGCTGTCAGACAGGCTAGCCAAAAACGCTCTCTAACGTTTATTCCACAAACATTTAAAGGTAAACAATTAGTCTTCATTGGACTATCTCAATTTTTACGATTGTTGTTTGATAGTTCTTCTAAAATTAAACTAACACCAAGATTTTCTTTTATTAGTAGTGCTAGAATTAAATAGAGCGATTAACCATATTAAAGGAAGTAGTAAAATTTTCTAAGTACATCGTAATAAACTCGATCTAATTTTGAAACTGATTCTTCAAAACTAAAAGTAATTATTAAAGAGACTGATCATTTACGTACAGGATTTGAATTTGTTTCTTTCTTTTCAAATAATTTATATTTCAATATTAATGATCTAATCAAAAATCCAATCAGCAATTAATTTTGTCTTGATCCTTTTACGACGCGAAATGGATTGTATTCATCTCGGTTCGTTAATATTGACTTTTTCAATGGATAGGCCATACTCAGATGTGCATTTCAAAATACCACTTCCTCGCATCGGCTCCGCCTAACAATGCAATCGGACAGTCAATCTCGATACCTTCGTATCACTTCGATTGAGAAGATATACATTTTTATATAGGCGAAATATCGTTTTTATAACGATTCGATACTTTATTGTTTGACTATAAGATAAAGTCAATTGATACTATGTTAATATTAATTGAATCTACCAATACGCAATTGAAGGCGATACATGCAGTAACTGGGTACGAAAAAGAATGATCAATTACACCGATAACTCTTGGAAACGGTTAATTTACAATCGTGTAACGGGCAAATAAAACGCTCGATGGAATTCATTGAAAAATAAGGAAGCTTAATCGTGCCGGCAGGTAAGCATCCCGTGAATTACAGCCGATACGGGCATTAAAATGACCCCGGGAGCCCGGGCGTCATTTTTTATCCGGGCCCCCGGGCGAGTCGGGGGCTTTGGTCCGAGCGAGGCGCCCGTCCCGTAAAGTATAAGGAAAATTGACGAAAAGATGAGCGAGCGAGGGTGCGGCCGGCGTCGGAGCGAGATTCAATTTAATTCGTCGGATCTGTCGGTTGCTATATTGGCGCTCGCAAAGGGAAGTCGCGAGACTTTTATTTCCCTCGGCTGTATAAAATATTCGCGAGGGCTGGGCGCCCGTCGGCCTCCGCCCCCTCGGCAAGAATGCGAGAGTGAAAGTGGCGCGGGCGGGCACGCGAATGGGACTTGAGTGCAAATGCAGGTAAGGGCAGAGAGAGACTTGTCCCGCGACCTGCCATCGCCCTGATAAATCTTTATCTCGGCTTTTATGTTTCTTTCCATTACACTCGAGTCTTGTCATTTCAAGGGTCTTCCATTGCAGATCTCCCGAAGATTGGCAATTTCCGTAAAAATCTCCTCGAGGGCAATAGCGTTTTCGACCTCGCGCACACCCGATTACCCAGCGCTTCCGTGGCTTGCGAAAATCGCCCGGCCTCCCCGAGACCTCCACCGTACTCGTCCAACAGCGAATAATGCTCCCAAGTTCATACGACCCCCGCGTTACTAACCCCCTTTTATTCCACTCGAGAGCTTGGCTCCCGCTATTTTGAAGCTGCGAATACAAGCGGACCGAGCGGAGGGCGCGCATACCGTCCACGCAAAGCCGGCCCGGCAGCGTCGTATTTTAACGAATCGCCGGCCATGCCGCGCGGATTCGTTTATGTTTTCATAAATCGCGCGACGGTTTTCACCGCGGCGAGGAGCGGCTCTGAATTATCGCCGCCTGGGTTAAATACCCTTTTTGATACGCGCTCCGTGACTCCGGCCCCCAGGGGAATGCGCCTGCGCGTCGCCACCACGGAAACTTTGTAATCCAGCTATTTATATTTGTCCGACTCGGGCATAGCCCAGCCTGCGTGCACTGTCTTTAGTCACCCGTGTGCAGTTCCCCCGCGTCCCACTAACTCGTACAAGGATTCTCCTTTGACCGAAAGCCTGACTCTAGTTTTTAACGCGGATCACTCATGGCGATTAATAATCTCAACTGACACCAGGAAAACAACTTTATATTATCTAATTAATGCGACACGTCATTTCCAGGTGGATTTCTTCATTATTCTTCTGGATGTTTCAGATTCTTCAAGTATTACGTGTTTCTGGGATCATATGTCTTGCACTTTTAACCATACTATCAAAAATTCCTTGTTTCCGTACGGCTGAAACTGGAGCTGTACGTGTCCTGCGATCAATATACAAAAAATACGAGAGAAAAGTTCAAACAGAGAAATTTAATGAACCGATATTTCGAGTATCCCGGTGAAAATACCATTCGCACAATATGCGCTGAATTCCGATACTATACCGAGCATTCAAACACAATACGAGGAACAGAAGAAACTGTCGGTGTTGAAAGACGCTTGGGGCAGTACCGATCATAAACGGCAAAAATGTATCAAGACTACATAAAGCAGCATCATAAAAAAATGCAACCTGCGGTTTTTTAAAACGCTTTTGTGGCTTTGTGGAGAATTTAAATGAAAAAAAGTCGACATATAAATGCGTTCAATAAGTGGTGACATTATTTTTTAGTTGGATAAGCTTTGCATTTTTAAAGCTTTGAATGTTTAAATATTTATTTATAAGTGTCTTTAGAATTATTATCTGTGCAAATAGTCAATTTTTATAATTTTGCTATAATCTTGAATGAATGTAAAGTTTATACGAGACGTAAATGCTGTAGAAAATATTTTAAAAAAAATAATGTTATCACTTGTATTTATGCTAGATGTTTATAAATTCATATACCCCATAAAACACAGGAACATATATAGAACCCTATGCGAATTGCAAATTGCCTTCTTTACAACACTCTTACGCACAACTTACATATTTTCAACTAAAAACCATGTACCAATATAAACTCGTATGCATATCTACATAGCTAGTATATCGACTTATTTTATATAACATTATGCGCCCATTCCCCATTGAAATCGCCCTAAAATAAATAAGATAGAAGGAAAGTAGAGAAATAGTGTATTTATTGACAGCCGCAATAGGCGACCTCATGGTCAATGCATTTGCTATGGGACTTTAGAAAGGTCCCCCTTTGCCAACTTGCCTAGCGGTTCAAGATTTCCTTTTACCGAGTAGTTACCTACTTTCAATTACAACTCAGTAACAGCTCTACCGGTCACGTACCTACACAATTTTGGTCTAATTATTCCCCTTCTTTTTTGTAGTTCTTTTTAGTAACTGCTTGCGGAGTTGTGACAGATCACATCTGTCTTCATTGGCTTGACTTTCCTTTTTTAGTGAAGTTGAGAAAAAGAAGAACCTGAACTATCGAAAACAAGAATTTCGTGTGAAAACTGCTTACGATTGAATATAACATTATTAACTGATACTTATATTTCTATCGATATTCAAGAGAAAAAATGAAAGAAATCTTTATTAGTTTTAAATAATAGCTAAAACACAAAATGTACTAAAGAAAGAATACTGTCAGATATTAATGCAACAAATCAAATAGAAAATAAATTTATAAACTTTACGATTTATGTATTAGACGAGACGTACAACATTCATACGATCTATACATTAATTGCATTAATTATTAACTAGAAGAAAATGACTTTACTTTCAATCTGCAGGAGTGAATAGCATGCGAACGGAGACAACTCAACTAACAGCAATGCAACGTACGATGCAACCGAAAGTAGCTTCGTCGACAAAAATTTTGCTAATTACAGAGCAATGCAGAGCAATAAATGTACAATCTGCAGAGACATATTACAAATCACAATATGCCCATAAAACACGGAGAGATTCCGAGACATACGTAATGCAATACCCAGTGGCTGCATCGTAATCGCAATCTCGACACGTGTTACTCTGTCTTTTATGCACTTGCAAACTGTTAACTCGTCACAATTTTCCTAGTCTTAAACAGTTTGATACCGACTATGGCTATCATTTCATACGATAAAATTCGTTGAATTATAAAGGAAAAAGTTTGAGAGAAAAAAGTAATAAATTATAAGACTGCATCGACTCTTGTACACATTTAGTCAGAAAAAGCTGTGTACATATTGAAGCATGATAAGAAAATTGATCGAATCTATAATAATACAATATAAAAAGAGACTTTGGCGCACACGCACAGTTGGGGCAACAAAGAGTAATGACAGGGTCAGCGAGCATATTCATCGACGGGAGTCTCGAGGGCCGAAAACAATGAAAAGACCCCTCGAGTGGAAAAGGTTGGCTCGTAAAGAAAGTGCACTTGGGCGGGATTCCGCGGATCGATCTCCCGGGCTCGCGGCACGGCGGACCCGGAGCTCGGCTCCTGGCTGCAAGTTCAAGGGCCCGAGGAGGGCCGTCGCCGGCGGACGGCCGCGAGCGCGTTTATCACCGCAACGGGGATTCTCAGGAGGGGCGTGCGCGCGCCGGCCGGGCCGGGCGGGGTGGGGGCGGCCGGCGCGGCAAACCGGTCCCTCTTTTCGGCGCGACGCGCGGCCCGCCCGCAAAAAGCCGGCCCGCGCGCGCCTTGCTCCTTTTGCGCGGCGGGGCCTCATCGAGAGCCGATGCCCTTGTCGCGCGCGCCGCCGGTTGATACGCGCCGAGGGCCCAAAATAGCCCGCCGGCGGCCCTAGCTGCACCCGAGAGGGCCGGCGCCCGCCGCCGAGGAGGTCGCTTCGTCGATTGACTCGGCTCTCCGGCCCAAGGGGAGCCACGCCGCCGGCAGAGGCTAATGCCATTGATAAGCGGGGACTCGCGGCGAGGCGGCCGCGGCTCGGATTTTGGCCGGCGACCCCCAGGGCCGCGGAGCCCCGAGCGCCTACCCTCCCCCCGGACGTAATGGCCCCGGCGGAACGATGAAAGATGGCGCGGCGGGGCCGGCCCTGCCGCGACCGAGGATTATGCATATTTATGATCGCGGCGGGCACGCGAGCGGCGCGCCGATACCGGCCATTAGGGCCGCCGACGCGGGCGCCCTCCTTCAATTACGCCGCGCGACTCTATTACAGCGCCGTTGTCTTGGGAGCTGGCCCCTTTCCACCCTGCGGGGGCTAATCGGCGAGCCGCCTCGGACCCCTTTCGACCCCCCTCGACCCCCTTTCGGCCCCGCCGATCATCGCGACACGTGCGCGCCAAATTAGATCCCCGCGCGAACGGGGACGGCGCGCCCGCGTGCCGCCCCGAAGCTTCGCGGAGGATGCGGGAACGAAGGGAAAGCTCATTCTCACGTGCGACGCCCTCGGGGCTGTTACGCAAGGAGACCGCCGAGACGCCTGCGAGGCCGTTTCGACTGACCGCTTACTCGGAAGTCGCGTGACGCCGCCGTCTCCGCTCGATTATTCCCTCCCGCTGTGTCTTCCGATCTCGGCCGCGCCCTTGTAAACCAAGGGAGCTTAATAACAACCATTGGCTCTCCGTAAATGAGCTTCGAGTCTTACGGCAACCGGTATTAAAGGTTGGCTTTTTCCACCGTATCTCAGCGGGCTAGTGGCGGCGCCAGAGGAGTAGTCCATCATTCCCAGTCCATCTTGCCCGACCCTTTCCTTGTCTATGCCTCGTAATGACTACTTTTTTACAAGACGAATGACTTTTTCGTGTTGAAATAGCGAAAAGCCTACGTGACGGGTGCGCACTGTACAGTCCGCTAAGAAAGCAAGGTAAATAAAGGAAAGGTGCTATTTTAATTTGAGAAGAAGCGGATAAAAGCGTCTCGTACTCTTCTCCTCTCGTATATTCTTCCCAATTTCGAAAGTTTCTTTGTCAGACCGCAATCTCAGCACTACCGTTAAGTCAATATTGTACTTCCTTTCCAATTTTTAGAACGGTTACCACGCTAAAGATTAAGGTGCGGTTTCTTTTTGCTGAGTTTTTTTCCATAGTGTCGGGCGATACGCAAGCCAGGCTCCCTCCAAATTCATATAAGATTTTAAAAAACAATCTTTAATCTCGCAAGTGACGAAAGAAATTAAATTAGCAATCAAAATATTATAGTTATCGCAAGTCGTGCACCAATAAAATATTTCATAGCAGTGAACCGAGTGACAGAATTGTTAATTTGGAGAACATATAAAGGCAAGACATACTTAATAAACAATGAACCCTGAAAGTAAATTTGAAGCACGCCCCGTAAACTGCGTGCGCTATCAAATGAATTTACGATAAGTATCGCGTAAATTATTGCGTAATAATATAATGCGTTTTGCCTGATAAGCGCTAATGCAAAAAGATAAGAATCTTGAAGAGGCAAATTATGTTCAACCTAAGCCGCCCAGCACCCACTTAAAGCGATACTCAACATATGTACATTTCTTATAATGCGAGATAATCCACATTAAGAGATACGTCATAAAACATAAGGCGAGCGTGCATTAACGGGCGCGCGACAAGCGTTTCGTCACCTACATGACGTCGAACACAGCGGGCATAACCTAGCATAACCTTAGGTGGACGAGCCCTCCGGCGGGCACTGGCCCAAGGCACTTGAGTCGAGCCGAGAGCCCCAAGCCTAGGGGGTGGAAAGGCAGGATCGATTCCCAGCGCCGGGAGACGGAGGCGACGAGCCGGCCGACACGTCAGCCAATAGAGAAAGACAGAGCGAGGAGTGCGCCCCCTCGGAAATCGACGTCGCGGCCGCGTATACAGAAACGCTTTGCTCAGTCGGCGCATCAATAGGCCACCAACAATGGGGGAGATCCTCGATGAATTTTCAATAATTAATTAATAAGCTAACGGGCGATTTGCGCTTGCGCGGTACCCGCGGGGACACTTGCTCTACACACCGGCCACAATACAGACCCAAGGCCCTATTACAATTTCCTAATACCGTTGGACAACGAGTATTTTTATACACAACTGTGATTCGCCTAAATGCGAAAAGTTTCCTGGGTGTATCGCACTCAAGTTAAAACTAATGCCGTTCCGGGAAAATTACCTCTCGCTCTTCTCAGTTAAAAAGTTAAATAGGAAATGGTGAAACGAAACTGTATTGTATTTTTACGCTATCTTCTTTATCACAGAGAATAATCCGATTCAAGGGTCTCGCAGATGCTTCGTTCACGGCAGTACAGCGATCGCGGGACAGAGCGTTATCATGATTTTAGCGTAACGATGAACCCAAGGCAGAGAGTCGGTTGACCTGCACCAACGGCTCTCGCCCTGAGCTCTCACGTCTCTGTCAGTTTTAACGCGATCGACCGACTCTTCGATATTTAAAGCACCTGCACTGCACAGACAGGACCTTAAAAACATTCGGGCTGGGCAGAAAAAATGCAGAGGGCGCCAATCGATAGGTGACGGAGAGAGCGAAGGCCGCGCGTTGACCGAGCGCGCACTTTCATTTTTCCCCGCGGCGCGGCGAGGCGAGAGTGAGCCCGAGCGGCGCTTTTCCCAGGCGCGCGCTCGATTCGGCAACCCTCGGCATCTGTCGGCGGATCCGCCCCCACGACTTATCGACACGGCGATTTTCAAGTTGCGGAGGCCGCCGCCGCCACCTACGCCCGCGCTTCGACGGCTCTATTCAGGTGTTGCGCAACCGCAGCCCGCCTAGGCAATATTTAGCATGGAGGCCCGTTTCACCGTTCCAATTATCGATGCCATTTTCACTCTCTTTTCTACTGACGCGTATGATTTGTTACCTGAGCAACGGGGACTTGTATGACTGATGCTATATCAACCGGCTTGCTATACTTGCCTTCATATCTCAAATTAATAATGGCTCAATACACAAAACGATGTTGATATAGAATTGCAAATGCAAGATTGAACGTACAAAATTTTTCTTCTCGACACCATTCTTCTAATTTTGTAATTTGTGGTCAAGTTTAGCGCGTTTAGCTGTGGGGTAGATCTATATAGTGATGATAAAATTCAGCTTCAATTTAATAAATTAATTAAATTACTCAAACATTCCGTTAAAATCCATTGCTACTGAATTTGAACAGTTCACTTAATACATATTTACTAGGTCAATAATAATTAAAATAAAATTAATTGAAACACATTGTAAAACATATATTCTCAAAAATATAATATTCAATGGTATATATAAACAGATGGATAAATATATAACGTATGAATTTAACAAGATTATTTCAAAATAAAATGACATGAAATAAAAAAAACATTATCGTAAACGAACCTCGAAATGAACAATAAATAGTAAAATTTTCATGTACAAATATGTACATTAGTCACAATGTATTAAATTAAATTGAAACAATCTGGTTCAAGTTAAATTCAAACACCTTATACAGCAAAGTTGGCATGACCTTAATATGTATTTTTAAATTTTTAAATTATTCCGTCAATTGTATTATCGATTATCAATGACATCTCAACTAGACAATCATTATACTATGTATATTGATCATATTGGCAAATTATAAAGAGATCAAATTACTAAAGTGATCTAAAAGCATCACCATGCCTCAAACAATGTAAGAAAGTACATATGTGTATAATTGAACTTTCATCAGTAGTTTAAAGGTTTATATACACTAGCAACGTGTGCAATTCCATCTCATGACAATTAGATAGTCGAGTTGTTTGAAAAATTCACCTAATGACAAGAATGTTTGTCCCCAACAACTGTAACCAAGCCATACTCGAGAGCAGATTCGTAAGGCAGAAGACAATGGGTAAGGAGACCAATTCAGTTCCCATAAATCCCCAATCCCTCGGCCCATTAAGCTCAAATGAGTTTGGATGCGAGATAAGAGGCTGGAGAGACCCCCCGTCTGGCGAAAAACTAAATTTTATCAGCGCAATGGCTTTAAAATAGTTGAATCGAAGCGCACTAGACAGAAAGACGTTCTCGCCCCTCTCGGATTTAAAAAAAAGCAGGCGCGAATCGGTGGAGCTTGACGGCAGCCTCGAAAGCAAGTCGACTCACTCCGCCTTCAAGCCGCATTCCGCAGTTGGCCAGGGCGAGGCGCAAGGCTGGCGGGTTCGCGAAAAGACAGGCGACCGGGTCAATACTCGGGGTGTCCCATCCGCTTTAAGGGGGCGCGTTATAAAGGGACGGCGGCGGCGCCGCCGACGCCACGGGGAAGAAGGGGGCGTGGGGAGCTTTGCCCCAGCAGCAGCTCGCGCTCCAGCCGAGGGAGGATGTACGTTGGACCGCCGGGGCCGCGGGGCGCGCGAGCGCTCGTCCGCTAGGGGGCGCTCGCTAGAATACCGCCCTCTTCTTCGCCCGCCCCAATATCCAACGTCTATTTGTTTCTCGCCACTTTTCCAACTTCTCCCAGCAGTTTCGCGAGACTATCGCCCCTCACCCCCACCCCTCCGATCTGGTTACTGCGATTTGCTCTGTTGCGATATGTGTACTCTCCGTTTGCTGCTTGCATCGCTCTATTTGAACAGTATCTTCTCAGATTTGTGAAATTTATGTTTACTCAAAATATCGCACCATGTACGATTTTAAAAAAACACTAGTTAGCTTAGATACACACCACAAGTAATGTAATGAATGAAAATGTCAAGAGAGATACAGAATAAATAGAAAAACTCTCTAAATTTTATTTAATAGCGTAGAATTGGGCTAACAATTTTTTATTTGTTCTACGTATATTAAATTATATTACTTACTATCATGTCGAATTGCAGGCAATCATTCTAGTTGAGCAAAAGCAATAAATAAAAATGATATATTTTCCATTAATATTTCTAATAAAATATAGGCATCAACTACAAATAATAGTAATGATAATTATATAAACTAATCTGTTGTTTTTACAAATTCGTCGATGAATTAATTTACGACAAAACATAAATAAAAATGCATTACGGTTTACACAAACTATTTAAAGAAAATTATAACAATGTTAATAAACTAAAGAAGATAAACTACTTCTAAAAATAAACCTGTAATCCCTTGACGGAAGCTATGGAAAATTTTCCCGTCTAACAGACGTAGCCTGCGGCCTAGTTTTGAAAAACTTTTTCATCATCTGCCGTTTTCAAAGGCTGTATGAAAGGCTTCTGTATCTACCTCTCTCTCTCTCTCTCTCTTCTACTTGTATGCTATGCAGCACCAATGTACCGTTAGCTCGCGAGCTAAACCGCCGCGGGAAAAAGACAAAAGAGTAGACAGAGACAGAAGAGAGGGGTAGACGAGGCGGATACGGTGGAAGTGAAAAATGAAAAGAGGAAAGAAGGGCATGAGTATAGCCGGAAAATAAAGTATAATTACCCTCCGAAATGAGAGAATTTTTTGAGATATTATAAATATTTGATAAATGTACATAAATAATTTAATTATGAAACTAAGATTTATTGTGTATTAGATACATATCAAAAAGTTCAGAATGTACAAAATTGATGTTCAAATTGAATTTTCTGCATTATATTTACTAATAATTTACTAACTAATAAACAATACTCACATTAATCCATGAATTATGAGATTAAAGATATGGTATAAAAATTAAATTAAAAAACAAACATGAAAATTCAGATAAGGAGAGATGAAACGCGCCTAACAAAGAAAAACCAATTAAATTGGAAATGAAAAAAAAGAAGGGAGATATTCTCGCGTGGTATTATTCTTGCTTTTGTTTCTTTTCTTTTTACCTTTTTCAGAAACAAGATTGTACAACTGTCAAGACGGCTTCCTTCGTGGGAGTAGCTAGAATCACTGTACTCAGCCAAAAATAAGCATTATACATAAACGTTTGTGTACTTTCAAACAGTTGTCACTGTGTTAAATTTACGTGTTGGTAGACCACGATTGCGGTTAAACCCAAAATGTATAAGGTCAAATGTTATTTACTTCTTATATAACATGAATAAGTAAGTAATAAGGTGGTGAGTTCGACGCTGACAGAAGTCAATAATTAAATGCAGAAGTAATTTAGAAACGATTATACTGGTAGTTCGGACATCATAAGATCGTTACTAATGTTTTGGAAACGAGATACTAAAATGGAAGAAGCCTAATTGAATAGTAATTTCAATTTCTAACTCTTTAGAAAAGTTTGCTCACAAAATTTTAAGCGACATTGATTCTTAACCCGTCTCTAATATTTTATACATTGAATTTGAGCATTTAAATCAACACTTCATCCTCGTTTTTTTTTACTTTCTTGATTATGACAGTTAGCCAAGGAATTTCTTCGAACGACACAGACACAACTATAGTTCGATAATTTCAAGTTGGCTGATACTGGTAGACTCTGCGTATGCGTTTGCTTTGGCGTTGCTCAAGCGATAAAGTCCCCCCTGCGAGACTGATCGCGCGGCTCAACAATGGATACCAGTTACGTGCGCGCTCGCTGTGGTTAGAAGAACTGTTCTCGGGAAAGCGGTGCATCTGCACTCTACAACTTGAAATTCGTTTGATATGCGAAATTAGGCGAAAAAGAAATTTCTTTTGGTTTATCATTAATTTCACATGGGATCTGACGATTTTCGAGATTATAGATTCTTACAAATATAACCTGCTAAGTGTTGTTATGTATTGACCGGTGAAAGTTTAAGTAGTATCTTTAAACATTATACATTCGCATATATTTTAAATTCAATGCTTTTCTAAACTGTGTATTATATTATATTACTTTATGATTTTTATTTTCTTATTTATTTTGAAAGTTTAGAAACTATTCAAAAAATTTTCAAGAATATTCAATAACGTTAAGTATTAAAAGTCAATATTAAAATACATAGTTCCTACAAATTATTATTGTTATTTCTCATTCAAAAATGAAAACGAATTTCGGTGTTACTGCTAGCATGTATAATGTGTAAAATGTATTGAGAAATAACATTATCAAATTAATAAAAAAATTAATAGTTTTTTGTTCTAAAATTCGCGAATGCTTTGTCTTTCTTAGCTCGTGAATCAGATGTGATTGCAAACTTTGAAAGAAGTAAGAATCGAGTCCGTCATCATAATTATAACACAAGCTATTATATTACTTCTACTATAACATGAAAGGTGATACTTTATTGAAAATTTGCCTCGCATTAATAAGCTCTCACTTATAATCTCACACACGCGTTTGCGACTAGTAATAAATTCGTGTCAACACAAAGAATGATACTGTGAAATAATGATACGTGAAAGCCGTATAAATATCTTTATCCATTCAACAATCTCGGATAAATCTAAAATATTCAGTAAAAGCCGCATTCTGCATTACTGTTGTATAGAAAAAATATGTTAATTGTATAATTTGCTACTAAAGTATTTGCATTGAAACCAAATAAAGAGAAAAGTATCTATTTAAACAAAATATTTAAATTCTATTTTATACAGATCCAATCCTTTCGTATACGCTATTAAGAAATGCGTAAAAAAGTGTTCGACAAGTAAAAAGCATACGTAAGAAACAAATTTAATCGTTTAAATGATTTTAATGCGATTGATAAGTAATGGGTCGAGCATACATTCAATGTCATTGTATATGTCATGCATTTATGTCATGTAGTTATCATGTTTTGTGAGTTATCTCATGTGTAAGAATACGAACATTTGATATATATTTCTAAAAATACGAATCTTTCAAATAAACAATCAAAAGCGACTCTTTTATCTCTCCTTCGCTGACATCGTGACCGCAGCATATACCGTATTTTCTCAAATAGGTAAAATTATTCCGAGGCCAGGCAATAACTGGAATCTCGCGTGACCGGGAGCGCGTCGAAAAAGGAAAGCACCCGGGAGGCATTCCACCCGCGTCCGTATCAGCTAATGAAAATATCAATTACACGAGAGCGTGCAATTTCGCAAAACCGAGAGGTCTGCTGTCCCGCCGGGCTGCCGTGCGCGCGATCCCAGACTAAGCGTCGGGAGGGTGAGGGGTGGGGGGGTCAAAGTCGGCCTTCCCTCGAGGGTTAGCGCGTCCCACGCCCGAGCTCACGGAAAAAGAAGAACCACGACAATTTCCGTAACATTTTCATGTTTATGAATTTTATCTCAGTTGGGTAGGTGCGCTTGGCGAAAAAGTCAATCCTGCGGGTGAATAAGTAAAGCCTACCGCAGTAGCTGCCCGCAACGGTACACGGACCCTTCGCGGAAAGTGAGGATAATTTCCTCGCTGCTCCGTTACTTACTTATATGGTGTGCGCACGCGTGCGTATGTGTACCGCGCCCGAGATATTACAAGAATATAAGCGGCGGATAATTGACGTCCATGTGAGTTCACTTACCTGTAACAGAAAATAGAAAAGCATGAGTTATCATCGGGTTGGGTGGAATATACACTAAATATAGATATACTAGTAGAGCCTTGCGCGATAGGCTTACTTCTACTATAATTATTAATGGATTTTTGCGATTTTTATTACTATCATCCCGTAATTTTTTCTATATTTATTTTTCAGACCAGGATATTGGGAGTGCTAAAAAGCAAGCAATAAAATCATTATTTTTTACAAATACTTCACAAATAATAATCTTCTACTTTTGAATAAAATAACTCTCTCCAAAAGAAAAAAACCTCATTTCTTTCTGCTTCATGGTGCAAAAACATAAAACTCGACAATCCTTTAATGTCGGTAATAAAAAATAAGTTCGCCCACCTCTCCTATAGTTACAGCTTTCAGGTCGTGAAAGTAGCGTCTCTTTCATTGGCTAAACATCACCCACACAGAACAAATATTTAACCTTAAATGATGGAAAAAATAATAGAAGAACGAAAACAGTGAAAGAAAACAATAAAACAAAGATATGTGAGTAGCATAAAGCGGAACCCAAAGCACTTGCGGACGATATTTACAGAAAGCAAACTAAAAAAATCTCGGAAACATAGAAGACAACTATCAGTTGAATCTATCTTGCATAAATAAAATATAATCATCTTTTGTCGCGCAATATATGAAGGAAGCGGTTCAACGAGTAAGAAACCAGACAGAAGGGGGCGGACCCAAGGACGCGCGTATAGGAAGAGAAAGAGAGGGAGGAGGTAGCACAACCCCTCGCGTTAGCGAATGCAGCAGCAACCCTTCTTTTATTATAATCTCTCACGCGAAGTTTGCTCGAGTAGTTCACGTATGAGAAGAGCGATGCTGAGTAGCTCCTACCGACTTTATAGAGAGCAAAAAAGGGAGAAATGAAAGAGAGGGATTGAAAGGGGGAATGAAGATTGCAAGACATTGAGAGGGTTGAATAGAGGCAGTGCGAAAAATGCGGAAGAAGCAGGAAGAGTTTTACAAGACAATGACTGAAATTTCAGATAGTGAAGTGTAATCAGTAACAACAAAGAGTCGTAGAATAAACGTGATACATGGGCAGATTCATTATTCGTTTATAGTTAAATAATTCAACAAATGTTTTTAGATTCAAATAGAAAAAACAATCTTTTTTTAACGCAAACATAACCGAATTTATACGACGAGAGCATTTGCCAGTCAGTAATTTTAGTTCTATAAACAAATAAATTTCCATTTAATATATTTGTATATATATTTTTATATATTTTATGTATAATTTTAATGTATAATGTAATATATTTAATGTATTGTTTATAATACTATCTATTGGTAAGACAGCACAAGAATTAAGGAATTTTCAGTTAATTGTAGAATAAGAGATTGTTTGTAGAATGATTGTTTCAACCGAGGTGATGAACATTGTAGTCGTTTTTAAACTTCGAAGCCACGCAAAATCATTTTCATCTATATGGTAATTACATATTCTGTTTTAGATTGCTGCTTCAGAAGCAATAGTTCAATTGAATATGATTGAAAGAAAAAAATCAATCTTTAATACAACGTGTAGTGTAATGAGTAATTTGTGCAAGTGAAGCAGCTGGAAAAAATAAGAAGAAATAATCTTTTTAAGAGCATTATCTTTGGCAAATGCAGCTTTTAATCATGTTTCATATAGAGTTACGTGAATCAAGGACCGATGAGGCTGCTGGACTTGTAACCTTTATGCACGGACACTTTGCAAGCAGGTATACGCGCGTTCTCACGTAACCATTCGCGCAGTGAACTTTTTTCCGGGAGAGCAAAGACCCCTCTTTTTAATTTTACAGCGCGCGCTCGCTACCTCCCTTTCGTACGGCTCTTATTTCCTCTATTCTTTTGCTTTTATGACCGCCATCCTTGCGACGATGCATTACGTATTAAACGACACAAGTAGCATACACGCTCTGAATTATCAATTGCGGACGAATAGAGAGCGCAACTGTTTTTTCTAACCGCGCGAAATGTGATGGAAAATTGAGCTTGTAATAGTGCATAAATAATGCATTGCAGTGGTATTGTTTCGATGAATAACGACTGCCCGTTCTGTCAATAAAGAAGTACCAATGGAAAACTCTAAACGGTAGAAAGTTTTGAATATACAAGCGCTTTGAACTTGACATTAATCAATATCGGCTGGCTGTCGGTAGTTATATTTACCGTTCAAAATGGACGAAAGCAAAAATTAATATTATTCTCGAAAATTATCTTATTCATTGGACTCGAAAGAGAGGGTGCATATATTTATTTCGTGGTGTAGCTTACCAATTACACGCTGTAGACCACCGGTATTGAGCTTGATTTTTATTTATGTTATTACAAGTAATTATTTTCAGAAAACCAAAGTTAAAATGAGATTTTAAGGGTTTAAAGTAAAATTGTAATGTATGCGTAACAAATAGGAAAGTTGAGTGTTGAAAAAAATGACATAACTTTTAACGAATGTAATAAAAGGACGAAAAATTTAATAAAAGGGGCGACGCGACCATAAATACGGCGCTGTAATGTTTTTATGCAAATGGTATTAAACGGAGACAAACTAATCTGTATAACAGATCTCCCTGCAGTTGGACAACAATTGACAGGAAGAACAGCAGCAGCGCCTTCATCAAGTTAAATTAGATACATGGCATTCTAAAGGCTCAATTTGCATAGGTGGGTGGGAGGCAAAGCAGGGCCGCAGTAATAAAAACTAAATACATAAATTATCTGAGCCGCGCAGACGGATGAATCTCATGGGGGCCGATGTATGCCGGCGTCGTCGGCCGCGCGGCGCACGTTTCGCATTACTTTTTCTCCGTCCCGGGCTTCCCTCGGCCCCCGCAGACGACAAGGAGACAGGGAGACAGGGAAAGAGAGAGAAGGAGCCGCGCACCCCTTGCCGGTATCTCCCTCTGGGCCTTTCCGGCTCGGCCCGGCGCGTTCGATCGAAATTGAATACCGGGATGTCGAATATCGGCTTTTGTCGTCCCAGCAGGCAGCGGCTGGGCAAGGGGCCGGCCGAGGGCTGGCCGAGGGGCTGGCCGAGCGGCTGGGCGAGCGGCTGGGCTCCGTCCTCGTCCAAGGGCGCGCGACGCTCTTTGGGCCGAGCTCGGCCCTCTCGGGGCGCAGCCCGAGACACCTAATCCTTGCTCTTTCCTCTCTGCCGGCCCAGCCGCCCGCGGCCCTGGCCTTGATTATTATAATGTTTACGAAGAGGGTGGACGGGGCCGATATTTATCGGCGGCGAAGATTACGGGTTGGCGCGGTGCACGGGGACCCGGCGGGGATAAAGATCGGCCATGCGCTCCTTTCGGTTTATGGAGCTGCAGCAGCGGCAGCGGCAGCGGCAGCAGCAGCCACCACCACCACCAGCAGCCCACGGTGTTTTGCGGGCTTTCTGGCGGCCGAGGACCCGGGCTCGCAGCCGCGGCGCGCGCGAGCCCGCCCGAGTTTTAGTGCAGCCGAGTGGGCCGAGCGTTTCATTGTCCGCCGAGCGGATGATCGTTTACGCCGGCTTACACAAGAGGACGGGGCCGAGTTTCCGGGGTGGCGCAGGTCCCGCGCGCCCGTAACGCCGGCCACCAGTCGGAGAAACCCGTTTGCCCGCGTTCGCAGCCCG
This sequence comes from Sycophaga agraensis, assembly GCA_018906755.1. NCBI lineage: Eukaryota > Metazoa > Arthropoda > Insecta > Hymenoptera > Pteromalidae > Sycophaga > Sycophaga agraensis. The sequence continues at coordinate 614,704 of JACCIE010000032.1, read as the reverse complement.
GCTCTTCCGCATCGGCTCCGCGTAACTGCTTCGGCTGCTTTGCATGCTGCGCGCCGCGCGGAGACAAAGCCACAGAGAGAGAGGGAGAGAGGAAGCGGACAATGCGAGCAGCAGCTGGGCGCTCGGCGCGCCGCGGCGCCGAGGCGCCGAGGGACCCGCCGGGCAGCGCCGCGCGCGCCTTTCCCAGCCGTTTCCCGAGGACTTTTCCAGGCGTGCCGGCCCACTCCGGGGAGAAACGCCCTGGAGTTTGGCGTCACCCGAGCCGCGCCCGGGGCGCCCGGGGCGCTCGGGCCCTCGTAATTAAGCCATGTAATCTATGGAAATGGGCTCGGGCGCAATTTGGCCGGCGGCAGGCCGAGGCTCGGGCTCCGCCGGCGTTCCCAGGCGGCCCCAGGCGGCCCCGCGGCGCGCACATAACCTTAGCTAGGCTCGCGCGCGCGCGCGCGCGCAGGTAATCGATTCTCGGACGAGGTGCCGCCGCCCGGCCTGCGCCGCGAGAGGGTAGCCCGGGGGGAGGCGGCGGCCGCCGCGCGGAAATCGCTTCCAAGTAAAGCGGGACGGCTTCGCGGACCGGGGCCGCGATTATTGTTTGCGCGTCGCCGTTATCCTTGCCACTCGGTTTTCTATCTGCAGCCGGGGCGCGCGCGCGCCCACCGAGACGCCCTCGGCAGGCTTTTTTACGCGCGCGCGCGCGCGCCTTTACGACGCGCCTCGTTTCCAATTGGTGCGTGCGCCGCCCGCCCTCCTTTCGTTGGCCCTTGAAATTTCAATGGAAAATAATTGCCCCTCGGCAAGATTAAGCCCGGCAACCCGCGGCAACCTCTCTCCTCCGGGAAAATTACAATGCCCGAGCTGCAGCGCCCAGGCCCTATTCATACCTTTTTACCGTTCACTCGCTGCCTCGGGCCCTCCAATCGAACCGTTTAATCGCCCTCGCGCCTATCTGCATCCAATTGAATTGCGCTCGGGGATTCCGCGGTGCGCCCACCTGTGCGCCAAGGGCTTAAACGGATGTGCTGCCTAGACCTCTTGTTCCCACTGCCAACGGCGCACTCGCCAAACTCTTATTATTCTAACTAGCCTCGTCAAGCTGTCTAACTTAGCTCGGGCGCAATTCCTCCTGCCGCCAGAGAGACTTGGAACGGATAATAAATCAGTCGCGCGGCCAAAACACCGGCCTCTTAAACAGTTCTATGGGAATAATCGCCTTATAAATCAATTTGTTTTTAATACAGTATTTAGCTCGGCCACCTTGACAAGTTTCATAATGAAATTGTAACCTGTTATACGACGATATGCAACGCAACGTTTATAACGTTATATCTTACTTGTACAGTGTTCAGCGCTAGGAACTAGGCTACGAGTATTACTAGATTGACTACTGAACCACATTTAAGGTAGCATATATCTGGAGGCCATCATTTGATAAAAAAACTAGTCCTGCGTCAATGGAACAATAATAATTCACAAGTTGTACGCCAAAATCCAGACTACAGATTTCTAATGTTTTTTAAATCATCTTGTCCTAATCTACCGTACAGATATCATGTTAACGGTACGTTTTTTTCAATTTATCGGAAAGCTGTATCACTGGATTGAATGTCCAGAGATTCTGGTCAATTGTTTCAGGAGATTATAGTCGTATAAAACTCGTGCTGCCTGCGTCTGATGAAAATATCGATTTAATTAGCTGCACGCGGCCGAATAATAAAAACAAAGTTGCGCAGGAGAGCTTGATCTATGATAATTGTTGAGCTAAAATACGAGCGTCGGTCATAGGGGAATCGGCAAACTCATTACCAAAAGCCAACAGATTTACCGTCCTCGTAAACTCCAATTAACGCCGTGAAAACGAGTCGAGGCGGGCGCGGAAAGAGCGGAATGCCGGGGTGTAATGTGGCTCGCCGGGGGCGCACGGAAATTCGAAATGATGCGTGGGCGGGAGGCGGTGCGTCTGCTGGGGCTGCTCGCGGGGGGACTCGGCAACCCTTTCGTGCTTCGCGCGAAACTCCGACGCTTTGGCTGCGAGCCCGCGGGCGATAAATTAGCTTCCGGTCGGCCAGGCAACACAGGGCGCGCACGCGACCTCTGACTTCCGGGCCCCGTGAGAATATCGCGCTGCTCTCTCATCGTAAATGTCCCGCGCCGGCGGCTTGTGTACACAGACACGCTCGAGAGCTAGGCCCGCGGCCGAGTGGTGGTGCGAAGGGCGTTTCTTACAGTGGCTCCCGATCGAGCCCCCGGACTTTCACTTTGCCTTGCAAATTGTGCATTTGCGCGGCAAACCGTCGGTGAACGCGAAGCGTATTTCACGAGAGCCGCGTCTACCGACGACAGCCATCGAAATTAATATTATATAGCTGCGCCGCGCCTCGAATGCGAGCGAGTCTCTCTCTCGCGTGCAACAAGTTCTTTGCTTTTTGGGGAATCCAGCGAGTGTCTCGCCCGTCTCTCGGTTACACGGCACTTTGCGCTTGGTAATTTGACTTGGCCCCGTCGACGGCTGCCCATCCCGAGACCCCGAAAGCGTGCAATTATAAAAACATGGTAGATATTGCAGAGAGCGGGGAAAAAGAATCGCGCTCCTCTGGATTGGCTGGTGTATTTTTAACGGGCAGAGCGGAGGTTTCCTCCGAGGCTAGGAAAGACAAGCGAGGTGCAGAGACGGCGCTCGCCTTGACCGAATTTTCGCCGGTTTTCCACGCGCCGGCGAGTCGGTGAGCCGCCGAGGGAAAGATTGCCGATAAAATAAAGCCGTTTCCAAGCGGCGGCGGCGGCGGCGGCGGCGGCATTAGTCACCATTTTTTGCATTGCATGAAAAAGAGCAAAGCGATAAATAAAGCCCCGGCTCGCGGGCGGGACGGCGGCTAGGAGCGGGGAATGCGCCTGCGAGGGCTCGCGGCCCTTATCCGCGGGCGCTCGCCGCGGCAGTGAGAGGAGGCGCTGGCTTACGCGCCGGCGCTCACCGGCTGACGTAAGCGCGGGCGATTACGCGTCGCGCTCGGCGGGGCCGGGGGCTCGCCTCCGGCCCGGCGCGTCTTAATTAGGCCTCCGCCGGGGATTTATTAAATTTGACGCGGCGCACTTGTCGGGGCTTATCGGCCGGCGCCCACGGCTCCCGGGCACCTGCCTCCGTCGTGCGCACTTTCCTTTTCCGCCCGCGCTGGCCGAGCGGCCGACGCCGCAGGTGCGCCGCTGGCCGCTCGCCCGTCGGCCGACGCCCCTCCACCGGCGCCCGGGCGGCTCGCGGGGGGCCTGCCCTCGAGTCGCTCGGTGCAGCCGCCCGAGCGCCGCGCCGATACCCCCGAGGTCGATATACCGCGGAAGCCGCGCGCGCCGCCGCGAACAATGGCTCACTTTCGACCGTTCTCACTTTTCCCGCGGCGCGCCCACGGCGCCCGAGCCCCCGACCGTTACGCACTTGTTCGCCGAGCGAGATCCGATCTCCGGCCCGATCCTCCGCCCCCTCCGGCCCCTCCGCTCTCCGCGGCGCTCCCTCGTTATCCCGTCCTCCGGTCCTCCGCGGCGCGAGGCCCGAGACCTTCGACGTCTCCGCCGTCAGCTGACGCGCGCCCGAGAGGAGCGACAGCCGCCGGAAATGCCCGATTAGGTGCACCACCTATGCGCCTGCGCCTGCGCGACCCGACTTTCGGCACCCCACCCCCACCCGCGGGAATCTCTTGCCCAACCCAACCTGCAGCGGATTACCAATGGTTGCGCTTCTTTTATTCTAACGCGCGACTCGATCGCCGTCGCGCGTCGCTTTTTCTGGGTCACTAAGACGGAAGTTACGTCCTCGCCGCGCGTGCGGACCGGTTTCCGCAGGCCATTGTCAGAGAAACTTGTGCTGCTGCTGCTGCTGCTGCTGCTGCTGCACCTACATCTGTCTGGCAGCTTTAGTACTTGGTCATTGCTAAATAGCGCAATCCAATGTGGAGCCTGCCAATTCTTCTCCCCTCGCTTTAACTCGTCCCGCTCCACTATGACGGAAACCAAGACATCGCAATAAAACGAGGGCTATAACCTTTCGTTAAATGTTCACTTAGAAATAATAAACGTAATATCGCGAGTTCGATTATGTTTGATGCATTTTCAGGTACCTTCAAAACTGTTTTATGCTTTTTATTATCCTTTACTAGTAAGTCAAAGGTCTATGTACATGACCGAATAGATGAGATAAATATACTTTATGAAAGAACTATTTAAGTGACTGCAAGTACATCTACATGTAGCGTTCAAACTAATATTTACGTTAAAAAATAGATAATATTTTATTTTTGTATAGCACACACGAGGTCTTTCAAATATTTTGATTCAACGATATTAAAATGTACGTTAACGATAGATCCTAACACAGATGAAACATGGAGATTTGCGTTGGTCCTCAAGCAGATTCCCTGCACCAGTAGCACTCCTCAACAAAGCGCTACATTATCAAACGTAAGTCAAAGGATTCCATTCCCAAACGAAACATAGGATCCAGCATTAATCAAGAGCCCTCGAAAAAACAGAAGGAAGAAGAAAAAGCAGCAGCGGCATAAGAGGATAGGATAGAGCACACAAAGAAACTTGAAACAAAATTAAAATTTGCAGCGGACATCCCGAGCGCAAAAGATAGCCAAAGGAAGACAAGAGGCCGGGTGTATCCAGCAGCCGCTGCGCAGCATCAGCAGCAGAAGCAAGCAGAAGAGGAGGCCCAAAGAAAAAGTAGATCCAGAAAACGACGAGCACGTCAGGTCTCTCTCTCTCTCTCTCTCTCTCTCTCCCTTGGCCGCGAGAACCCAAAAATAAGATGAGAAACAAGAGAAAAAGATGGCGACGGTGCACGTCCCAAAAAGTGTAACAAAAGTGCACGCACCGCTCCTAACCTCTTTGTCCCGAGGCCCCAAAAGCAGGCCCCAGGTATCGCGAGCGCGTGTGTATGCACGTGGACCGCCTAATCGCCGAAAGCAAGAGCGAGAGGAAGAGAGTTAGGTTTGCACAAAAAGGTGGAGAGGAGGATGAGGAGGATACGGAGGAGGGTGGAAGGGGCGGGGGGGGGGGAGGAGAGACGTAGCCGGAGAGGGAGAGTGGGCTGGGGGGAGACGAGCGCAGAAGGTAAAAGGGGGCACCGCTGGAGAGAGAGAATACAAGGGGGCTGTTGAACTTTCAGGGTCACCCGCGCTCTGCCCCCTCCCCTCTCCCGCCCCCCCCGCCCCCCGCCCTTGGCTCCTCTCTTTCGTCGAGAGCCGCAGACACGAAAACTCACTCCTAAACCTCGTCTAACGCCCTCGATGACTGCCTCCCCCACCAGGCCCCCGTTTTTTCGTCCCGCCCCCACGTCGGCGGCGGCGCGGGCGGCTGGGCTCCTTGGTCGTCCTCCCGCGACTGTGCCCCCTGCGTTATCCCGTACGATGGAGACGGCCCTCCAATCTGTCCGTGCGGCGCGCGCTCATCTCCATATCGATCCCTCCCCCGCCAGCCCCCCTTTGAAACATTGGTTTCGGCGCGCGGGCTTTTCCTCTCCCCGGATAATCCAATTGCCAGAGGAGAAACAGTGGGGGTGCAAGTGCCATGTCGCCTCCCGCCGGTTTTCGGGGATTCCGGAGATCTGGCGGCCAGCTAAATTGTTATACTTTGCGTGCCCCACGGCGGCAACTGCGGCAACGCCGGCAACAGCGGCACCGGCTTTCCGCCTCGGAAATTAACAATTTAAATGAGGGCGTGTACGTCTTGGCTCCCGGGACGAAGACGGGCTCGCGCCGCATCGATTCGCCGAGGCTCAGGGGTGTCTGAGGGCTGTCTGCCCTGCCGATGGCATCTTTTCAGACTTTCGGGAGCTTTCACTCGGCGCTTTCCCTCTAAACGGTCCGATCAATTTTTTCCGAGGCGCGCCTTTCCTCGACTCCGTGTCCACCACGCACTCGTGTCCTTCGATCTGCGCGTACCCGTCTAATATATATCCCCGTAACGATGCTTATCCATTCGGCAAAGGCCCCAAAGGAGGCTCAAAGGTTTAAAACTCGTCCTAATATATCCTCTCGCAGCTTCCCGTATAATGTCGCGGCCTCTATTTTTAACCGGCGCCGATCGTCCTCGTGGGTATACGCGTCTACGAGCGTCCACTTTATATGGGTATATAAGCCCCTCTCCTCGGAGGCACTCTCCAACTAGTCGCGCTGGTCTTGCCGCACAGGTAAGAAAGAGAGGGGGAGAGAAAGCCGAGGCTGTTACTAGGCTTCGTAGCCGGGCAAAAAATGAAAGACGGCCTTGAAATCTTACGTGGAGGACATGGGATCCCTAGTCAATGAATTAGGTGCAATTCTTTCTTCGATCCTCGCTAGGTGTTTGCCGCTGCACTACTGCCAGCTATCCTTATTACTAGATTAGCCATTCTGGACACTTTTATGCACGTATAGAACTCCTCATTAATTGGCCAATTATATTGTCTTGGAAATATAATTGCCGTAGAAAAATAAGCAGTTCACATATGTACACGAAGGTACTGGGTAGTAAGCTATAATTGTTTCAAGGCTAAATGATGCGATGCATTTTTATCTATCAGCCGTTGCTTAAGCTTCCGAACTTCTGAAAACTATAAGCACTAAAGATAATTATAGGAAAAAGCATTGACACACACATTCCAGCGGCGTCGCCTCCATTATTCCAAGGTCGGAATTACAAGTGGACCTCGAGAAACTTCCTCGCCAAACAATCCCGAGACATTCGAGCAATTTTTCTTACTGCCTAGGGCCCTCGACAAACTTCATTTGCCACAATGGCTTCCCTCCTTTGCCACCTATTGCGGATCCATTGCCCGGGAGATTAATTCGACTGCCCAAGAAAATAGCTTTCCTATGTAAGCTCTTCCATCTCTATTCTTAGTTTCCCCACATAAATGTTATCTATTGAATTTTACACAACAAGCAGTTTTCTATTTTGACACAGACATTACTTAAGGTAATCTAATACAGCATAGTTTCTCTCGATAAAGTTCTTTGGCGATTGCAATCTGTTAAAGGACTTTAAATGGATGAGAATATAATTAAAACTTTGTATAGTCTGCATAAAACTGATATTTCGATATTTGCAGGGTAATTTTTCATTTAAACCACTATCGAGTCTATCGTAACAGAACCTCGAACAGAACCAATGTTCGAGTGAACGGTACGGCACAGTAGTCATCGGTCGGCCCTTATTATACGACAAAAACTAGTATAATCCTCTATCGTGTACAGCCACACTATGGCTGTAGACGATGCAGCCAGAATTTCATCGGATTAAAGCGTCCGTGGATTATCTGCAGAATAACCCGAGAAAGAGGAGCAAATGCTGGGGACGCGTCGTAGCACAGCTACAGGAGGAGTAAAACAATGGAGGAGTCAAGGCCGCGGTAGGCCGCCGCGTGCGTATAGGTAAATGACCAGAAGCAGGTTGATTCCGGTCGCATTCCGGGCGTCTGGCGGCGCGGCGCGGCGGCGGTCGCGCAGCATCCGTGGGGCGCCGGAGCGGGGAACCCCCGCGGACGGCCGATCTCGGGCAATACGTCGGCCGGCCGGCCGGCCGCCGAGCAAAAAGGTCCCCGCGGCGGATTATGCGGCTAACGGACAAATAAGGCGGGCTTAAGCGGTCGCGCATTTAGGCGAAGGGCGGGGCAGGGGCTGGCGCAGGAGTGACGGGCGAGGCGACGCCGCCGGTGAATTATTCATGCGCGGATCGGCGGAAATTCGGCCCGCGATCCCATTGCAGCCGAGGAGTCGGCGGCTCGGCGGTGGCGCGCGCGCCTCCGGGGTTCAACGACCCGCGCGGCCGTAGCCGCCTCCTCCTGCCCCCCTCCTGACCTACCGGCGACCTGGGCTGCAGCGGCGGCCGCAGCCCGCGCTGCTCCTCTTTCAGCCGCGGTATTAGTCGAATGGCCCGTGTCCGGCCTCAGGTGCGCCTTCGATCTCCCGCGGACGAGGCCCTGCATTTTGATGCGCGCCCGCTCCCTTGGCCCTGCTGCTTTTTCCGCGGCGCGGCGCTGCCATCGCCGTTCCCCCGTTGCCCACGATTTTCCTACACGTAGCCTGCTGCCTGCTGCCTGCGGGCCCGCGCCGCTGCGGCGCAGTATCCTGCCATGTGTCTACACATGCACCCGGGCAAATCAACCGAAGGGTTCGCCTGGCTTTATTCTCGCGCCAGTTCATTGAATGTAACGGTATGCTCTTTACGTCCATTAATTCGACAATGGACTATAATCTATATATTTGTCAGCTCATCCGTATTTTGTCATCTCGCGGTCGTATATTATGCTCTTATCCTCTTCTTCAAGTTGAATCGGGATTCGATGTTAAGTGCTTGTATAAACGTGATTCATTGACGGATTAAATAGCTATATCTGCTCTTGACAATGATAATCTCCCCGAGGAAGTTTAGGATCGGGCAGCAGTCTTGTAACGAATCGCGGTTCTTCTTCGAGTAATAGGAATCCATCGATACGAAAACTGATATCTTGCGCGGCAGAGCCGTTAAGACGAGCGCTGCCGGGGGATACGGCAACGCCGCCGCCGATGAAACTAGAATCCTATCAGGATACCATTCCTCTTTCCATAAGTAGCCGGGCCTGTGCGAAACTCCACGAAAATTACTCCCGAACGCGTCGGTATAAGGAACCCCCGCGAAGGATTGGCGCAGTGTAGGGCGCGAAGCCCTTGCGACACGCGGGCTGCGTCAATTGCAAAGGGGACCGGAGAGCGGCTCCTTCTTCCCATCCCCTTTTAATTAATCCCGGCTGCTCTTCTCCCCTTCGCCTCGCGCGGAAAAATAGCGCGAAAGCCGAGGAAAAGCGTCGGTGTTTAAGGAGGCGCGCGAGCGCCGGCTCGAGACAAAGAAGCGAGCGGGGCGAAAACGATACCTTTGCGACGTCGCCGGCTAGACTCCCTCCGCCAGGGCGCCTGTCTCGAGCTGCGTCCGCTGCTAAACGATTGTAACTGAACCAGACTGCGCGACTTGCCATTATCTGCATTGCAATTAGGTGTATCTTCAAGATGTGGGAAATCAAGTTTTATGAAGTGGAAATTAGAATATTCAATGCTCGTCGTAGCCGACTTCAGATTGAATATTCATTTATGCTAATAGCGTTTGATAATAATACAAAATTAAGAAACGGGAAATTAAAAATGAATGTCAGTTTTCAAATTCAGTTAATCCTCGTTTTTGGAATAGCAAACTTTTAAATGAAAAATATTTTTAATACGCAAAGAATTTTGACACAAACGGTTTAACTTAACTTTCAACTTTCACTCGAGGCTCGATTGAAGTCAAAAAATCATTTCTTGCGAGAAACTTGCTGCGATATGAATCCAGTTTTAAGCGCTTTTGATGTATATTTTTAGCTTTACATATTGCAAAAAATTAATAATGACTCCGATCAATTCTTGACTCCGATTTGATACAATTCATTAAAAAGTTCTTTTCCACTATACTGCGACTCTTTGGTCGATAAGCTCTCTTTTATCTTTGATTCACTATTAAATATCTATATCCAAATATGAAGTTGGTAAGCGAGACAAATTTAGTATAGGCTAAAAAACCGACATCGAACCGATAACGTACATTTAAATTTCTCTAACGGTTTGGCTCGTAAAACCTCAATCGCGATTGATCGGAGACTTCATCAACAACTTCTTAAAAGTGCTCATCGCAGCTGCCAATTCGCAGCAACACGCGTCGAGCGCCCGAAGCGACGCCGAAACCGCAGACGGACACACACTCACACATTGACTTAAACAAACGAGAGCTGACTGATGGTCTGAGAGAAATTTGGCGACGAGGTCGGATAAACGGGGGGAAAGATGCATTACCGAGATAATCGCAATGGGATTAGCGGGGGAGGTAAAGCCCGGCGAGAGGAGGGAGGGATCGCCCGGGACAAAGGAAAAACGAGTCGATATTAAAGGCAGGCGGGCGAACAACGCAGGCGGGCCGAGTCGATGAGCCGGCCTCGCAAAAGCGCCCCGCGACCAAATAAATATTCGGGGAAGCGGCGCGCTCCCAAGCCCTACCTATCGCACGCAAATTAATTAATTTAATTTCCGGATACGAAAAGTGACTGCGCGCAGGAATCGCGATCAGTCGATCGAGTGCAATTTCGTTCGAGCAATGGTTGCGAGCAATAAGCGAGGGATAGTACGCGTGCCGTGAAAAAGTGGATCTTTTCACCACGCTAAAATTGAAGTCATTATTAACGCCCGCAGGATCTAAAAATGTCCGCTTTAGCGCGCTCTTTGGGGTTGGGTTTCACGGCGCGAGGATTTTAATTCTGTTTCCAAACTGTTTTTAAAGGATTTTCTGCTCATTAACTCGTTTCGCATTTGAAGCTTTTACCTCTTTTCTTTCGTAATTTTGGTACAAATTTTGTCTAACCGCGGTAATCCTTTTGTCAGAGTTAAGAACCACTGGCTGTATAAAATGATAACGCGCTTTGAAACTTTTGAAGAAGTCGCAAAAAATACACCCAGTGTTATAGCGACTGCAGATCCGGTTAGCTCCCCGAAATTCCCGGGCTCCCCTCTTTAATGGCAGGCGAGTTTAAAGGGACCGAATCGTGTCCACGGGCGACGCGGACCGCCAGCGCCGCTCGGATTTTCACCTATTCGTCATCGTTAAACAAGCTCGTGATAAACAAAGCACTAGACGACGGCTTTGGCCTTCGCTGGAAAGACCGGCAAAACACTACGAGCGTCGGGCACGAGGCGCGCGAAAAAGGAGTTACTCAATCACAATCCCGACAAATCGCGGCACGCGCGCACTCTGCGGAAAATCTCACAAGGTCGATCGGCAACTAAGCTCGGGGAAAAACGGAGATAGCGTGGCAAAGACGCCCCCGCGAGAAACAAAGCGCGCCCATAGGACTGCCTGCGTGATTACGTCGCGGGATTGCGCTTTCCCCACTCTCTGCTGCGAGCGCAGAAAAAAGGAGATAAGCCGCCGCGGCGGGGGAAGCATAACGCGGCGCGCGCACGCGCGAAATGAGACATTCCCAGGGCTGGTGCCTGCCTTTTTTCCCGGCCGCGAGCCGTGAGGTGCAGCGGAAGCGCCGCTTCCTGGCGGGACGCCCCCGCGGAAATTGAAACTCACGCGCCCGCGAGCCTTTCGATCATCGGGACTCGGCGGACGCCTGTGAGAAGCTTACTCGAATGCACGCGTTGCGAAAACGGACTGTGACTAAGAGGAGCCTTGCTTGCTATACTCGTCGAGCCTTCCCACTTGATCGTTGACGCGTCTACGGATCTTACGTCTGCTACGCATCTGCGATCATTCGTCTCTCTCTCTCTCTCTCTCTCTCTCTCTCTCTCTCTCGAATAGAGAAACCTGTTTTTCGGGCCTCTACAGGGAGAAGGAGTTTTGAATCTGCTTGAGGAATATGAATTGTTGAAAATGTGTGATGCCAAGCGTGGCTGTATAGCAACGTATAATCAACCTGTGCTGCCTCGGCCAACTTCTCACAAATCGCACGGGAGCTTCATGGACTTTGTTCTAAAATGGAAGTTTGAAGATTGTGCTACTTTTGTGCAGCAACGGCCGCGAGATAATTTCTTTCAATTATATATATTACAATGCACAATTTACTATTCCATTCAAAATATTCACACGGACTATAAACGTATCCTGCATCGTTAGAACGAGGCGGATTTTTTATCACTCTGGCGCGTTTTAAACGCTTATAGCTTTATATTTGCTTTGTTTTTTGTAGCAATATTAGAACAACTGCGATTGTTTGTACACGCAGTTAAAGTAAAAATTAAGAGGACAAAGAAAAGATAACGTTTAAAAATAGACATTCGGACTTGGCTATCTCTTGCATGTTTCATTTCGAAATTGCTCGTCCCAATTCCAATTGCTTTGTAGGAAGCCCGATAAATTTTAAATTTTTACAACCACATAAGCATCAGCGATAGATTAAAAACTTTATTTTTTCCGAGAAAAAACTCGCACAATTTATTCTAGGATGCATACATGCTTTTTAAATTTATGCACTTCGTTAAAGAAACATAAAACGAGGGGATGTTGTATAGAGGATATGAACGACTTGCATTCAAATTACTTTTTGCAGTAGACGAAAAACCGTTATCAGTTAACCAAAGTACGCTTGGCTCCAAGGTAGAAGAGTCACCAAAGTTCGTTGACCGAACACCGAGGCGTATATTACCCTGTCACGATTGAATTGGAATAGCGAAAGCACAAGACCTGCGGGGAAAAAGTTTCAATCGCATTCTGGCCACAAAAATGAGCATTGATCGATTTAATTACAAAGGAAGCTTAATAATTCATAAGCCCCCTGCATTATCCAGCCGCAAAGTGACTCACGAGCGGTCAACTCGATGAATTCGCCCATTATATAAAAACTTTTGGAGACGTTGTATTTACTAACACTTACAATAGAGAAGTGTTGGTACGGTTCTCTCGGGGGAAAGTGGCTACTACGACAACGGCACAAAGCACTCACCTGAAACAAAGAAAGAAAAATTCTTTTAGTTGTACGGTAAATCATAACGAACGGGGCGATAAATTGTTCTAATAGTATTTCTGCGCGGTGCACAATCAAGAGCACAGGGCGTGAGTAATTTGGACTAATTGAAAACGCATTCCCCCCGATTTGGCAATATAGCGGTCAAATCCGTTTCGCCCCCCGGGGCGAGAAGAAGTATATCTGGGGGCACCAATTCACGCCATCGAGGGCACTCGCTTACACTGGGTATATATAGAAACAAGCGTGATAGGAAGGGCCTCCACGACGATCGCCAGTTTCCACAATAGAGTTAAAGGTCGCGTTCTCGTTTCCAGAGATAACGCCCATAAACAGCTCCGCCGAGCCGGAAATATTAAGCCTCTCGCGATAGCTCAATTTCTAGGCGCGTCGGGCAGATAAGGAGACCTCTTCTTATCTCGGGGCGCGAGTGCAAGAGAGAGGGGGGCGGGGGGAGCGGAGAGCGAGGGAGCGAGAAATGTGCAAGCTCACGGATTCCTGTCGCGTGCGATCGTCGAGGTGCCGAGGCGCGCGTAAAAAGAGAACCTGCGCAATGCACAGAGCTATCTTCTTTTTCCCGTCAAACAAAAAGAAAGAAAACTCGTTGTGCTTCGCTCGATGGCTTATCTGTCAGTTTTTCGCACAGCAGCTGACTGCCGCATCGGCTGCGCGCGATAATATCGCCGAGGGCTTTTGCAATATTTGCGTTTTGTCGATGTTGCGCTGGGTAGCTGGCATCTCGCGCCTCCTCTACATATAACGCTGTCTTTCTTCGGCGCAAGGGAGCTCCCGCGAATCAGAGTTTAGATGGGATACTTGAATGTTGTACACACGCACGGATATCTTCTCTCGAGGACATCACGTTTATCACGAATTCAATTTTAGAGGGGGATTTCCGCGAGTTCCGTTCACGTGAACTTTTCGAGTTTTCGGCCTGATTGTGCCTTTGAACGACACTCGAGGCAAATGACGCGCCATGCAGACTCGCTGAAGGAGCAACTCAAGCAGCGCCTTATAAGTTACAGATGAATATTGATTTTCTATATAATACTTATGTACAAAATGCAACTGCGTGCATAATATTCATTTTCTCCGAATGGTATTACGATCGCGGAGTGGTTACGTGCACGAACGAGCAACTTTGCGAAACTGCTGGAAAAGTAGCCGTACAATTGCAGCGGCCAAGAAATGACAATTTATTTTGACGACTACGGTAATAAGACCGAGAAATTTCAAACAACCAACTCACGGGTTCACGCAACCTACAGGAGTAGAAACAACGTGGGCGTGCAGCCGGACGATATGAATGGTAAACTAACCAATCACTAAACACGCGATATTCCACGACACTTATCTCGCGCAGAAGCAGGTGCTTAGCCTCCGCGAAATCTCGGCTCGTTGATCTCTGCCCAGGCCCTCGATGGGACAATGAAGGAATAAACATTTAGAAGAGAATCAAACCTCCCGCGGGTGTGTCGTAATGCAACGATTTACACGCGTAGCAGCCTCGATCTTTTACACCCGCACCAGCGAATCGAAGCGTTCGCGGAATGCTTTAAGGCCGGTTCAACGGTAGCGTATGCTCCGTACACCCGTTACTTTTTAAAACGGCCTTCGCTATCTCCGCGCGCGAAATTCCCTGCGACAGGCGAAAAGATCCGGGCACGTACGCGCGGAGTCTCGCGGAAAAAGGCCCGGAGAACTATACTCGCTTTTCGGCGCAATTAGTCCCCCGATTGGCGGCCGCGTGCACGTGACCCGCTTTTCGGTGGTCGCGCGCAGCGGCCAGTACGAGCTGCGCGGGTGCGTTGACACGCGTTTTCGAGGACGTCCCCGCCGACTGGCCGCCAGATGTCGCGGGCGCAGACGCGCCCCCTTCCCCCGTCCCACCTCCCGTTTGTTTGCCCAATCCGCCGGGTTCACGCGGGTGCAACGAATCTTGTTGTGCATGTACGCATACATATGCGCGCGGGGCCGCGATAGCGCACTCCTTTCCGAGCAACGAGCGAGATAGCGATTGCCGCTGATCTTCCATATATGTTGCAGTCTCGGTTTTTACAGAAAGCAAGGAATTCTGCCGCAGAATGTGATGCAGGTTCGATGGATGTGCTCACGATACGTGCCCTCTGTCGCATGGCTTCATATCAGACAATAATACTCCTGATAATATCAATGACAGAAATAACCTGTTAACTCTTTCTCAACTCATCTACAGTGCTCGACCAATTGCAATGGGAATTATCAATTATTAGTAAACGATGTTTTAGAGAATCACATCTGTATTTCTGTTAGATTTGTAGCATGTAAGAATATACTAAATATCATAATTACATACAGGCCCTACTTTTTTCTGTGTTTAGATCAATGTGCCATATATTGAAGAAAAGTTTTTAATTCCTTTTAAATGATTATTTTATACAATGTTTTTATTCTGACTTGAATGCTTTGATCCGAGCATACATTACTTTCCACCTTGATAAATGAATCTGTATAAAAGACCTGTATCAAAGCCAGAGAATATAATGGTAGAATACTAATACACTCCAAACAGACTTCGTCAAATTGGAATAAACGAGAAATTGAGGTTAAACAAAAGTACAGGACTTTGGTTGAGAACTTGCATTTACTATCAACTAATGCTCGCGGAGCTCGACTGAGAGCACAACCACAAAGCTAATGCAACACGTCAAGGTTGTCGCGAAGGGACTAGTGAGGATAATCATTGGTTCATGCGGCTGTTACAATCGAGCTAAAATTGAGAGTGTGCACTGCGAGAGAAAGTGGAAAAAGAGATTGGAAGGCTACAGGATCAAAAATAGATTGAACACAGTCTGAAAAATGTATTCTTCTATGATGATCACAGAGTTTGTTCTCCAAGATATCGTTAGTTTCGTTCGTTCAGAAAAAAACGGATCTTTGTTGCCTATGCGTTGATCAAATGAAATCTTAAGTGGATAAAATCCTCTATTAAACGCAGCACAAAGCACTGAACGTTATTGAAACTAAACTTTGTATTTTGATCTTCGTTCGGTGTAGCTGCAAACCGTAACGTGTACATCCATCGAATTTAAACACCAAGCACTGCACTGATCGTTGTCACAGCACTAACAGATGAATAATCGCCACGTAAAAAATAGTATTGCAGGTCGATTAACTTGTCAGCCGAATATTGAGGAACACGCAGGGCAATTGATTGAAAGGGCCGAGTTCTGAAAACAAATCATCGGCGAGCACAGTACAGGCGCAGTTTGTCATGCCCTCCGCACAAACACGCCCACAGTGGGCGAAAACAAAAATAAGCGCCCGGCGTCCATTCAGCGAATTAGAGAAGGTACGCAAGAGCGGACTCTAAGGGGACCGTCGGTCGGCCCGGCAGAGGGAATTAGTCAAATTGCTCGGGATCGAGGTCCGCCGCGCGCGCACCAAGCTACGTATTCCGCGCGAGTTTTTTTATTAAAGGGGGCTTCGCTCCGCCTTTTGCGGCCCGCGAAATTGGGCTAATTGATGGGAATTTTATGTGAATCGGGGGAGGAGGTGCGCCAGACTGTGATTGGAGGCTTCGCCCGGACCTCTAGGCGCTGCCCATGTCACGTTCTCCCGTGCACGAACACACCTGCTCATTAGACGCGGGACGACGGGCCGCCCGGCATTCCTACCGTGCCGTTGTTTGAACATTTCGGGGAGGATTGTGCGATCGATCGGGCCCAATTTAATCGGCAAACTATACGTTCCTTCCGCGCCGGCCTCGGAATCAAATCGAGGTATATGTGCATATTTTGCTATCGCTGGCGCATGGCCTTGATATGGCCCGAAAGAGGAATACCTCGCGCCGAGAGGAACCGACAAACCCTCGTATTTGAGAAGATTTACAAATTTTTTGGCTGACCGCGACAATGGAATACCATTTGGGGTCAATCAAATTAATTTGAAAGCGAAACAAAATTCTACCGAATGAGATTCTACTTGAAGCTACAGAACAGGATTCACAGCACACGGAGCCAAGTATACAAATTAAGTTCCCAACTGGAGAGACGACGGGTTAGTTTTGGTTTTACAGTAAAACAGAGCAACAGTAGGTGATAAAAATCCGATGGACGTTTAACCGTCATTCTCCAAGTGCAAACATCGAGGAAAAATTAGTTTGGTGGAGGCATTCGACTTTGTACCGTGCAATATTTGTGTTGAATGGGTTGATTTCGTTAGGCCAAGCTACGCGACGTCCTTTAAACGAGTTAAATCAGCTGCAAATTGGTCGAGAATTCCACGAGCGCGTGGTGTAATTTTGTCCGGTGATATTTTGTTGAGCGCGCTCGCCTCGGTACGTAAGAGGTGAGGAAAAAGACAAGCCGAGTCTCCGCTTTGAAGGAATTCAAGTTGAAGGACGCAGCCGAGGGGAAGCGCGAGCCGCGGCGCGAGTCGGGGCACTGTAACCTCGGGCAAGCAGAGAGCCGTTGAGCCGGGGCGCGCACTCGCGGCGGGCCGAAATATCGCGGCGCGGGCGATAAGAGGCGGGCGGGCGGGCGGGCGGCGAGGCGACAGATAGGGGCGCTGCGCGACTCGGGCCCGAGGCTCGCCGCGGGTGCACCTGCACGGCGGGAGCAACGACCGGCCGAGGCGCGTAGAAGAGGGCCGAGCCCCGGGCGCCCGTCTCCCGGCTCGCGCGCCGCGCATCACGCAAGTGCTCGCGGCGGATCGCGCGCGTGGGCATCCCGCTCGCCGCGCAAAAACGAGGATAATCACGTGCGCGCGCCGATGACAGCACGAGCCGCTCGCGCGCCGCCTTTTTTCGAGGCTCGCGCGCGCCCGAGGGCCTTTTATTGCGCGGCCCCGTCCCCGCGGACGTGCCTGCGCCGAGCTTTTCGTTTTTCGCCCCGCGCGCGATCCGTCACGCTTTTTCAAGGGCCGCCGAGCCGCCCAGGGCGAGGGGCCCGCGACGCCTTTAAGCCGCTCCGCTGCGCGCGGCCAATTCGGCTTCCGCCCGGGGCCCGCCGCGGCCTCTTCTTCCACGGGGAAACCTCCGCGGCTCTCCGGCTTTCCCTCGAGCCCTGCCTCCGCGGCCGCGAGGTCAATCCACTTTTATATGCGCGGCCGTTACGCAAAGTCCAATACATTGCACAGAGCGCAGTAAAGAGCCGACTCCTAATGATAAACCTTGGGAAGCCTTTACAAAATAACACCGACGCTGTTATTCTCCTGTTTACTCGTAGGCCATTTGTTGAGTTGAAGAGGCGCAACACTTGCAAAATCGCCGCACTCCGCGTGATATGTTCCCGATCGAATTCTGCCGACGCCATCTTTTCCCGGGGAAAAAACAAACGAATTGCGCCTATTCATCCGCGGATGCACCTCACTATTTCAATAAATAAATTTTAATATCGATAAATTACACACCGCGAGCCTTGCAGCGGATGCGATAAACTTTCATGTTTAAGCCTTAATAAAACGGCATGCTTACGAGAGCTTTAACGTTATAACGCGCAACCGCAAATATCGCAGCGTTGCCGTAAAAAAGGAGACAAGATGCAACAATTTTCCCCATTCTTTTTCTCCACGCTCCAGGTTTATTCGAGGAAAGAAGGCGACGCAGGCGAGCCCCGGAGATTTTCTCCGACTAACGGCAGTCGGGAGCGGCACAAGGAGCTGGAGCGTGGCCGACGCACTGTTACCATGCTCGGGTTCGCCGGGTAATACTCGATTTGGCGCAGTGGGGGTTGACGAGCGCATAGAGATTGGGCGCGGGCGGGAAAGCGAAGAAATTGTCGATCGGCTTTGCGGGCCGAGGCGGCGGCAGCAGACTGCTTGGCAGTGGGACTGCCGCCGCGGGAGGGGGCCGCGGCGCAGAGCCTGGAGTAGCCCCGTCGCAGTCGGCCCTCCTCTATTTCGGGCCGCGGCCGACGGCAGTCGTCGGGCTCGCACTCTGCCCGGCCGCTCACCATTTAAACGTCGGCTCTCCTCGTGAGGCAGGGCGCGGCTCGGCCGCCGAGGCACAGGTAACGATGCACACTGACGAGCGCGGGCGCGCGCGCGTGTCGCCGCGGAAGGCCCGGGGCTCGAGGGCGCGGGGAGCGGCGGCCTGGCGAGGCGAGTGGGCGCGGCTCCTCCCCCGCAGAAGGCTCTCGCGCGACTGACGCGGCCGCCCGAGCGCCGAGCGCAGTAGGGCGCCCTAGGGTCGGCGGCGGCGGCGGCGGCGGCGACGGCGGCGGCGCTGCCGCTCGGGGGGAGGGAGACGCGCGACTCCTCGGCGCTCGGTGCCCGGGGAGGGGCGCCCGGCGGAGAGTGGGCCGGCCGCCGCCGCCGCCGCCGCCGTCGTCGCCCGGGAGGGGGCCGCGAGCCGATGAGCACGGCGTGCACGCCGCCCGCCGACCACTGCTCGATGCACGTGCTCTCCCCCCCCCCTGCCCTATCAGCCCTACTTTTCCAAAACAACTGGACACTCGGACTTTCTCAGCCCAGCTTTTCATTCCTCTCCGCCGAGCTCTTTTCACTCAGTCTTTTCAAATGTTACCTGCTGCGTTTCATCGGGTCCTCTATCAGCTCCCTAGAACGGCCAAAATGGCTAAAAGGGCCGTCGCATTGAGCCAACATGTCGCGTACATTCGCTGCAGCAGCAAACATGTACGTTATAGATATTACATCCGCCCATTCCATTCCATTCTTGGTCCTTCGAAACGTAACTACTAAAAGTTACGTATTTTGTATACGATCAATGATTCCCTACCGGCACACGAGACTAGATTATTGCAACGTTGTAGATCCATAAACTAAACATCGGTAGTCCGTTGAAATCAATAAGTACTTTTTCCAAAAGTACAGTAAGGACTTTTTCACCAGTTTCTCCAATTGTGTATCTACGTAATTTTTGCAGTTGCCAGCATTCAAAGCGGTTATGCCTCGTGGTTTTTCACCAGGATTTAGCCACGGTTACATATACTTCACCAGTTAATACCGTACAATACGAAATATAATAGATGCGAAAATTTAGCTAGCAATAAAAACATTACAATGGTTACCTCGATGGTAATGCAATTCGGATCCGAGCTCCGAGAAAAGCCGTTTTAGTATCTCGAATAATACTACTATATATAGACTAGTTTGGTTTTTAAGTCAAAACATTTCTCCGCGTAGCACTTGTAAAATGGAATATTGGATAAAGCAAACTGCCCCACGTTATATTCGCATGGATTGACGATGGGGTTACAACCCAGGAGGAGATTACCGTGAAACGATTTGGTGCGATCAAAGCTCGGATCAAAGTTACAACTGACCATTTTAGGATTGAAATGACGGGACATCAGTTTGCTTGACGAGCCAACTGGTCCTGGCTTTCTAGACCGTAGATTGGAGAGTATGATAATTCTAAATAAATCATCGACTCTGAAAGTCGAGGGAGTAAGAGGTACAGTCGCCTCTGTTTGAACGGCGATATAAACTGATCCAACGCGCTTGAGAGAGCATAGGAGCGAACATAGGACGGCCTGTGCAGGGCTCAGAAGAGGGACGAGGGAGAGGAAGAGTTACAATTCGCCATAATAAAGATGATTGAGAACGGAGGGCGCAGGGCCGACACGGAGGTAGCAAAGCCGACCCTTGGCCTGCGCAGTCAGAGTGCAATGCCTCGGCAAAGGGCGGTTGAGCATATAATATCGCGGATAAATGTGGACGTAAACAGAAAGGAAGAAGACGCGATCTAGGTGGAGATACGCCGCCGCGGCGGGGAAGCGGTTGCTGCGGTGGGGACTGAGGACGGTGAGCGGCGGCAACGGCGCATGCGCCCCGGCCTCCGTCGCGGGAGCGGCGACACTCCGTGGCGAGCCACCTCCCGATGCACCGGCCACTGATCCTCCACTGCCCCCCGACCAATTATTACGGACTCGCGGCATCGGGACGCTAGGGCGCTCCACTGTCGCGGTGCTTTATGCCTGCGCCAATCATCCGCGGAATGCGAGGGGATCCCGCACCGGACGGGCCCCGCGACTCGCCGACCGCCTCTCCTCTCTTTTACTCGCGAGGTAACGGGGAGGTGGGGCGATCCGCTCCGCCATTAGCGCCATGCCGCGACCACCGACCCAACACGCGGGGCTTAATACCTCATTAAGCGACGTTACTTATTGTACTACTGCCTGTGAGCGTACAAGCCAAGCCTGATGTAACCACCAGCTGAGGGTACAGTTATGATGATGCATGCAGGCCTGTCAACTTAAAGACTCCACGCTTTCTATTTAGATTTTCTTTCATGCTTATGCGTTCATTATTGGTCCGCTGACAGTTATTGACGTTGACGTCCATCCCTCTTCTCAACGGCACCGTACAACTGCAAACTCTAATGCTTGCTTTCAACGATTAGGAATTTTAACAGTATTGCGGATAGGTCATTTTTCCTTCCGCTCGAGAGTAGCGGGAATTGGCAACTTGTTTGTAACGAAGTCGTTCAGCTGCATATTTCTGATACAGGTCATAAACTGACGTTGTAATCAAATGTATGTTTTTCATCCAATACTCATGGCAACTTGTGCATTAGGGCGCAAAAGATAAACCATTATAAGACCAGTTATAGTGAAATCAAGATCTAAAAGAAAAATTTATATGTAACGCGTCTTATCGGTCCCAGACATTATCTACTGCCACGACATTATCTATTGCGACTCAAGACATAAATCGGATTTTAAATGTTACGCAACAACTTTAGAATAGAGTGTTTCGTCGACGCTACAACGATAAGAGCAATTAGATGGGAAACGTAGGAATCAGAAGTAAATTAAAAATAGATTTCTTCCTCGCAACATGAGTATGCCATCCACGAAGATTACTTCATACTTCATACAGCCTTTCAAAAAATTTGACGAATTACAAGAAATACAATTTTATTTACATCTCATACTCTGTTTTTCTTTCATTCACAAAACTGTTTCGACTACTATCATAAAAGTTAAAAAAGAATTTGTATCCATAAAACATGTATTGTATCCATATTTTAACCTGATGAATGTAAAGAATGCTTTAAAGGTAATGAATGTAAAAGCATACTGCCTGCACATAAGTATTAATTGTCGAAGGATTAAAGAATTAAATATGAATGGCAGTGCTCATATGGCAACACAGTTGCCGTGAAATGTAACTTGATAACCGCGAGGAGCCAATATTCCAGTGCGCCCTCGGTCGAGGTTCCGCGGATCCATCGCGATAGACTGGCACGAGCCGTAAAAAAGCGTGTCCACTTTCAAAAGCGCACAAAGAGGCGGGGGCGCGTATATAGGCAAGGTAAAAAAGGAGGAAGCCCGGCGCTCGGGCGCGGGGAAACAAAGGCGAGGGCGCGGGACGGACGCAGGCCTCGGCCGCCGCGGGGCGATTTTTACGGCTAGCCGAGCCCTCGGGCGCATTATCCGAGGCTGTGCTGCGGCCCGCGCGATCGTAAAATTCGCGCCCGTCGGTTTTTGCGGCCCCTGCGCCGCATTCGCGTCGATTCGATTTTTCCCCGGGCGCGCACCCGCTCGCGATTTACAGCCGCCCGCGCGCGCGCACTTTAACGACGCGCGATGCGTACGCACGCGCGGATATCCCCTTTACTGCGCCGATCGTCCAGCTTATTCCGCGAAAAGACGCGGCGCTTTAACGGCCCGCCAAGGGCTCGAATTTCGAGTGCGCGGCTGTGCTTTGGACCCCTGGATCTGCCCGAGGATTGCTGAGCGCCGGCCGACTGTTACCACTCCTCGTCTTACTCGACGTTTAGCCTTCCCTTTGATCCTTCGGGCATTCCGATGCGGGGCTGGGCTTCAATTAGATTGATTTAGTCTGACAATGTTCAGTTGTTCATTAGCACGAGGTAATAGGTGCCAGAGCCCAATGGAAATTACAGCTAATTCGCATTCGGATTGCGATTTTGAGCTGTTAAAGAAAAAATTATACCCCATACATGGCATTATACTTCTTTCATTTTAAATAACCTGTCCGAGTTCTTTTGCTTTGCTTAAAATATTATCCTGAATTTTCCACGTTTTGTTTCCAGTAGTTTCGAATCTTTTTCGTGTTTCATCATCCTACGTAGAAACGAAAAACATATTTTTAAAATGCTTATTATTTCACCTTTACATTAACCTGTACAACTTTGGTATTCTCAATAGAAAACTATTTTTAGAAGTTTTTCATTTTACAAAAAGCTTTGAATAACATCAAAGCATATTTCTATTGGAAAACTAATCTGCGTGTTTTAAATTATTGGTTGCTTTTTAATAAAAGGTTATAATTATAACTTCATAGGGATATTGTTTCCTATAGCATATCGAACTTTTTCAACATTTTTCTAGCCATCATTTATCTATGAAATAATAAGTTATTGATACTTTAATATCATTCATAAATACGTTTTTTAATATAACAAACACGTTTCATAAATAATATTCTTTTTTATACTTATCATCGAAATCTCTCCGTGGTTTTAATAGTTTGAGTCTATTTAACGATTATTTAAAAATTGTGTTAACGAAAAATTTAAAAATATTACCTAACAAAAACGATAAAAGAATAAAAACCAAAGAAATAGGAATTGAATATAACAAATACACCTGTCGTAGTTGATCTCTATGATTTGAGAAGCGTAGAGGGAAAAACAAACAAGTCCTAAACATGAACAGCTTACGTTAAAACGCTGTCCATTTTGTCTTACGGTATAAGAAAGTATAAAATAGTTGTTTTTAAGTCAGGTAACCAATGTTTCAGAGAGTAATACTTTTACATGCTCCTGAAGGATGTTTTAGATTTTTCATTTTAATGTGCATTTCATAGATGGAAATATAAAAGATGCGGGGAAATATACAGTAATGTCCTAATACCATGCTAAAGTTCCACTTAATGCTACATGTTATGTCTGTTGAAACAATTTGGAAATAAAAAGATAACAGAAGAATACGTAGAAAAAAGTAATCTGCGCTTCAAAAATATGATTAAAGCTTTCCTATACGTAAAAGTATAATTAATAATAAGTAACTAACCCATCAAACTGATGCGAGAGACAAAATAAAAAGTGTGTCATTAAAAGATATCTGTTATATGTCCTTGACACTTTCACTAAGGTGGCGGTTACATCACTGGATGGAAGTTATAACTCATACGCGCGGAGGCGTTGACCGATTTCCCATTTCCATATACGCTGATATTGAAACTAGCTCTACGCAATCTTAGATCACACACTTTAGAAACGATATCATGAAAGTTCTTCAAAGTCTTTTCGAGTGTTAGCAAATTTTTCAAAATTTATCGTCGACCATAGATTTATTTCCACATTAAAGTATTAAGCGTCTAAAATTTAATTAAAAAGAAAATCACTAGCAACAAAGCTATTTTGGCTGTCCAGGCATTAGTGAGAAAGATACAAATATAAAGCCTTGAAGCTATGGCAAAATAATTGCACTTGACTTTGTAAAAAAGCCAAGTGGAGATTACGTGCACCATTGACAAATTGCATATGCAGGCGCGGTTTTACGAACGGCGAGAGCAATCGCTCGGACGCACGTACGCTGCATCGTCCCGGCCGCCCGAGCTCGAGTTAATTCAATACAGATTTTCTCACCCGCAAAGTGCAACCTGTCCGCGCGCACGCCGCATAATCGCAATAAAAATCGGCGGCGGGCTCTTTAAAAAAGGCCTGTTTTGAGCAATGGCCGGGGTGCCGTTGCGCGGGGCACGTGCAGCGGCCGTCAGGTTCGTTCCACGCGCTCGGCCCTTATCAGATGCTGCGCCCAGGGCGCGTGGCGGTAGATGCACGGACACGCACGCGTGTTTTGCCTTCGGGGAAAAAAAGGAGAAGAAAGGAGTCGGCGGCGGCGACGCTTCCGCGTAAAACGTCTTCATCGCTGCCGCCCCCTTGCCGTAGCGCCTTATCGCCCGCGGCATCGCGCCCGCGACGTTATTATGCGCCTCGTTGTCGACATCGGCTTCATCGTCGCCGTCGCCGTCGCCGTCGCTGTCGCCGTGAATTTGAATGACTTTGCGCGCACGATCGCCACCATGGACAAGCGAGCCAGGAAATCTAGATGCCTATGCGTAACAGAGGTGCGACGTTCAATGCGTGTCGACGCATTATTAGTGCTGCACTCGATCCAATTGCCAGAGCTCGAACAATTATCATATACTAAAGTTCGTGGAAAGGCTTTCGGGCATTATTTTATACTCGCAACAGTCATTCAAATATGCCAAACGATCGAGTTCAAGTGTTTAAATTGATATTCAAACCTTTGATACCAACATAATACCAGTACGCCCCCGACATTCTCAAATTTCTTATTGAACGTTTTGTTCGAATTTTCAAAATATAATATTTTTTGTGTCCAGATCATTTAAATATAACATAATTTATTGGAGAACAAATGAAATAATTTAGTCTTTAGAAGATTAAACTTTATAGAATGGCTGTAATTGAAAGGATATTTATTGAATCCGAAAACAAACGCAATGTGCATTTAATGTAATTAAATACGTAATCGATTCAATTTATGCTTTAAAAATGCGACACCGTATTTTCAATAAGGCAATATACTTCCTTTAATTGTAATAGACTATACATCCAAGTATATACAGAGTCTCTGTTGAACATAATAAAATAAAAATACTTGGCATAACTCTTCTGTTGCTTCTCAACCGCACAGCCAAGAACAAGTTTTGCCAGACGTCGTAATTTTGGCAATAAGAATAACCATTAATGTGTGACGGTTAATACTACCGCACCTCTTAATTACGGCACCATAATCCTTGTCCTGGCGAACTCACTACCACTAGTGTACACCGTAACAAACTGAACCGTCGCTCTAAACGCGCCCCTGAAGAGTATATACGGCCAAACTGCATGAGGGTTACCGAAGTAAAGAAGACAGAAAATTATCGATAGTAAAGAGCGGGGCAAAGTAAAAAAAGAGAATCGAGCTCCCGAAGGTCCTGTCGATGCAGATTCGAAGAAGAAGCGGCAATGGTAAAGGATTAAACCGAGCCCTTGGTTAGACGAGAAGCAGTTCCACACACCTACACACGGCAATGTGCACTCGGAAGCTAAGAATAAACAGTCAAGAGTGAGCGAGCGAGCGGCAGAATCTGTTGTCGAACTCTCGCGGGTTTATAATTAATTGTTTACGGGAACAAAAAAGAATGTCGCTTTCTAACTGCGTGTGCAGCGTAGAAATTCTTTTCGTGTTCTAATTTTACACGAGAGCAGTCACTAGTTTTGGGTTGGGCCTCGAGTCTCACACGACGTTCCTCCTCCTTTTCCTTCAAACAAAGAAGGAAATTTCAGACACGATAAAAATGTGTCTTAAGATGCAGGCATGTGTCGAGTAGCACGAATGTGGACCTATCGGATCTGTTCCTTTTCAGTTGGATTTCGGGGCCGAGGATCTCGGTTTAGACTTAAAAAAAAACCGATCTTCGGGTACATTATTATTTCGGGATAAGGGGTTACGCGGAATGAAGGGCGCGAGTTCTTAATATAGATAATAGTGTCAAGGTATATAAATAAAATTCAAGATAAAATGATTGGCAATTTTTTTAAGTAAAAATATGATAACATTGTCGATATTTCAATGTCAATCATAATAATCATATTTATTCATCGACTGAATACGTTTTCTAATTGATTTCCAATTAGTACAAACGGTAAATGTAATTTATCTGCACATTGAGTGCCTATAAATCATGGACTCTTATCATTCAAGTCTATCTTTACTTTAGTTAAATGTTGGCAGGTGTATCTATTCTTGTTTATATCTTACTGCACGACAAATGAGGAGTTAAAATGACGAGTAAAAAAAAGCTATTTTTAAAATCCATATTTAACAATCAATGTAAAATATATCTTGTTACTTCATGTTATTGATTCTCAAAGTCGAGCGTTTGAAATTTATTTTCCTTGTACTTTCTAAAGCGTTACGTAGGATGAAAGTCTAAGCCGGCCAGAGCAATTACACGAGCTTAAATGAATAAAGCGCATTGAATTATCTCAAAGTCAATTAGCAAATTAAAATTTTTAAGTTAGTCTTCCCGTATATGAAAATTTTTGATACAATCTATAATTTGATATGCATCGCACAAAGTCATTTCCATGCATGCATATATTCCATAAATTTTAATACTGCTATAGCCAACTTACACGAAATAATGGCATTACTAATTAGATAATTGTTGCTTTAAAACCTTGTATAATAAACAGTGTAGGTAGAAGAGAGTTGCACCTGTCTATTGGCTAAGGCAACTTCCACGCGAGAAGCAGCGAGTGTAAAAAAGTGTCAAGAACCCCGGGATCCGCTGAGTCGGCTAATCTACTTAATGCGATCTCGTCGATCTCGGTCGAAGGTCGATTTTTCATCGGAGAATCCGCGCATCATCGCGGCAAATAACGAAGGCGAATCATCTCGCGAATGATTCGCTCGGAGGCGTAACGACAATGCAGCAGTACAACGCTCGGCCCGGTATGCGAGAGTGGAAGGCCACTGAAAAACAAGTGGACGGGCGAAAAAAAATGAAGAGAAAAGAGAGATGCTCCACGCGAAGGCAAATAATAAAGAAGAGGCTGCGCAGAGGGATAGAGGGGCAGAGAGGGGCAGGGGGGGGGGGGAGGGTGTGCGTGCTACGCGTTTAAATGGCTCGAGGAAGGCGGCGCGGGCGACTGCGAGGGAGGCCGGCCCCCTCCCCGCGGGCCCTGCCCATCCGCCCGGCGCCCGGTGGCCCGCTGCCCGCGCGCGTAGGGGGAGGGCAATAAAGCCAAGCTCCGCTCCCTAAAAGCGTCGAGCGGCGGCTCCGGCGCTGCATCTCCATCCGCTTCGCTCCGGCCGCTGCCACTGGGAGCCTGGGCGGCTCGAGCCCAGAGGCGGCGCGCACCTCGCCGCCGAACCTGTTCCCCGATGCCTATCTCGCGGCGGTCCGGGGCTCTCCTGGGCAGGGCTGGGGGCCCTAGCCCGCACCGGGGCGCTTCCGCGGTGTCGCGGGCCTTGGGCGGGGCTGCCGGGCCGCAGGCGCCACCGAGCGATTGATCAGGCCGGCCGGCTCCTGGACAGCCGCGCGGCCCTCGGCGACACCCATTGTTTCCGGGGGAGCGGAGGCGCAGGCTAAAATTAGCCGAGGGCGCGGTTCCGGCTGGGCGGCTTCCCCCTGGCATTCCTAGCTGTACATCTGCTCTCCCACACTCTATTTTTCGCTCCTCCGGCGCGCACTTTCCCGCCTGGTTCGCGCGCACTTTCCCAGTTCCGCGCGTTCCTCCTATGGGCGCGCTCGCGGCTCTCCTCGCGGCGCTCCTCGCGGCGCAGTAGAGCCCAGCGGTGTATTGAACTCGGATCGCGGGGTCGTTAAACTGCCCCTTTCTCTCTCTCCGTCGGCGCGGCTCGCCGCGGCTCGGCCCGTCTCCCGGCGGTCGCGAGCTGCGCCGCGGCTCTCGCTCGCACCCGCGGCCCGTGACGTCAGGCGATTCCCAGCGCGCGAGCGAGAGCCGAGGCGCGGACGCGGGCGCGAGCGAGCGAGACGGACCCTGGGATCTCGGGGGCCGGCGGTGACGTGGCGCGGCCCGGTTGGCCGCCAGGCGCCCGCTAGCCGCGCGTGACGTCAGGCCCGCGGCCGAGCGCCGAGCCCCCGAGCAGCCCTCCAGCCGTCCAGACGAGGCGTCGCGCCCGCGCCCGCCGCCGAGTCCGCCCCGGGGACGTGCCCCGCCCGAGTGCCATTCACCTTCCTTGACGCCCGCCCCGAGCCCTGCGCCCTGCCCTCCGTCAAATCTCGCGATGGATTTTCGACCCTCGACTAATTGCCTCTCGCTTTGCACGCTGCCTTTCCACCGCGCCGGATATATCGCCAGTGTTAAATGGATTTGTTTTTACCGCCGCCCCCGCCGCCCCCGCCGCCATCGAGATTGCCTTTTCATTCATTCAACTTCACCCTTACGCTCAAACGACTTCAAATCGCAATAACAAATATAGGGAAAGTACGCGCAACGGAATTCTAGTTCGATTGAACCGATCCTTCTAGCGGAACATTTTTTTATTTTTATAAAAACGGATGCAATCAAATACATAGAGTGCAGATGTACTAGGAACTGGATCGCCGATCATTTTTACGCTATCAGCTTTTGGAACCTTGGAAGTGAATATCGATTTGAAAACTTTAAATTAAAAATATTACACATTCTGCGCACTCAGCATTTTCTATAGAACGGCTATAAAACTGCTATTAGAGGCTAACAATAAAGACTTTCCATTCGTTCGGGCCATTTGAGCAGTTCTCTGTACATGAATTAAGAACAATATTTCAATGTCGAAAGACTGTTAGATTATTGATAAATTTTTCGACAACTATGTATTAATCTGCGTATACCGATTACCTGCATGTACCGTCTGCGCACGTCATCTTTATGCGCGAGAAAGAGGCTTAACGCTGCGATTTACGACAGGACTGTGTATTAATTCCAGTACACCACAGCAGTTAAAGAGTGAAACGTGCCTCAAAACTTGGGCATACTTTGTGGTTTATAAAATATTGCGATAAGATTAACCGAACGAATTTATATGATTACAAACTTTATCCTAATGTGAAACTAAAAACATCCTTGTAATAATATTGATTACTAATCCAATTTTAACCATTATAATAATCTGAATATAAATACAGTTAGTGACATTGAATTATCCAATTGATAACGACAGTTAATTTACCAGCTCATTAGCCAACTACGGATTCCTTTGCAGAAAATAGAACCTCGTAAAAGTTTTGAAAACAATTTAATCTTGCTCGAACAATACTCCTCGAATGGCATATAACAAACAGATTCGTTTGATTAGGAAGTTTTAATTGAAACTTAAATCGCTCGAGATAATTGCAAGCGCGTAGAGACGAGTGGGGCAGCTGCTTCGAGCTGCGGCAACCGTCCGAAGTTGGACGACGCAGTCTTTTTAGAGCCACGCACTCAATTAGCAATGAATAGGAAACGGCGAGCAAGAGACCCGCGCGGAAATTTCGAAGCCGAAGCCAACTGGATTTTGAGCCTCTTGCGCACGCGGTCGCGCGACAAGAGATACAGGCCTTGGCCGCGCTGCAACTATGTACAATTTGCCGGGTTCTCCGTAGCGACTTACCGGAGATCCGGCATTAGTCGCACCGATTCCCGATAATCCTAGCAATTTCCGCTCGGCGGTTTTTCCTTGCTGCAGATGCACGTACGATGCAACCGCGCCTGAATCGAATGCCTTTGATCAAGCGATCGATCGACAAGCCGCTATAGTGACGCCTGCCGAAAAACAGTGTTCCATCTCAGTCGTGAGATAAGCTCGCGTCCTCTGGGTCCCAGCGGGAGCGTCTCCCCCTGCACTTCTTACCAGGCAAGCCCGGGAAAGCGGCGTGCGACCTCTCCAAGCCCCAGCTCTCGTCTCTGCAGGTGAACTTGAGGAGGGGAGGCTCGCGGGGGGGGGGGGCGTCGCGAGTCTATAAATACCGGGTGCGCCGACTATTTTCGGAGGCGACCGCGGGAAGCGAGTGCGTGGGCGGCACGGCAAGGAGACGCGCCAGCCGATGCGCGAGCCAACGCTCCATGGACACTCGCCAGATATCGCGGCGTAGCGCAGCTGATTCAGCGGGCGCACAGCCGCGGCGCCCGATCGTTCAACTCCCAAGTTCGATTTTGCATTCCGAGCCGCGGGGGCATCGAGTGTCACGCGGCGCGCCGTCCGGCAACGACCCATCTCCTCCGATGTATTTTTCGCTCTGGACTATCACCGAAGCTTACCAACGCGCTTACTGCAAATCAGTATCCTCGCCGCTTCTTTCGAATCGGAAAGACTTGTTTATTTTTTATTTCGAGTCATCATTTGTATGCTTTAGAAAATTAACCACCTCGCTCATTTTTTCACAGGTCTTCATCGATCCCGTTAATAAACAATATTATCACAAATCATTCAATGAGAAGTACTCGATGAACTAATCATTGAGAAGCTTGTTAATGTGCCACAAAACTAGGGAAAAACTAGACGAACTTACTATATTTCTATCATAGTTATGGATTAACAGCGTTTTTTCTAGTATGCACGGAATACTTAAAAACATTGACGTTTTTTAAATTTTAAAAATACATAACAAATAACGAAATCAGTTTAAATACATGTTTGAATTAATACTTTAACTTGTTAAGTTATACGTATATATATATGTATATATAAACGAGAAATTTGTAGTGATCAAGTGTTACCAGCAGGAATCGAATGATTTCTTGAGTTACTCGCTAATTTGAAAAAAGACTCAAAAGTTCAAGTTAAAAGTCTGACGAAATTCTCCAGGAAGCTTATTATCCGATATTAATCACATAGTTGCTATTAATTTTTTCAGAGCGTCGATCCTGTTATCGGTCACGTCGACCAACGACAGGGATTTTTGCTGGACAATCAAGATCGGCGAGTCGGGCTGGAGTGGTTATAATAATCGATACTCGTCGACCAAGGCAATGTATTCCAAGGGATAAGAGAGCGTCGTTAGCGACAGTGGATTCGGGCGCAAGGTGCACAGGCGAACGCGAGCGGCGGATAGATTATGCTCGAGTAAATACTTCCCCGGGATGCAGCCACGAGTGCAGGGGGAGAACTGGTTTAATCCCCGGGGCGAAGGCACGAGAGCAGCTCGATCGGCGCGCGCGCTTTCATCCAAATGGTGGATTCTATTTGCACGGTTGGGGCGCTCTTCCCGGGCAGAGGCGATGGCGGGGCTGGCGGGGCTGGCGGGGCTGGCGGGCCCGGAGGCGCGGGCGTCGGCCCCGTGAAGCCGTGACGAGCGATTAAGCAGCCGAAGCGCGACAATGGCGAGCAGTGTGTCAGGTGCGCGCGCGCAGCCCGGCGGAGGCTCCGGCGAGTCGGCCGGGAAAAAGCCCGAGCGCCCGCGAGCCGGGGTCACTGTCCCGCGGCAAGAGCCCGCGCTCCACCTCGGCCGCCGAGTGCCGGCCCGGTACAGTTGCCGCGGCGCCGCGACGTCAGCCGCAGTCCCTCCGCTCGGCCCGCGAGTTTGTTGACTCTCGGTTTCAGCTCCGCCGGCTGACCATGACCTCGCCCCTGCGACTGCGTGCGCCGGCCGACCTCCTCGCACCGCCGCGCCGCCGCGCCGCCGCTTCCTTTCGGCCAGCGAGCGAGCAGCGAGCGAGCAGCGAGCGAGCAACGAGCGAGCAGCGATCCACCAGCGAGCCACCGGCGAGCCACCGGCGAGCCACCACCTCGGAATGCCGAGCGACCCTGCACCGCTGCCCCGGCCAAACGCCTACCCCTTTGCCCCTAGAGCGTTGCTCCGCCAAAGACGTCGGCTCTTCTTCCCGCTAACTCCCTCCGAGAGCTCCCCCACCGCGCTCGACTGGTTTCCTCCATGACCTTTCCGGGACTCGCCCTGCCCCGAGCTTCCAAACCGACTGTTAGCCGCGCGTGCAAGTAAACGACCCGGCCACCCAACGATCTATGCAAATTAACTCGATAATTGCATGTACGAGATTATTACCGGGAAGCCAGCCCCGAGCCCGAGCCCTCCACGAGCTAACGTTTTTTCGCTTCGTCGCACCGGTCACTGCGGCCGATCGCTTCAATCTTGCCACCTTATACGTTTCATGCCAAAACCCTTTGAGATCCTTTCCAAAATCTTCGAGTAACCTAAGCTCGACAGTCGTAATTATCGGTCAGGATAGAAATGGAACATATTCAACTGCCACTCTTCAAAAATTCCTTCAAATGTAGGAAAATCTTCGTTTGTTTACTAAACGTATACCTCGACCCAGGCAACTTTCAACATATTTCCATTTTCAGCTTGTTATGCTTCGCAGCGACGCATTTACATTCTTTATTAAAAAATTTACAACTACGCAATAGAACGTAGAACGTTTTTGCAATCAAAAAATAGGTCCAAAGAAAATAATTTATGACCATGCAATAATACGAAACTAAGTATTGACAGCTAATGGTATTATACACCGCTACAGTCGTAAAAAATCACTTGATAGTACAATTTCATAACAATGGAAAATTTGTAATTATTCGAAAAACATTTTTAAAACAAAATCCTTCTCATAGCAGTAAAATAGAATGACTGGTCTGAAGACGATCATTTTTTTCTTCGCAAACTTACCCGTTTAATGTGAATAATACTACTTAATCTCGATAAAAACAAATCATTTAATATAGTACTATAGTATCGTGTAAACCTTTAATAACTATTACTGTACTAGCTACTTTTGTACTTTACAAGTATAACATTAAGAAGTATTTTAAGATTCATTAAAATAAGAATTAAAATTGTAAATGTACAAGTACTTGGCACATTTTGTTCTTTTTTATTCATTTTAAAGATATTTACTCTAACCAAACCTAAATAATAATCTTCAAATTCAATCTAAATTATTTCATTAAGTCAAAGATTCTAAACATTTTTTACTCGAATGCATCAATTTATTCATTTTACATAACTACAAGACCTTTTCACAAATAAAATATGTAAAATATAATAAAATATAATAAAATATAATAAAATATTTGAAAGTAATAACATTACCATAACAGAATATTTAATATATTAATATATTATTCATTTACCTTACTTTTTCATAACCAATTTCGACATGATATTTTGTAAAATTAAAACTTATAGTAGGGTTTACACGATATTAGATTTAAGGTACTTGACACTTTCAACAAACATTTTAATAAATTTAGAAAAAAATCTAATGTTATATTAAATTATATTAATATAATATTAATATCATAATTTTAAATAAATTCAGATTTAATTTTAAACTTACATAAATTTTAATCAACTTAGGCTAAGAATGTGATTTTACATACTTGTCACACACCTCTATAATTTATATTAGGATAATTTTTACAATTTAATCTAAGCCACGTAATTTTTGTAATAATAATATAAAACGCACATGGACTAACTTTATTTATATTGCTATAATTATTGCATACTGCAGACATGATTGCTTAAGATAAAAAATTATTTTCTGCCATAAATTAAACAAATCATTTGAACTTACACTTTTAAAGGAATTTGTGGTAACTGTCAAATAAAAATACTAATCATACCATAAAAGATACTTGAATATTAGAGTAAATAACCGTAACAAATAAATCGGTTATCTTTAATCAACGTTTTTCACAACACAGTTATCGAGGGGGGAAAAGACCAATACGATTAAATGAAAGATATTTTTATCAACTCCATGACTAAGAAATGACATGAAATTTTGATACATGAAAATCTTAATGAAAACTTTCAGTAACAATTAAACAAACAGTGTCAAATCTAAGGAAGAAGTCATCGTATCTGGGCCAGGGAATATCGATTGTTGGATCTAGGTCACAAAGCCTCGCATGCACACTGAAACCTCACGAGCGGTTACGGAGCCCGCTGCATGTGCATACAGCGTATTTTACATTGACCCGCAAACCACAACAAACCCCTCGACAAACCCCCGCATATCTCTATACAGAATACTCTGGTCAATGGGAATGAGTGCACCACGTAAAGCTGCATGCCGACTGATCTGCTAGGAATGAATGGAAAGCTTCTCTGCTAAAATATAAGTTCCAACAAATTATGATGAACGTCTTTT
The DNA here is from genome assembly GCA_018906755.1 of Sycophaga agraensis. Classification (NCBI taxonomy): domain Eukaryota; kingdom Metazoa; phylum Arthropoda; class Insecta; order Hymenoptera; family Pteromalidae; genus Sycophaga; species Sycophaga agraensis. Next base: position 580,625 of record JACCIE010000032.1, on the reverse strand, counting down.
TTACTTTTAAACTTGTTTCAAGATCTTGTTTAGAGACTTCATGAAGAATATATTAAACATACGTCACACGCTTTAGATAATACAAAGTGCGATAACTACCAAGTCCGATTTTTTTCGGAAGCTTGGCGAGATATCAGCTCCTCTATGACGACGCAAAAGACCAGTATCGAGCCACCTGCTCTAGTTTTCTTGAACAGCTGTGTTTACTTGCGAGGTTCGCTACTGTTCCCTTCACTGATGCCAAAATAAACCACTCATTCTTAAACGATACAACTGTAAAATAGGTTGCTGGTAATACTTCAAAGGAATATGTTTTAAAATTCATTATATGAATGCATAATTTTTCTGCCAATTATTATGTACAACATCATGTACTACCACTGGTTTTTTTTTGTTAATACATATTTTATTAGGTACTTCTCTATGAAGTCTTTAGTAAAAATAATAATTATTGCGTTGCTTAATTAAATGGACAGTTAGCTCAATTTTTTTTCTCGCTTAAATAAGTTTCTTGAGTTTTTTTTAGTAATTTAGCAAAAAAATTACGTATCATTTTTAAAGCGCTTAAAGACCAATTTACCTGACATAATTATAGAGCACAAGCCTACTTTTTTCATGCTTACTTCTTCCTCAATTCAACTTTTTTCAATGTGGGCTATCATATTTTCTTTCCGGAGATTTACACTAATTCCTTTCTTCAACTAAACTAAACTTTGGACCTATTAAAGTATTTTCACGATTTGAAGCTTAAATTATGGCAGTATTTTCATATCATTTTGGACTGATGAATTGTTTAATATCAATTTCTAAATATATGTATATTTTATTTAATTTGTAACGCCGAAAAATTAAGTAGTATCGAAATTCTCGGAAATTTTTTATATTTTTGGAATTTTTGATTCAATAGTAACATAAGAACTTTCACAATAATAAGATAACAAAAGATAGAGTACCAAAATATATACAATGACGAAGTTGATGCTTATGCCCTACCATACAGTTAAAACGTGCTGGATTTCAGTATACCTAACATAACTATAAAGTTATAAGATTTATTCATTTTTATTTCAGTTAAACCATAAAATTTATGAACTTTCTTAATCGATGTCAATTCTGTGATATACGACCATTGGCTAGTTAATAACGTAGCGTCAAACTCATTAAAAGTAATAATTATTCCAATTTGGGTATGAATTTAGCAATTCAGAAGGAAGAAAGGTTGAAAAATCCGAGTCGCGACAAAAGAGAGCGCGGATCACAAGAACCTGGGGAAGAGAGACTGAGCGAAGCTGAAGAGTGCTGCGAGGTGTAATGGGCGAGGGAGATACGCTCGACTCTTTCGGACCCTCTCAAAAGCCTCTTCTTCCGTTCTTTTTCCATCTGGGTCAACGACGTCAGAGGGCTGACTTCAGACTATGCTCTTGTTTCACTGCTGCTATTGCTGCTGCTTTTGCTGTTGCAGCACTATACAACGCCGGAAATCGATATTTTTTCCTCGTCCCTTTCCTTCGTTCTTCGCCCATGTCGGAGAGCGGAAACTTGCATCGTGCACGTGTATGTGTTTTCTTTCCAATTCTCATTTTCAACTTTTTTCTTTTTAATCTATTGTTCACCTCCAACGGTGGACGACCTGTCCTTGAGCCTATCTTAAAACTGTATGAAGTTGTTGTTTAACCGAGCACGTTTAATTTTATTATTCATACGCATAAAAGAACTAAACAGTTTATGAATATGAAATTATTAAAAAATCACAAAAATGTAACAACGTTACAAAAGTGTTTGTGTTAAATAAGTTACCCCACTAGAATAAAAACTTTCTTTGTTTTTAGGTTCTTTGCTTTTATTTTTTAGCTTTTTTTAGCTTCAAATACAATTAATGCAGAAATAATAAAATACATCAAGCACACGTTAGACAGGTTATAACGCCCAGGCCACCTTCATTCAATTTTGTTGCAATTTCGAAAGGCAATCAGATCTATACGGCGTCGCTGAGGTGGGCAAAAATCGATTCCCGGTCAATTCGATTAGAGGGCTGACGGCAGACTTCTGCAACTGTCGCCGGTGATTACATCCGCGAGATTTCGTTGGCCGGTTGGCAGGCGAAGCGCTCAGGAGCCGATGACCCGATTCACGGGTATTTTCGCCCGACTGTATCCGGCTGCGGTGTCGGTGGCGGTGGTCGGTAAAACAACGCCACTAGATATATTGGCCAGGTAGACGCCCCCCTCCACAGGGAGAGAGAGAGAGGGAGGGGGAGAAGGGGACGCGCGTGGTGTGTCCGTGTGCCTTCGTGCATTATTTTTGCGAATAATCGATCGACCACGTGACTTTTATTCGGCACTGGCGATTAGAAAGTGCTCGCTGCGCGTGCGTTGACCAGTCCGAATTAGCAGGGACAGAAATATTTCAAGCTTTTGTTTCCAACGCGAGAAAAAGTGCCGCGGTGCAGCCGAAACTCGAGCGAGCTCTTTTCGCGAAATTTCTTATCTATCAGCAGTCTTTATACACTCTGCGTTTTATATGAATAGCCTTGCATTGGAGTATTTATCATTTGCATCAGCGAGTTATGAGCGACTTTTTCAATTTTATTAAATTTATAACGTAAAAATTAATTCAATACGTCGAGGAAGTATAAAATCTCGAATGTCTCATTAAACCATTGCTCAAAAATGAAGAAATTAATGGCTAGTGTAGAATATAAATATATAAGTTATATTAATCTATAAATATCTGCTTATACAACATACTTTGCCCATACATGCCATGAAAGTTATCTTTATGATGTATATATTATGGCAAAGGATATATAGTGAATAGAATTCTGTGTAATCTCGGATTCCCGCGAGGAAGTTTTCAATAGATTTAATAGCAATTATCATATTTCACAGTTCCTTTGCGGATTGAGAACCTGTTTCATGAAGTATTAAATAGTGCTCTAGCTTTATTCTAGCAAAGTGGTAATGTTTATCAAAATGCTATACTAACAGAGTTTCAATTGAGTCGATAATTTAGCTTAATAGGAAGTTAATTAAGAACCGAGAGAAGAGTTATTACGATCGCAGGCTAGTCGCTGAAGCTGCCGGATCCATCCTAGATCCTGAATCGCGGCCCGCCGCCCGTCGAGTACACATTAACAAGCAGGTATTTACGAAGGAGCCAAGCATAAACGCACCGGTCAATCGGCTTATCGGGCCCAGCAGCTCGGCTAAAGAGCGATAAAATTTCATCCCCGGGCTCCCGGCGCCACGGGTCCTCCTCGTCGTTCCGGAGGCTGCCCTCGGCTGCCCTCGGCTGCCCTCGGCCGCCCGTGCAGAGGGCCTCAGTCGAGGGGCCGCCTAGGAGGCAACAATGCAGCGGCGGGCGCCGCCACGCAGGCACGAGGGGCACCTCATAGCCGCGAGCACGTGTCGGCCTCCCTCCTCGGGCGCTCGCGCGGCGCGCCTCGGCCCGAGCGCCCCACGCCCCAAAGCCCGCCGCCATGCGCTCGCGGCAGCCAGGCACGTAGCTCGCCTCGAGACCCGCGGCCTATATATGCAGCTCTATGCGCGCGCGGGTGGATGCGCCTCGCGGGACGGACTAGACCGACCTCGGGCGCCCGGGCCCCTCCTCCGCCGGATCCTCCCGGGCCCGCGGATTGTCACTCGCTCCAGGCACATCCGCCGCGCTATTGTTGCCGCCCTTGGACGAGCGCCGCACACTAGCCTAAGCCGAGGCGTAGGCCGCTTCCCACCGAACGCCCTCCCTCCTCGACTTCCTTGCAAAGGGGACGCTAGCGCCGCTCGTGCCGTCGCTTTTCTTGCCGCGTCAAAATCCTCACTTTCTCCACTCGTCGATCGGACGAAAATTCAACGATAAATCCTTTCTCTGATCTTTTCATACGTCTACGCGTTTTTTGAATCTGAAACCGAGTCCGAAGCTAGATTGTTTGTGCCTCGGTTCGTCCAATGCGTGTAATCGTAGCCAATGCACATTACTCTACGTGTGTACAAACGGTAGCTCTTAACATGTTATAATAAATCCGTTCTACGTAAAACAGCACTGCTACCGAAATTGATTTTTTCGCCTAGAACCTTCGTGCTCTTAAACTACGTACAGATTTTTAGTTGTGTAAATGTTCCAGTCGAAAGACTATGCGTAAAAAGTACACGTGTGAGTATACACGTTGAAGGGGTAAATAGAAAGCTTGTTTATTATGGATTGCAAATTGGCTGTAGTAGGGGATGCGTTGCGTGTACGACCTTTATTCACGCCAACGCGGCAGGCTTACCGGTCACGAATTTTTCTTGTCGGGAAAATATCTGACTGAGCGAATCTAACCCAATTTATAAACGAGGTACTTAAAAACATAAACTCGGGAGAAAGCTGCGTTTACTATACATAAACCAAGCATTGCATAAACCACATTTTTCCAAACAACTAATTGCCACACTACAATGGAAACTGTCTATGGCATGCTTGACTTTTTCTTCCTGTTAAAGCACACTGGTGATTAAAAAAAATAATGTAATGCAACATTTAAAATTTAATCTTTGGTACCCTACGCATTTTAAACTTTTATTTCCAGTTATAAGAAAAAAAATGCAAATCTATTAAAGGCCACGATATTATTGTGCTTGCATTTTTAGTGAATATTTTAATCATTCGCATATCTCTAAAATATATCAATCCAATTCTATGACTTTAAATAGTATCTGTACAGAGAATTATTATAGGAATTTGACAAAACGCCAATAATTTCAAAGCAGTTTTGAGAAAATTTATACTCCTAATCTCATTTAAATTTATAATCGAAATATAGCTAAAATTATTTACAGAATTGCTTCTTCAATTCAGCTTCAATTCAAATTAAAACATTTTGGATTATTTGAATATAATTCTAAATAAAAGTAATTAATAATAATGAAATTAGAAACAATCAAATACTTTTTATTCATTTTTTGTTAATGAACTTTAGATAAACTATTATTAACGATTACGAGATCATTTGTTATGTAATTTATTAGCTCAATACCGCTATTAGTCGATTATTAAATAAAAAATTACTCTTCAATTTTTTACTAAATCTTTATATGAAGCTTTGGTTTTCTTATGTAGATTTATCCTTACATTTGACATTGAAACAATGTATAAACATATTTTTAAAAAATTACTCTTTAAAAAGTAATCAATATAAAACCAAAGGGAAATTTTACAATCGTAAACATTTGGAAAGCAACTAAGATCGCCACCTAACGGAAATATTACATAGGCAAGCAATATAAAGCAATAGGTTATGGTATGTAATCCATGTGCTTTGTTGGTAAGTATGATTTCTGTAACACCATCAACTGTTTTACCTCCAGATAAGTTCGCGCAAAATTAAAAAAGAGTAAGTGTAGAAAAGAGATTAAAAAGACGAAGAGAAAAGAAGAACGAACCCTCGCGAGTACAGAGCGCACTTGCGAGGGGCCGACGCCCCCTTTCCAAGGTGAGCGACTCTCTCGCGTAGCGAAAGATTACAGTATTTTTCCAGCTCACTCCCTTACTCGCACTCTGTCCCTTTCTTTATGTTTCCCTTTCAACTTTGTTCTTCCTTGCTTACTTACCAAAGAAACAAGGGAAAATCCTACATTTTCTTATATTTCCTCAAGTTTGGATAAATACACAGAAGAAGAGCTTTGAAATGTAAAATACAAACCAATTGTTTTTATGTTTAGTTGATCGAGTTTTATTTGATTTAAAATTGACATAATACCCATATTCATTTATGAAAAACAAGAATCCATATTTATATTTAAATAATTTAAATAATCATTGGAATCTATTTACTATAATATATTAACTCTAATTGTGTATCCAGAGATTAATGTTGAATTTGGTTGCACTTATAAAATAAAATTATATAGAAAATTAAATTCAGCTAAGTTATAAAGATATCGAAAAATTTATTTGTATCAGCACTAACTATAGTTAAAAATAATTTTTATCAGTCTGAAGTGTAATTAATCGTTAAAACGAATTATTAAACAGTGTTTAACAATTCAATTATGTTAGAATATATTCAATTTAATTAATTAAAGTACTCACCATTGATAAGCGTTGAAGTGAAAATAGACGAGCCCTTGACCATAAAGAAATGAAGCATCTTTCCAATAGTCACCTTTCAATTCGTAAAACTTTTGATATGCTGACATAGCTGCAATTAAATTAATATTTATGTAATATATGTACACAATGACATGTAGTTTTCAATATCTAATGTTCTACTAAAGTATTTAAATACCTTTATTATAATCTTCAAGCAAAAGATGAAAATGACCTAATTTACAATATGTTTTTGGATCAATACTAATTCCTTTATCCTCTTCATCATCATCTTCGTCGTCATCATCTTTTGAGCCTTCTAAATTGGATTTGGTGCTGTCAGCTTTTCTACGTTGCTTTTCAGATTGCGCTTGAACTAACATTCTTTCTAAATATTTGATTGCACGAACCACTAATGCTTTCTTTTTTGCTTGTTCTGGTGAATTTAATTTTAAAAACCCAAATTGGCGGCTAAAAACATATAATTTATTAACATGTATTAAACAACCTACTACTTATACTTTAAAATTAAAACTATTGCAAGAGTATAACAATATAAATAAAAAAGAAAATTTTAAATACAGTTTGTATATTACAATAAATTTTGATATTATAATTATTTTATATGAAATCCTTTTGTATATATGTGCAAAACAAATAAAGTGATAGTATTCTGTTTAATTTTTTATTTAAACTTTCGTATTTTAACTGAATTTTCCAATTATATTTATATATGCATATAAATGTACCTCTGTTATTATATCTGTACATATAAATCAAGTGTACTTGATAATTATTGCTGATAAGTAAATTTGCAAACCTATAGATTGTTATAAATAATGATCCAGAATCATCAATAAAAGTGAGAATTTAATTTTTGTGGAACGAAAAGTGGATCAGTGTGAAAATGTAGGCAAAGATGTCAGTAGGCTACCTAGTGGAAAAAAACGACAACAAAAGGATTGCTAACCTGTCGAGCTCCGAAAGTATCTGAAGCTCTTGTGGCGTGAGGTTGATTTCGTCGGTTTCTTGAGCCATGACCTTGGTTGTTTTTCACTCGCCCAAACGCGAGTGTTTTTAATTCCTGATGCAGAGAAAGCACAAGCACAACAAACTCCGATATGCACTGCCAAGCAAGCGCCGAAGAGGCGAAGGAATCTCGCTAGCGCGGTCAACGAGCAAGCGGCATTATCGCCTCCATTTAGATTTCTGCTAGTTTCGATAAAAACACTTGCACTAACCACCCTGGAAGAAGATATCGCTTACACCGGATGTCAACTCATATTCGGGAAATACCCGGAGGGGTATATAAAGTCACGTAGATCGCGACGACGACGGCGTTTTCAGGTTAAACACGGCACGGAGCTAGCCAGCGCGTACGCGTACGCGACTATGCGCATATAGTCACCCACACTTGCCCATCCATGAGCCAATTCAGTCGCACTGTATATATAAGTGCTTCAAAGCGCTCTATGCATGGGAAAATGTGGGAGTTTATTTGTGTTGGTGGGTATAGCCACGAACAAAATAAAACTACAGGATAGTTGAATAATCAGAACATTCTTATCTAAAATAACTTTTTTCACTTCAGATGGCGCCACAATACGTCCGATATATCATAGCCATTCGGTGACCTGCACTTTGCTGCTCAATCTTTCTCTATATGGTTGTCTTTGGTTGTCTCATACTAAAAATGGCGCCAAAATTCAAATAAGTAAAAATTTAAGTTTGCAAATGACAATCTAATTAGCACTCAAAAAATGATCTAAAACTGTAGTTAATTTGTTCTTACAAAATCATGCCAGTAAGTGAAAATAAATATAGTAAATATATTGTCAAATATTAGAATAATAATCTATATCGACTTCTTTTATCTCATTTAACGAAGGAATAGCACAAGTTAACTTTTCTTATAAACATGAATTAAAATACAAAGATGGAAAAAAAATCTAATATAATACTGAATGATTAATTTTAATACCACATGTAAACTCCAGAGTTCGCTGCTTTCGAAATCAGCTGTATTTTTCATCTTTGTCTATTTCTGCGTAACTACCTTTGGCTACGCTATCTCGCTTTGTTCATATGCTTTTACATACCAGAACTCGTGATGGACAGAGACAGAACAATCATCTTCCTCCCAGTTTGTATGATTATTGTGCGCGAGTCTGCGCATTGTGCGATGACGGCGACGAAAACTGAAGATTGAGCCCAATATAGAGCTGATCTTGCCGAGTGCACTGCAGAATAGTGCATACAAAGTACTGCACTGTTGCGTAGCACGTTATAAAGTGCAAGACGAGAGGAAGACAAAGCGAGAGGAGACAACATTAAGCTTTCGATCTGTCAAAGGAAAAGAGCAGAACAGTAACAGAACGAGCATAGTTGAGTGAATTTCGCTTTTGCCGTTTGCCGGCGCTTGTTCTTTCTCAATCGAATCGAACGAAACGAACAAAACTGCAGAGTTGGTAAAAGAATAAACCATTTCGTTGGCATCTAGGACAATAATTACTTAGGTGAGTCAAGAGTAAACCATAAAGAAGCTAGGGATTTCAGCTCTTAATCGTTGGGTCGTTTCAACTCCCTTCCTAACATTCTCACTTCATACCCTAAACGTGAACAACGAATTTACGTGTTTAGTAAGAGTTTTGTTTAAGTTGATGTAGTGTAATGCCCGGAATGCAAAAAAAGAAACTCGTGCCTTCCGGAGCAAGCAAGATTGTAAAACGGTAGAGCGCACACCTATTTCAGAATACCCTCTCTTCGATTGCACCCCGCCCGCTTTTTACTTTTTGATTTAACTGGTATCGCATATGCCTTGTACTATTATAAGAAAATGTTGCGTGCCCACAGTCACATTTTGCATTAACCTTAGATGCCTGCGGCACATTATAAGCAGAAAGATGGTTGGATATCAGATTTGGTTGAATCTCTAGTTTGTGTTAGTGGGTTGTGTATATGTGATATATGCGAGCACTCAGTATGCTCGTACTGAGATATACTCGTTGCATGCTTGCTCATCGATATTTTCTCTTGCTTAGGATGGACACTACATGAAAGCTGACGACATTTATTTTTCCATTTAGAATTAAATCAGTTTTGCTTTTTTGCATCTTTTCCTTTTGAAGCATTTTTTCGATTCTAGGATTGATCTAGTTTTTCCTTATATTTTTTAACACTTGATCGTATTTATGTCGTACGCGTTGCATTTTGTAGTTAATCTTAATAGTATTTAAGGCAATACATATATTGCTGTTACTATTATTTTTTGGTAGTTGAATTACGTTATGTATACATAGAAATATACTAAATTTTAAGAAAATCACTAATTTTTCCTTTGTTACTTCAATATTATCCTATATGTGTTCTTGTTATTAGTCATCATAAGTGATACAGTCATTTTTATTTTAACGACTTCTTTAATATTTTTAAAACCAGTTACTAATTATAATGCTGTACATTGATAAAAGTACAGGAGCTTATACAGGTTGCATTAGATAAATTATCTTTATGTGTTAAATTATAATTGGAATTTTGTAATGCTTCAATTTGATTAAATTCTATATAATTATTCTTACTCTTACAAAATAATACATTTTGTGTGCTAAATTAAGAATATTATCTAAATATAAATAAGATACTAGATTAAGTATCGATTAATACTTGTACGATAAAAGTAATTTTTTTTTAATTCAAAAAATATTAAAATAAATTCTGCAGTATTACAGAATAATACTAGAATTTTAATGTCTTAAATGACTTATCATGAAACAAGTTGATCATATTTTAAAAATTATTTTGTTTTGTCTATTATGCATAGTATTAAAATGAGTCTCCCGGGATTGAAGAAAAGCAAGGAAAATGATAATCGAGAAGCATCTGGTGCTGCCAAAGAGGCTAAAGGTTTTATAGAAAAAATATTGGGAGATGTTAGTAAAACATCAGCAACCAAGCAAATAGTTATTGGAACTACATCAGGATGGTAATACAAAGGATTTTAATCAAAAACATGTTAATGAATGGATCTATAATCTTTATAATTCTAGGGCAACTGGTTTTATAACTATGAAAGTAGGAAAAGTTGCAGCTCTTGCTGTTGGAGGAGGTATAATAATGCTACAAATTGCAGTAAATCAAGGATATATTAATATTAACTGGGATAAGATAAAGAATAAGGCAGATAAGATCTCAGACAAAGTTGAAGAAAAGTTAACTGGTGAGGGTCCCAATTTGATGGACAAGGTAAGACTACTGTTTACAGTAACCTTCAATAACATAAGCTCTATTTATACTAGAGAATCATGTGACTATTAAATTGACTTTGACTGTCAGTATTAAATTTTAATTATAGAAATCTGCTTCTAAGAATTATTGCTTATTTTAAAACTTTTTAATATTTTAGAGTTTGAAACTTGTTCAATTTATAAACGATCTCATTTAAAAATGAGTGTTAAGAATATTTAAAATCTTGCTTTTAAATTCTTTGTGCAAATTATAAATACTTTATACTTTTATGTTTGCATAGATTTAAATCGTTTTATATCAATATAATGATTTAAATATGTCTTTTAAATTAATTTAATTATTAAAATGCATATAATAAAATTGATGAAGCTTAAAAATTAAGTTCAATTTTTATCTTAAATGGTCCTATAGTATGAAAGAGTATTAACAAAAATAAGATTTTATTGGAATCAAAATTGTGTGTAATTTTCAGGTAGGCAAATTCTGTCAAGCAAATACATTTTTGACTACTAGTTTTCTCGGTGGCTTTATAATTGGCTTAGCCTCGTGAATATAAAAATCATAAATTTGATAATCAGATATATCTTTTTTAAATGACATGAATGCTGAGAATTTAATAATTAGAATTAAGAAATAAGAAATACTGCAAATATTTTAATTTATTTTTGAGAATCTGTGTTTTAATGTCAATTAATCCTTAATGACAATTATTATAACAATAATAAACCATTGCAATCATTTATCAATGATAAGTGCTACTATGTAGTTTAATAAAAAGATAACATCATATTATTCTAATCACTTAAAAATCAAACAACTATTTTATAATTAAAATAAATTTTATTACTTGTAGAAATTTAAGTAATCATTTTTTAATTGTCATTTATAATAAATAAACTAATGATTTGTAAATTCTTGTAGACACTTTATTATTTTTACGTTTAACACTATAAAGATGAGAAAAAAACCAATTACTGTTTATTATAAATAGTAAATTAATAATAACTGATGATTCTAATATTATTGAAAGAGAAATCACTGATGGATGAAAAGTAATGAAGTATTATTTTTTGATCTGATAATTATGCATAAAATTTTTAATAATTGTTATATAGTTCAAAACGTTTTATTTAAAATCAAGCATACAATACATAAACCATTTTTCTACATTCATAGTAGAATATTAGATTTAGTTTAGTAGCTAAGAAAAATAAAATTTAACTTCTTTTTTCTCTTGTGATAAACAATTTGTACGTAATACATTTTTTAACAACTGATATACATACAGAAATTCATTTATTTTTTATTAATGATAGAAGTATTACTATACTTATTATTTAAAAGAAAAATTATATATATAATTTTACGATAGTTGTGCAAAGCTTTCTAAAAAGTCATTCAATAATAACTAAAGAAATATGCTAAAAATAATTTATAGATATATATGTTTTATTTAAGAGTTCTTATCTGCTTGTAAATAGCTTTCTCGAAAGATGCAAATTGGTAAAAATTAATTCGATTATTTAAAAGAACTTTCAATATTCGCAGAAAATGCTTAACAGTGTTGTACATTATGTAAAATAAATTTTTATACGGTCAACGGTGCTTGCAGATGGAGAGGTACGTGGACAGGAAACTCGAAAAGGTTGACGGAATGCTCAAGAATGGGGAAACTAAATCACGCCGTTGGTACCAAAAGTTCTGCGGTTGCGGCAAAGATAGTGTCTGCGCTCCAGAGAACCACTTCTTCTTGATCTCCTTTGCCGCGGGTATTGCGATTGGCCTAGCTTCTGCCAACTAGGTAAGCGAGGGCTGTGCTTTGATCATAAATACGCGCAAGAAACCTCTCCCAGTCTCAATTGTAATCGAAGTCGACCAGGCCGATAGCAAAATCGACCCTTTCGAAAAGTTCATCAAAGTAATCATGCTAAACTTTGAATTAGCAAAAAGGAACTTTTTTGACTTCAGAGCCTGGTGCCGAGAGCAGGTGCGTGAGTACGTGTAATTTCTCACACGAGATTACGTTGTACTCTTGATAAGCGGAACACTTCTGTATTAACAAGTCACTCAACCGAATTATTATTGTAAAGATCGTTCGAATAGTTTGAATTCTTTTTGAATTTTCTAGAGGATTCTTGTGATATTTTAATACTCCAATTAATGACATTTAAGAAGCGGTTAAATTGATTGATTTTAACAAAATTAAACAGATTATTGAGAAGAAATGGTCAAATTTATTTATATATTAATATTTATGAAGCATGTATCTAACATGATAATCAAAAATGTTTTAAATACAAGACAAACCAAACGCAACAATAGTTTAGCGTATCAAATCTTCAACCGTTTCAATCCATGAAAAATAATATATTTAAGTATGTATTATGTCAGTCGATTTTGACATAAATTTTATAACATTTACTATTATAATTTACATCTAATCGTTTAAGTTCTAGTTGTAAATGTCACAAAAGAAGTACAAATTAAAGAAATTAAAAAAGTCAAACTAAGTTAGCACAAATCAACAATTTGTATATTAATACCACTTGAATCTGTATTTTTACATTCAAAATATTCGAATATTAAGTATGACTTTACAATCATAAGAGTAAAAAATAGTGTTCATTCAAAATGGTTCAAAGTAACTATCTACAGAAGTGACAAACATGTTCAAAGTGCAGCTCGATCAAGAAAAAAAAACAAAATGAGAAAATAATTGCATATTAGTAACTGTACATTTAGATGTACCAATGCGCTATCATTAACTATTATTTAGAAATTGGTAGACATAAAATTAATTGATATTAAACAATGATTTTCTCTTGTATGTACTTTTAGTAGATAGCGTTAGCCTCACAAACAAATTTTTTATATAAATTTTATTATAAACTCCTCAAAATGATTTTTTTCAAACATGGCTTATTTTGAGATCGTTTTATGTTTTGAATTATCAATTAATATGTACATATTGTATTATCTGTAATCTAATTTTTACAAATGATGTCAACTTTCATTTTTGCATTTTCAGTTTTAAATTTGTAATTTAATATTATTTATTTGCGTAACTATGTAATAAATTTTATTTATCACTGATCAAAACGATAAAGCATAAATGAAAAATGTAAATGATTGTCAACAAAACTTTATACTATCAAAACTATTTATTAAATAGTATTGGCAATATAGCTTTTAAATAATGTCTGTATACTGAATCAAAGAACGACCTTATTCTTTGATAAGAAGTCAAATATTCTTCAATTCAATTAAATATAATAAACAATGGTTATATATCATGTACAAAAAGAAATACATTTTATTGGTCTTTTGAATTTTACCCTTCACATTAAAATCGTTTCAAACACTGCATAATTATATTTCTCAGCCTTCGTCTTAATTTTTGATCTCCATTGCAGAATATATGAGTTGAGTTATCAGCAATTTGTATAAGTGTATCTTCATCTTGCTATATTAAAAAAACATAAATAGTGATTAAGTACTATTGAGCATAATATTTATTAATTTAACTAAATAATGTATACTAAATAGTTTCTGATTAAATTAATTCACATAAAATATTGTCTAAAGACTTTTACCAAATTATGTCTATTTGTAAAGTTTATTTTAATTTACTTACCAAATGAATACTGATTGATGTTGGAGTATGTTGTAATTTGGCACCAACAATGCCATCTTGATTGAGTTTTTGAAGTAGTTCTTGAGGATCTACATTTCCATATTCATGTTTCCTTTCCTTTAATACTTCTTCTTTTATAGGTATTGGATTGGTTATAGGAGCTTTTCGCTTCCTATCTGTGTGGGGTCTCTCAATATTCTGAAAAAATTAATTTTTTTAATTACTTCATAAAACTTATATGAAATATCATACCTTTATTGTATAAACATTATCTTTGACTTCCAACTCTCCACTGACTGAAGCCAAACTTAAACCAGGTCTAATTTCACTAGGAATTATATTTTCAGCTAATTGTGGTTCTATAAACACTCGCCCTCGCTTTCTTTTCATTGGCAATTTTATTACTTCACCTCTTTTGAAAGTAATTAGTGGTTTTTCCTAAATAAAAGTTCTAATTTAATTGTTTTTGGTCATATATAAATTAATAAATTATAATATTTAAAAGTTAACATCAATGAATTTAATTTTTATTATTGGCTTAGATATACAATTTATGCTGATTAAAACCATACCCCTACTGGCTCAATTACAAGATCTACCCTATGTGGTGCAGTAATTGGTGCTTGCATGTAACGTTCTGGTATTACCAAATTATCTGGCTTTAAATCTCGTATTAACTTATTAGCTTGTGTAAAATTTAATGAAGTATCTATGGGGCAATGCACAGCTTTCATCACTAACGGTTGAAATGGAGCTAATGCTTCATGATATGGAAAATCAGGCTCTGAAAAAGTTATAATTTATAATTCACAAATTACTATTTACAAAATTTGTTATTAAATAGATAAGTACATCTTATTAGAGCAATGATATTTTACCAGTAAATATTACAGTATGTTGTGGATGGTTACCCCACATTTGTATAAAGTGAACAGCATCACCAAATCTAAGGCTTGGGTGACCACAAAATACAACACAAGGTGATCTGTAGTCTGTACTAAATCCCTCAGCATAAGTTGATGTGAAATACTTTAGTCTAGCATTTTTTACAAGGAATGCATGAGGAAAAGGTTCTTCTGGAAGATATACTTTGTTTTGTTTGTTTGTTGAAAGCCATTCAGCTAAAATATTTGAGTATGCTAACGATGTTTCAGCCACAGGTGATATAAAAAATAGAGGTACTTGAGAAAAACCTGATTTATCTAAATGGGAACTAAGACATTCAAATAAATCATATACTACACCAGAAGGATAACAAGGTATCAAAACACAACCTCCTGAGCGAAGTGTCATTGCTAAAATAATAATTTAAGTTTAAAATTTAATTTAAAATAGTAGTTAACATAAGTAATAAATATATAGAATATTTACCAACAGTCATGCATAGATCACCTAACATGGTATCTGGATTAGCAGTAGGCATTTGTGCTAAACCTGTAAGAATTAACAAATTGGCATGTTTCAACGTTGTTTGCTCCATTGGTCTTGGATGTGTCGTCAATGTTGATGATCCACTGACATAAGCTACTTTCTCATGATCACTTGATATTAACCAATTACTACTACCTAAACAGTATCCAGAACTTATTGGAGTCACAGCCAGTGCACCATAAATATCTAATTTTTGGTCATATCCAACTAACTGAATTTTAGCTAATGCTGAATTTACTGCTGCTATAGAGTAAATATGTTTCCATGATTTTGGTTTCAAAGCATCTGCCAGAGGTGATGGAAGTACATGCAACATTTCCTTCCAATGCCTGGCCATTGTGTCCCTTGGTGTTTGTTCAATAAACTCTACTAATTCTTCCATAAAGAATCTACCTATTTGCAGAGTTGGTTCTGTTGCATATATAACACCTTTGAATCCTGCACCTTCAGTTATAAAAGGCAATGCTAACATGCAAGTATAATTCGATATTAAAATAGCATCTATTTCTGAAAAATCTATAATTTTCTCTAAAGGAGGACAAAATTCAGGAGTTGAATCTACAAATACCCTGCCACAACAGTCTTTCAATTCCTAATATAGAAAATGATCATAATTGAAAATTCTATTACATTTTACTGAAAATAATATTATATGAAAATAATATGTTCTGTATTTTATTTACCCCTTCAATTTGCCAATCTTGATAATTATCACGAGGTACCCAATTAGATAATGAACTAAACCTTGTACTAGGTACCATTGGCATAGGCATAAAATTTAAAACTGATTGCATATTTAGTCCGCAATCGAGCATTAAAGTAATGCCCTTGAATGTGAGAACCAGACATGGTTTTGTTGGTTCACTTGACAAACAGTACTGTAAAATATTTACCAAAATGTAATATTATAAATCTAAATTTTAATTGAATTTTAAGTTGTAATTAATAACAAAGTAAAAAATTTAAAAATAAATATTTAAATTACTATTATTAAGTATATTAAATAAAAAAAGGTTAGAAATTATGGAAAATCAAAGCATTAAAAATTAACTAAATATAAAGTATTACTGTAATTTTTACTTACAAGTTTCATTTTAAAATTCTTACTAGAATAGATATATACAAAAGTATACGATTTCTGTTCTCATTTTTCACAATGATTATTACATGTATATTTATATTTATTATTTGATAATTAATAGACCATTGTTTTGTTTTTCCATCAGATACAACTAGGTTAAAATTGTCAAAAACCACGTCTGTCTCTATTCCTTTACTAAGAGTTGTATCTAAAATCTGATTAAATAAATATAAACATAAAGAATGCAAGACAAAACGATCACTTATCACAGTAATCTAAAATATTCAGTCTAAAAACATTGTTTGAATCTTCTTGAGTATGTAGTGTACATTGTAAACACAACAATATCTACATCTATAGACTAAGCGGCGAAATAGTAGTTTCATGCATTAAATATTATCAATATATAAGTAGGTGTCATTCACGCTTTACATTTCAATTGTTAATTAAAATATGATACGCAATAAAATATTAAATTGGTTTTTACCTTGAAAATAATAAATAATTTTTAATTTTTAAACTCAACCTATATTTTCTACTTTTAATGGCCAACTATACAAAAACATAAAGACTATATAAAACATTAAGATATTCATTTAATATAGATTTATTACCGTTATATCCTTAATTTCCTTAGATTAATTGTTATTTTTTAAAGTTGACAGTTTTTTTACTCAACAGCATTCTAACAATGTAGAAAAAATTGCAGTAATCATATATAACTTACTGCGAGATTTATTAACTTACAAATTACATCTACGTTTGGTTTAATTCAAAGATGTTGCTTATAATTTTTATATGCGACCGACATAGATGACACTTGAATAAATTTGTATTTCTTAAATATTTGATTATTATTACATCGGTTGCTGATGGAATTGAGCAGTAGTATCTCTGCAGTAGTATTTACCGCTCCACTATAATAAATTCTCCAAACATTCTGCTAGGTTAGAATCTGCGGATGGTCAGCCGGTATATGTGTAAAGTATTCGTAATTATACTTATCTACTTATAAAAATGTATTAAATATTAAACTGGCATTATGATGATTTTGGAGACAGCATCGATATTGTATGTTGAATAGTATGATTATTAGCACATGAAGATGCTACGAAAAGAATAATTTAGTTATGTTGTAACTGTTTACCTGTTTTAAAATATAATTAATTCGACTAAAAATGTGTGAAATTATTGTCCTGTTCGAAGGATACTCGACACAAATAGACGATATCACAATGGATGCAAATTGTAGTTGTACTTTAATAAAAAGTCATAAAAATATTATTGTGGATACTATGACACCTTGGGATAAAGAAGCTATTTCAGATGGTATAATTTTTCATGTTAAGCTTTGATTCATTATAATAATAAAATTTAATAAAATAATTTAATAATTAATATTTTTATTTATTCTTCATTGAGTTATTTCTGCATTATTTGAGTTTTAGCTTTGATCAAATACGATATATATCCAAAAGATATAAACTATGTTGTATGTTCACATAGTCATGCCGATCATATAGGAAATAACAACTTATTTTTGGAAGCAGATGAACATATTATTGGAAACACTGTTGAACGGATGACATTATTTCATGAAAGAAATATTAAAAAATGTAAACGTTCTCTAAAAATCTAAAATGTGACTTAATTAATTCTTTACTTTTAAGATTTTATTAAAAATTTAGAACATTTTGTAGATGACTATAAACTTTGTGAAGGAGTTAGAGTGACATCAACTCCAGGTCATACTGCAGAAGACGTTAGTGTTATAGTGAAAGGAAATTTTAATGGGAAAGAATCAATTGTAGCAATAACAGGTATTTTATATCATATAATAATGTATATGTTATGATCATATATTCAGTTAATTATAATTCAAGAAACATTAAAGTAAAATTATCGTAGAATTTATCATGGAATGATTATTTTATAGGAGACCTTTTTGAAAAAAAAGAAGATATTACTAATTATTCAATTTGGATGAATCTTGGAACTCCTGGTCTTAGAGAATTACAAGCACAATCACGTTGCAAAATTGCAAATATAGCAGATGTGATTATTCCTGGTCATGGACCACCTTTTAATGTTACACAAACCATGAGAAATTTACTTAGTATACAACTTCAACAAATAAGATCAAATGTTATTTAATTTTTTTTAACACGATGATTTATTAAATTAAATTATTTTGTAGTATTAAAATGATAAAATTATTTTATACATACTTTATTAGGGTCAAGTAAATTAATGCTCGAAGTAATACATTTTTACAAAGATTTTATTAAACACTGCATCATGTATTACATATCACAATGTTACTGTAAAGTCAATAGTTACAATAGAACTATTGTATACGAGTTTGAATATATAAACAGACATCAAGTAAGGAATTTTTTACTTTATTAATGTAAAAAATAAAAAGAAAAAAAATATACATCGCAACATATGTTTTATATCGGCTAAATGACAAAGTGTTTCTAACAATTTTAAGAATATAAACTGTGATAATTGGTATTTTCTTCTAGTATCGTCTGTCTTTTGAAAACGATTTTACAAGAAATGTTCACAGCCAAACTTCAAATCAAATATCTATAGGTTTCATCAAAAAGATGACGAACAAAAATAAATCCGCTATCAATGCATTATAATTAGTACACGCTTGTAACAAAGAATCTTTGCTTTCAAAACATTTTAAATATGCTTTCTTTTACTTTCATATTCTTTCCGCTTTTTCCAAATCAACACGCAGTCGAAATGGTTACATATTAAATATATTTATACATATATGTATATATGCTTAAAAAATACGTTCAAATCGCATTATCAATACAGGAATCGATGATGCTGAAAATTATTTTTTATTTTTTTATCAAATTCAGGTTCCTGCACTCCATTTGACAATATTCTAAGTGTAGATCTAATATCAGGACTAATATGGCAATCCATTATATTATATTTTATAGTATGACAAAACATTGTATGTATACTAGACATTGAGTTACCCCAATACTCGAATATTATTTTTCAGACTATTTCTTATTCATCCTCTTTTGAAATATTTTTATTGGTAATATCTGCACGTCGATTTTTACATTAGTTGATGCACGTGCAATAATGTAAAATTAAACAATTATAATAAATAACTCATTATACAAATGTATCAATATGCTAACATATTTTTGAAAATAAGAGAAATATTCACAAATTACTTAAAAAAACTTGTTGAGAAAAGAAAATTGTTTCACTTCATTGTATTACGACATTAAATTTCATTATTTCAAACTTCCATACTTTTAATATTAATCTGAGTGTTTTTTATCAACATTTTTTATAAAAAGAATTAATGCCTACTTTTAAAATGATTTAAAATTAATACACAATAGAAATTAATAAATTAAATTATTTGTCTTCGGTTATTACGTTACAATTCAAATAAATTGACAATTTTGAATGATTAATGTAAACAAAATATTTGACTTTCTTGAAAAGAATATCAAATCCAAATTAGGAATGAAGTGTATCATAAAGTAATTATAATTACGCATTTTGCTTACAAATGTCTGCCCATAAAACCTGGTAGGGTGACACGTGCATACTGCGGTAATGGTCCCGGACCAATCTCTCCTGTCACCGTTTCCAGCTGTTCCGCCGTATACAAAGTACCAACATCAAATTTCTATCAATTTTACTATAATATTTTTTTAAGATGGTGCTTGATTATTGAAAATAAAATATTCCGAAGAGATTGCGTGTTTGATTATTTTATAAAATTTGATCAACGCGTTCTTCAAAACTGTTACAAAGATCGTAGACTTTAAAGACTTCAAAATTTGTTCTTAGTAAACTGAGTTGCAAATTATTGTCATTGTCAAGCTCGCGTAATTATTAGTTGCATCGATTATTATGTATTTATCTAACCCACGCAGTAAGAAAAATAGCATGAATTATTGTTAAATACTTCTTTGTAACTGTTACGTACACGCCTTCGGCGCGATACGCAACGGATCCGCGAAGGCTGCGGCTCCGATATCCGCTGTCGCGGGGAATTCGGGGGCCCCCGCACTCGTAGCGCGGGGTCACCTTCGGCCGAGCCTCGACGGAGACGCGAAGGCAGCAGCTCCGATATCCGCTGTCGCGGGGAAATCGGGAGCCCCGTACTCGTAGCGCGGGGTCACCTTCGGCCGAGCCTCGACGGAGACTCGAAGGCAGCCGATCCGATGTCCGCTGATCGGGGAAAAGCGGCGGGCCCCGCAAGCAGCCGGGCCACGGCGATCGGAAGCTCGGAGCTAAGCCGCGAAATCGGCAGCTCGGGTATCCGCCGATCGACGAAAACTTGGGGCCTCGGGCCGACGCGGCCTGGCAACAGGATGGCGCCCGAAGCAGACGCAAAATCAGCAACTACCAAAGGCAGGGATACGGGGAATTCGGCAGACCACGAGTGGGGAAAAGCGGCGGGAAGCCGCTATAAATAGCAAGAGGATTGCTACGCGGGGGATTGATTGAGTCTTTGTAAAGGAGACGGGCGGATTGTAACGCGGGCGGCTAGTCCGTCAACTTAGCGCTCGAACGACACGCGGGAGCGCCGCCTCTTCTTCCCCCGACGATACACGCAGTCGAGAGTCAATAAACCAACTACTTCGATCGCAACCTGGTGCTTCAATCGCCTCGCCACTCCTCCGGTCTCCAGCTCCTGTCGAGAGTTCGACACCCCTCCCCCCTCGCGCGCCGCCGCCTCCAGCCTGCCGTCCCCCTGGCAGCAGAGGCAGTAGAGCGCGTACGTAACAGATTAAAAAAAAGTATTGAAGTATGTCTGGGACGCCAGTGATAGTAGTGCGTCCAGTATCAGGTGATGAATCTAAAATAGTGAAAGTATTTTTTGACTCAAGAAACAGATTATGTACTTGTATATCAGCTAGCCATCTCGCCGGATTTTGTTCACTGGTACATGCTTCGGCAGGTACGTTAACAGGTTTAGCGCGGGTATTTGAGGCTGCTGTTGGAGAGGAAAAGATACAACAAAGGAGTAAGATTAATAGTCAGAGTAGTTTAATAGACTTTTGCGATTCGTTGGACATTTCAGGGAAAAAGAAAAAATCTAAGGAGGCAACCCGTTCATCACATAGTGATGATCGGCGACGTAGCCACTCAAGAGATCGTAAATCTAAATCCAAACCACGATACGAACGCGATCATCCCGAATCGGATCATGAACCGGATTCGGAAGCGGAATATCGCTAAATGCACCAAATCGAGTGATGACCAATGTCTTATTACCATGGTTATACCTTCTATATCTGCCATTCTAATTATTAGTTTAATATTTCATTTGCTGACATATCTACATGACGTTAAAGCGTCAAAATGTTATGATGTATATTATAATGAACGTAGTTGGGAATTAGATACGGGATGTGCACTAGGAATTCTGATTCCTGGAGCATCCTTTGTTGGCAATGTAACGTGTAACTGCCACCATTGCACCAGGAAGTGGTCACATCTTGACGGTTCAGTATGTGAGCAAACCAAACTGCGCCTCGAGAGGAGTATCGAGCAGCAGCGCGAAGAAAAATGCATGGAAACGCATCGGCGCGACGAGCTCGAGCGTCGGCTCATAGCCCTCGAGAAGCAGGACAGGGCAGGCCGCGCAGCCGAGGCAGAAATGACGCTAAGACTAAAGCGCGACCTCGGAAGGCTGCGAACCCTGCTGAAGGACACTCAGACGGTGCTCGAAGGGTCCAAGGGCGACGCGATAGGAAAAAGCCAATCCGGGAAAGCTGAAGGCACCCGGGCCGCAGTTGTCAAGGCCAAGGAAGCCGTCGAGCAGAACCTCAGCATAGCCCACGTCGGACTCGAGGAGCCCCAGTGTCAGAGTTCGGTTACCGAATACCGGGCCAGCGCAGCGATTTGCGAACGCTCAGGGCCGCTGTCCCAGCTCGAGTTAAAAGAGGAAGGCGCTGATATGCTGACGCAAACAAGACGTCATGAGTTCATGAACTTGGATAGCGAAAGATCCGCAAAATTAAGCGCAAAGTTCGCGAGTTCCAAAATAAAGTTGAAACAAAGCATTGACAAGACGCGTTTCGTGTCGCGTTTAGTGGCAAACGCGCGACCTCCCAGAGAGAAACCACCATGGTTCGTGTGGAGGGGACATACGCCCTCCGCCGCATAAAGCAGGTCAAATCGAAAAAAAAAAACGCACGCACGAAAATCGCGCGGCCCCGCGGACGCGTTCAATAACGATTCGAAAAAAAGAACATGGCGGGTAACAATTGAAATTAAAAAACGCTCGCACGGAAATCGCGCGGCCCCGCGGACGCGATCAGTAACGATTCAAAAAAACAACATGGCAGATAAGAACAGAGAAGAAAAATGGAACAAAAGAAAAAAACGCATTTTCGAAAAATGCTGGCATCCCTACAAAAAAAAGAAAAAACACGCAGAGAAAGACGCCGGCCGTTGAGCTTCCTCGAACAGGGGGACGGGGGGGCTACTAATCTAAGCTAGATGTCCACAGGAATAGCAGGGACTGCAGCCACGGCAATCGGCAGTCATAACCATGCGGATTTTTTATAATAAAAGGAAGCGTAAGTGATGATGCAAGGAGCGCCAAAGGGAACAAGTTCAACGAATAGCTAAGATTGGGAAAGGGGGGAGCTTAAAATACACAAAAAAAAATGGAAACAAGAAAAAACGCGAGAGAATCAAGTCATGAAATTAATATAAATATAAAATAAATAGAACCTAAAAATAAAAAGAGAAAAACGAATAAATGGAGAAGCGAATAGAGAGAAACTTGATTCTCTTACGAAAAATAAATGGGGATAAGATTAATATATGGAATTATTACAGCCAACGAAAGGAGCAAACAGCTATGGTCATCGATGGGGAGAAAAATATGATGCGAGCGCCAGTACTCAAGAAACGGTAAAGAATGGAGATGACCCCTTAGAAGAAATGCGAAACAGAGCCAACCGGACAATACCCTGGGAAGAGTAATTAGATGCTAAAAGCGACTCGAAAAAAAAAAAATAATAACAATAATAATAATAGAGGTACAATCGCAATAGTGACGGACGCAGCGAAAAAAAAAAAAGTTCATTAACTACAATTGTAACCAAAGGGAAAAAAGAGAGAAACGGAAAAAAAAAAAAAAAGAAACACGTTTTAACAAAAAAAATATATGTAATAAACAAAATATATATGTATAATAGAAAAAAAAAGATTGTAACGCGGGCGGCTAGTCCGTCAACTTAGCGCTCGAACGACACGCGGGAGCGCCGCCTCTTCTTCCCCCGACGATACACGCAGTCGAGAGTCAATAAACCAACTACTTCGATCGCAACCTGGTGCTTCAATCGCCTCGCCACTCCTCCGGTCTCCAGCTCCTGTCGAGAGTTCGACACCCCTCCCCCCTCGCGCGCCGCCGCCTCCAGCCTGCCGTCCCCCTGGCAGCAGAGGCAGTAGAGCGCGTACGTAACATAAGAAGTATATTATATCGTTATCTGCATACTGTTTGTTTCAGAACAATGACATAGACATATAATTTTTTACTGGATTATTTCTATGTAGTTTGTAAAAGATTTACTTTTATTACTAATAATAGGTATATATTTTTTAGTAAAAGACCAAATTCTTAAATTGTGTACTTTGAAAAAATGTCTAAAAATAATATAACTACGGTACCAAGTAATTTCACGTTTTTAAAAGACTTTCTGATTTTCCTAATTAATGCATGTATGATCTAATCTATTTTGTAATTAATCTATCTCATTTTGCATCAATTATTATCATTTAGAAGTTGGAAACACTATATACTAGAGAAAGATAATACTGTTAGACATTATTCAATTACGATTTAGTGAAAATTAACGCGTAAAAGATGTTCACCTTTAAGAAATATTGCACGTAATATTAAGTTAAATTTTTCATGTTAATGTAATACTTTTCTGAAGAATGGTTGACAAGAAATTTAAGGATAAGAGAGAACAACGATCTACTGATCGATCACTTATAAATTTAAACGAATATATAAAGAAACATTTTTTTAAAGAAGATACGAAGAATTACTAAAGCTTTTACTAGAAAATCAATTCTGACATTTACCGATCCTACACAGCAAATAATATATACTTTCAATAGTATGGTACTTATTTTGTGTATACACATGATGCAATAAACGTGCACAAAATGCAGTACAAACAAATACTAGCGCACGGAAAGAGAATATTTTAGCTATTAATAAAAACTAAAGAAAACATACAAAACTCATCAAAAATTTATGAACGCAATTTGTTGGAAGAGTTTCTGAACAAAGGCAAAGCCTGGAGTTATATAACGAGTGCCCTGTCTGTGATGCCCCTGTGTGTCTGTGAAGAAATAACATTGAAACGAATTATAAATAAAAAATAAAAATGGTAAGTATAGAGACGAAAAGAGAAAATTGTAAGACTAAAATTCAAGAATTTAAATCAAATAAATAAAATTAGTATAATTCTAAAGCATGCATGCTAAATGTGCCGTATCTAAAATCTAATCTTCATCGTGTTAAGAAATTTAGAGCGTTAACAATTTGTAAAGTATACAAATGTATTGAAAAGGATAATTATATAAAACTAAAATTAGACTATTTACATACTTAAACAGTATTTACAACCCAAGGTTCGATTAAAATGTTATAACGATCTTGTATAAGAAGCGATAGCGGGGTGGTCAAATTCTGTTAGGGTGGAGCATGTGTCGTATTTACACTTTAGTAAGGTAGCTAAAGGGAAAGACAGGTACCTTTGCTGAGAAAACTCGTTAGGTTTAACTCTAGGCTCAGATTGTCCTTAGGCAGCAAGAACAAGAACAAGAACCCGCGTCGCGGGGTAAGTAATTCGGCGAAAGCATTACACGTGAGATTAAAGGAAATGAGGTATCATCGAAATGTTTTAATGTTTTGTGTATAATTTTTGTTGTTATACGCAGTTTATTAGCATCACTTCTATAATGTGCTTCGAGTAAATCAAGGGTGACTTCGCGGACTAGCATAGAGACCGGATTGCACCGACCTTCATCTTCACAGACGGTCGCCTCATCCATAGCGAACGACACCCTCAGATTTTTTCACGTATTCTTTTCAAAAGATGAGCTGCTACGCGTATGTTTTTACGAGCCCAGGCAAATGCCTGTATAATTAGCAAAAGGGGATATCATCGACATAGTTTTTAGATTGAGTTAATTTGGAAATTTTGAGACGCGACAAGTGATGAATGCGTGACAACAACATTGCTCAAATGTAATATTGTAGCATAATTAAAAAGATCGATCTAATAAATTATATTTCAGATCCAACGATATATATATGTTTATATTCTTTAAAAAAAAAAGCAAATCTTATAATGTTTAAGGCCTTATTTAAAGATAAATTTCAATTGCATGTGCATGTAAGTACATAATCCTCGACATAATCACATTCTAAATAAAACTATAGTTATAAAGTAAATATTTATAAGTGAAAAATGAATGGATTATGTTGAAGTACATATAAAAATCATAGAAAAATTATACGTTTGTACATGTAAATAACAATTAAATAATAATAATTCAACATTTTAATCGCACCGTTTCATAAATATATGTTGCGTGACAGCAAAAAAGCGCAAATGATACTAATCATAACATAAACATATATCTAACGCAATCATGAAGAATTAATTGTATATATAGTAGATAAGGTGTGTGAATGCACATGTTTGTTTTAAACATGCCTCTTATCAAACCCAATTTACGAATAAATCCGAAAGGATACATACGGAAAAATTATACATATGTAACAGGCTTACTACTAGAATACAATCATAAACTATTGTAAGTTTAACCAACAAACACTACATTAAATAATTGAGAAAATTAATTGAAATGTGAAGATACAATACAGATATTTAAAACTATGTTAACAGGTCACCAATTAATTTACATGACATGACTGAAGGTTGAAAACCACAAAATAATAAGTTAATAGGATTGAAAATTATGCTTAATGTTTCATTCACATCTCATATGTCAGTTCAAGTAATCATCTTTCTTCGTATATTTTGATACATCAAGTCTATTTATATTAAATCTTTTTATAAATTAACTGTTTGAATGCAGTATAAAAATAAATTAGTATTAAATATTTGATTGATAGAAGTAATCAAGTTCTATTATTTCTACAGTGGAAAATAACATTAATATTTAATTCGTCAAAGTTAATCACGACGCAATGAAATAAAATATTCATTTCAAAAAATTTTCTAATTATTATTAAACAGCATGAATAAAATAAATTTACTGTGTTCTAAACTACTTATGTATAGACAGATTTTATATACTCTAAAGCAGGTAGAAAAAATGTGTTAAATACATAAAGCACTTTTTGAAGGCTTGGAAGAATACTAATCTTATTTAAATCTATCAATCGCGTTTAAAATGTACCTACTCAATTCATTACGTAATATTTCAAAATAAATCTGAAATTCTTTTTAAGAGAAGATCTTGAAATAGCAAACAATTATTTTTTACTTCAGTAAAACTTATAAGACTCATAAAGTTTGCAATGGAATATATCCGTCGCCTTCCATCAATCTTAGGCCATCCACATCAACTTCACATCTTTTATTCTAGAAAAACCGACAAGAAATTTTATCAGAGAAAAGATTCTAATAAGATTTTGTTTTTAAGATATGCGTAATGTTTCTAATTTAACTTATTTAAATGTATATAAAACTTATTTTCAATTGGAATGTGATAATCAAACGTACTATGAACTATATTTTAAATAGAGCTTATCCACTTTTATTATACAAATAAAATAAAAATTATGTGATTCACATGCTATAGTATGTAGAAAACTATTGTTTGTATTTGCTGCATCAATTGTTGCTTTATCTTTTTTTTACATTAAACATAATTTTCACATCAAAATATTAGCATATATACATAAGATATAAAATTGGTTTGTCATAATAAACGTGAAGCTCAGTGGAGTAAATAATGTTTCAAGCAATTTTAAAGAATCATGCAATGCTTACATTCTTAGCATTATAGTTTCTATTTTCATTAAATGAAATTAGTTTAACTATTTTTAAAATTTAAAAAATGTATAGTTTTTTGAAGATGTATTCTCTATTTATAATTGGATAGAACTATACCTTGAAATATGTAAATTTACACGAAAAAATTTTTTCGCGTTATCAAAATTTATTCTTTATAATTATTTGTTTGTTATAAAGTGATGGTCGTGAAAATTTAAAATGTTATGAAATACCATTTTAACACATTTTATATGATAGTTTTAACATTAAAATGTTTATAGATAATGAACTGTAGAAATATACCGGAATAAGCGGGAAGCATTTATAAATACTGATGTACTAGATGAATCGATCACCATCATTTACACGGATAAATTTCTCAAATACTTTTTATATAATTACTCACGTGAAGAAGTCGATAATTAGAAATAAAGATGAATTTCAAGAAACATTATATTGATCTTTAATTCTTATGTTTGATATTGATATTATTTGATATATTCTTTTTATTTCACATATGAATATTAAATTTCATCTTTAAGGTTTTATAGAATCGTCAACAACATACAAAATTTAGAATAGTCTCAAAAATATGCGGTTGTAATAAGTTTAGAAAGAGAAAATGTTAGAAAAGATGTTAAAAAATTAATATGCAATTTGATTTACTCCGTCATGCATATAGCTTGGGTTAACCATATTAATGCACAAATCCAGCATTCACAACTTCATACACAATTGTGTTAATATATTATGTACCAGTTTTCACTTATATCTAATTAGCAAATTATAATAAAACATTATGGTTTTGATACAATAACTTTCAACTCGAACAATGTAGCACACGGCTCTGTATATACAAAATTTAATTTTCATCACAGTTTGAATCGTTGAACACGAATACATACAAGCACTTTTAATTTCATCTATCTACTTTTTGCATTTTATCAATTTTTCTTATTTTTTCTATACAACGAACAGCAACGCGATTTCTGTATGTATCTTTGGCATTGCATATATATATGTCAAAAAGAAATGATATTAAGAAACAATAATACATTAAATAATTGTACGGGGTTTAACACGTATTCTGGTAAAAACGTTTCAGGCGAAAGAAACTGCATTAATAGTACAGTGTCCTTTGCTAAAGTTGAACGTATTGAGTTCAGAGCTGGATAGGTTATTATCATATTATGCAAATTAAGAATATTGTTTATTGCCTGTAAATATAAAAACATTGTAATGTTTTTCTTTATAATGAAATAAAACTTTTTTCTCAAACTGCCAGTGCAGTTAATTGTTATTTTGTTATACATATTGTATTTAATTTTAAGATAAAAATAAAATATTATAATGACTACAATAAACATATTTATAATTGTAAATACTTTGTGTATAAGTAGATAAAGATAAATAATAACACAAAGACTAGAAATCAATAGGAATGTATAAATGGTGTATGCACATAGACTAAACTCCATACATTATTATAAAATTATTATTAACATTCCCAACTCTGATTACATTAATTAAAATTATAATGTACATTAGCCACATTAGTAAAACAATGCATCCAAAAGAAAAAGAAATAAATTTGGGTTAGTGGCATACAAAGAGCGAGTTTTGTGAAAGAAAATCATATACCGCATAAATCGCAATGAGATTATACATCTCTTTAGAATCAGTCCATTAAAGTAAGGAAAAGAAATGTTGAAAGATTTTATAAGCAAAGTTCTCCAGTTTAGTTCTTAAATTTCTTTAAGGTTAATTTTAGTTTTATCGCCTGTTAAGATTCAAAATCACGTATGGCTCATCCCTATTGGCAGGTTCCGTGCCGTTAGGTTGATAACACGGATTAACTGTATAGTTCAGACTAGGTTGATGGTAACTCACCGGTTGATTAGTCGTTCTTCGCCTCTCGAATTCTTGATCGTCCAGGCACAGGTCGGAATCTGAATCAATCTTATGACCCATGTCATCCTTATTAAAACAAGTTTTTCAAATGTCAAACTCCAAATGTAAATGTTATATTTTGAAATAAAAGTTATAACTAAGTTTTTTAAACAAATTCAACGCAAGTTAACATATAAAAGGTGGTCGGAAGTATACTATATTAATTTTTTAAATAACAAGTTAATAAAGTAAATGTATTTTTCCACACTTGTGCAGATACAGCCCACCCTTTTACAAACTGTACACACGCCTACTGGTAAAATAATGAATGGTGAACCAACCTGCGTCATCTGTTGAGTGGTAGTTAGGAGCCGTGCAACAGGTGTACAGCAAACTGGAAGGGTTTCTAGAAGGGTGGGTCTTGAATGGGTCAGCAGAGGCTTCATGTATTTCGTGTCGAAGTTTCCCCAGATTCGAGCGAGTAGGGCCTTTTCATTAGGCTTGGCGCCCGGAAGACTCGTTGCCGAGCTGCCGTCCTGCATAGAATTATACTGTGAAATGTGAACAATATAGCTTTAGTTGTATCCATCCTGTATGGTATATCCAGCGCTGATGCATCTATCTATCCAATCTATGTCACTGGTTATAATTTTAAATCGAAAATTTCTCCACAGCTTTATCGAGACATCATGTACACGATTATAATCCGAGAGTTAGATATGGTCTTCTTTAGAATACTTTCGAAGCTAAAAAATACGTTACTGTATAGATTTTGATTCACAAAATACGGTTAATGAGTCGCTTATTTGCAAATAACTGAACAAACATAATTAAATTTTTTTAACTAACAACAAAATTTCAAGCTATTAATTTATTACTAAAAATTAAGTCGATTTTCATAATTATATTTATAATCTTCATAAACTTTGAAGATAAATATTTTTTATAATTTTAATAATTTACTTAAGACTCACATTATATATTGATCCATTTATGTATAATTAATCATTGTCACCGTATTTTTTTTTATCAAAATTTATAAAAGAACATCATTTTTAACCTGAATCATTTTGTGCAATTTGGTAGGACTATATTTCACTCTTGGACTAATTTTCCACATTTTGCTACATGAGAATATGGATATCAAATTTTTTTTTTATAGTTCATAAGGCTAATCTTTAAGCAGTTTATTAACGGCTATTTAAAAAATTAAAATGTTTCAATGCTATTTGCTCTTCATTCCTTTTTATTTAATTAGGGCTCTGTGTAACAACTGCATGTAATGTGCGAAACAAATTACTATTATTTTTAAAATAATTGTAAAAAAATATATTAAAATAAGTCTGTATATAATTATATTTTTATTATTATATTCATTAAAAAAGTCTAAATATATTAAGCTTATATACAAATTTATTAGATTCTATATTTTACATACATCATATTTAATTTTGGTTTATACTAGATATTAAATTAAAACAATAAATAGTTGTTATAGAAACTTTACTGCATAAGGACTAAAATGCACGTAAATTCTAAAACTAGGTACGGTAAGAATATATCATATAATTATTTGCATAATATGTTAATGACGATTAATGAAAGTCAAACTATAGATCTTTTAAATACGATTAAATTGATTTAAATATAGTAATAGATAATTGTAATATTTGTATATAGGTTAACTTAATCAACTTATAACATTATTTTATAAACGTTTCAATACCTAGTGAAAATTCGAATTTTTTAAAGCAAGTACACAAGCCCTAATTAATGTCGCCATCGTTAGTTTATAATAAATTATATAATATCAAATGAGCCATGCTTAGTGCTGAGTTAATTTCATGTATTAACTATATTTAAAGTTTTGTATTGGCATAATCATTATAAAGGATATAAATAAAATGTTCATTCAATACCTATCAACTGTTCTGGAACATACAGAATGGATAAAGAAAAAATAAAAAAAAACTGTAGCATTTTACAAGAAAGCAAAAAATGACAACATTCACATATATGACTACGAATTTACATGAAATAATAATAATTCATATAAAAATATATCATATTATTTATGCTTCCTTCAAATAATTATATGATCTGGAAATTAAATATATAAGAAATATTATTCTGTTTTAATTCGTATTCAATAATTGCATGCATTATTTACATTTATTAAATAATTCTTATTATAAGGAAATTTAAGAATAGTACAAAAATAAAGAAACAAAAGCATAGTGTCTATTATTGGAAGATATTTAAAGCACAATAAAATCAAGCCTATTAAATATGTTATATTGTACACAAGTCAGCAAGCAATTATGAAAATATGTATAGTTAAAAAATAAATAAAAAATATAACACACGATTGACGACTTTCGAAATGTTTGTGCAGACATACCGGAGAGCTTCTCTCCCGATGCAATTCCAGATCACCAAAGCCACCTTCGCCACCAGACTAATAAAAATCGCAATTTAAGTTTTTCAATTCGGTTCTATTTCAAATTCGAGAAAAAATGCTTGTGATTCTCTTACTCTAATCACTAAAGCCCATGCTCCGAAAATAAATTAAAGAAATATGAATGTCGCATAATAAAGGTTACTAATTTTGCAGTAAATGTTAATTACAACTATTTTAAATAAAAGAGCGTTTATAAATAACAAGTCTTGAGTAATAAAAGAAGTATTGAAAATGAGATTAAATAAAATTTATAATATATATATAAATATATATGTATATCGCATAAAATTATAGAAAATAAACAGCTATTAGTAAAATTATTAATTTTAAGTGTAAAATATATACCAACCCCAGTGGTGTCCATGGAGTTATACACCTGGGCGCAAGCATTAGAAATATGAAGCAAAGAAAAAAGCAGTTTGTGATTATAAATTTGGTAAAATTACGTGCGCAGGTGCCTTTGTAGTATTTTAATTACAATTTCAGATTATTGTTTATAATCTTTTGCATTAATGTTGATTTTTAGAGTTTACTTTTAATAGAAACAACATATAAATTATTCAGGAAATTCAGGAATTACGGAAAGCTTACGATATTACAGTAACACAAATCTACTACAACCACAAAATATCATCAAAAAATGTTGAAATTCAGTTGCTGTTACTTACACTTCGAACCCCATTATGTGATAATACTTCCGCTTCTTCCTCTACACCAACGCTATGAAAAATATTATTAATTATTTATGTTTGATTAATATTTTTATAAAAGAATAAAATTAATTTTATTGAATTAAAAAATAGTTTTATTTTTTCTTTCAACCGTTTGACATAATAGTCACATTATATGCCATTATTGTACAATAAAAAATAGTTATAGAAAACTCACGGTATGTTGAACCAACTAAGTAACTGGGAGGCTGCACCACCCTGGAAGATAACCGTCAATATGACGATGAGACTCGTAGTCGTAAGCATGGCCTGCCTGGCTTCTGACACAGTATTTCTAATTGCTAAAGCGAAACTCATAGCTCCACGCAAACCAGCACAAAACAGCATGTGTTGAAAATTAATTGATATCTTTGGCTTACGTCCTAAATTGAGTAAGAAAGACAACGGATACACATTCGCCGCCCTTCCTAACAATGCACATAACTAATTAGCATGGTGTTAAAGAAATTTTAAGATAAATAATTTCATATTATTATATATTAGTATTAATATTTATAATATTTTTATGAAATAAAAAAGGATACAAATCCTGAAAATATAAATCCAAAATCAAAATGATGTTTAGGAAACGTAAACATTGATACACCTATGTAACTAAAGATAAAGTTTTCGGCTAAAAAGTTGAGTAGTTCAAAGAGTTGTTTTGTTCTCTGACGTGAATCGGAACTTAAATTATTGTATGTATAATGAGCTTGGCATATGCCACAAAATAAAACAGCAACAACTCCTGTAACAAAAATTTCATGTAAGTCTATTAAACCTTTCAGTAAGTTAAAATAAAATATTTATACATATTAGTTATTTATATAAATGTTTATCACACTTTTCATAAGATGAAAAATTGTAAACATTGCATTTTTATTCTGCTTGTTATTGTTATGATTAGTGTTACATAACATGAAAAAATATCGTTATATTATTTTAATTTTAAGTTAAATTTTTATAATAAAATGAGATACATAGTGAATGTTTTAAAAATACATTCAACACCTACATTTTATTAACTCTTGATTTTAATATTATATTACTTATTATCAGATATAATTTCAACTAAATTTTTAAAAAGAACAAGTCAATCTTTGAATGTTATTTGCAGTTCAAAAAATATTAAATGTATTTTGAAGAAAATAATTTTGCAAAACTTCTGAAAAAATTAATACATATGCGAATTTAGTCTTATAATAAAGATTCATTGTACTAATGATAACATTCAATGGAGAATGTCTTTGATGCATTTATTAAGATATTACATGTTCATAAGCTATAACATTGTTATCATTTCAATTTTTTCAAATTTTTTACAAAACAAATTTAACTGTGGATAATTTATGAGTTCATAACTTTTACTGGTCTTCTGATAAGATAATAATGTATCTTATCAATTTATAAATTTAAAATGTATGAAAATATATTAGTACAATACATTAAAAATAAAAAATTAATTAATCTTCAGTATTCTTAAACATAATTATTAAATTTTTACAAATCAAATATAATCAAATAACAACAATGAAACAATTTATAATTGCAGTAAGAAATTGATCAAGTCAATAACTTACCTGTTAGATCAGAAGCCTCTGCAATAAGAAAAGTACTATATGACATAAGAACAAACAATGCTGATTCCAGTAGGGGAAAATCTCGAACCCTTGTAAACTTTGTGAGTAATGCAGTAATGCAGCCCATGGTTGCACCAATAACTAATGAAAGGCTGAATATACCAACAAAATCACCAAGTGCTTGGAAGAATGCTACTAGCTCAAACTTACTCGAACCAGCCGTAACGTAACGCTCACCATAATTCTGTATAGCTCTGTCAATAAAATTATGTATCTTTATTATATATTGCAAACTTTTTAAACAATACAAATATCACATTTTTCTAATATGTTGTCAAATTTACTTTAAATTTGAAAAGACGTATTATAACGAAAACATGTTTTTGTTAAAAATTATAAATATAATAAAAAAGATTATCAAACCTAAAATGTACAATAATTAAAGTTTATTATTATAAAGTTTAAAAAATTGTTCATTTACCCACTAAGTACAATGGCAACGGCATCATTTAGAACACTCTCTCCAAACACTAAAGCATATAAATTCACATCTACATGCAAATCGTTAAAAATTGATATGATCGTCAAAGGATCCGTAGGCGATATCAACGCCCCAAAGTAAAGAGTGTCAAGGAATGTGAAAGACGTTGACAAATTTGGTATGAGTTGCATAAAAGCATACATTAAAGTACTAAAGAAAAGCATAAATAAAATAGATTACATAATGAATTATAATTTTTTTATTGAACAAGTATAAGAGCTGAAAGGTTTAACTTACCCGATAACGAAAGACGATACCGTTGTACCGACCAGCGCGTACATTAATATCGCCCCTAGATTTCGGAAGAAATATTTCTAAAAAAAATAAAGTACTTAAATTAATCCATTTAAAGCATATGTAGTAAAAAATAACTTAAACAGCTTTTTGCTTTTATTTGTAAATGTATACTTTTAAATTATGATAAAAACAATATTTTTTATACTTAAAAGGATTAGGCAATAATTTATTTTTCTATAAAACCATTATACAATTATATTTTTAGATTAAATATTACTGAGAGGTTTCGAATGAGTTTTTAAAATAATATTTAGAGTTTACCCTTTTTAAGCTGTATCCAGCATGGAAAATAATCGGAGGCAAGATGATATTAAAAAATATTTCTGGATCAAATGTAGCCTAAAAATGAATAATAAAGTTAAGTTTAATAAAGAATAAAATTTATTTTCAGGATTAAAAATTAAAAATAATTATAATCGATTAGAATTCATTTTACTTAAAACATATAACTGGAAAGTAACCTTAAGATCAAATTTTAGCTATTTTATAGTTAATGTTGTACTATTTTGAATAAATAAATTGAAATAATTTAAAATTTATTTAAATTATTAAAAAACATACCTTTTTATCAATCTCACTATCTTGTTTGAAAATTTCTCCACGAAATGAGTAAGCAAAAGTTTTATTTGTAATTTCACTTCCAGATTTTTGTTCATGTACTTGAAACCATAATATATCCGGAGGTATGGATTGATTATATGCAACTGCAGGTACAACTGGCAATCGCTGAATTGTATTACTTGTTCTAAACCCATATCGAATGATTGCTCCTACAATAAGTCCTATAACAATAGTTTAAGCAATTAAAACAGTTTAATGCAATTACATGATGTAATAGTAATTATTAATATTAGGTTCTCACTACTATTCACTACATAATCATCAATTTTAAACCTTTACCAATTCAGTTGCTGTACAATAATATTGTCTAAATGATTGTATAATACATTATGAGCATAATACAGTTTGTAATATTTAAAATTCTTTAGTTTTTATTAATTAATGGTTTTATGAATTTTAAGTTGACATGACCCAAAACTATTATTTATTAAAAAAGGTAAATCAATTCTTAACGAATGGATTCAGAACTTATATCATTATAATAAGTCATGTCTAAATATTAATGTAAAAGAGTCATAAATTTTTAATCAGAAAAAGAAATAATAAGTAATTTTCCAATAATGAAATCATAACATTCTTTTGCTATGACAGAAATCTTACCATAGATAACTGCAAGGCCAGTTTCATGTAGATACCTGAATCGTCGATGTTTAAAAGTCCAAACAGTTAATACAGTTATTGTTAACAAAAATGTGTAGAGAAGTAGATTAAGACTGTCTAATCTATGTAAATATTGAGCTTTGGCATCAAGTTCAATGTCAGTGGCAGCTCCATCACAATCTTGTATTATAAATGTAAGAGCTAACACAAAAACAGCTCTTGCTATTGTCATTTTACTTCAAGATATCACGGTCACAGCAACTCAATGTACACTTTAAAATAATAGCTTTTGGAACTGAAGACCTAGGGCCTGATTTTTGATTTACTTATTTGTAACATGAAAGCAGAAAATCAATAACTAATCTACCTTGCATTACGGTACTACAGCTGTCTTTGAGACATTTGTCTTGACACTGTTACTTATAATCATTTTCTGAGCTTCAACTCTCGATTTCTCAGCTGCGATTTGCGTGTTTCAGAATGGCGTGTGACATGTATGACTTACAGCCTATCAGCTAACAGCTTATAGAGTATAGCTAGTAGACACTGGTAGCCACCCTTGCGTCTTCCTTTTTGGGTATAGTCTTCCCTGATCTTCCTTTTCCCTCTTCAGCACTCTTTTTATGGATAGTCGTGTAGATGTTTGATTCTCTGGTAAATGATAATCTAAATTTCAGTGATGCAAGCAGTTGATTGATTGTTGACTACGTGTCTGCCGTATCTTAGGTGACCGTATAAAATTTATGTAGCGTAAGACGAGTAAAATAAAGCTCGAAACTAAATAAAGGAATATATATATATATATATAAGTATTGTTCTACCCTCAGATCTCATAATATAATAAATGTATCACATCGTGAATAATAGTTTTATGACGTCAAACATTCACATTGAAAAAGCGCTTACATTTAAAAGCATTAATAACATTCATTATTTTACATTTAATATGTCATTATCTTTTTTAATTTATTATACAAATAAATGTTAAAATTTATTTTAGTACGTCTATGTTATACAAAGCTTGTTTGCTTTATAACAAATAGTTTTATTATAATGAATTTTGTCTGTTACTTGCCATTTACCAGTATTAGGCATCAACTCTTTTAAACAGTGTAGATCAATGACGGTCATTTTGGGAGTTCAAATACATTTCTAAAATTTTAAACGTATATTTTTTATGTTTTAATCGGAATGATTAGCGACAAATTATTATATGTATGTAATAATGAACTATAAATCTTGCAATTATAAAAGAACGAGTATTCACTCATACTTGTACTCATACTTGTAATAATAATGAACAGTAATAATAAATTGAAGTTGCGTGAACAATGTAAATTAGTATTTATACAAGATCCAACCAATGTTTTCTGTTACTATGATATTCAGTCAACATAAGTGAAAATTTCATTACATATTAAGTTATGTATAATCAACAAACAGTACTCTGATTAGTAAATATAGTTTACAAAAAATTTGTTTGTAACATCCTTGAACTTAAAATTTTCCACATTTTGTATGCAATATACATGCACAGACTATAGATGAAATATAATGTTCAGGGTGACAGTGTGACTGACGACCGAGACGACACTAGTGTTTGGGATTTGGAACTCGATGTTCATATTAAATATATACTTGAGTTTTTTCAGAAATGTTTTCGGATTATATGCGAAGATGTGATTTCTCTTCGAAATTGCCTAATGCAGGTTTACAACAGTTAATTTTAATGATTTTATTTGTAAATAAATAATAATTCGTGAGAATATTACAGTGATTTTGTCATGATTTAGAAGATTAACGGTGTCAGGTATTACGTGAAACGCTGATTTTTTTGTTTGAATTTTTTACCAGTCTTAGATTATTAGCTATGGTGGTTATGAAAACACATTTAGAAAACAGATCCTCAAATTGTTTGCGTAAATACAGAATATTTTTTCTCTTTGGTCTGTTATTACTTTTTGGTCAGGTTTACTTGGCATACAATTTCTTAGCATTAGAAGATGAAAATCAACAAAGGCCAGGGAAAGATTTGCTTGATGAGGTAAAATATTTTCAAATAAATTAATTATTATTGACTCAAATATATTGTTTCAGGAAAATTTTGTTTTCAATTGATGCTCTTCTTTATTAAATGACAATTTAATTTGAATAATAAAACTATTATTGTTTTAAATTGAATAAATATCCTAACTCTAGTATTTTTAAATTATAATATAAACTTGATTTCAAGAAATTATAATTGTTTTAAATATCATATCTTAATTACAATATGTTTTTAAATATTCTTTTATCTTTAGAATGAAGTATTCAATAATGAAGATGAGGGTTTACCAAAAGGTACTCGTCAACTAAAATTGCCACCTGATAAACAAGGAAGTTCTAATAAAGTTTTAAATCGTAATCGTACTACTAGAGTAAAACTTGATCGCAATTCACTAAACTTTGAGCCACTTTGTGAAGTAACAGGTATTTGACAATATTAAATAATAAACACTAATACAAAAACAATCTTTTGATTAAAAACAAACCTAAAATATTTTATAGGGAGAGAAGCAGTGAGTGCCATAACTCGAGCACAAAGTCAAATGTGCAAAGAGCGCATTGTCAATGTGACGTGCCTTAGTCAGCAAAATTTGCTGTATCCTACAAAAATGCAGTCTTCCTGCCCACATTCATTGGGTTTTGTTGGTATACCCAAAAGCTTGGGTTGCTTCAAAGATGATAAAATATCTAGATTGCTACCTAATTATTATGCAGTTTTCAAGACAAATAATTCACCAGAGCACTGTGCATACATGTGCTTGCAGTCTGGTTTTCCTTATGCTGGTGTTGAATATTCGTAAGTTACTGTATAATGTTAATTAAGACATCCAAAAATTTAAAACCATAGGAATAATTGGAATCATAATGATGTACAATTTATATAAAATTGTTATAACACACAATATAATTATAATTTGTACAGAATTGAGTGTTTTTGTGGAAAAGAAGAACCTTCCAAAATTAATCAATTGTCAGACTCCAGTTGTAATATGAAATGTCCTGGTGATCCTAAGCAATCTTGTGGAGGATATTTAACAATTAATATTTTTTTAACAGGCATTCAAAGTATGTTGACTTTATTAAGGTAATTCATTGTCAACTATTAAAATTTTATTTAATGTTTTGTCACATTTTCAGAATTTAAACCTCAAGAAGCAAGAAATGCTAGTTCAAAAAGTAATAATGACACACCAATTAAAATTGCATTTTTATTAACTATTAATGGCAGAGCTAGTCGACAAGTTAAACGCCTCATTAATATTCTTTATGATCCTTCACATTTATTCTATATACATGTGGATGCTGTAAGTTTCTTAATCAAAGATTGCAATATAAACTCAATATTTATTTATAGTTTAAAATAAACTTAAATGCATAAGATAAATTATTTTGTATTTAATCACAAATTAATTAATTAAATAAATATCTTCATATTTTTCATAACTGACTTGAATAATAAATTCAAAAAACATTGAAACAATGTGTATCTCATACAATTAAACGTGAAAATTGCAGAGACAAGATTATATGTATCGGGAAATGTTGAAAGTCGAACAACAATGTAATAGGCACAACATAATAGTAGCTAAAGGCCCAAAATTACGACATGCCAGTATATGGGGCGGTGCAAGTTTGCTGACAACTTTTCTCTCTTCAGCTCGTCAGATGCTACTACACTCGGAAGACTGGAATTTTTTGGTGAATCTCTCAGAATCGGATTATCCAATTAAAACAAATACGCGTCTCGTTGAATTTCTTACATGGAATAGGGGCATGAATTTTGTAAAATCGCATGGAAGAGAAGTTCAAAGATTCCTGACCAAACAGGTCTAAAAAATTTTAAATTTATTCATGTTTATTATTATTACATAATTTAAAAAATTATGCGTGTCTTTTATTAAAATAGGGCTTGGACAAAACTTTCGTTGAATGCGAGGCGCGGATGTGGCGTGTTGGTAACCGCCACCTTCCGTATGGTGTACAAATAGACGGGGGTAGCGACTGGGTAGCACTGTCCCGAGATTTCGTCGAGTACGTATCTCAATCCGAGCCTGATGATCTTATAACCAATCTTCTCCGCATCTTTCGGTACACTTTGCTACCTGCTGAGTCTTTCTTTCATACAGCACTTCGAAACTCAGGTTTCTGTGACACTTATGTCGATAACAATCTGCATGTGACCAACTGGAAGAGAAAACTTGGTTGCAAGTGCCAGTATAAGACTGTAGTGGATTGGTGCGGATGCAGCCCTAATGATTTTAAACTAGAAGATTTCAACAGGATAAAAAATACAGCTGAAAGAAATTTATTCTTTGCAAGGAAGTTTGAACCAGTTATTGATCAGAGAATCATTAATAAAGTTGAGCAGTGGTTGTATCCTGAATGGATGAATCTTACCTTTGCAATGGTTAGATTGGTTTTTAATCTTTGTAATTCTAAAAAATATATACATGTTCCAATCATATATTCTATCACATTTTCATTTCATTTCACTTTACAGGGTAAAACCAGTGGTCATGATTCGTATTGGCAAAGTCTATATCATTACGAAGACATTAGTCCCCCCACTGATGATGCTCTGCTTAGTACGACAAGCTCACTTGCACGAATTGTTTATCGTCGTTTTGGTGATCAGTTTATTACCCATAATGCTAATGTCTATTTACTTGAGTGTACCGCCTATTTTCGAGAAAATCGTTTTTCTGGTATTCTCATTTATGCAGCTTCCGATCATTTAACCATGGAATCGTCAACCCTCATAGTATGTGACAATCATATTAAATTATCTTCTAAGTAAAAAATAGATTAAAATTAAATCCTATTCTGACAGACTAAATACCCCGAACAAGTAGAGGCATTAATTCATCCAAGAAGAAATCTATCAACAACGCGTTCGTGGCTAGGAAAGATCGTGAATCTCATGGTAAACACAGACTATGATCAAAAGGAGCAAATGTTTCGAAATTTCGTAGGAGCCATTGGACCTTTATCGACTCCAATTTTGGCATACGAGTTTGATGCATCAATAACGGTGCCTCAAAATTTAACGGTACTATGGTTAGATCCTGCAGGAAAATTAGCAGATATTAATTATTTAGTTATCGGAGAGTCTCAATTGGTAAGTATCGATAAAATTCACTGTTTTATATAATTTTGCTATATTTCTTTAATGTATATTGGTTATTACCTGCGCATATAAGAAACATGTTTAATAAATTCAGACGACAATAGGCAATAAAGCATTAATTAAATTTTAAAGTATTTTAAACGTTTACTTTAGATAGGACATGTGAAACCTCAAATCAGTGATCCACTTGTTATTGGTGTTTGGCAGCTTTTCGTAATTTTTGAGTCTAAAGTGATTGCTAAGCTTAATTTTCTTGTAACACCTCTAACATATTGGAAAAATCGACCGATTGGGCACGACAAAGCACGCGAAGTAAATCATGCTCCTACCACTGTCTACCATGTAGCTAAAGAAGCAGCTGATAGGTGGCTTGAATTTTTAAAGATATACACATCACCAGCAGAATCGAATAAGATCGAATCAGAGGTATACATTAGTGAAAATCTAACTATTTTTCAGTAATTATTTAAATCAATACTGTTAGAAAACTGTTATTTGGTATTATTCTAGGGTTTAGATCTATTTTATTTAGAAAAACGAAAAAATTATCATTTTTAAATTTTTATTTCCTATACTTATAAAATTAAAATATACTCTTCTAATTCTAATAGAATTTAGTTTATTAAAAAAAACTTAATGTAAATGTTTAATAGGTTAAATTAGGTTGGCAGCTAGAACGTTGGATGGATTCACTTGTAAACGAGTATTAT
The DNA here is from genome assembly GCA_018906755.1 of Sycophaga agraensis. NCBI lineage: Eukaryota > Metazoa > Arthropoda > Insecta > Hymenoptera > Pteromalidae > Sycophaga > Sycophaga agraensis. The sequence continues at coordinate 538,528 of JACCIE010000032.1, read as the reverse complement.
GTCGTATCAAAGATATGTAATGCCGGCGATGAACAGCCTCACAAGTCTAAGGCAAAGAGCTCAAAGCCATTGCAAAACTGTGCTGCCACTGATTGGAGTTCTCTTGCTTCTGATCCAAAATCAGACATTCGGAACCTATGTCAAAATCGATAATAAATAGTACTCTAACTTTTTTATCTCTCAGATCATAAGTCATATTAAACATCGCGTCACTAGCGATGATTAAAAATACAACTCACCATTCTGTGGATGGGTTCTTTATTTTATTTATATTCCAACCAGTTATTCCGAATGATCGTTAATATTGTAATAAATTCAAAATGACACAGCTTTTTTCAAAATGAAAGATAAGTGATGAACAAGCAACTAAGTTTTCGAAAATAAATAAAATGGTTGTGTGACTGATTAATTGGTAAATTAGTTTAATTGTAGGAGATAGAAAATAATTAGAATATAATGCACAATTTTGGTTTTACTAATGAGACGCAATATATTAAATCGCAATATTAAAAGTCATTAACATTAAAAGTACTTTTTAATAATTCACATCGTTATTCATACACTTAAGAGATATATAATTAAAGTAACATGATCAAAGCCATTATAAGATGCTGAATTTTATAAAAATGATTGAAAAAAATGAGCTAGTATACTCAAATTGATGAAATGAAGAAAGTTGTTATTCAAAATTTAATTTCTATTTCGAACGGCCAGTATTTATATTGTTTTTTGTATTTCTAGTAGTCTATAATCTATTACTAATGTTTAATTTCAAATTTCACTTTCTAAAGTCATAATAAAATAGCAACTGATGATCTTGTATCGCACACTTTCAATGCAATGTCTATAAAATTAGATTTAAATAAATTCTGAACTAAATCAAAATACTCAATCAGCGTCACAGATTCTGCATTATAAATAATTCGTGTCCATATAATTAATGAATGATTACAATATCAAGTTTGAGAGTGTCTTTAAAATAAAAATTACTATTTTAGGATTAGATAATGATAAAGTGTATATTATTCCTATTCATATTATTCTGAATAATAATATGACTCAAACTAAAGTTGTTCTATGATTAATAATTTTAATAAACATTAATAGGATAAAAGTTGTTCAGAATATTAACGGTAAAATTCTAAATTAGTTATATTAGCTATTAACTAAATTGAAGAACTCAATTTTATTAATATGTGTCTATTTTTAACGTTCATATTTTATTTCTTAAGCACCAATATATTTATTAGCATTTTATTCATTACAATTGAATTCATTATGATTTATAAATGTGTTAAATATCATTATGTTATTATATTATAATGATTGAGAATGCAATAAGTTAACGATTTCCATTTTTGTTAATAATAATCTAGAATTTGATTTCAATATATTTTTTCCAAGAATCGTTTAAATCAGTATTTATATTATGTATTAAAATTTTATATCAATAATGTACATTGACTTAACAAAAAAAAAGGATTTTTGCTAGTTATTATTCAAGTTTAATTTTAAAAATATATATACTAAAATAATATTATTATTAATCTAAAAATATATAAATCGAATTTTGTATTTTATATTTGATGAAGTGAATATGAAAATATAAAGTTTGACAAACTTAAGTTATAGACTGAATATTTAAAGAAATTTAATCATTCTATACTGATCTCTATTTGACAATAATTTGTATACTGTAATAAATTAAAATTGGCAGTATAAAAATACAATTTATGTAAAACTATTACAATTTTCAATTTTTTTAATGTAAAAATTACAAAAAAATATTGGAAATACGATGAATACGAATAATGTAAATTATTTATTTCTATAAGATTAAAAGCTTATTTTTGTATACACATATTATCCGAAATATATATAGTAAATGTGTCAGGTTTTACTATATTTTTATCTACTTGTGAGTAATGTAAATAAAATTATGATATTGCAATGTCATAAACTGAAATAAATTGTTAAATGATTTTTTTTTGTTTTTATGTAGCAATAAATATTTAAAGTATTAAAATATTACTTTGAATGTATTTTTTCGAAAGGAGTAAGGTATAAAAAACGATCATTCGGAAATCTAGATAATAGAATTCAATTATTTATTTATAAAATTATGTGTCATTCCTTATTTAATTAATCTATCGAACATTTTTGTAAGAAAAATGTTCTTAAAAAGAATATTTTTATAAGAATTACTTGTAAATATATGTTTGATCATGACGAATATCTACGATGGATATATTACGATGATATTCGTTTTTCGTAATAAAAAGTAATTTTCAACTCTTTGATAAAAGAAAAATATTTTATGTGTAAATTGACGTACATAACGGACTTGTTAGAAATACCAATGCATGTAACAATAAAAACCAAAATAAATAGTGTAAAAAGCTGTAATAACGATGCCATACTTTTACATTATAAGATTTTCAAAGAATAATTCACTTGAACTGTATTAAATAAATAATACAATACCATATTCTACTTGTTGTAAATATTTATTTAAATAAAAACAGGAATAAAAATATAAAAATACGTCTCTTAATCTTACCTTTTTTCATTAATCCTTAAAAGTAGTTTACAGTAATTTAATCAGAATACTTAATTTCAAATAAAGCTGTAATATTCAATATTACTTGAAGTATTTTATTAAATATTTTATTTAATAACATAAAATTTAATATCCAGTAAATAATCTACACTTAACAACATTTAAAATTTTTCTCATCTATTAAAATATATTAAATATTTACTGATGCATTTTTTACATTGTATTTAAAAAAATACAATAAAATTAGAAAGATGTATAAAATAAGTATAATTTTTTTTAAATGAATCTGTAATCTTGCTGTTCTAATAGAACTAGGTGAAATCGAATCCAATAAATCGAAACAGCAATAAAAATTATTTTATAGTTAAATATATTGTATCGACAAATAAAAAGCTTTTACACAAAATTGGTCAACGAAGGAATGTCAAAAGGGATTGCGACAAGTATAATGTATGCGCATGTGGCACTTTATAATACAACGTGAAATATAATCATATTTTCTAATTATTATATAATTAATCAATACTTAGCGATGCAAGTTGACAAAAAGTTCATAATATAATATATATTATAACAATCGTAAAAGCACAAATCCGACCGCAAAGCTGGCTGACGATTTGTCCTCGTGTTCGTTCCAAATCGCACATTTGGAGCAACAACGCCAATAAATTCATTTAAAATAATGCTCGTTTCGCACCTCAATTAGGGTTAGCGCGATAAAAAATTAAAGGGTTCGTTGCAATTACTAGTCTGTATGAGCGTTACAAAAAATAAGACAGAACGATATTTAATTAGGGTTAAAATTGATCGAGACGAGTGAAAGCTAGTTATAAAAATTTGATTCTTGGCAAGACTTACTTTCCTTTTATATTAACATCGTGAATATTCGAACGAGACGAGAGTGTTTTACAAGCACCTCCCAAGTTCTCTTCCAATTCCCTATCTACAATATATATTGCACGCTTAGTTCTTTCATTAGTTTCGTCAAATAATCATAGATAATAAAATAAAATAATATTAACTAATAATAGTGGATGTAAAAAAGAATAAAAGAATAAAGGGAGATGGATGATTGTATAAAAAAAGAGAGGGGGGATAGTAGTGTCGCACGAAAGCGTGCGTGTCCTTGCATCTGCAAAGTCTCGTCCTCCTCTGGCTCCTCGAAGCAGCTCTCGCGCGAGGGCGACGCAGGAGAATAGGTCAGGCGCCTTGGACGGGACGGTGAACGTTGTCCTGAGGTCTACGGGGGTTTAGTTCTGCCTCAAACTTCTCCATTGCTCACGGATATGGGGGTCGCAGACGCTGGCGGCGGAGTCGTCGCAGCCGCCGACCATTTGTTCTTATGCGGGTCCACGCCGAAGCCCTCGTCGTAGTTACCCCGCGTGATGAAGAGCTGTTTGAAGTGTGGGATGCAGTACAGTTTTCCATTGTTCAGCGTGAACGTGTCCATTCTGCGAAAGTAAAGTCGTACTGCCCAAGTGGTTTTTTTGTCTACAATAGCCTTTTCAATATTTACGTTATTATAAGCTGCTTTGCAATTTTTTAATCAGCTTTTGGAATGTTCTATGAATTTGTTATCGGTGTAGAACATATTTACAACCTATTCTGTTTTATAGTTGCAATTTTTGGTCGCATTATAAAAGGAAGTTATTTACGCGAAACAAATTAATAAATTACAAAATCTGACATTCAATTTAAAGGATATTTATGAAGTTTCCTAGAATCATGTATTTAATGATTTTAATTGGAAATGAACGTACGAAGAATAACATAATATATTTTCAAGCATAAAATACAAATGATAAATAAGAATTACAGAATCTAATTTTATTATATGCATTAATATATTGTTATGTAAATTTTTTAATAAAAACATGTAATACAATGTACATCTATCTACTATATAAAGAAATAAATACCTTAAAATGCAATTGCATTGCAGACATCGAAAACATTGTTTGTGAAAGATCTTGTTGTTTGTCTCTACCTTTTCAAGAGGATAAACTTTTTTCTGACAGCTCTCGCACACATCCATGCAGTTCGTTTGGATCTCCTATTGTAATGTTAAATAAAAAATAAAGAATAACGAAAAATCAGAAAATTAACAACAGAAATAATAATTTTTGAGACGGATATAAATAATTCTCAAATATTATTAACCAAAGTATTGGAAAAAAAATAGTTTGTTTAAATGTTTACTTGGATATATGTGGAAGATAATAAAGAGTTGTCGCGGTTTTAATAAATTAATAAATCAAAAATAAGGCCAAAGGAATAAAGTAGAATTTTCATTTTATTGAGAAAAATCAGTTCGACCCTCAAAAACCGACCTTTTTATTTATTTACTACAATTGTCAATATGTGTTGCATAAAATATTACACTTTATGACAAGTAGTACAATATATTATTTTTAATTTTTGTTTTCGGGGTTATACAACAAACGCAAACGCACGAGCTATACGTAAGCCTATATTCGTTACGCATACGGAGGAGACGTGGATTATAAATAGACATGTTTCAAATGATATTAATTTAAAATTGATTATTAACTTATACTCTATATCGCCTCTAGTTCCTTTTTTAATAAATAAAAATATTTTCTTTTTAAAATGCATAACATGAAACTTGAGATTAATGCCCATGTTCTTAAATAAACGCATCAGTGCAAATGCAAATGTAATTTTCCAATAGTCAAACTAGACAAAAAAATTGCAAAATTGAGATAATTTGCTGTCGACTGAGTAAAAAGTATCGTTCAAATTTATTGATTCAGATTAATCAGTTATAAAGTAGTTTCATATAAAATTGATTTTATATTTGGAAACATTATTTTTACTTTAGAACTTGTAATATTGTATTCTAATCAAGTTAGATTAATAAACAATAAATGTACATTTTTACTATTTAGCAATGTATCTATGAATTACATTTTGTAATTTATTTATTTATTATATTTTCATATAATTTTACTCAATCGATAATAAAGGATTGTATAGACTGTATAATTAAATATTGATTATTTGGCATAGCAGGAATCGACAATAACCCTACTAGTTTTTCTACGGGGGCCTTAAGAATTACGCCAATATACAATCAGATTAAGGTATGTATTAACTATTTTGACATATTTTATAATGTACATGGAAAAATTCATTGAGTTCATTTTCAAAATAATATGAATAAGTATTTATTTTAAACTGGTACAAATTTATTGCGTTCTAATAATTCTCATTTGTCAATTCTTAAATTATTAAAATAAAAAAAAAATTATATGTTTACTATTAATATTTTTATCAATTTATTTTAGTGTTTAATTATAAATAAACTAAATAAATTTCCATGTACATGTTATAAGTGTGAAAATACATTTGATAGAATTCTACATGTACGCACAATAATTTCTTCAAAATGGAATATTATAAAAATTCAATGTCTATTCTTACTTTTTTTCAAAATTGTGTATAAATTGCATTTTATTCACATGGTAATAAAATACATAGCAACTCGTTTATAAAAGTGTGTCGTTCTCGCATCAAAGTAGTTTCAATTTTCGATTTGAACAGATGTTGTTTCCTTTATAAAATGTACCGACTGTATGCAATGAAGCTTATTACAAAAATGGCTGTATGTATATAATCACAAAAAATTTTTAATCTTTCTGTTATTATAATCTTTCAAAAAATTATTGATACACGCACGCACACGCACACGCACGCGCACACACACACACACACAATTTAGATTTTCTCTGAAAAGAGTTTACTTTATGAAGTGCAATTGGAAAAAGTATTGTATATCTTTTACTACCAGCTACATGTTTTAGTCGGTACAATTTAAATATTAATGATCCTTTCAAAAGGTCTAAACGACAGAAAATTCTCGAATGGATTCAATATTGTACTTGGCACTCTTTGTATGAAGACTGAATTGTGTTAAGTAGTATAAATCGTGTCATTTAAAAATTATGCATTTTTACATTTGTAACGTGATTCGCCATTTATTTGCATTCTTATACAAGCAGTTTAAACATACGTTTTCTGATTTTCTTTTCATTTTTATTTAGATCTTTCTCTCTCGCGCGCGCGTTCTCTCAACAAATTTGACCTCTAACAATTGCTTACGTTTACACGTGAGATTTGCAGGTTCTTCAACAAAATAAAGTAAAAACCGCTTTACAATCTCCTTCAAATTCTTAAAATCCATAAAATCCGCTAAAAACGTACAACGTTCCAAGTTAAAATCATCTGTAAAAACTTAAAGAACGGCTATCTATATAATATACTAATATCCAGAGTTGAACTTTTTGCACTGTCAACTAATTAACAGATTAAATTTATATGAAAAGTTTTTAATCTATAAATAATTAGCCATTTTGGATTTTTACATGTAAAATTTAATTCGGAGATAACACGACTTTATAAAGTGTAAATGAAGTTCACGCGGTTAGATACATAAACTATTTTGAATTATGATATTTATTAATTATGTTTATTTAAAATATTTTTGTAGCATAATTGAATAATAAATTATTATTGTTTGATTGATTGATTAAATGGAGAAGTATATATAGATGCAATGTTTGATTTAGCTACGGACTCTATAAAAGTAGTATTGCTCGCGAAAAACATGTATAATGTCGCTCTGCAGACAATAAAAAACAGCCAACTCTGGTAATATTTTTTAATAATATGATAATTAATTATTATAACATAATCGTAATCGCAATAATCACTATCGTAATAATATCAGTAATTAATGTAGGTAATCGCTTTAAGGCTGTTTATCGGTGCACGCTTGCATGTATATTATGCATTTGAAACCCCTAGCAGCTCGTTACTCTTCTTTCTTCCATCCTTGTGATGAACTAGCATTTGATCGAAAATATATGATTGCTGACGCGTATGTATGTATATGTCTGTTTTTGAGTGTATAATTTTTGTGCGATCTTTTGTGATGCGATCCTCGGACTTGTTTCTCCCTTTGCTATCGCCCGGCTGCGAGAGGCTCTTCCACCTCGTTCCCAATCTTGATGAGGTCGATTACTGTTCATGCCGAAAACATCACACGTATATTACCGGCAATTCGATTTTATAAGAGCTTATGCGACACATACACACGCGCACCTTTCTTTCTCCCTTTCCCTTCTTCACGTATTTTTGTCACAGTGTGTGCCAACTGCGAATGCAGGTGACAAGAAAGAGGGAAAGAAATTTTTTAAGCGGAATAAGTGGAACAGCAGCAATGGCGATGACGAAAAACAGCAAGCGGGGTTATACATAATACATTCCAAAGTTTGCGCTTAAATATACATCAAAGGGTGATTCTTTTGATTCTGGTTAGCTCTGATTTTTGTTATGAACATTATCTTCAAGATAATGTTGTGTAGAAAAAATTCTGATTTATCGTGTTAATCAACGGCAGTGTCGTAAATACTTCGACGATAATAAATTAAAATAAATTTTTTTTCTAAATTATAACATTTGATTTAATTATTCATGTGTATACATTATATATACATATATATGCATATGTATATATATATATATATATATATTGTTTAATTTTCAAAATTTTACAAACAACTATCGAAACCAAATTAAAATTCCTCGTGTAGCATATAATGAATAAAAGCATTTGATTTTAAATTAAGAGACAAGTACACTATTTTATAGAAACATCATGAAGATCATTTTAACAATTTGTATACAGTAGGACAAAATTGCAACTACACATAATTTAAATCTGCCTATATTTTTGTATTATTTAAAATAGTTAAACAGAATGCCAAAAATTCAGAGCCAGATTAAACATTAATAAATAAAAATATTATAATCCATAATTAGTCATGCCAGGCAATTTAAAATTAAATCATAATTAAACAAAAATTAATAACATATACAATTTAAATGAATATTACATTAGCACTTATAAAAATATAAAAATATAAGTGCAATAATTTAATAGTATTAAATATAAATAATATTATACAAAAGATCATACATATATACGTGCATTTTTGAGGGTCATGGTCAAACAACAAACTTAGTAAGTCATGTATAAAAAATTGTGCGCTTTTCGATTAACGCTTGTGTTATATAGAAGGTATGCAATAAAAATTAATAAATAACAATTTTTAGGGATTAAAGAAGTGATTACTCAAAATAAAAAATTAGTTAATTTTTATTTAAAATTCGTGCAAAAGAATATTAATGACATATATTTTTTAAAATTAACGCATAAGCTAACATAGAAAAAGTTTGATACCAGAACATTGCTTAAAAGCATACGATAAATTTCGAGTTAAATTTTTTATTTTAATTTAATTTATGTAATTTTTTTATTGTAAAACGGTGTATTTGAGACAAATTTCATTTATTGTAAAATTCGCAAAAACTCATAATTAATTGGCATGAAATCCGTAGAAAAAAATGAGCCTCCATATTCTTTGTAATTCGGTTTTATAATAAGATGTTGCAGAGATGAAACTTTTTCAGTTGGCGTAAAAATCTGTCGTTTTAAAAAAGACGAGTAAATAGCTTACCACAAATCGATTGACCTTGACTTTGGCGGCGCGAGGCGCCTCTGCTGGTTGTGAGCCGAGAGATTCGAAACGGGCCCTGAGACTGCTTGCCGATTCAATGCTCGGCTGGTTGCCATCCGTCTGGGCCATGTCCATCTCCGCGATGTGGTGATTGTTCGTCTTCCCGTCAGTCGTCTCCCAGTGCTCGAACTTGGCGCGTAATGTTTTGGCGCGAGCGGCGTTGTTGGCCTGTTTCAGGAACTCGTCCTCGACCTTAATGACAAATATAAGACATTGTACTCGCATAATTGAATCTTGGAAATTCCGAATGACAGTTTGGAGTCCATATAGTCATCAAAATACATTATAAAATTAAATTTGTGAAACTTGTAGGAAAGTTAGACCGACAAGTAATCTAAATATAGAACAAGGATTTAAATATAATCATACATTTGTAAAGGCACTTTATGTATTTATTTGGAAGATGTAGGTTCAATTAGAGCATTATTTGTGGGATTTTCGTATATCCTATATGCATATACCGATGCATAAAGGCGACTGATGATATATAATGAAACAATTGCAGGAATAGAATTATGTTAAAAAATTATGTATAATAGACGAAAAAAAACATGATCCTGGATTGGAATGAATTCCGGTTGGCCGTGCACGACCTGCTTCAATTTGAGCCACATGCAAATGTAGCAAGGATCTCTATGTATAATATGAGGAATGTGAAAAGGTACTTGTTTGCCATATGCAAACGTTTGCGGAAGAAGTGTTGTGGCTAGAAAAATGGACTGCCCAAACTCACCTTATCGGAAGCCCTGACGTAATTGGGATTGTGCTCCTCGTCCTCGGACTCCTCAGCCTCGTCCTCGTCCTCGTCGGAGCAGGAGGCTGAGGCCTTGGCGAACTTGTCCTCGGGCGGCGGCGTGAAGCGCTTGAGGGGCTTGGGTCCCTCGGGCACCTCCTCCTTCGTCGCGTTCTCCTCCATCTGCCGGAAGATGGAGAGCATCTTGCGTGCGGTGTCCGTGCGCACTACCTCTTCCGCACGGTCCTCTGCTCGTACGACGTCTGGATCCCGGTAGATCTCACGGTCCGGTGACTCCATCTGCACAACAATCGAGAGGGGAGATATTATTACGTGTCCATAAAGGGTGTAGGTACTGCGAGGAATCTGTCTTTTTAGCAGGCAGATTTGACCGTCGGTTGCGAGCTGGTCGGCTACAAACCGCTGGAGAGGATAGTAGTCGCACAAGACTCGATTGATATTAATTAAGCGAGTATGGTAAGTACGTTTATTTTGCTAGATGTTTTAGGCCAAGTTTACGCTACTTGTATTATATGCGTTTTAGTGGAATCGCGCGAGAAGTACGGAGGGGGGGGGGCGAGGAGCTGTACAGATATCACTGCTGGACTCGCGAAAAATGCGCCCTTTGCGCTCGAATGCCCTGAGAAAGTAAAAAGAGCCGAGTCACGAGAGTAGAAAGAAAAAAACGAGATTCTAGGCAAGGGAGAGAAACGGTGCGGCGCGAATCGAATAACCAATTTAGTGGCCGATCGTCCGGAAGTCCCCCGAGTACGTGGAATTTGAGCCCAGTCCTGCCACTGAGTAAGGCTCTTTGCTCTCTGTGAAGGCTTGAGGCAAGCTTAGTAAGTGCCAAGTATTAAAAGGCATTAGCACCGAAACGAACGGCGTCCACGGCTGTTGAGGTATAGAGTGACAAGGCAAACAAAGTCGCAATCGCGTTAATCAAACTAATAGCACTCATTGAAAGGGGGCGTAATTAGTTGAGAGTATTAAAAGGGCAAATACAATTGGATTAAGCGAGCGAGTGGCAGCGGTCGGAAGAGTTTCCTCCTAAGGTACGATTAAAAAATTCGCACGCGGGCGTGCGCTGCAGCCCCACGTGAACGCAGCTGACCGAGCAAGTCGAGAAGCAAGTGAGCCCCGCGAGAGAGGCCGCGGGTGCGCGGGGACACGAGGCGAGCGCGCGAGATGCACTTGGCTAATTCGCCATATTAGCGAGGGCAATAAATTTCCCACTGTCGCCCACAAAGACTCTGGTCGCGAAGCTTTTCCACCAAAGACCGCCTGGCAGGGGTGTGAATGCGCGCGACTGCGCACGTGATGAATCACATCCGCTGCGGTTGCGTCGACGGGCGCTCGCGCGAACCAACGCAAGCGGGCAGAGCCTCGGGCCGAGCCTCGGGCCGAGCCGCGGTGACGACGACGAGTCGGGCATTCGGCTCGTGCGCGATCGCCTATATAATCTCCCGGTAGACGCGGTAAGGCGCTTCGGCGAAAGGCGCATGAGCCAGGGCCAGAGGAAAAGAGAGGGGCGCTGCTATGGGGGTTTCTCACCACCACTTCCTCGCGTTAGATAAGCTTATGCAAGTGTAAAAGGGACCCTCCTAACGATCGGCACGTGAGAATATTCCGAATGCGCATTTTGTAAGGTGTATCGGTATTGTTCGGCCGATTTACAGTTGGAACTCGCGCCTCATAAAGCATCGCGTAGGCCCTTGCGCTCGCCTCGCCTGTAATAATCGAGAGGCTTGGGAGCTCCTTTTTACAAGTCAAATGTGGGGGAGTACCGCTTACACTGTGCATCTATACATCTATGTGCGTACGTATGTATTCAAATGTACGAACACGCGTGCCTACAGATGCACGTACACCGCTTGCCCCCGGGCCTCGGGCGACTTTGCCCTCGAGGATGTACAGTCTAAGGCAAAAAGTATACGCAAGCACCTTCTTACCACCAAGGTCTACGCGAGTCTCGGCTTTATTCGGGCCCGAGTTCGGCTCTTTATCTGGGAGCCGTTATAAACGATTATTAAGCGAACCGGATTACGGATAAACTCGTGCCTTGGATTAGTCTAGTGCAGTTCCGCGCTCGTGAGTTGCGCTACAGGTAAATTATTAATTGTACATATATGCACAGTTAGACGCGTTAACAACGGTTATTTCTTACGTAGAATAGAATAATCTACTTATTTTTCTTGCGTGTATTTGCATACGTACTGTATATGTACAGTTGGCATGTACTGGAAATTATACATTGTTTAAGTTTTGCAAAATTTATCGCGAATGTACATTTCATCAAATTAATATGCATAATATCAAACGTAAACGAAGTTTCATGCTTTTAATGAATTTAATAAAACTATATTCAATTACTTACTGCAACCAATAGCGAACGGCTTAATCGTTAAGGTAAATTAATTCAAATTTACTAATTAATTGTTTTTAACTAGTCGTGCATTTTTTATATTAGCATAATTTGTGAAACTAATACTTTTAAACTGCTTTCTAAATAATTAACAGTCTCAAAAGCGTTAATAGTCTGTTATTATGGCATTATATGCAGAAAGTATACAGCTGTACGATTCAAATCGCATTTCGTTCTTTTACAGACAATTACAACCAGCCCACTAAAATATAATTGTTGTTGTAATTAAATGAACATATTAGTAAATATAATGAATCGATAGAACTGATGATATTAAACGAAAAGTCTACACGTGACAATTAATTTAGATTTGTTTAGATGATTAATAAATGTCTCGTGTACATCGTGCTGAAAGTTTTTGCAAAACACTATCAAGTAAAATTGAAGAATAACGATTGTAATTCACAGGGAAAATATTTGAAAAAGGTTTTTCTGCGCGATCTTACGAGGCAGTGCAATGGGGCAGAGTGGAAGCGATTTCCTCGCGATTTGACAGCGAGACTGGGCAGTAGCGCTTCGGCCCACCGCGAATGCTACCGGCAAAGGAGCGTCCCTTAGTGGGCGTAATAGAGCGCCCGCGGCGAAGGAGCGCCGGGCCAATCGGAGCGGGGGCGAGCTCGGGGCCGAGTCGGTTCAGAGGCCGAGACATGGGCCCTCGGCGCGAGCCCGAGACAAGCCGGTCGGTTCTGCTCGAGGGGCCGCTTCCTCCGCGACTGCGGAAACGGCGCATTCCTGGCCGCGATCCGGCGTCGGCCTCGGTCGCTCCGTTTGTTTACGAGGGCGACGGCGCGTGGGACACGCGAGCTCTCGGGGGCTCCCTCAGTTCCTGCCCTCGAGAGTCGAGGGCCGCACGATGCGCGGTGCGCGCTTTTCAATGCTTCACGCGGTCGCTCGGGTCGCCTCGTTTTTCAAGGCGCGGTGCTCTGGGCCCTCGCGTCGCTCCGAGGTCGCTTCATTTGCCTTACGATTCCTCCTTGTTTATCACGGACAAGCTTTCGGGCCTCGCTTCATCCTCGGTGCTTATTGCACCAAGTACCTCGAGCATGCGTGATGAAGTATCTTATGCTTTCGCTAGTATATGTAGCACAATGTTAGTTTTACTGTTTAGAGTTTAGAAAAACCAGTCCATAGCCTGTTTATGGCCGGAATCGAGGCTGGCATTTATACGGCATTAAATAAATTTTTGAGCTCGTAGTTCTAGTTAAATAAAAAGGGAAAATGTCCAAATCGTAGGATGTATTCGTTGGATTGCCTCGAGACGTAATACGGTTGCAGTCCTCGATGATTTTTCGAATGATTTTTATTGCAATTATACCGGTTGATTTTATGGATGAAGTCCATTTAATTAACACGTTGGTCATAATAATAAAACCAAAGTGATTTTTTTTAAGGGGTAAGAGAGCCGTCCGTATTCGCTGATAAGTTTTCGAAGAAGTTTTTCGAAGAACCTAACTCTCTCATAAAAGTATTGAACTCGATCTCTTTTAAGGAGATCGGAGCCACTCTACGAAAGTTAAACATTTTATGATTTTGTCATTAATCATTACAAGTCCAGTTATACGCGTACAAATGAAAAATGTATCAAAACTGTTTTGCCTTTTTTCTCTCCTTTTTTCCTACTTCAATGAAATAGCTAACGGGCCAAATTGACTTGTAAAGCAATATTGTATGCTGGTCGTAGGGGCACTATCGTTACGGGCCACCATTAATTATACGTTAAACACCTGTTGTACGCGGGCTGAGCGAAGAAGGAGCTCGGAAGACTTTCAAGCTAGCGCTAAAGAAACATTGAAAGCCGAGATTCCCGGCGTCGGATAGGCGGCAGCATAATCTCTGGCTAATGATGACTTTGCACGAGATTAAAAGTCCATTGGAATCCTCGTGCGCATCAGTCCGACAAAGGCGCGCTCCTTGGGCGGACAAGTCGACGAGTGCAGCCTCGAACTTGGCCGGGAAATCGGGAAAAAGCGGAGAAAAGTACCGCGGTGGCGAAGGCCAAGAGCGGCGCGCGCCGGCTAATCACCGGCGCAGGAGTAAATGAATTTGTTGGGCCGCGGAGCAATCGAGGCCGCGAATGGTCTCGAGAGCGAGCCGGGGGACAGGGAAAAGGGGGAAAAAGCGGCTTTTCCCGGGGTACATCCGGCAGGCGGGGAGTCGAGAAAGTCGCCCGGCGAGACGCTCGCTCGTGGCCGATTTGGTGCGTGCACGGGGGCGCGGCACCGAGCCACAGCGCGTCGCGCGTCAAAGGGAATCGGGGCCGCGGCAGGCCACCTCGGGCCCATTGTTGCGCGGTAATTGGCCCTCGGCGCGGAGAAACACGGGCGGCAAGACGCCGGCTTTCCTCGCGGAGCGCCCCGCTTCTTTCTCGGCTTTTTTCCCCGCGGCGCGCGCATCCGATGTATCGCGCGCGTGGGACGGCGGATCTTGACCCTGAGCGCCGCGCCGCCGAGTGAAAACGGGGGCAAGTTCGCCGGCGACGCTCTCGACTCGCGGCCGACTCGCGCGGGCAGCCTTCGACCCGCCGCTCTTGTTATTTCATTGGGCGCTCGGGCACTTTGGATCCGCGCGTACTTTTCCCCTGCGTCACCTCGCGGACCGCCCGAGCAATCCTCTTATCGCCCGCTTCGAGCGGCTCCCTCTGCTGCGCCGGCAGCCGCTGCAGCTCGTGCTCCGCGCGGGCCTTTCACGGCTATCGCCAATCCTCGGCCGAATCCCTAGCGAATCCATCAAGCGCGCGCATACCGATTCTTTTTCAATTAGCTTTTCGCCAACGGGCGCTGCCCGGCCAATTGGACGCAGCTATTTGTGGTCGTTGATCACGGAACAAAGCCTTCTTCCTTCCAGTGCCCTTCGCTAAATACGATCAACATTCAACTGGCAGATATTGTGTACACCTTCGACAAAAATACTCATCTCCGACGGTACACTACGGACCTAATGTTCCTACTTTTCTAACGCTTACGAGTGCCCATCTATTAATTACAGCCATAATCTTATAGCAATACCGTAAAAGTATACTTTTTCATGCGATGAATAACAATACGCGGTAAATGGGTAGCTATTACAAGTTTTCCTAATTCATGCCAAAGTGTATTAGAGCACAAAGTTGTTTCTAAAGAAACAATGTCTTCCCTTGCCTTCGAATTTACTTTCTGCTTCAACTTACTCGAGCGTATTATTACTGGTAATTATGTGCAAATTTTCGTATTAAATGCACTCGATCGTTCAGTGTAGCAACCTATGCGCAGTAATTCTTATACGGGGGAAACAAACGATTCGATTGTCAATAAACTTATCGAGAAATTACGAATGTCTATTAATAGAAGCTATCGTTTATGAAGAATAAAGATAACAATGTAAGGGAACGTCGAGGCGAAAGGCCTGGAAGTTTGGCTGGAAAAGAACTTTTATCGCGAGATCGAGAGTCTTTAGCCGTTGGGCGGCTCGTTTGAAAAGGAGCGAGAAGAGAAAAAAGGGAGTCGTTCGAGGCGCATCGCGGCAAAGTGAAAGTAAGTCGGTGCATTGACTTTTGATCGATCTGTTGCGCAACCGAATGAATCGGCGGCGGGCGGCGGGCGGCGGGCGGCGGGCGGCTGGCGGGACCCGCGAGCCGCCAAGGCCAGCCCGCCGAGCGCGGAAACAGCCAGCCGGAGAGAGAGAGAGAGAGAGAGAGAGAGGCCTGGGCGGAGGCGAGGAAGAGAGCGGTACCTGGGTGGCGAGGGCGGGCTCGGGGCGCGGGTCCGTCGCCTCCTGCGGCATCTCCGCCTGTCCTCGGGGCCTGGGAGAGCGGGAGAGCTGCCCGAGCCGGACTACCTGTCCCTCGGCGGGCGCTGCAGCTCGGCCGTCGGCGTCGCGGATAAAGGACTGGCGGAGACGAGGCACGAGGCCCGCCGCCGAGCCCACGGGGGAACGGGGATCGCGTATAAAAAGGAGGCGGCCGCCGGCGCCGCCGCCGCCGTCGCGCGTGCGTTACCATGCGGGCCCCCGGCTCCTCCCCACCGGCTGGCCCCGCGTGCGCCGCCCCTTCCCCGCCCGGCCCGCTCGCGCCGACCGCGCTTTTGCGTCTGGACTCTGCCTCTGGACTCCGAGCCCCACTTCTGCCCCTCCCTCCCTCCCTCTCTCTCTTTCATTCCGTCTCGCGCACTCCTCGCCAATTTCTCTCCCGAGCTCTTGCCCCTTCTTTTCGGCGTGGCTTCGCGCGAGGGACGGGAGCCTCGGCTTCCTATGCGCGGCTCTATCGTGGCCTTGCCGATTCGCGTGCAACTCGCCGGCAAGTGCGGCCCGCCGCTCGGCACATGGCCAAGTGGAAAAGTTTGGCTCTGGCCCCTCGCAGCGGGGCACTCGTCTGCCGGGCGCGCGCAGATTATCAAACCGAGCAACCTCCGCGGCAAGTAAAACGCCGCTCTATCGTCTCGGTGTTAGCCCTCTCGAACGTTTCGTCGCCGCGAGCCGCACCGAATCAGCACTCGGTCACTTTTGTCCTTTCTCTCTCCCGCTTCGAATCGTTTTCAATGGCAAACTCTGCAGCCGATCCTTCGCCCATTGCAACGGATCATTGCCTCGACCAGCTGCAAATTCATCTCGTTTCGTTAGTCTCGTGAGAGCAAGCATTAAAAGGACGTTTTAGGGTGGCTCTCACTCGTCCCAACAATCAACGGTCACGGCTGCACAATGGCAAAGTCCCAAGTAGTTGGATTAACGTTTCCAAGCGCTCGCGACTCGGCAATCGCCTCACGACCTAAAGAGCGATAACGCTCGCTCGAAGGCTTTGGCTCCCCCTAAGCGTTTCCTCGTTAGAGAAGCCAATGGAGCGAGTAATGCGACGCTCGTGGCGAAGAGACACGTCCAGTGAAGGCTCGCAGGCGCCGCCGGCGAGCCTCGGAAGGGCGCGCGGAAGCCTACCTTGGAGCGGGGCTGCTGCGTCCCTCGGTCCTCGGGCGCCTGGGCGAGCTGTTGGCGCAGCGGCCGGCTGCTACCTCCTGCCCAATCGAAGGACGTGGGCACACTAACGGTAACGCCGTGCCCGCCGGCCGCTTCTCTCCTGCCCCTCCCTCGCGCTGGACGCGCCGGGGTTCAAGGGCAGCGCGGCTCGGCCGGGCCCCCGCCCGGAAACCCGCGCCCGGGTGTGGGTGTACCCGCGGCTCGAGCGCGGCGCAGACGGGTTTTTGCGCCGGCGGGACCGGATCGCGCCGGTCCCGATTCGCCCGGCTTTGCATAATGCGCCGGGCGCCTCGGCACGAGCGCGGCTCCCAAGAGGCGCCCGGACCACCCGAATCGGCTCTCCTCTCCGCTCCTCGGCGAGGCCCGGGCGGCCCTACCGCGACGGCCCGCGCCCAGGCCAAACGACCGCGGCGCCAGCCGGCCCCTGTCTTCCCGCCGGGAGACTTCCACCTTTTTTCTCTCCTCCTCCTCCTCCTCCTCCTCACCCTCCTCACCCTCCTCACCCTCCTCACCCTCCTCACCCTCCTCCTCCTCTCCTTGAGATCATACTAATACGCGCGCTGTCCCACATGCCCGCGGCCGACTCTCCGCCAAGCTTCATTTGCACACTGCCCCTACCCCGGCTTCTTTTTCCCTCCTCGGCCCCCGGCTCCTCGCGCCTCCTGGCTTTCCTTCCAGCCTATCCTCCGCTTCGCGTCTCTCTTCCTTTGCTTACTTTGTGCTTAATGCCTCGGGGGCCCGAGCCCGCGTTTATTTATTGAGCCGCGGCCCGCGACTGGGCAGCTCGCTCCCAATCGCTGCCTCGGCCGCTCCGAGCCCAAGCCTCGCAGCCACCTTCGCCGCCTTGGCGCGATGCGCTTCTCCCGCGAGGCTTCTCCGGATTTCACCGCGCGGCTTTTGCCCGCTCTCGCTTCCCTCGGCCAATTAATAAGCCACTCCTTGCAGTCGAATCCTCGATTACGCCGATGCAAGCGACCTGCAGCCTTGTCGGAAAATTCCTCGGGAAATCCCAAATACGCCGGGCCGACGTGCCTTATAACTTTTCCAGGGGCACAACAACTTTACTCCCATCTCCGATGCCGCGATAATAACTTAAGCCGCATGATCCCATACTTTCAACCTATATTTACGTATGTACCAGACTACCCTATATGTACATATTTATATACAAGTTGCCTCATAAATACCCTTAATAATGACTGTATTTTATAAAGATATGCGCGCATTAATTACAAATCTTATTGAAATCACGAATGAAATTCATTCGTTAAACTATCATTTTTATCAACCATCAGACTAATAAACTTTCTCCCGTTTATGAATGAATCTATAAACTGTCCACGTATAAATGAGAATTAAATTAATAATTAAATATTAGTTCGACTTTGAATTTACCGATTCGTACATGGAAATAAGAAATAACGGATGAATCTAATAATATTTTTATAAAGTCCCCCCTCGCTGATATAACATTGAATGTATTGTTAAATAATAAATTAATATTGAAAAGAGATAAGTTCACTGTAAACTATAAAAGATAAATTATATACAAAGTTCAAATGCTGGAGACGTATACAGCATTGTACACGTCTTTATACGTTTTGACTCAAGATCGTTATGTTCAGGGCACGTCCAGTGAATGGCCTCACAATCAGCTACAACGAGTTCGCACAGAGCGACGTTTTTTACGGCGACTTTTTACGAGGCAACTCCTTTTTATAGCCTTTTTTTATTAGCAATAGACTGCCCTCTTGCAGTATTATATCATCCGTTGTACCGCTGCTTTAATTATAATTGTTTTCAATTTTTTGGTACAGCGCCTTTTAGAATACACGTCAATAATTTGTTTTTAATTTTATCCGGATTATCCATGTCTTGATGAACGGCCTAAAAGACTTGAAAGTTTGTCCTTAACTAGGAGAGCACTACTTTCTTACTACAAAAAGAACATTTATCATTTAAGATTTCAATAATACTCTATTTGATTTAATATTCATTTAACTATATTTTATTAAAAGATAAATAGCTGAATAAAAATTAGGTTAAAGTTTATATGTATATTGACAAATAAAAAATATATTTTGAATTGAACAAGAAATTTTTATCTTTGTCTTTGTGTCTATATACGACAACCTTTAATTTTGATATTTTGAGATATTTTTTAACATTTTTATCTGACATCAGCTTAAAACTTCTAGTCGCGCGCGAAACGTCCCAAATATCAATTCGATAATATGCATAATCAAGGAAGTAAGAATAGTAGAACTCTCTCCTTAAAGTGGCTCGCAAAATATTTGCTTATTGTACTAGTGACTTGGAAGAGAGACGGACACAGGCTCTCCTAGGATTATCGTGAGAACAGTCACCCTATTAAATTTGCGGCAGAGACTACATGTGCATTTAATCCTTAAATCAATATTTCGGTGAGAGCACTACCCATAACTTTTACTCGATTATTACTTTGGCGCTTTATATCTTTTATTTTGCTTTGTTACTATTTATGGAGATGTGAAAGTTATTCCGGTATCTGCTTTACCGACCTTGCCGACTGATCAATTAGTTTTGAAATGTTTGTACAACATTCAGTTACACACAACACTAATCGTTTGAAGCCTTATGTATTTCTATAACTACCATTCAGAACGCTATTAAATAGAAAACAAAGATTTAACGTGTGAAAAATCAACAATATGCTTAAGCCAACACTGCATCCTGGTAGGAATATTAAATTTATAACACAAAATTTATGTCGACTGTAGTAAATGTTAATTGGATAAAATCATAGTTGTTAGTGTCAAACACAACACTCACAAACCCAAAAAAATTGTTTATGTCACTGCAAATAACCATTTCTAGTATATTGTATAGTCTTTATTTAAAGAATAATTGATAACCGTAAACAATAATAAGATACAATTTATATTAAACAATGTAAACTAAAATAGTCTTCTTCAAAATAAATTTTACTTTGTTTTTTTTGCAGAAACTATCGATAATCTAAAAGTAAGTATTAAATTTATTTTTTTTTAATATTTAATTTTTAGTTAAAAACATTGCAAGAAAGCCACATCGATATATAATTAAATTTAAAATAACTTTTCATGTTTACCAGTGTTTATAATGTATCGATCTTATTTCAATCACGTAATCAATTAGAAAGTATAATATAAATATACTAGAAATGATATGGTTAGGATTTACAGGTGCGCATATTAAGGGGGAAGCGAACGAATGAACCTTGACTTGTCCATCTCGTGGTGGTGTGATCCGGAACTGTTTACGCGTCTTCTCCGGCTCTCTGTAGGTCTCGAAAAACTTAAATTTATTCGAGATGTCTGAGTTGTCCACCTGAACTTCCTCCGTGGTATCAGTACTTCGTACCACGTCTTCCGAAACTTGTCTTCCCATGAACGCCTAATGTTTATTTTTGTTTGATATTTAATTTTCATACTTATAGTAAGAATACGACTACAATTATATGAAGCATTGGACATTTCTTTTGAAGAACAGGTGTTCAATTATTTCAAATGTAAAATGTAAAAAATGATTTTTATTACTTTCAAAGATTAAGGATAACCTTTTAATTTTTATTTTCAAATATCTATATGTATATAAATGAAGATTACGCATATTATTAGAGTCAAAACAAAAATACCGTTACAGTAGTCAATATTTTGATATTTTGAATGACTTTTAAAAGATAATAAAATACTAATGTGCACTGTCATACTACAATAATTAATGAGTCGTGCACTTTTATGAACACATGTAAATGTGATACAAATATTAATTATTTTTTAACGGATTTACGTAAAAAATTATAAAAATAATAAGCCTATAAATGTTATGTGTAAAGTTTTTAATAATTACATACCATTTATCATTTTATGAAGATTATTAGATCAACATGTAGTGTAATAAGCTTAATGAATTATCCTTAGTATTCTGTATTTTATTTTCTGTTTATTAGCTTTAGATTTGCATTGAGTAAAAAAAAAATAAATATTGTCTACTTACGTCACGTGCTCGTCTAGGCGACTCTGGAGGACCTTTAACTTGGTTGTTAGGCGTCACTGGTCTTCCAGTTTTCGCAGCCGTCGCATCCATCTCCAGAAATAGAGAACGCGATTTTCGACTTATTCCTACAAACACAAATAAACCAATATGATAATAATATGCTTTTAGCAATATATCGATATGTGTAAAATAAGTCTAGAATTACATAAAATAAGATATTATCATATATAAAATAATGCCAATGAATCTAAACTTACTATAATAGTAAGATATCATTTTTTAATTTTATTATTTTATTTACATAAATTGGATACTTTTTGTAATAACATATTGAATAATCAATATATTTCTGTTTGGTAAATTGAAGAGATGTTGTATATAAAGTTCATTTACTTAAATACATTATATTTACAAAGTAACTAAAATTATTGACAGTGATATTCTTGTGGCTCTTTTTCTAAAACAGTAAGTGTCTGTAAGTGTGTAAAATAATTTATCATAAATTAAATAAATATGTAAACAGCAATACAATACATTTTTCTACTTTAAATATAATGTACTAAATAATCAATTGAAATATTTTCTCATTTAAAAAAAAGATAGCTTGAGAACACCTTTCGATATAAAAAACTACGTTTGTGAATAATTACGTCTTAATTGATATAATTATATAGTTTTATTGCAATAAGTAAAATAAAATAGGATATAATAATAGTATTAAGTGAAAGTTATTAATGTTGATTATCATACCTCAAATTAAAAAATATCTTTCATTAATGCATACTTTAAATTTATTTATTAATTTATTAATATTTTGTTACTTTGTAGACATTGATATAGTCTATGCACACACACACACACACACACACACACACACACACACACACACACACACACACACACACACACACACACACACACACACACACACATTCGATTCAACTGTAGCTATATGTGATTTTAATATATTATTTTCACTTCAAAATTTCTTTGCGTAAATATTGTAAAATGTAATTTTTCAAATATGCATTTCTTTCAATCTGTTGTATAGAAATGTAGTCAAGTACAGAATTTTATACAGAAATGTACAATTACGTTTAAATTCAAAGTGTAGTTTTTTGTTGATTTTATCTAAGTTTACAAACATGATGATAATTATATGTACCAGCGGCAAGTATCTCTTCATCAGGTTTTTCGCCCTTAATTTTGCAGTTGCCATTCTCCTGCTCATCGTCGCTCGTCGCCGCGATCGGTTCGCCTCGCTCGAAACGTTCTTTGATCGAGCGCGCGTTCGTCGCGTGCTGGATCTCCTCGGCAGCGTTTATTTTCGTCACTCGCTCACTGTCAGCCACTGCCTGCTGGTACAACTCCTTCATTTTGCCCTGCTTGCCCTGTTTGACCCAAAAATACATTTGATGTGAGTCAAAATTGCACAATCTCATTCAATATTATTGCCAGGTTAATATATCCATCAAAAAAAGCATTAGATTATAGTTTTTTTAGATTGACAACAATTGAATCTACTATAAAGGACTAGTTCTTCTGTATTTAGATTTCGAATTATGTGTTCTTTCAAAAAAGGGATTATTTGGACATTATTTTATTACATAAGATATTGGCGTACGATTAAAACCAAATATTGTTAAGTTACATTTTACATATTTTAGAATTTAATTTTCTCTTATATCGATCATTACAAACAATCTACGATTAAAATCTTGAAAATTAGATAACAACTTTACTCAATACAAAACAAATGATTTTGCTTGTGTCACATGTCAAAAAGAGAGAAGTCAGAGAAAAAAAAGAATTATTTCATTTTCTCTCTATAGATTTCTGGGTCAGACTGCCTTTAGACTCTTGGAATGAATGAGAGCTTTTAAGATTCTATTTCCGTGATATTCCGTGTTATATATCTGCGTTGCTCTCGGCATAAAGTGCGGATTAGTTCTTCGTGAGAACCAGTCAATGGGTTACTGAATGGACTTAGAGTATTTATTTCCATTCCGAGCCATATTTGCTTCTTAAGAGAGTTTTAAAATAATGAAAAATATTTATAATTTCTAGCAGATCATATTCAAGAAATTATATTTCAACGATTTATTCGTTATAGAAATATAATACATTAATAATAAAACAATTTTAATTATTTCTATTTGTGAAGTTATATTGGAAATATGATTATGTATTTGTACGTATTAGTATTGATAGCAGAAACTTCTTGATTTATGTCAATATTATCGAGAGTGACATAAAAAAGAAAATTGTTATTGATATTGTCTACTTAATATCTCTATTTTTATATTAATTTTTATAGTACTAGATTTATATTTCATTCATTGCAGTACAAAAACTTATAGAAACTTTATAACTATTAGAGTTTGCTCTAAAAATAAAATTATATAATATAAAATATTGAAAATTATAAATAAAATAATTGGTTAATTGAAATTATAGAAAAATGTTTTATTGTTCAATTGTTACTTTTTACATATTATTCCATTTTCCTTATTTTTACATTAATCTATGGATAAATATCACTATTTAATACTTAATTAAGATTGCATACTGTATAATACCTTTAGAATTTAAGTTTGAATAACTAATGCATTATTATAAACTTTAAACTATTATTGTGTTATTTCATAATAATTAATCAATGTAAGGCTCACCATGAAAAGTCGCGAGCGAATGCCGGCAATTTCTTCCTTACGAGCTTCGCGCTGAGATTCACGTTTTCCCTGCTGCGATGTCGTCTCCCAACGATTCTTGATGTCATCCATCTTCGTGAAGCTTATAGGTCGTTCACGGTTACCACGCTTCGATTTCACTATGGAGTGTTCCGACTCTATCTCTGCAACAAGCATGTGGATAATTATAGTCTTTACCAGACGTCGTACTACAGATTACTATCTTTTCTTTTACTTTTTTCTCTTGTCTCGAGTGAAGTTCAATTTTCAAATTAAAGGATTTCTATGTTTCCTTGTAAATTATTTACATTTATAAAAATTTATTTAAAAAATATTAATTTATATCATTTTTTTCAAAAAGGCTAACATTATTTATATAAATTGAAATTGATTTAGACTAAAAGATGATGAACACGAAAGGACATTTTAGTAGCGCGAGGCGCAAAACCTAATCGTTCGAACGACTGTCGAACACTAATTGGAAACGGTAGAAACCGGTAACTTTTAGGAAGTTGCAAGCGCTTTCGCGTTGCTCGCGTGCCGTTGTCGTGTTATTCGATCTTGCATTCGTGGACACTCGTTAGAATATCGCTGACAACAGAGAAAGTGTAACTGTGACAATACAAAAGGAGTTTCGGTTTCTATTGAATACGATTCTGGAAAGTATAGTGCTAAGCTTAGAAGTTTAAGACGCCTTCAAATAATTTTTCAAAAAAAATTATTGTTTTAATATCAAGTTTTGGTATATTGAAATCTAAATAATAAAAATTTAATTGTTCTACAATTTTTCGTTTTATGCATATAAGTTTTAGTTTTTTATGAATGTATAATATGTTTCTAATAAATAATTGATTAGAATTATTAAAGAGTATATCCTATCGATAGGTTCTCATCATTCCTATATTTTTTTACGTAAATTTCACCTATAAAAAATTAGTTGGTTACTTGTCATTTATAAAAACATACCTTCTGTTTCTTCTTCTTCTATTTCTTCTTCGCTTTCGCTAGATTCTTCGTATGGAATTCCGTTAAGAGACTCGTCAGCTACGCCAATGTCCATACCTTTCGCTTGAAATCTAAATAAAATACAATTTATTAATGCTATTTTGCTGTTTTAAGACACTTTTATTAACTGTAACCTACTTTTAAATATCATATTTATGCTTATTATAAAATGTACTGAATGCTTAGATTATACATATTCAGTTTCTTGTTTTCCAGACATAAACTTTAATGCAACATAAAATATAACAATCTGAATATTTTAAATTTTTGAAAAAATTATCAAAAGTTGTATGACTTGCGGAAAAGTTGTATGCTTGAAACACTAGCTTATATAAAGTTTGCTTTAATAGAAAATGCAACGAAAATTTTTTAGATTGATTAAGATTCCGAAGATGGAGAAACTTATATTATTTTTTACGACTATGCATATTTCAAAACTTACTTGGCCAATTTACTGAGTATACTAGGTGACCTCTTGACCGCAACCTGTGAGGGAGATCTCTCAATGTCATTCGTCGTCTCATTGGCCTTCTCGAAGACCTGGAAGCGCGACTTAACGTTTAGCGAGGACAGCTCTTCCAGTCCAAGATCCGGCTTGTCTGATGCTAAAAGTTAAGAGAAATATCGATTACCCGAATGAACAATGTTGTAGTATTTAACAACAATATTTTTTTTATTTGTAAGTAGAAACATTTCACTCTTCACAATGTTATTTTTGTAACGCATTATTTATATTGTTAATTAAACGCTTATATTAAGAGTAAATTTAATATGATAATAAAATAATCATATTCTAGGATAGATAAATAATTCAAGAAATTCACTTAATCATCAATTAATTTACTAATTGATTAGTTATTTAAAATAATTGCGAGAAATCAGCAAACAGTGGAATATGAATTTATTCAAAAAGTTATTGAACTGTATAGTTTTAATTGCAATATTTAGGTCAGTAATCATGTGATTATGAAATCAAATTGTTAAATTACTATATCTGACAGTTGAATTTATTAAAATTTGGAAGAGTAGTTTATCATCATGTAAACAAGTGTTGGATAGGTTATTGTCTAATGTCACTTTAGTATTTAATCGAATGAATAAACTACTTCTTTCTACAGTTAATATAGCTGTATTTATAAAGCTTGAAATGCTTGTTTTTTTGTGACGAATTACATCGTTTTACCAAGTTTCAACAAATTCTATATTCATCATCAAAATAACATATTTTTCCTCATTAGTCTAATTTTTAATTTTACATAAATTTTAGTTTACTAAATAATATAATCTTATCGGATATTTAATGAATAATTAGATTAAAATTAATATGAATTTGTTAGATTTTTCCAAAAACACTCTTATCATGTACTATTAGTTGTTTTGATTATTATATAATGCAAACATAGTTTATATATCAATAGGTTAATGAAACTATTTTAATAAACTACTTGAGTTTTAATAACTATGTTTATGATCCAGAACAAAATATATAGATTTTTAAATTGAGTATAAATAAAGTAAACTCAAGAAGTTCATATATTAATATAAATTAAATTAGATAGAAAAACAAAACAAAACGAAAGTCTTCAAGTCACTCGAGGATTTACCTCTAACCACGTCAGGTGGTAATTCTTTTGGTTGATTCTCGCGTATGATCAATTCTGGTTTTTGAGGAGGCACTACAATGGATTTGTAAGATTCAAAATCATATGTATTTTCCATTCATCAACATTCGTAATATTTGTATATATTATTAAAAATAAATAGTGCTTATAATTCTTATTTTTTTAACAAGATCTAACATAAGTAGAATTGTTGTCAAGAGAAAGTCTTTTTGGCTGAGAAGCATTGAGTTTTGCAAGGCTTCAAGCAGAGTCGCAATATGTGCAAATGCTCTTCAATGTCATGGACAATTATGTTGATATCCGCATTGATCTGAAAGATCGGCTCTTCCACTAGTGTACGTTTAAATCGATGCAATGAAGCTGCTTTTAGATGAAGTGAAAATTAGAATATTTTCTGTTTACCAAGAAAAGCTCTCTAGCTTTTACGCGACAGCTTTTCAATGCCACGACAAAAATAGAATTAGCTTTGAATAAAAATATTTTATATTATAGCTGATTTAGTTTTAAGAACATTGAGCTTCGAAAGATTTTATACAAACATACAACAACTATTTCAAGATATGATTATGCAAGCTTGTGCATTTCGTCACTTGAATTATATTGCGATTTGATTTTTTAAAATAAGTATGTTTTATTTTCAAGAGATTCATAATGATTTAATATTTAATTAAAAAAGTTCTCGGTCAACTTGAATTGAAAGGAACTATGTCAATGTCAAAATTAACTTTTACGCGAAATTTAAATTTCGCGACGTCCCTAAAAGGAATCATAAAAAACTGGATATAAAAGACTTTCCATATGAGTTTTCAGAATGCGCGGACCATAAAAACATCGTCAACAAATTAAGGTGAAATAAATACACAGGGACAGCTTCATTCGGTAGTTGAAATTCTGAGAGTAGGAGAATCATTGACTGATCAACTCTTCGGATTTGGGTCACTATGTTAATGGTAGCGCTACGATTAGGTTTTCCGTGTACTGATAAATATTCAAATAACCCGACGCGGGAATACAAGTGAGTCGCTTAATTTATCCCTGAAGTAGCATTTTAATTCTACGAGTTTTAACGAGCGCTTTATAAAATAATTTAATTTGCATCCGTGTCGTTTAGCCACTTTCCTGTGGAATTTAGAAAGCACGCAAGTTTCCCCCGGAACTTGATAGAGGCGCGATTTTCCTTTCCGATACAATCAGCAGCAGCTGTATCGAGTAACTCAATTATGCGGACCACCTGCGGCTATTGCTTTGTCGCGCGTCTTAGTCCGAGCTATTAACTTGGACGAGGATGCGTGTAGGAGATAGGGAGCTTGTGGTATAACGCTTGAGTAGACTCACTGGGCTGGTCGGTCTCCTCCACAGGCTTGGGGAGGAAGAGCTCCTTGAAGTGGGGCTTGCAGTACAAGGTGGTCTCGTGGCTCTCGTAATTGTCGACGTTGAGTTGCTTGCCGCACTGCACGCAGCGGAAGCAGTTCTTGTGCCAAACCAGGCCCTCGGCCTTCGTCTGCTCCATTTGGAAGACGACCTTGCCGCAGCTGCGACAGTTCGGGTTCGCGTCCCCATTCTGTGACACCTGTAATGTGCAATAAGTCTCTCGTTATTCCTCGATATTATTGCCCGTAGCCTTTTTCCAAACTATGCACTTCCGGTCCTTTAATTTTATATCTACGAGATACGCGCAGCAGTTATCAAGACTTTAAAGTTTTGCAGGCACGCTAGCCGAGTCATTGTCCGCTATCCGAGTGAAGATTGCTCAAGAAGTGGCAACCAAGAAAATATGCGAGAAAAGACGAGTGCAGAAAATTTGGTATAACTATTGAGCTTCCAAATGTGCAACGCAACTATTTATTGTATGTAATTTGTCTTTTGTCAAGAGTAAAAAAATTAATATTCTGTGACAATCAGTATATATATATATATATACATACGTCCATACAGACATGTTTTATCTCTCCTTTTCGTACAGGAATATATACAAACATGACCTTTTTATAACTTATTTCTGTTATAATTATGAAAAAATTAACTTTATTTATTACTATGGTATTTTTATGTAGAAAATTTACTTCACTCTCAATCCATAAAAACACGCTTCGTGCACTCACAAAGTTTAATCCAAATTTTCTTCTACAAATATATTTTACTTTTATTGGCCAACCGACAATATTTTTCTGTCCGATTCCGTAGCAATAAAAGTACTAAACACACACACATGTATACATACATGTCGAAAAAGTTAAATAATAAACAACATTTTTTATTTTTAAATTAATAATTTGATTGGTTAATATGTATTGTATAAATGTATATTTTTTTATTAAAAGAATAAATTTTATTAAAAATGTGTCATTATTTGTAAGAAATTTATTATATAGTGACTATGGAGTACAAAAAATGATAAATACAAAGCATGTGTCCACCTATAAAGAAGGCGAATAAATAATTATATGCTAATATGCTAATATTTATCTGTATTGGTGTCTTAAATATTTAAGTATATGTATGCATCTAAAGCATTTTAAATTCACATTTGTAAATTTTATGAAAGAAAATTTACTGATTATACATATATTGGCATTAAAAATTCTTAAGTATCATTGATAGATATAGTAATTATCGAGGTAATTATTATAAAGAGAAGAATCTGTATATTAACGGTTACTTTTAAGGTTACCCGCAAGACTTAGTGAAGGAGGATTGTAAAATTGAATGGGACTTATTCCTTATGTTTGTAGGGACTGATCGAGGGATCGAGGTCTGATTACCCGAATACATGTAATATTCATAGAAGTTAGGTAATCCAGTCCTAAAGAGTTAGAAAACGAGTTCCATTGAATTTTATTGTTCCCGGCTTGCTAAGCTCGGCATAGATAACCGTTACTAGGTTTTTTCTTCATGCACGAGAATCCAAAAGAATTTGTTTATCGCAAAAAACATGTACATGCCAGTGATTGATTCGGACGTGTGTTATTCAGGAATAAGCACAAAATTCATTGGTGAATGAGAAATAACTTTAATTTTAAATAAGATCGATTCAATTGATACTAGCATTTAAATATTAGCAGATACGAAAATCGAACACTATTATATGTAAACAACATCAACTAGTTCTTTTTTGCAATTAATTAATTAAATAATAACCAATTATTTTGTACAAATTTGCTGCTATATGTGCTTTTCGAAAACCGGATTGGTTTTATTGGAAAAAGAAAAGATAAGAAGCGATAAAAAGAAAAGGATGCTTGGGTGCGGAGCCGCCGGCTGTCCGGCTGGCAGGTTCATCTAATATTTGCCGCGTCGATCGCGCGCCGTGCCGGTAGGTAACAGGACCTCGGACGGCAAGTACGCGGGCATATCGTAATGGAGCCAGCCAGCGCGTACATTATCCGCAACAAGAGGCAAAGAGCCCCGGCGCGTAAAAAGGTGGGGGCGCTCGGGGGAAAGCTACTCACCCCGGCGCGCTCGCGCTACCGTAGCAGCCATTAGCCGCGTGGCGGCCCTGGGCTTCCCCTCGAGTCGCGGGCCAGCGGCGCGAGTCCGCGGCAATAAAGCCCCTCAGAGCCGGGAGGAGAGCAACGGAACCGCTTGGGCCTCGTTAGGCCGCCGGGATTATAAATTTATTAAGGAGCCGCGCTTGCGCGCGGAACCAGTTTCGAACGGGACAGCGCGCGACACGCGCGAATTCGCGGCCGCAACGGTATAAGGCCGCGCGACCATCCCGAGTCCCGACCAATAAATCGAGGGCCGCCTTTCCCGGGCGCGATAGCCCCCCGCGGGGGTAGCGGCCGATGCGCCGCGGCCAGCCATTCCCGGAAGATCGGCCGATTGAGACATGCAGAGCGACGCCCTTGCCCCGACCCTCGCGGCCTGTTTATTGTGCCCGGCCCCCGGGCCCGAGTCCCGACTCGATCGAACCCGCCGCATTGGCATATCGTCTCTCCGGGAGAAACGGTGCTGCTTTTGCCAGGCAACTCCCGGCTCCGGGCCCATTCTTGCTCGTTTGCCTTAGACGTTTCTTTCGCCATTGCCTCAAATGCGCTGGCCGCTTTGATCAACAAGTGGTTAAGGCGTATCGAAAACCCTCGAGAGCTTCTTGCTCGAGTTTGAAGTAGAATTTTGAAATTTGAAGTGATCGTGTTGAGGTAATTTGTCTCAAAAAAACGTACCGGGTAAATATGATCTCAACGGCATCTCGCACTGCGGGACATTTCATTGCGGTAAGCACATTGTAATGGCAGACGCTATGATGCTCGAATAAAAAACCTGGCGCTTCTTCTGTCCATTCGAGCAAACAATCGGGACACCACAATAATTGCTCCTACAATTATCCGCAAGAAAATCAACGCGATTCAATTGTAAAAGATTGTATAGTTAGGCTAATGTGGAATAGCCGTTGCTTAAACAAATGATTGTTTGCCTAGTTGAGCAAAAAAGACACAAAGCGGTCAGGACAATAACAGTACCCGGCGAGGTAGCCCGGTTCTGCGGCGGCGGCGGCGGCGGCGACGCAGGAAAGATAAGCGGCGCGGTACTTTTTCATCAGGCCGGCGGCCGCCAGTTTCCCAATGTGCCCCTCGCATTAATACATCGGCCGGGCGAATAGTAATTTTCGCGTTAAGCCTTTTTGCGCGCGGAGCAATCGCCCTGAGCTTCGTGGCCCGCGCGAAAAAAAGAGCCGCGCGGCGCCTTTTAACGGGCTTCCGTACTTTACGAGTCGCGGCAAAAATGCGTTTCCGGGATGAGCCGACAAAAAAGCCCGCGAGTCGCGCAATAAATTAGCGTTCGCCACGTCGAAATTTACGAGTGCCCGTCGTCGCTTTCTTGCCCCGCGAATTCCTGTACACCCGATTGCGTGGCGATGCCGAGCCTAAGCGCGCGCCCGCGCTCGTTCCAGGTCGGCGGGCTCGTGGGCTCGTCCCTGCACACACGCCCCCCGCGAAGCAAAGTGAGAGCGCGCGCGATTATGCGCGCCGCCTCGTGCAGTTTACGCTAACCGTTCCCATGTCCACTTAATGCAGCGTCACTCGCTACTTTTTCTCCCCAGCTTCCCGGCTCTTATCGCTCTTTTTTATACAATGCTCCCGGCATCCTTCAAATCAATTTTCTGCTTAAAGGATTATTTCTTTTCTCAATCATTCGACTCCCAATATCGATATGTTTACCACCGTTAACTCATACCAGCTTTCCCTCTTTTTACTAAATTTATACCTCAAATATAGAATTGTTTAAATGTGCAGTAATGTAATCTATATGAGAATTAACATGCGATCGCATCAACCCATTTATCTCAACTTTTTTACTAGATTCCACAGTATATTTACTATCCCATACTGTAGAAACCGACATTTTAAATAAATACAGTATAAATAATAACAGTATAAACTTGTTGAATATTGTTATTATTGATAAAATATAAAATAAATAAGAAAAATGTCGATCTTACGGAATTAAGCTGTTGCTGCACTTTGCTGGCATCCACAGAGCGTACGTGAAGCACCGTTGCCGGCTTTTTGCTCAGGGCGTCAAATTTGTTGAAGCTCGATTTCTGTAACGAGACATACTTTTGATAATGACGAGATTGATGCTGTTTCAGATGCTGTAATATTTTTCTTTACAGCTTATCGATGCCATTACGTCTAATAATTTTTCGTACATAAGAATCGCCTTTTAATCGATCTTTTAATTTTCAAATTCCTCTACTTGATTTCAATATTTAGTAAGTTTTTACAAATAATAATGAAGTTTTTTTAAAATAATAATTGATGCAAATAAACAAGATAGTAAGGAAAATAAGCGCAAAACTAGAGAACGATTCTATTTAATAGGGTAAAACAGTTTGTGTAAAAAAGATGAAATTGCGTAATCCAAAAATATTTTGTGCGATTAAAGATGTGTTCGAGCGTTGAACATTGTCCGTGGCATTGTTATTTATCTTTGTGTTTAAATTTTAATCTATAATGTGCATAAAATATCACACCCCGCATCACAGATAGTGCATAAAGTTATACAAATTAACCGACGGTATTACTGCAGTGATTTATGAGACAGTATATAAAGTTCAAAAATTATTGTATCTAACATAAACTAGATTATTTTTCTAGTATATGTATGTATATGCTACGTATTTGATATGTTCCGTGTTTATTAAAAAATCGATTTTTACATATAAGTTCATTATCATCGATAAGCTTCTTGAGTCAATTCATACGATCTGAAAATATGATAGTATGAGAACCAAGTTTTAAACCTTTATAAAATATGTGAGATATGGCAGATTAAAGAGTTATAGATCTGACAAGCAAGATGGTTAAATTATTCAGTTCGTTACAAGATGTATAACTCGGAGTAAAATGAAGGCTGTCGTCCTGGCCCCCTTCAACCTGCAACCTCCCACGTACGCGCGCAGCGCAGTGACGGTAAGAAGTGCGCCGATGTATATAGATAGCTAGCTGTTAAACCTTATCTAGTGCAAAGTTCCTTCTCCCTTTGCCAAATGTCGAGCGTACACATGCACAAAGCTCTCATGCACAAGCTCTAAATTTACCCAAACGTTTCGCGTGTACACTAAGGCTGGAGCTCTTGTGTTTTGCCTTGATAGAGAAGCCGAGTGTAAACAGTCGAAAGCGTCGGGGGATATATCGTAAATCAAGCGGCGGAATGCTATAAAAGTCCCTATGCACAGGGCGCACAGGAGAGAAGACTTGGAGGGGGATGGAGGAAAGACAGAGAAACAGACGAGAAGCAGGCGGTATGGGCGAGCAAGCAAGCAAACAGGCAGCAGGCAGGCAGGCAAGCCAACGGACAAAAAGAACTACCAAAGCATGTGTGTGCGTGCGTGTAGCTGCAGCGAGGGCTGCAGCGCCGGTCGCTCGGTCCCTCATTCGGCATTTCCCTTTCCGGATGACGAGCCGGTGACAGCGAGGGCCGATTCGCCTCCTCCGTCATTGCCTCGGCTGTGCCCGATCGGCCCGGGCCGCGATAAAGGATCGAGCGATCGGCAGGACCGAACACCTGCGCGGACTCTCTCCTCTTTGTCCGCCGCGGTCTGTGAGAATAGCCCAAAGTCCTTATAAGCCGCGGCGCTTAACAATTCAAGTCGGCGCGGATAAAGGAAGGCCAGTCCCGTACTTTGCAACCGTCCCCTCCTCTGCAGCCGACAGATTTTTCGCCGCGCGCGGTTTCTTCCCAATTCGACATTGTTCCTTTAACGTATTTTAGCTATTGGCTGCAATCTCCCCTGCCAATTTATTATCTCCGCGCGGCCCGCTAATGCGCCGCGCGCCGCCTTTTATCTATTAGGCCGTAGTAATGGATTGATAACCGATATTACCCACTACTTGTGCACTTAAGAAGAAACGTACAATGGATAAGAGATTGACGCGGCACGGAATGGCTATACAAATCAAATTTTCGATTTAATAGTCGGACTAATATTCATTTAACGTACCGGCATTAAATACATTTTCGTAACTGCTCGGGCCAATAAAAATCTGTCAGAGTGGCCTACTTGGGCAATCGATAAAAAGAGACGTTTTTATTTATTCTTATCACCGTGCAGCTACGTGTACGCTTATGCACGCACACGCGAACACAAAGCGATTTAAATTGTTTGCCCTACGCAGACTGGAGAACAATCGAGGAGAGAATCCACGTATAACTGTGCGGCGTACGCGCTTCGCGATCCTGCACACACGCGAATCGGAAGCCCACCTGGTATCCTTACCTCGAATATGGAGGCGCGCGGCCTGAGGCCGTTGATGCTGCCCCGCGAGTGCCTTCGATACTCTGTCTCGTTATTGTCGCGGTGTATATTTGCCAGGTTACAGAACGACGCTCGCTGCGGATACGTATCTTAGCTTTCTTTTGTTTATGCTTTTACTCCTTTGTGCTTTTTTCTCATTCTCCCCATTGAATTCGTTAGACTTTGACCTATCTCCTCGACATTATTAGGGAATCCCTTGAAATGGGGGTGAAAAAGAGACTGAGTAGAAGCGTAGATAATCGAGGTTAACCCCCTCTACGTCAGATCGTTTCGATTTATTAATCATTTCACGGCAAAAATTTACGTTTTCACAAGCTGCAGGCGCAAAGACCTTATTCCCCAGCGAATCAAATTTCGAAATTTATGACCTTTATAATAATTTATAATAATAAATCAGGGTCGAGCGTCCAAAAGCCGTGACGACTGAATTTAATCCGCGATGATCTAGAGACGCACTTATGTATATACATGCTCACCCGGCTGTCGGACGACATAGGATACGCCACGCGGGGGTTCCAAGAGATCGAGAAAAGCAAGTGCATAAGTTGCGGAGTAAATTGCGGAAAACGACACAAGGGCTGTACCGTAACGCGATACGCCTGAGGGGATGCGACGAGACAATCACCTCGGCAATCACTCACATTTCTTTTTCTCACTCGAACGGTTCGGTTCCCGCGCACCGTTTTTGTTGGCGAGTTTCGATTGCGCATCCTATTGCGCATGAGAATTTTAATAATGCCACCCTTTAATTTATTACCAAACTTGTTCGCGATTATGATCCATTGCTCAAGATATTGGTGCAAGCGATTGAATAACCAGGGGGAGTTCGACAAGTACGATTTGTGAATTTCATTGGGAAAGATTTTTCGCCACTTGTAAATGCGAAGCCTACTAAAATAATTGCAAATTATTATCTACGCGCGCCTATCCTTGGACACTACCGCATGCTGCCCGAGAGAAGTTTTTCTAGCTTTCGAATTTCCTTTATTAAGAAGTTGTAATGAATGAATAACAGATTGGATCTATTCCAACAATAAATAACAAAAGAATACATCGACAGTGTTATTTGTATGTCTATAGTGAAAAAATTGTTATCTTTCTTCTGATTCTTGAAAGTCTTTTAATCTATCAATTGCATCAGATCAAATGTACTATCATTCATATTACTCAATTAATTCCAACAATATAAAAGTGGCTCAAATTTCAAATTACGCTCAAAAGTTATGGTTCTTCTGAAAGAACAGTAAATAAGGCTACCCGATGTTCTTCCAAAAGATGCTCTTGGCATTTGAGTCAGATTGTTTTTTGCGACAGGAGGAGACGTTGTCTCATTCTCAACTTATTATTGCTTCATCTCTTGGTCTACCCCCGCGCGTTTTTTCAACTCGCGCGCGCCGCGCAGCGAGAGCGAAAGAGGCCGAGACTCCCGCGTCGCGTTACTGCGGCGCTCAAGCTCTTGTGGAGCGGTTTGTCTCGAGTGAAAGTCTTTTCGCGAATCCCCGGCGCTGCAATTATCGCGGCGGAATATTACTAAGGGCTCGAGCCCAAGCGCAAAGGAAGACAATAATGAAATACGACTTCGTGCGAGGCACGGCTGACGTTTTACACTGTAACAATTTCGCTTATCGAATGCAGCGCGAGAGGCGTTACGATTTCGCCCCTTCTTATTCTCTTTATAGGCCTGCTGCGCGAGCACCGCGCCGCTTTGCGAGGAGCTGCACGACGAATGATTCGACTTTTTCGCCCGGTGCTTCGCTCAAAATGAGTTCGCCAGCCGTGCTTTTTTTCAATTTTTGTTATTCATAAGGTAATTTTTTGTGAAACTCCAGTTAATTTCCTGACCTCTTAGTGTCCGGGGGAAAATATTAAGAAGCATTTCATTAACTATGATTTGCTCGGACTTCAAGTTTCACTTGAGGTGAAACTGTGTAACGGAACCTTTCGAATATAATAAGGTTTTTTCCAATACTTCTCGGATGCAGCGGACGTGGAAAAAGACCGTTAATTATTGTCTTCGTCAAAAGCCTAATCAAGTGCACAGTTTTCTGTGAGATTTGAAAAACTACATTAGCCAGGAAAATCGTAACATCACTACACGGTATTCGACATTTTTAAATAATTTGACGAGTGATCTATGTGACGAGTATGAACCATCAAGTTTTCGATGAGAATGAATCAAAAACTCCGAAAGGCAAAGGCAAGCGAAATAAAGCTACCCGCTTCAAAGTATAGTATCGCAAAGTGCCTCCTCATTCAAACTATCGACCTGACGAGTCTAACGAATCGCTGAGAGATAAAAAGAAAAGCACTGAGCAGCTTTTGATTGCACAGCTGGGATACTTACGAGAGCCTTGACGTTAACGGTGGCGAAAACGATGTCGCGACCGTTGATGCACTTGGAACGATCCTGCTCGCAGAAACTCAAGTCGCCGGTGGACTTTGCCCTCTACATTCGTTGTAAGTTTTCGCAGGTTTCATTTTTTGATTGTATGCGGACCAAAGTATATTCCAGAACAGCGGATGTTAGTGTTGTTAATTTAAGAAGATTAACTGCTACTCGCTCATATACATACAAGTACAGACTAAACCACGTGATACAAAAGCGGAAAATCTTCATGTTCAAAGAAACGAAGACTATACGCACTTTCTGTCAGTTTGAAAGTACTTTGTTATGTCAGTATTATCGTAAGCAGCGCATTCAATTTTTAGTTAATACAATTAATACTAGGCAATATATAGTTTGTAATTAATCATATGTTATTCGAATTATTTGCTCTACTATATTATAATAAAATTAAAATTATTTTACGCGTTAGTTCTATGATAAGTAAGTAGAAAAATACTTTTTGAACGATTCAATCACGTATTTTCATTTCAATTCGGTCAGCATCAAAATCATATAATAAAAATGTAATTGGAACTAACATAGATATTGGCTGCACTTGATAAAAAATAAACCAAAAATTTTAAACTATTACTTTAACAGATTATGATGAATACAAGTTTAACAATTATTAATAACATTTTTTTAACTTAAATGCGTATAATTTTGATGCATGTACAAAGTCAAAATAAAAATATTCAAAGATATATACCTGTAGAATAATTAGTATTAAAAAGATACTAAATTATTCAAAAATAGGATTAGAATAACTGACCTCTTGAAATTTGTTGGTGTCTGAGACGCCAAGCGTCGTTCGTTCGCCTTCATTCATATTTGAGACGTCTCCGAAGCTACGACACTGTTAGTCACATAAAAAATGCAAAAGATAAAAATGCAGCATTGCATCATGCAGCTTTATTGGCAATAATATATAAAATTCAACGCTGAGAATAATAATGCCTTAATATCAAATGTTTTTATAGGTTAGAAATACATTTTAAGGAGACTATAATCTAGCTATTCTCATCGTTTCATAGATAAAACAAAAGAAATAAAATTAAATTGAAAAACATTTATCTTACCAATTGTTTGATTGAAACACCTGTAGCAATAATTTCTTTGTTGTGTTTCTCCAGTTCTACCCGGCTTGTCTCCGTTACATATGTTTGTGTCTACATGCAAATGTGTTATGTATTGATTAAAAATAAAAATCATGCTTTTAGTACATTTAAATAAATCATTCACGAAAAAAATTATTCTAAAATTGATTCAATAATTTATGGCAGAAATGATTTTTCAAATCTGTAATTTTTTAAATTATTACATATAACCAGATGACAGGAGCATACTGACCCTATAATATGAAATTCCCGCAACAAAGACAGATATCAGTGGTAACTTATAAAATTTAATGTTTGTCTTTTTTTCATGATTTATCATTTGACGGTTATGTATAAATTTACATCATGAAACTTTTATCCTCTGTACCAAAAATAGATATTTCCACATTTCTGCAATACACTTTCACTTTTGAGCCATTTTTATTTTTTTAAGTGAATGTATGCTTAAAAACAAAACATTGATAGCAGTTGTTTAAAAGATTAAATAAAAACAATTTAATTATTTTAAAAGTAAAAATTCAGAATTTAATTCAAAACTGTTCGCTATTTTATAAAACAAATAGGTTTCCCGCTTTATTCTGATTTGTTTTGTATTACAAACACAACTGTAAGCCGTTTAAATACAATATCCTTCCTGTAAAATCATGAGTTGAACATTGAGAGAAGTAAAAGAAAGTTAAGTATAAAAATATTAAGAGCAAGGCTTTGCTATTGGTATTAAAACAGTTCAAAATTAGTAAAAATATTTAACTTCATAGGTTATTGTCATGAGTATACCTAATCGATAAAGACAATAAAGAATATTACAATATTACATCGAGTCAGTAAAAGCAAGCGAGCAAACAAAGCATCCAATGAGATGGTTGTAGACTGGAGGTAGATAAACCAGCTCTAGAGGTGCATACGTGTTCCCGGCGCGGGCGCTGGGAGTAAATAAGACGCTGCTGCATGGAACTTACCAAGGTCTTGACGTTGACGTTCGACAGATCGTCCTCGCCGGAGATTTCGATCATCTCCGCGGACACCTGCCGCGAGCTCGTGTGCATGCTTTCCTTCGTCTCTTTCGACTTTAGTTTCTTCTTCTATAAGCGTGACACGGAAAACGTAAACAAAAAAATTATGAGCTCGGGCGAACGCTTAAGCTGCACCACGGCATGCTTCGAGCATTACATTACAACGTTAGGGTAATTGACACGTTCAGAGAATATTGTTTGAATAGAGGTTTATTAACAAAACTTTTGTCAAAATTAAATGGAATATTTTTTATTTGTATGGTCCTATTCAAAAACTTTCTGTGAGCGCGTTACCCGAAAATTTTTAGATAACAAGTAGTTGAGGATGTGATTCATTGATGTTATTCCCTTTTTCGATTATGTAATTGTAAATTCGAAAAATATTTTTATAAAGTTAATTTAGATATACTCTTATATTTCCATTCTAGCTTTATTTATGGTGATTCAAGCGTAGGCTTTATCTAAATTTTCTGTAGGTCATAGTTTTCTATTTTAAATCAAATCAGGTCGGTCCCTAATTTGCTCCAATTTTATTTTTAGTACCGTCGAATATATATATTCTTCCGCATTTGTTTGGAAACCGATTTGAAACACACATTTTAAAGCTAAATGAAATAACTTAATTTAATATAATTTTACTTATTCTTCGTAGAGATTAATCTCAGAATTACAAAATTAAATTAAATTCTGTTGTTTAACTTCAATGACTTCTATCTTAAACTACAAATATATTAACTACAATTTAAAAGCAAAAGCTTCATTCAAGCGTGAAAATAATGCTTGCTTTAAATTAAAATATGCGAAAAAGGCATTAATTAATACATTTGAAATTATATCGCAGCAAATATCAGGCAAGCAGATTTATTTTAATTTAGCGTTTCTTTCTTCTGTAAATGACTCGAGCACGTGATAATTATTTTGATATATATATATATATATATATATATATATATATATAGGCTCTTATTAAAACTCACCACGGAGATGTTCTCTTTTTCGAGTTCGCTCTTCTTGCTTTTCTTAGTTTTCTTGGTTTTCGTGTGATTTGGCGAGGCATCGCTTCCCGCGTTGCCGTCAATCTTCTTCTTCTTTTTTGTCGTCGTGCTGACAACCGAACTCGTCGTTATCACCTCCTCTCGACTTTCACTCTGTGAAAAAAAGTAGTCTTCATTAATGTAACTTTAACCTTGTTTATTTTAGGCAATATATCTATTGAGGTCAATTTTATTCGAAGTTTAGAATTACAATTTATAGATCAAAATGATCAAATGATTTTCTTAAAAACATTGTTAATTGTTGTTTGTCGTATGTAAACATTGTTATAATACCATTCGCATTAAAGAATAACTTTTACGTTTATAAAATTATGAAAAGGCGTTGTCGAGAGCGTTGATTAATATTGAGATTTTCATTGATTTTACCTGCAGTTCTTAGATTAAGTAGAATGCAAACTTAAAAAGTTTGATTTTAAAGTGTTATACATACATTCACCTAACATTTAAAATGAATATGTAATTTTAAAATCTTACACAAAAATGTATATATCTATTCAATGCATGTTTTATTTGATTTATCAAATATTTGCTACAAAATGATTGTTTTTCACTGAAAATCATTTTTAAATGTCTGCAACAGAAATATTCAAACGAATTCTTGCACAAAGTTTTGATTTGTTTACCATTGAGGAAAATTACAGCGAGTAGTAGACAAATGTCTACATTTACAATTAATCATACAGGCCTAAGGAATGAGTGTAAGTTAAATCAGTAATTAAAGCTTTGGGTAACTGGCTCCATACGCGCGCACATAACTATTGATTTAACCGAAACAGGTTCAGGCAAAATAGTTCAATTACGTCGATCTTGCTCGAGACAGCAATCAGAGTTGGAGAAAAACGATAAGGCGCACCCGCGCGACCATTACAATAGTAAAAAGCAGAAAAAGCCCTGGCATTGTCGCCAGCTAGAAAAATTGATGACGTTTAGACAAGACGTCGGCAGTTGGACCAGTCGCTCCTGATCGGTGCACTCGCTCTACAATTTCAGTCCTCTTTCAAAAGCCGGGGGAAGAAGCCTTCACATAAAGGAGAGCCGGTAGGCGTTGGCGTTAGGCTAGTTGCGAAAAACCGAAGCCGATCCCTTGGCAAGAGCTTTTCCGCCCGCGGGGATATACTCGGAGCGCGCGCCCACCACGTCGTCCCGGGAAATTACATAGAGGGCCTGCGGGGGCGCAAGAAATGCCCGCTGCCCGTCTCGCTTTCTTTTCGGAATGAGATATTTTGCGGGCGGTTAATAAAGCGATCCCCGCGGGGAGTCGGCGCTTATCCAGAACATACAGTGACGCGGCTGGTTGCGCTCCGGGCGGCGCAGGCGCGCGGCGTTTTGCCTAAGTCGGTTAATTGCAGCAAGCTGTTTCCGAGATAGCCGTTTCGAGACTTCTGAATAGTGCATGTCCTATTGTCGAGCAAAGCCGAGCGCAGGCGGCTCTTAGTTTTCTCCTCGAATTGGCCGATCGATTATTACACTGGGACAGCAGTTTCCGAAATTAGATTCTCTTGAGAAAAGTCCAGTGCAGGGATTAATGGCCGACTGGAAGGGAAGGTTATTAGACTTTAAGATAAAGTAAAACATATGTAAATGAACGCATATAATAGTAGCCGTAGAACGTTCCGACTCTGATGTATCTCTATGTCTCGAGTGAATACATCTAGTGCATATCGCCGGATTTCTCTGGAATAATAGCCACAGCATCCGGAGGCCTTTTTTATTCGAATTAGAACCGAGCAATTATACTGCCGTATCACAGTCAGATTACATCGTTTATCATCGTCTCCGCTATGATGCGGTATCGCGATATACGTAACTACCACTAAAAGCGTAACGTTACACGTAATAGGACTTTTTTCTCGCGGCTTTTTTGCAGCAGGCATAGCTCGCGATGAAAAATCGGCTCCTCGATCGGCTCGCGTCGCTGCATGAAAATGGCGTCTGAAAAACGGTAAGTGGGCGGATCGTCTTATTCTCGTGGACGCGTGCAGTTGGGCGGGACATTATGTCGACAAATGAACCTCCTAATCTACCGAATAAAAGAAAGGTGAGAGCGGGAGATGGAGCAGAAAGCGAGGCCCATTAAAAGCCTCCCCGGGCGCACAGTTCGCAGCGAGATATATACGCGGGATACATAGGCGGACGCGCGCGGCGTACGGACAAGCCGAGTACAATAGCCGGGCATAACCGCGCGCGCGGCGCAAACAATAAAATCAAATTCAAGCTCCCTCTCCCTTTCTCTAAAGGCCGCGGCGGCGATTGCGCGCGTGTGCGCCTGTCCGTGCGCCGGGGCCCATTATCCGTTTGCCGCGGCCACTTATTGTGCGTTACGGCCAGTCGATCGGCGAACCGGCTATCAATTCAGGCCTCGCCACTCTGACATCCTCCTTTCTTCGGCTCGCGAATCACTCGGCTCGCCCTCGCGCCGCGCACTGCTCTCTCGCGCACTTACGTGAACATGTACACATGCATACGTACACGACGACTCCGCGAGAGAGCGAGCCGAGCGCCCGCCG
Organism: Sycophaga agraensis; assembly: GCA_018906755.1. Taxonomy (NCBI): domain Eukaryota; kingdom Metazoa; phylum Arthropoda; class Insecta; order Hymenoptera; family Pteromalidae; genus Sycophaga; species Sycophaga agraensis. The sequence continues at coordinate 496,095 of JACCIE010000032.1, read as the reverse complement.
AATGTTACGAGCCGCCGTTAAACATCTGGGTTACGCGAGGCTCCATTTTTAAGGCGCGCGCTGCCGTTCCTGGGCCCTTTTCCACCCGTCCTTCGATCATTGTCTTTCAATAAGCCGATTCTATTGACAACTGTTTCGTTCAGCAGGCATAACTCAACTGCAGCTGTACAGTGGCTTTTTATCTAAGATTTTCCCTCCTATTACTCCAGTTTTTTTTAAACGCGTTGTTTCTTCGCTACTACTTATCGCGCGTGAATCGTAAAGGTTTTTATAAATTATCTCACGGTTGATTTAACTCCACTATCACCGGTAAGATCTTTTGGTATTTATTTCAAGCAACAATTGTTTCATGTCCTACCATAGCTGACATTGGTACGAATGACATGATGTATCCTAAAAATTAAATTTTTTGCTATCTCACTATACATTGTCTTGTATCTGTAAATAGACCTACTATAATGTCGTACTATACTCTATAGTGATAAAGCAATAATGCAGCCTTTTAAGCTTCAAATTTTGATTGATGTGTTGTTGTAGTTAACGCTTTTTGCGTAATTATTATTCTTTAAATTTGTCGTTACAACTCTAATTCTCGAGGATAGATCCTTTTGAAAGAATAATTTACACATATCGAGGTACTCTGTAATGTCTTGCTAATGTTTGCAAATCTCAAGGAAGCTCACAGTGACTTCCGAGAAGAAGTAAGTGTCTTACGCTAAAGAGATACGCGTTACATCAAGATAAGCCACGGCTCGGGCGCGAACGCTATCTTGAGACGAAAAAAATTTGTTTTTACAATAAACGACGTTACGGGCGTAGCCGACTCTGTGGCTGGTACACTTGGCCCAATGTGCACCTGTTTGTCGTGCATCGCTCTTGAGAAAAATGCCCAGAAATCTCCTGTGGAGTAGTGGCTGCACTCGTGCGATTCGTGCACGACCACTTCTCGCGGATGCGCGATCCAATTGTCGGCTAGACAAGAAATTAGTATCTACGAGAGATCGTTCAAGTACTGCCATTTTTCAAGAGCTAACGGTTATTTTGAAGATATAATTTATTCACTTAAAAAGCTTCAACAAGCGTTTTAAATTTAGTTAGTTTTACGTAGGATTCAATTTTCAACAGGGCCAACTTGGCTAAACTTAACGATGATATATATATATATATATATATATATATATATTTGCAGCTATGACTCGATATTAATACAACAATAATTATGTTAATTTATATTTGAAGTAGCGTCGATATCAACAAGTCCCTACACAGTTGTCGCAAGATTACAGCTATTATTGGATTGATTGACATTTATCCTTGCAAAGTATTGATTCAATACAGGGAATGTGATCCGGTGCGATGCTTGGTAAACTACAATTGAATCAAGAAGATAATCCTCGTACGGTGCGCATGTAGGTTTGCTGTCAATCACATACCTGCACTATTAAGCTGCAGAGGAAAAGCAAACAAATCCGAACTAGGTTGTTCGGTGGTGAAGCGCCTCAACTCGAAAGAGAGGAACAAACGCCGTTTTCGTGCAAGTTTGTAAAGGTTCTCGAGGAAGATTGATCATCGTAGCGATAGCTCGTGAAAGTTGCAGGAAGGGAAAAGACTCGAAGATCCGAAGCAACAACAAGAGCAAGAGCAGCGGGCGCAGCGCAGCGGCGAAAGTCCGGCCGCGGCGGAAAAATCCGCGGGTCCGCGCGCACATGCGATCCGCAAGCTCGCCGAGCGGAACCACGTGGTTGGCGGGTCGAGCGCGAGTCAACGACACGGTGGCCAAGTCCGTGGCGAAGCGCGAGAGGCCGAGGGGCGAGCGGGGGCCGAATCCTCGCGGGAGTGGCCCGCGGGAGACAAAGGCCGCGCGGCCGGCGCTCGTGCACGCGTGCAGGTCGCGCAGCCGATCGCGCCGATCTCGATCGGCCGCCCTCGTGGTCCCCGCGAGCCCCGGCCAGCCGGCGAGCAGCTCGAGGCCGAGGTGCGACGTCTCGGCAATTACCGACGGAGCCCGCAGGAGCAGCCGGCCGCCGACTGGTGCTCGCTAGTCGCCGAGCCCAGGCTGTGCCTGCGTCCGATCCTCCAGCCGATCTCCGAGCCGATTGTCCTCCCGAGCAATCGAATTAATTGCATTGTATATAACGGGCCGCCTGCCAGCAGCTCCAAGGAATCCGTTGCCTCTCATTCTTCGGGGGCAGACAATGAGCCGGGCTTTTCAAGCCCCTGCTCGAGCCGAGCCTCCCGCGCTCCGAGGCTCGATGCTTTCCTCGCCACCCGGCCCCGCTAGATAGATCGACCAATGTACATGTGGACCAGTGCGCTGCCTTCCTTCGACCACTTTTATTATTTGCGCACTTGGCCTCTCTGTGCTTTTGCGCCAACGGAATGGAGGGAAATTCCTTTTCATAATTTGCCGGAGGACTGTGCAGCCAGTACAATATATAATACGGGTATTTCCAGTTTGATCGTGAGTTTAATCGCATCTCAAGTAAACGTAATGTGCTTGATATGCACTATGAAATCTGCTCGTGATAATCTGATGCATGTATTCATGATGCACAATAGACCTCGAGGAAAGCTAACATGACTTTCTTTTTACTACAAAGAACGCTTTAAAAGAAATTTACAATTATATCATTCTCATGCCGCACAGGCTATTCCTTTTGAGTTACCAATTCAATGGTCTTTTGTTTTTGTACCTTATATTGACAATTAAGCAGCAGTAGGCTGAATTCTAGTAAATATATTTAGTAAATGAACCATGAATGCTTGACTACTCATCACCGCATTGAAAAAGATAAAGTTTACTTTTACCAGTAGTTTTTTGAGTTATATTTGAATATAGTAGAGATTTGAATTAATGAAAATAATAATGTACAGTCATTAGAGAAAACGAAATCGTGAAACCTTAATCGCCGAATACTTTTATAATGAATTAGATAATTAAACTTGATTATACTAAAAATTAAATCATTTCCTGTTTAGACAAGATTAGACTTTATACCTCTCTTTCATCGAGAGCTGCGAGCTGCAGTAAAAAATACAAATGAAAAAGCAGTAGTGATGCCTAAACTTTTGTGTTTACAATCGGATAACTGTAATTACAGATCTATTAGCAGTAAAGTGCTTTTTTTCTCTCGCAGATATAATGAACCGAACCGTAACTGTACTTACATAGCGATTATCACTTGAGTGTGGATATAAAATCCTAGGCTAGTCTAATGGCGGTAAAAATGTTATCAACCGCTCCGAACTCGGTGCGAGGTAAAAAAAACTCCTAATTAAGTGACCAAGTCGGATTGAGTGTGGTGGCTCTTAATTTACGTAGGCACTTGTTACGCAACGTGTAGTTGTAGTAGGTATACGACGATTCTATCGCAGGGCAACTGACACAATGTGGCAGTTGTAGCGTAAATGGATGCGCTTCTAGGCTGCTTCCTGTACGATTGATAAGGCGGGTATTTAAATCAAATTGATTTATCTACTCACAGATCGAGCGGCCGTGGGAGAAGCCCTAGAACGGCATGAGCTGTCGGCAGGTAGAGCAAAACGGCACCTCTAACCGAATGGACATCGGAGCCGCGGTGTAAGCCGGGCGCTCAGGAGCTAGGGATCGAGCTGGCCCAGGAGCTGGGTTTTCCGCAGGAGGCGCTCGAGCCGCGCTAGCACGACTTGGCAGCGAGGAAAATTTGACAACCGAGCGGCGGCGGCGGCACGCGCGCGCCGCCCCAGCATCTCCTGTTGCTCGCTCTCCCGCGGCGGCCGGGAGAAGGTTCAGCACGCGAAGGAGTTCAACGGACCCGCGGCGGTGGGGGCAGCAGTCGGCAGTCGGCGCAGTCGACGCTGCGGCTGCGGCGCGGCCGCGCACACACACACAGGGCCGCGGGCCCAGGGCGCGGAAACGGCCGAGGTGGGCCCGATAGGTGCTGCGATAAGAGCCTCCGTTTCGGCGCTTCCGCCGAGTGCGCGGGGGCCAGGGGCGCGCGTCCGGCAGGCTGAGGCGCGCGCGCGGCCACTACTAGCGCCCCCGGCCTTGAGGCGATTAAATGCGCTGGTAACGCACACCAGCGCCGCTCCTCGTAAAGGAAGAGCCCCCCTCCGCCCGCCTCGCCCCTCGCGGGAACCCGTTCCTTGCAGCCGCCGATCTCCTGCGCGCCGCCGCCGGAGACCACGGGAGGCTACACCCGCGTAATCCCAGCTCGAGGCACCCCCTCCCTCGAGCGCCGAGCCGCCAGCTCCGGCCCAGCTTGTCGAGCGCCCGGGCCTCTTCGCTTTTCGCCTGCCACGTGCGAGATATGCGCGCTCGCCACCTTCCACCGCTCGCTATCCAAGCTTTCGCTATCTTTTTCCCCAACTAAACTATATCCTACTTATGCCTTCAGTTATCTCGCTAATGGCTACTCTCCGACCAATTGCCAATCCTATTGCAATGCCGATCTTTTTTATGTTGCGCTATTTTCTTTATTTTAGATTTTCATGATGAACATACTTATTAATATGGAGCTGCCTAAATTATTCTTCAGTCGTGTTACCAAACGATAGGAAAAGGACAGTTGAGCAACTGACTATAAGTTCTGACACGGATTTACATACTCTATGCACGTCTTCTCATTCTCCCGACTTTTGATTTTAATCTATAATTTGAAATTTATTCATGGATGTATGAATGCCGCTGTAATTAGGAAGAAGCCATGACGTTTTCCGGTTGACAAAATCCGTTGTCGGCTTCAACTTTTTTCAACGGTTTCAACTATCGGGATTTTACGCTACTAATTAGCGATGCGGTACTTGTCGGACAATTCCAAGTTGGTGCAATCGTTATAAACAATCCTTACTACCGCACAAATGTTAAACAAGCACACTTAATGCGCTATTACAAGCCTGACAATGGGTAACCTATCGATAAAAAAAAATGCGTAGCCACTACACCGGACGACGCGGACGCCCGGACGCCCACATGCCTTTTCTCAGCGATAAGAGTGACATCAGTTTGACTCAGGACGTAATACCCGATACATTGCGTCAAACTCACTCAGATGTAATGGTTAAGTCTATCAAAACCTGCAGATTATATACATAAAGATCTCTAACGAGTGAAAAAACAAAATTGTTTTAATTGACTGCGAGTTCAAGAAAATCGAGAACAAGGAGCCCGAAGAAGCTAAAGACGTCACTGGGACGCGCGACACGTGCACCGGGGATAGGTTACTTCCGCGGGGATCGAAATCACCCAAGGTGCGAGCTACGGTGAGAGCTCGCGGCAAGTTGAAATGAGAGACCGCGGTGACCAAAAGACGTGCAATGACCGTCAGGTGGTCCGAGAGAGGCCAGTCGCGTTCGAATTCATTCTCCCAATCCTGCTTCTGCGGCACTTGGTTCGATTCAAAATATTGGATCACTAGAGAAAATACTCGTCATTTTATGCAAAGATGACTTTCAGTTGTTGAATAAATGCCATATACTCGACCATACATGCCTACTTGAAGCTATGCTATCGCGTGTACCGAGTATTGCTGTACGGTTTGAGTTCTATGGAGGAAACGATTTATCACAACAATAGACCATGCACAATGAAAGTATCAATACATGTAAGACGATCGAGTCAAGGACTATTATCAATCAGACGCAAAGCAATATTTTACGAATGTTTTATCGGCTTGTACGTCCCAGTGGCGAGTGTGCATTGGCTCGATCCGTGGCCTCGCATAAAAAAATCTTTGATTTTTAAGTTTTACTCCGCGACAATGATATATTCTGCGTTTTACTGAATTAAAAATGAGCGAGGATCCGGGCACAGGAGGAGGGCCGGTCGCTGGGCAAAATTAATTGGACTGTCCTTGCATGGACGCGGGCGCGTCAAGGTTCGGGCGGCGGACTGCAGCTGGCTTCTGTTTATCTCCGCAGAGGATCGAAGGAGCGGGTGCAGCGCGCGGTGACCGTCTCTGACTGTCCCTGACCGGTAGCCGCGCGCATCCTTGGGGAGAGCGAGCGCGAGAAGGAGCGGCTCCTTGGGCACAACTGCCCGGCGCGGCGAGACGCGAGAGCGTGAAGCCGGTAGGCAAGGCTAAAGCCGGTGGTCGATTGGCCGCGGGCCGCTGCCCTCGTGAATGGGCGCCGATTCGCCTCGTGACCTCGATGGCCCGCCTAGGGTTCCGGGCGAGCGACTCGCCGCCCCGGGTGGATCGCTTCCGCCGTGTGTGCCGTTCTCTTCCCGCCCAGCGACTACTTAATGTAGAAAGCACTTTTACCCCAATTCCGGAGCAGCTTCTCCTTAACAGCTGCCGCCGCCGCCGGGCCGCCTCTAATTTATGCATCGGGCGCGGAGGATACGCGCGGGCGGCCGGAACCGAGCCGTGGCCCCAGCCGCGCCTCGGCTCCTGCTCCTTTTTTATTATTACGCTTTTCGTGCGTGCGGTAATTAGGGCGCAGGCACGCGTTTCTGACGGACTCTACATCTTTTGTAAAGTATTCATGCTCGGAGGAAACCAAGCGAAATCGTATACTGTACCAGTCAAATGTCTGCCTCAAAATATTGTACCATTTTGCTACTTTACGTCAAATATCTTTTTACCTTGTTTAAAAAATCCATAAAATACAGCATTATTGTTTAAAATTATGGAATGATAATGTTAATAGAGATTTCAGTTAAACGTTTAATGCGAATGGTAATACATAGTGTGCGTTCGTTTTTCGTCAACAACATTTTCCTTATAAAAATATACTTTAAAAAGTAGACTATTGATACTTTTTATTTAATATTTAATGTCAACATTAATTATATTTGCCATATAATTGTGTATAAATACTTACATGCCAGTTATGAAACTTAAAATAATTCAATCAAGAGCATTGTGTTAAATTAATGTTAAATGAATAAATCAAATATATACAATAGTCAGTTTTCAAACTTTGTTAATAAAAAACACACGTTAAATCAACACTAAAACTCGAACACTAAAATCAACAAAGTGAACTCCACACTATAAAATTAATCTTAACCAATTTCAAGTATAAATTATAACATCGAAAAACAGAAAAAACAACATCAATGTAAATACCTCGTCTAATAATTTTTTTCAATTCAATTTTTTACCTAAATATCAGATTCAATTTTATTATTCTTGATGAACGTTGTATTTTATCTAAATTTTGATTTACAAAAATTAATATCTTAATAAATGCTAAGATTCAAATTTAAATTTTTACTGACAAACAACTTTTATAAAAAAAGCCATAGATTATATTGTTGAAAATATGTCTTGACTGTTCAAACCACACACTTTTTTCAACATATATCTTATCAGAATAAATAGCAACGTTATCGAAGTAAATTAAATTACATTGTTAGTAACAAAAAAGCCAAACTTACATCGTCACAGGCATTAGAAATGTCGCTAATCTCGTCAGGAGTTGCCAGAGGTGCGATTTCTTTGCTCTCGTCCTCTAGTTTGCTCTTTTCGAGGTAATTCTCAAAGTGGCTTTCTTGACTGTAGAAATTATCGCTGCACTCGTTTGTTCGCTCATGCAGACTCTCGTCCCCCTGTGTCACAATGATTTCTACCGAGGATTCTTTGACTGCTTCCTCGACAGTTATCCAATTGTTCTCTTGATTGCAAATATTTGATTTCAATTTGTAATCAGTGACGTCGACAATCGAGCGACTGCTAATTGACTTATCAAAGCTCTCGTCGTTATCGACAATGTTACCGCTACTCTCAGCTTCAGTGGAATAAAAGGAGCAGGCCTTTTCGTCAATTCCAGAGGCTTCTTTTAGAGAAATCGGTTCATTCTGGTCAAATGGTTCATTGCTGATATCCTGATTATGTGATGATTTAGAATTATTGGACAAACCGGAATCGTATCCCCCATTTTCCAGGGGAACGAATTCAGCCTCGTCTACAAGGTCATTCATTTTGGACAAATCTTCGTCTTCCACGTCATCTAGAATATCAGCATGAGTATCTTCTTCGCTCTTCTGGAATTGATCTTCGATTGAAATAAGATTGTCGCTTCCATCTTTAGACTGTGTGATTTCCTCTTCTTGGAGGTATTTGTCGGCTGATATAACTGATTTCCGACTTAGCTCCTTTGAGGAATCTTCGTCCGTCGTCTCTTCTACAATACATGAATCGCTGAGTGTATTAAAAGACGATGGTTGATCCTCTTCTAGAAGCAGCTGTTCTTGCTTTTCGAATTCCTCTTGGTCCAGTTCATCGATGGCTTCGAATGCCGAAGGCAAGGAAGGACCAGAAATTGTCGTTACATCCGGGTCTGTGGCTTCTGTCTGTCCATCGAAAACTTCTTCGTTGTGCTTCGCAACGACATCGTCAGTATTGGTATCGTTTTGAAGTGAATCTTTTGGAATTGGACTTATGTGTCCATTAGAATATTTGTAGGGTTCACCTATAAGTGTGTAGTGATCAATCTCGTTAACTATGAATTCGTGATTAACGTCGACCGGATCCTGTCTAGGTTCTAATATTATCTTTTTTGTGATTTCTGGTTGATTCATTACCAAATCGCTTGGTTCGTCATCGTCTGTATCATCTGGATCTCCGGAACTAGCACATATTCTCAATGCAAGTTCGCTTTCGATGAGTTCTTGTAGGCTCTTATCATCTTGAGAATCTAGTTCATTACGTGTATTGTTAGCGAGGATAAGATCATCCTCATCATCGTCGTCGTCAGTCGAACATAGCGTTATTAGTTTATTGTTACTTGTGTTGGACAGACCATTGTGATCCAAGTCAATCAAGCCGTTGTTAGATTGCACACCGCACACATCGCTTAATTTAGTCTTACCAAGACTGTTAACTGAATTGTTACTTACGACATTCATAGATTTGTTTTTTGTCGCCACGTCTGCCATTTTTGTAGCGGCAAGAACCGTTTTAGCACCTTTTTGAGATCTGAAAAGAAATTAATTCTATGATTAATATTATAATTAATTGATATATTATAATATTATCGCAATGATACGAATTATGAAGAGAGTTTAATCTATTTCAGGAATAAAATATAGAATTTCATTATTATTTGCTGATTTTCGTAATTAAAGTATAAAAATTTCGATTTATCTTCAAAAATTCACATGGATTTTAAAGTGACTGGTGACCTATTATTATATTTTATTACCGGTAATCTGAAATATCTATATAAATCAATAACCTAAATTTAGATATAATTTAAAAACTTCCATATGATTTATTAATGAAAAATTGATTAAAGGTATCTCAAAATTTTTAATCACATTCTGTACAATATCTCATGAAGATCAAAAATGTAGATCTATTGTGCCATTGGATTTATCACGGTTTTTTTCTGTTTAGATTACGTGCACTGTGAAAAGTAATTGCTAAATGGGAAATTAATTTCTCTCTATAGAACAACCCATTAATCTACATCCATCGGATTTCTTGAATCGGTTGTAATTGACTATGACAAGCGCGCTTGAGGACAGAGTGCGCGACTTCGTAAATCGAGAAAGAGAAAATGATAAAGAAAAAATAAAATAATGTTATATTCACTTTACAGAACGGATATTATTCCAATTTTTTAATCAGACAAGCCTTTATATATGTTAATAAAAGTAAATATTATTTTTATAAATTACTATTTTTTATATTATTTTATTATTCCAATATTATTTTTCCAATAAATGAAATAACATTTCGGATGTATACATTTTAAATGTATGGAATTTTTGATGTAAAGAACACTACTATTCTCTCACTGATTTCGCAATAATTATAAAAGAATTGTAGAAAAGAAGAAATAGCAGTAAAATAACAGGGCAGTATCAGGTTTTTATACACTTAGGGATGCTCTTAATGACATAATGTAAAACAGTTTTAAAAAAAATTATTTATTTCAGATGCAGTTTGAGCATGATAACTGTGCTGATTATAAGTTCTGCCACATACTCAAAAAATGAACATAGGTAATTGTCGTTGCATAATTAATTAAATGATATTAGCGCCAGGCATGTACACTCAACGAGAAGTCGGTGTACTCTCGCATAATAATGCCGAACGACGCACGAGTAAAGCTAAATATAAAAAAGAAGCGGATGGCGCTTCGCACTTTACCGCTTGTGCCAACGGGCGAAGAAGCGCATCTCTTCTTCCACTCTCGTCTCCCATCGTCTCGCCATGTGCACACGTCGCTCAGGTTCGTTTACCTTTTTGGCGCGGTGCTTTAATTAAACTCGACTTTTCACTCTCATTCGCGACTAGATCATCGGTATATTGAATTTATTTTTCGGAATTTTAACCCTATCTTCGATCACAGTAGTGAACCAATTTTTTCTTTTTTTCTCATCTGTTCTAAGATTGGTATTCTGGCGATGCGGTGAAAGCTCTTTGATGTAGTCACGCTGATTGTTTTCGAAATGGGTCTAGCAAAAAGTTTTCTAGGAAGGTATAAGGGTGTGGAAAAGATAAAATGTAAGGCAAGACAAAAGCTAAATTGCTTGCAGGTTGTTGAACGTAATTTTCTTTCAAACGTATCATTTGGGCTCCGCGTCCTAAATAGCGAGTAAACTACTAATAATTCGTTCATTGAATTGTTACACTTGAAAGTAATGTATAACCTTCTTATTTACATCTTGTCTAATAAAATTATTTAGCTCTTGATTAATTTAGTATTAATAATTTAAAAAGAAACATGTCGATGAAACATATTTATACTTTAACAAGCATTTAGGCAGAAACAGAATAAATATGGAAGATTAGATGTTCCTTCCTTTTATTAAAAAAAGTAAATTATACTGTAAAGATAAAAAAGCATGTCGTTTATTTTATATCCAAAAGTCAATCTACATGAACAGTCGTTTTTTTCATGCACATTTTCCACTTGGAATGTAGCTCGTGAAAATACGTATGGACCAATGATTCATCTTACAAATGTAAATAACTGCTCACATACCGATCAGAAAGCAGAGTAATAAACCACAAGTTAAGACATTTCTTTCGTTAACACCTATGGCGCAGCAACGTCGGAAAAGATTGTGCGCGCCTCGAATAAGCAATCGAGATCCCAACCGCGACGGCGCGTCGCCAAAGAAATTAGCAAGGTGTATACGAGACGTACGTGTATGTAATGCCGCGCGCCTTTATATTGATATGCGTGCAGCGTACGTAAGTGATTGCGGCGCTTGATTTAGCATCGCGCTGGCGGAGAAAATAGCTAAGGAATGCAGTGACGCGGGTGCATCGATGATGCGTGTATTTTAGTACATGTGGGAGGAATTTTCGGGGACGGACTGCTTCATTTAACTGTAAATCGATATGTTGATCGAGAATTGAAAAGAAAGCTTAATAATTACGTGAAAACATCTTTGTAGTAAACAAGATATAACTGAGCTGTTTGCCATATGTTATGGATCTGTATATGATTATCTTTTAAATTGGACTTGAGGCCTTTAATTAAATTATAATAGAACAATTTTTATTTCAGGTTATTATTATATTAATTTTTTAAAAAAATAATACGATTTGTTAGAAATATTACTATTTTTAATTATTAAATTACTGAATCTGCATTCCAATTATTACATTTTGCTAGAAGTTTATTTATTAAAAAAATATTTGAATGGTTGTTTACATCAACCGTATAAAATAATTAAGTGTCGTCATGTTATGATTTTTCGTTTTATTGAATGATGCAGTGAAACCCAAATATTCGCCCTACTTTAATAAAAGCTGATTTGAAACAAAAAAAAATATAACTTCATGTAATTTTAAGTTATTAAAATGAATTCATTTTCATTATTCTATAATATCGTTTTCTTATACCGGGAAACTGCTTTCAAAATTCCAACGAAATTTTGAACAGTGTACGTCTCTATAAATACGATGTCATGGTATTCCACTTTAATAGAGCAAATCCTACTTGAATGGGCAGAAATCCAACTTCCATTACGACGGAATCTCGATTTAATGGAATGAAATTCCCAAGTTTCACATTTAGCAGATTACCCGTTTGAATTCCGAATCTTCCTAGAATATTGCAGGTCGTATGTTATTGCAAAGTATCGACTGTTTGTTGCTGATCATCGATCAAATTAAATCTTAATTATGATTCTAAAAAAGGGGGTACAATAGCAATAGAGGTCCATTCCGTAGTGATATAATGTTAATTACTCCTGCTTGAGTTCTTCCTATATCCTGCGCTATAGAGAGAACTGGATAATGAGAGAGGCAGAGAAAGAGAGAGAGGTAGGAAGAAAAGGGAGGCGCGTCGTTGGCCGGTAGGCCAAAGTTCCTATTATTAGCCATTCCGGCGCGCTGGTATTTATGCACAAGTCGCTCTCGCGTGTGCGTATTCTCAAAAACGAAATCCGAAACTACGCTGCCAGAGCTCCGTGCGCTCACTCCTTTCTCGATTCCCTTATTCCCTCTCTCTCTCGCTCCTTGCCTCCCACCCGAAATTCACTTTCGTGAGCTCTGCACACGGGGACGCCTTGTCGCGCACTCAAGGTTTATTATTCACTTTTACGTTGCGGCCCGTCTCGCTTGTGCAAGAGATTACGTGAGCTCTGGAAGAAAATTTTACACCTACCTATGAGGTGCCGCCTCATCCTGCTATGAGTTTCTTTTGCTTAAAAACCCATCGATGAACGATAAAAAGTAGAGGGCAAATTTTTCGAATGGCTGATCGATCTATACTCTTTAATCTATATTTATTAACGTTTTCGAACTCCTTATCTTACATGTTAAAGTAATATATAAAATTGATACATCAGGGAAATAAACAAAGAATCTACAACTGTTTTAGTAATTAAAGTAATGCTATAAAAAGGTAAATACAGAAATGAATGTAGATGTAAGAAAATAATACGAAATTTGCGGTTTTTAGTTGTATATATTTGTTGCAGATGCATCGATATTTGGCCGATCGTATCCTGTACTGTTCTACTTGTACCTGGCAAATATACATTACTCTATATAATGTCTTATTTATTGCGTGAATGAAATTTTATAATACTATTTATATGATATAGCATAATTATAAGCATTTATTGATATTTTTTGTATTTAAGTAGTTTAACAACTTATTCCATTGTAATGGTATCAAATGATGACTATATTTTACGAAACCATATCTGATAGATTTGTAAATAATTTCAATTGAATGAATTATGAAAAATAAAGATATAATATTGAAAACGAAATGTAAAGAGTTTATTCTTTATGGATCTTATCACAAATTTAGTATAAAATACGACGCCGCCTATAAAAAATTATTCGATAAAGCGAATCATGACACTAACATATTCATCGATTAGATTTTAATCGAGTTCAATTGAGCGATCGACAATTATTAATTTTTCTTTATACTGACACGTTCACTTCTGCACTACTGACGTGTTTTTCAGGTTCATTACGAAAGCAAAATAAAACCTATTTCAACTTGATTGAATTACCATTACCCACTTTTCTTAGCTATTTTTATAAATGTGATCCAAACTCTCTTATAATATTGCTTCGTTCGGCACACTAGCTCCTTTGCGCTTAAGAGTAGCAGCTCTAATCTACAACATACTAAGAGTAAAAGATACGAGGATAAAAAGGGAAAGAAAGAGAGAGAGAGAGAGAGAGACTGAGAGGGAGATGGAGCGAAACGGAAATGGCTGCCCTAGCGATTCTCGCACGGGAGTTGATCATTAAATAAATAATGGGAGCTTCGTCTGGCACGCCACCTTTTACGCATTAAATTTGTTTAATAAGTTGGACAAGAGAAAGAGAGAGACATGGCTTCCGTGCAAAAACCTCCTATAAACGTGGCTATACGTGTGTATATCCGGAGACGTGTAAGTATACACTATACGCAGGAGTGTGTATGTACGTAGGAGGGATAATATCCCAGAGGAAAGGACAGAGCAATGAATGTGCACGAGCGCAAAAATTTCAGTATTTGCATGGGAATTTACAGGAGAATCTTTGCTTGTTTACAAGCGTTTTAGTAGGCTGTAACCTAATTTCGTTCCGTACTACACAAGGTTTTGTTTTTTTGCTTCTCCCCGCGCTTCTCTCAAAGCAGGTTAATCGTCAATTTAAAAGCTTTCTTTACTACGCTCAGCTCCTTAATGAAAATCAACACACATTTCTGAATATTGCTATCAGCGAGTGATTTGTTCATGTTTATGGAATACAAACATTATATTTATCTATTACTGATATATAACGATGAACAAATATCCAAATTGGCAGTGTCATAAGCTTTCGAATTGTTTTGTCTTTAAAGTCTGCAATGTTTACAATAATATTAACGAATGTGACGAATTTGTTGTCTTACAATGACTCACTGAAGCGTATAGAAATGACACCGAGTGCAAATCCGACATTTTATTCATTCTAAAGCTAGATGAATCAGATTATTACAGAAAGTACTTGTAACGCTGAAAAAAATAATATAAAGTATGTTTACTTTATTTTTGAAGGGTCAACAACTGTTAAATTAATATCACAGGCGCGGTATAGGTAGTCATACTCTTTATTTGTTTCTTTTTCTATTTCTGTAGTTTAAACGATTAAGAACGAGACACACACGTACGACAGGCTTCAATTCTTGTATATATGCATGAGAGTAATAGCTCGGCTCAAGTCAGTTACCTGCACCGGACGTAACTTTTAAAGTGGCTATTTACTCATTGCTCAATGAAAGTCGACTGCCGTCAAATGAACTTGGATAATGAGCGCTGCAGTGCCGGGTAACTTGGTCAAATGGTCCTAATTTTATTTTACGCGATGAATTTATTGATACACGTTTTGATGAAATAAGTAATCCTATAAATTATTTAAAAACGTTTCTTTTTATTGACAAAGTATTATTTAATGGATAAATATGGCGCAGAGAAATAAATAATTTTAAACGTAATAATGGGGTCGAAATTGTGTTTATTCAATGACTTGTTAACAGGATACTGTTCAAAAAATAATTTAAAAAATACGTAAACTACACACAAGAATCAAATGTGCGACGATTACAAATTTACACGATAACAACCAGAATATGGTTTTGGCTAAATATGTACACATAATGCATAATGGCTTAGTGTTATTATATTGACCATAAAAACTTTCTAGACCATAAATACCTATAGGTGTTTAAAGAGAACTCGGTTAAGTTGTATCGATTGATTTGGCTAAGTTGTTAAACTTGCCGATGACTATGCGTAATGTGCGAGATGTGTATTCAATGGCAGATTTCACAGGAATAAAACTGAATCCGCGATAAGACTTGAACGACTTCCGATATTCCTTGGAAAGGCTATCGATGCGATTGTTTCCACTACGGTACTTGGACAAAAGAAAACTGTTCGTCGGATCAGTATACACTATCAGGAAGTAAAATGAGCCGCCTTAAAAAGTTTTCCTTTGAAACCTAGTCGGTTTGGGTAAAAAAGTAGCATACTCCCACGGGCGGAATTATCGATAGTTTATATACACGGTATATCTCACGGCGGCGTCGAGCTAGAGTCAGTTGGACCTCGCGGAAGAAAAAAGTCGGCCGGCGCACTTCCGCACTAGACATGCGACTGACTGGCGATGCACTTTGCGAAATCGAGTCGCGTGGGCGCGCCTCGCGTGCACAGAGCTAGGCGCGGTGGCGAGGCGCTCTCCCCTCCCGCCGCGCGTATCCCTATCTCTCGATCCGGATAATCACGAGCGCATGCCCGCGCGATCGGCGAGCTATGCCGCCGCGGATACGCCCGCCTGGCGCGCAAGTGGGCGCCGCTCTTCCGGTGTAGCGCGGGTGGAGAGATCCCGGAGTAACATTGCCGCCGTGTTCCGGCTGTCGCGCCGTTCGCGGTTCCTCGGCGCAATCGCAGTGGCACGCGTCCCAGATAGGCCGGCGATCGGGCACACACAGGCGCGGATCCATTCGTCGGCGAGGAGGAAGAGGCGTGCGCGCGCGCCTTTCGCACAAGGTGGCGTTCGATTGTTACTGGCAATTACGACGACGACGACGACGACGACGCCGGCGGCACGTGGCCGTTTTATCTCGCTTAATTGTCGTTTCAATCGCGAGAGCTCAAAGGGGAATCTGCAGAATTGAATTTACGAGCGAAACTCATATCCTAGAAATTATTCGAAAGTCCGAAGATCAAAGTGCTTCAGAAGTTATTAATAAGCGGGACATGTGGGTTTCATCAAAAGTCTTAAGTATCCAGAGGCGGAACCGTTCCCCCGCGCGATTTACACCTTGAGTGCGAATATTACATAAATTTATTTCGGATCGGTCCAGAAATTAAAGGCCCCATAAAATAGGTATTCATTGTTGCCCGATATTTATCTAGCATAAACGCGAGTCGGAAACTCGCGTAGCTTTGTAAGTAAATCTATTTATACAGGCGCCGGAGATTATATTTTCCCTGGAGGTTATAAACGTCGCGCGAAGCACACAACGGGCGAGCGGCTCGTTATCTCACGGATGCCGATTGCCCTGCGATACAGTCGCGAATCGACTCGGAATGCAGCCCCTCACTGCGCTTTCCAGCACAGAGAGGTTTATTATTGACCGATAGTCGAGCAGCCGGGCCGAGCGAAGGCTCCCCCGTTGCCGGTAACTTACAGAGAGGCGCGTTCCAAGTGACGCGCCACGCACTCCGGACCCGATTGCGGACTGGGCCGCGGCTCTTCTCGAATCCCGAGTCGCGCGCCCGCGGCGCCGTCTCGCTTCCTCCTTCCGCGCTCGGCGCTTGCCGCGCGGCTCGCGTTTCGCGGGTTCACGACCGAGTGCGCGACTGGGCCTCTCTCTCCCCTATTTTTAGAATGACACACTACCTCGATCGAGCGACGCGCGCGACCGACTATCTCCTCGCTCTCCCTGCGAGCGGGTTTCTCCCGGCCGTTCGGAAACTCTGCCCGAAGCTCTCTTTCGCCGCCGGCCTCCTGGCTAGCCGAGGTCCAACCGCTCGAGCGCCACTGCGACATTGGCGAACGCTCGAGACACTTTTAATTTTAAGCGTGGCGCCCGAGAGGCTGCGAAGAAGCCCGCCGCCGGCAGCTAGCTAATCTCGGTTGCGGCCCGAGCCGGCCAGCCTGGGAGCCCCACTGCGGGATTAGGGTCGCTATGCGCCGCCCGATTGTTGCCGCCGCCGCCGCGAGCTTTCCCGGATTATTCGCAGCGCGAAGAAGGCGTGCCGGGCTATTTTCGCGTGCTGCCGCTTTATTTTCGTTCGGCCGACAAGGAGAGAGCGCTACCTGCTGGATCGCGCGGATCGGCTCAAATTTTCGCCGCGAGCCCTCGCGGATACGAACACTTCCGCTCTTCTCGCCCCCGCCCCCGTCTAATCATCTCGAGACGATGCTCTCTTTTAACGCCATCTTGCGAGACATTTCACTTTTAGGCCGAAGACTTTCCTCTGTCCGCCCTTTTCAAATGTTCTTTTGAGCGACGCACGCGAGGATATCCAGGCCGCGTTCCGTCCCCAAAATTGATAACCGCGCTTCGGAATGGCAAGTAGACCACCCACTGCGCTGTGCAAGTCCGCGGGATTCTTTCTTTGTCCATTTCCGAATCAAGAATTCTTAAATTCATTCTCGCTCTTTCGGCGGCTGCCTCGCTTTCTAAACTGGGAGTGCATTTTTTTGGTTGTTTTGCAAACTCCCTTTCGCCGTGCTTTTCCGTGGGGCAAGCGGGTGGTCCTTGGCTGTTTGTCCCCGGGCCCAATGGTCGGCAATGAAGGGATCGGGAGCGCATCCGAAGCGCATCGGAAGCGAATCGGGGCAGCAGGGGATCGGGGAGTCGGGGGCGGCGCCCGGCTCCCCGATCGTTCGGAGAAGTCGCGGCGCGGCGTCGGCGCTCGGCCCTGAAAGCGCGCACTGTGCGACCGCGCCGGGACACAACCGCGGCCTCTGTGTCGCTGACCCGATTTCGCGAGGCCGTCCGTCCTCGCGGGCGCGAGAGCGCATCGGAATGCCATTTCCGGCGCCCGCGAAGCGGACGAGCCGGCCGCGGGCGGGGGGCCGAGGGTCACGCTGGCTCAATGGGATCGCGGAGAGAGCTTATTTCGAGTGTTGCCCCCTATAGTCCCGGCCGCCTGTGGCTCCTCCTCCCGCCGCCTGCCGCCACCCGCCCGCTGCCGACTCTGCGCCGCTCTACGGCTACTTTATCGTATTGTGAGTTTCGGGGAATTATTGAACAGCTGTTTTGGCGTCTTCGGCCTCGATTCCGGAGCCGCGCGCAAGCGATCTGCTCGCGGCCGACTAAGTTGCCTGCGGGCAAACGTACGACCGCGCGAGCAATTGGTGCATCCATCTTTTACACTACTATTACCCGCGCCTTTATCTTTATTCCAAATTCTCATAGGCCGTTACATTGCGCTTTCGTGATAAGCTAGTGCGCCTTTTCGCAAAAGGCCTCCGTGTTGTTACTCGCTCGACAAATGCCTTCTTCTATCCCTACATTTCTATTCAACTAAATGTGTCCAATTTCCTTCCGCAAATCATTCTTACTTCCTCGATCTCTCGTCTTGTGAATATTAAAAATAATGTGTACATATACGTAATATTATGACCTATCATTAAGCAGCTTATATCACAATTTATAATCTAACATCATAAACACAATACCCTGAAATACAGAAAATATTGTCAAGGGGTGGAAAAGTCTTATCCAGGATAAACGTAACGCATATAAGCAAGCTTCGTCGAGACACGTTGAGCACTCGCAAAGGCAGGAACCTTCGATACTTGGCGAATTCGCAACCTAAATGCATATTCACGTTGCAAAATTTCCGCAGGATGTTAAAATACTTGAAGCAGAACCTGTATTCAACGGACTAGGCGAGGAAGGCTCGCAACGATCTGTATAGTCTTTTCCATACGCACACGTTCCCATAAAATGACGAAAGAACGGCCGCAAAGATGGGGTTGCATTTACCGTATGTATGCGCAGTAAATCAGTTTAATTTTTCGGGCAGAAGAAGCAAAAGTACATTGCTACTTACGCAACCGCAATGCCAGCAGCAATGCAACTTGGGTAATCTGCGCATCATCTGGCGCATCTCCCACAGCTTTCGCTGAAAATTACTACCATGCAAGAGAGATTGCACTTGAGGCTTGTTAGCCGGGAGTTGTCGGCTGCAGCGGTGCACACTGCCGCGGCACCAATTAGCGCTAATAAAGCAATAGATTTGACAATGGGCGTGGACGAAACTTTACCCAGTCAGCGGATTTTGCGCGCGCAGACACAGGTATAATTGCATTATATTTTTAGATTTCATCGTACTTGGCCGCGCGATAATTCATCGCGTTTAAATCACGCTTATTATAATCCTCTTAAAAAATAAAGAAGAGATGAAGACAGAGGAGGAGGAAGAGGAGGAGGAGAAAGGAGAAGAGCGTAGCTGCACGCACGTAGCGGGCCGCTGCGGTGGGGACACATAATGTAACCTTTATGTGATGTAAATAAATCATTTTTAAATGTTCGTCGCGAATAAAGGAGCCTTAAGAGGGGACGTCCGCGAGGAGCGCAGAAAAAGAAAGAGACGAGGCCAGGGGTCCGCCGGGATCAGAAACGATCGCCTTAATCGTGCGCGATAAATCAGCGTCATACTTTAAACGAGACGCTAATTGTGGACGGTTTCTCTCTTCGTGCAGCTCGGGATCGGTCCACTGCTAAGAGCAAGGGCTCGAGCCTTTTATCTAGAAGCTCGAGCCGCCGTTGTTGAGCTCGAGAGGAGGACTCGAGACTCGCGCCAACGTGCGATAGATCGAACCGCATCGTAAATCGATTAACGCGAAATTTTCAGAATCTTTGCGCGTCTGATGCAATTCCTCGCTCGGTAGGTGCTAATCTGCCAAGTTGCTAAGATGACTGTTCTCTCTCTCTCTCTCTCTCTCTCTCTCTCTCTCTCTCTCATTGTACGCTTGTATTACAAGGAATGCAGGTTTTCTCCGAAGCTTCAAAATATTCCTTTATGGCTCTTTAGGCGCAATACAGACACTAGAGACTACGAATTTAGGTAGAACCAGGGGTGGAGCCTCACCCGCACATACGAGCTGATCAATCTTGATTAGGCATACTACGATGTTTCTCTTCCAAAGAGAAAGTTTCATTTAACGAAGGTATTGTGTTCGCAAGTTATCGTACCACTGTTTAAGATAAAATTTATATACAATGGTATACGTCACAGTCAATTGTCTGCTATTGATTTCAAGGCTCTATTTACCTTTAGCCTTACGTAATATTGACGAGATTAAGCACGTGTATCTTTAACCCCATAAAGTTCCGAGGCACCGCGAAAGTTACTCACGGACAAAATCCAAATTTGCGCGATAGCGTTAATCGTTTAAACAAACAAACGAACGAGTGATAAGACTTGCGCAGGGCAATAGTCCCGTGAGATACCGGCCAGCGGTGTTGGAGCTTTCCCCGAAATCTCGTCTAATGGTGAATATGAAATTACTCGACACTAAGTACATAATTGTATAACGGTGCGTAACGTTCGCGCAACAGATGGCACGAAGCAGCGGCAGGCTTTCCGTGAAGGTATACACGACGTTGATGCCGGCACAGCTGTGCTCTCGGGCCCTTGCAATTTTTCAAGTGCAAAGCGCGCGCCCCTCCTATAGCCACTGCTCGCCACGGATATTTTTCCTGTTACGCTCCGTCTTACATGTTCCACTTCTCCCCAAAGCTTCCGTAGCACTTTTCCCAATGCAGCTCCTAGTATTTTATGGCGAATGCTATTATATAGAGTTTAAAATCCAGGAAATTGAGAGACGATGAATGTCTTTGGCCAATCGGGTTTAGGAATCCACGGTTCGCGCAGGCTCCCTTCATCGACTCACCGAGGCTCACGCACATACGCGTACGTATTACATTTTACGACGCGGATAACTTTATTACTTTCATTAAGTCCTAGTTAGCGTCCCTCCGCGAGACTTGAGAGGACCGCGAGCGACCGATGGGCAAAAAATGGCATTTCTTCATTAAAAGATCGCCTCGTGATTTTGCCTTGGCTGCGCAAGCAGTACTTAGCCGTTCCTTGCGCGTGATTGATCGCTTACCATCAAACCAGCTGCATTTTCACTTGGGCGGACGAGGAGACAGTCAAGTGGAACTGGAACGTCGGGCCCTGCCGATCATACGAGAGCTGGATGAGTTGATGATCTAATCAAGTTTTTACGTAGTGGCAGTGTCGGGATACCGAGACTCTTTGAAGCTTGTACTGAGGTACTAGCCTGCACCTTAATGGATATGCTCTCGTCGTTTCTTTTTTATGTGGATGAAAAGTATGTGAAAATCCAGCAGTGGCCTTAATAGTGACACAATTCTAAATTTTCAATTTTTTTGAATATCTTTTCAGTTAGACTTTATTCGTAAGTTTTTATATTATAATCTCTAACGTGTTTAAAAAAATGTCACATAATCTGCAAATTAGATACATTTAAAAACATTTGAGTTATAATATAATAATTCTTTAAATTTTATTTGTTATGCACTTATAACAACATTTCATAAAAATTTTCTAATTTCAACGGCAGTTTCAATATCAATTTACTACCTAATGAAATAATTTCATCTATTATTAATGAGAAAATCCTTCATATGATTTACATACAAATAAATAACAATCAATTGATCCTCTGAGGTGGTACTGACGAGATACTACTTCTCATGAGACAGCATTTCAGACGCGTCTACAGAGTGTAAGCCGAAAAATAATTTTTTTATTACGCAGTGTACTTTGTTCAAATGCTAGTTATCAAATCATTACTATCAATTAGTGTATTGCAAGCAAAATATAATATGCGTTTATATAATTTCTCTATACTGTATGTTCTGCTAATTTATTGTTTTTATTGTTTAAGATAAATGAAACAAAAAATGTTAATAAATATATAATATTATTTTATGAAATAACAATTTTGTATGTATCCATCTATATCCATTTATATCTATTTAATTTTGTTTTATTTACGTCGTTTATTTTTATCACTATTTTTTGATGATTAAATTTTTTGCATTGCATTAGATAACCTACAACATCAGTACATACTCGTCTACTATGTCAATTATTCCTGCAACTTTAATTCAAATATATTTAGTAGGAAAAAACTCTATCTACTCAATCAGTGCTTGCGTATTTGTATATGCTCAAAAATAATGTTGTATTCTAGTGCGAAACAATACTTGGAAGCAATCGCAAAGTCTCCCAACTCCCAACGATTATAAATCTAAGCAGTACCAACAATTACAACACTGTTTATTTTTGGTAGATGTGCGATTTGATGGGATCCAGGCATGCTCAACATCAAAGAGTCTTTTATCGCAGCAAGTAGTTATTATTGTATAATTCAGACTTGATACACCTTGACCAATACCGTCTGCTAACTGATTTACGTGAAACGTGGCCAGTCCTAAAATTGACAACTGGCAGCGCAGCACGCAGGTACAGGAAGTACGGAGATTTTGCCACACGTGCGAGTGCATGTAAGCGCGGGCAAGTCGTGTGCCAGTGTCGAGTGACCGTTAAGGCCAGCGCGGGATTCACACGCGCTGCGGAATTCCGGGCGAGATCGCCGTGCGATAGAACAATAACCCCTGGAAGAATCCTGGATTGGCTCTCGGGTGGCGAGCCTTACGAGATCCACGCGCAGTGCGCGCTTGGCGCTAAGTACCGCGCTATTATGCTCCCGCGTGGCGATTCAAAGCAGCTGTCAGTCAGGTGTAGGAAGAGGAGAGGGCCGAAAGTGCCGGCTCGTAGTGCTCTCTCTCCCTCTCGTAATCATCGTCATCATCATCATCAGCCCCAGTGGCGACGGCGGCGGGCGTCGGCGGCGGTTCGCTGGAAAAGCGCGCGCGGATCGTAAAAAGGGACTAGGAGCTTGCCGACGAGGAGCAGCAGCCGGCACGCAGGAAGCGTCAATGCCGCCCAGGAGGAAGCACCGCGTGCGGCAACCTTGCAGCTCCTCCTGCCGCCGCTTGTACAGTTTCCACTTTCTGTGTCACTGTTCTCCACGTGTACGGTACCACGGGTTAGCTGTCCACCAGTTGCTGTACGCGATGCTAATCCGGCTATTCGAAGGGATCTGTCCATTTTCGGACCATTGTAAGTACTACACGCTTCTTCTTGGACTTGGCGCTTTTGGTATTGAATTTCCATCTAAGGAGCAGTCTTCCAAACTTGTACTGCCATTAGCTTTCAAGGCTTCTTTAATTGTATAACATATTCAAGTGGTTCCGTAAACTGACGGTACACACGGTCGGTCAGTTGTTTAGTGAATTCTTCAAGAAATCACATTGCTTAATCCGTACACGACCCGATGTACACAAACCATAAATAAGATAATAATTCGGTCGATCTGTTTAAACATGTATAGGGTTCTTGGTAAGAAATAGAAAAACTGGCCGTTTATATGCTCTAGGTACTTGAGCAGCATCCTTTTTACTGCAAAACGAAAGGCTCGCGATCCATTACGCTGGCGCGCGTGAAGCCTGCGCTGCTGTCGAACGAGCGCTGTGCTCTCGGGAAAAAGCACGCGCACTCCCTGGGTTTTTGCAACTGCCGTCGTCTGGCGGCCCGGCGCGGTGTCTCTCTCCCCCCAACGTCTCTCTCTCTCTCTCTCTCAGCTGCAAGGGATGCTGCGGCAGCACTGGCCTGCTTAGATGCAGCTCGCGACGCGACGCCCTACTAAATACGTGCGCAAGTGTAACGCGCCGGCTCGCCGAATGCTTTCCCCACATATTCGCGCCAGTCGAATGCCGCTCCTATATATACGCACGGCACTCGGCGGCCGTGTCGACTACGACGGCGCGCGGTTATGACGAGCATCTCGTTAGGTTGCTGTCACGAAAAATCATAATCTCAAGATTTACAACCGCGAGCCGATGTCGGCTGCGGATTATTTGCGCGTTTGTCGACGCCGCGGGGCTGGACCTATGGGTGCGGAGCGCGAGGGTCGCGAGAGTGCCTGTCGGTACGGCGGATCGTCACGCCTGCCTTGCGCTTCTGTTTGCACTTTGCTGCTCGACTCTTCACTCGGATCTAGAACGGTTTTTCTAATTGCGTTTACTGGGCAATTCAAGGGCGGGCAGAATAGGATCGGTTGGGATTCGGTGCTCGAATTTCTACGGATTCGTAGAATCTCTTAAAGACTTTTTCAAGTCGAACTGTCAGGAAATACAAGCGGTGGCATGGCGCATGTAATTATTTGAGGAAAAAAGACTGAAAACTACACGTTATGTTAATACTCAAAGTACACCGGTTGCACATAAGATGACGGGCAGGCGTATCCAAGTCTTGCCATACTCGCTCGGTATCTACTTGCAGAAGCGATTGTACCGAGGCTCGTAGCCTCTATCTTTCGTCAGCATTGTTCGGACTATTTACATTTGATTGGCATTAGGAAACTATTTTTCTTAAATTTCTGGAGGATGCGATTATTGTCCAAAAAATAACAACAGTACGTCTTGATTCTGCATCGTATGATTTGCAAGACGGACGATGCGACTACTTTAGTTCAATCTTTGAGATCTCGCGATGGTGAGGCAGAGTAACACACGAGCAGTTAAATGATTCTTTTGCGCGGACAGGATGGATATCTAGGTTGTCAGTCGCGGCGCGAACCCTAGCGCCAATCCGATCCAAAGTCTGGCAGCGGGCGACTGGCGGGCCACCGCACGCGGAACCATCAGCCCCGTTGCGCCTCGTTAGCTCCATCATTCGTCTCCTTCAGCCGGTGAATAGCAGCTTCCGAGTGGATTTAGACGTGGGTCAATTGTCGAGATGCGGCGCGATGCGCCGCGATGCGCGCGCGGCCCAATTTGAGTGGGTCGCCGCGCGGTCCGAGAGAGGAGCGCTCTTCGCACGCAGCCCTACTACTATCGCGCAATCGCTCGAGATTTTTCATTCCTTGGGTTTCGCGCTGTGCGCTCTCCGGGCGCCTATCCGCAGCCGAGGCCGCGCGCCGCCTATGGCTAAGTATAGCTTACTAGGGAGGAATGCTCTAATGGAGCTCCGTGCGGCGAGAACCTCTCCGCTTCCCCCTGCCATACCCCCTTTGGATGCAGCGCCGAACGACAAGCAAATCAACTGGATATAACGTGTCGAGTACTACGAATCCCTTCCTGATTACGATCTTACGTATGCCTCATCTTCGTACCGCCGCGCCTCTTCGAATTTCCTTCCGACTAGAAATACTAGATGCTGCTTGCTTGGATAACAAGGAACCTCGCTCATTTTCCCCGTGCTGTTGTATCTGCCTTTTTTCTTTCGATGACTCGCGCGCTTGCTGTGCGAGCTAGCCAAAGGGCAGTAAACCGATGGTGTGGAGAAATGGAACTAGATTAATAGGGGAAATTAACGAGTTCCCGGCGATTGACGTCAAATTGCGTCGCGCGGGGCTAGTTAATAAGAAAGAATGACGCTGATGCGCTACTGTGGGTTTAAAGGAATTTCTCCCTGCGCAGTTCGACTTGGTACGAAACTGGCACAGCAGCTGCTAAGAGGGCAAAAAGGAATACCACGATTCAAAAAACAATTCGACCCATTTATTCCTACCGACAGCCGTTGCCGCTTCTGTGCACGACTCTCGTGCACGCACATGTAAGGCTAAAAAAAGATTCGAGCCTGCACACGAATTACATTGACTCTATTCGGCATCTCATCATTAACCAAGATTTCCAAGATTAAATATTTTCTTGTCTTCTCATTATGATATAAATCATTCATATTTAGAATAATTTTAGACCAAAGAATTCTTTATTATTTATTCTCTATTTAATATTAATTCATTTATTTAAGTTTACGTTATATTTCTTTAAATCTCGAGCAAACGAATTTTTCAATGTTAAGTGAGTCAAAATTATCGATGACGTTATTGGGTTAGATAACACAAAGATAGAAAATAGTTATATTGTTAAAGTGAGTCAATTCACTCATTGTAATCGGCAGAATAGCTTAAAACAAAGATTAAAAAGTTATGACTAAGAATTATGTCTAAACGATTTACACGATTTACGTCGTTCTCAATCAAATTTGAGGTGAGGGAGAAGTTTTTCAAATAAATAAGATATGAAACGGTTGATTTTTTCAAAAGAAAAATAAAGAAAATTCTCCTGGCTTTACCCTTATCAAAATTTTTCACATGTTACGACATGTCATAAGAAATGAAGAAGAATGCAAAAGAAGTAAAGAAAAATTTTCTACATCTAGCTTGCAATGGAAAACCACTGCCGATTTAGTCTGGAAAGGTGACATCGCCATAGTATGTGGAATGCAATTGCAGTCAAAGTGAATACAAGCATTAAGAACCGCTTAATCTTGAATGTGGGATCACCTAAGATTATGGTAGACTGCAGACACGCGTAGCCAAGCTAAAATTCAGAAAGTTATAGTACATGATGGACTGACTAAGAGAGGTATTTGACATGTTTTCTCCAGTTCAAATCGAGGTTGTAAGAGCCAAGGTTGTGGATTTCACTTATCTATAAGTTAATATTATTGAAAAAGATGACAGCTGGAAGATGCTGCACGCAGGTCATCAGAGATTTTGATGAAAACATAACTACTGAGAACCACTGCTTAGGTTTTTCCACAGCACTGAGTTTGAGGTCGTTATAATTGATCCATTGAACCAAATCTAAACAGTAACAATAATTCTACCAATTGCAGATATAAGAAAGCGGAAGTACATCAATCGAGCTAATTTTATTCGGGTATTTATTTGTATAAGACAGATTACCGCTTATGTTATTTCGAATAAAATACCGATTATTTTCTTATAGAAATATTAATCAATATTTATTTGCAAATTTTCATTTTAAACATTCATTGTTTTCACACTAATCATAAAAAACATATTATGTATATCGGATTAAAAATATTGTGAAGTTACACATACGCAAAGCACGGGAATACAATTGATAAAATTATCATAATGTATCATAATGATGTCATAATAATAACATGTTTGTAACACTTGTAATGACATTAATATTTATGATAAACAATATTCTGAGCATTTGTTATTAAAAAAAGATGCGACTTATACAAGAACTAAGATTCTAAAATTAGATTTAAGATAAGATTTTAAGATTATTGATTAGCTCAAAATAGGCAAGCAGGGTTACGGACAGAGACTGCAGCACCGAGATTTAATATATTAAATATATTGACGATGAGAAAAAACTCAGTGCCGGTTTCGAATAGGGCGGGATTTTCCCGAGGGCCGCGATCCCGACTTGCGCGGGCCGGGAACAATCTTGGCTAAGTGGGCAGCCGGCACAAGGCGCTACTAATAGACCGGGAGCTAGTGATGCGCTCGGAGGCTCTCCTCTTTTTCAGGGCGCGTCTCCGACTTTTCTCTAGCGACACTCCAGAATTGCTCGGTCTCGATCCGCGTCAGCCGGACACGTCAATGCGTGCGGATTTATTTAAAGACCCGTCGAGTTTTTTGCAACGCGGCTGCCCCTCTCATGCGAACTGGCACCACTCTTTTGGAGACTGCGGTAGATCGCCGCTAGTGCACAGCATAGGCCGCACATTTTCAAGGATCCCTTCTGTTCTTTATGCTGCGCTTGCGTCATCAAAAACTTCATCTGCGATTCAAATTCCGCTTCACGGCGTTTCCGTCTAATTTTAATGCCCTATTAATTTACTCCCTCCCAAGATTTCGGCCTCTTTCTCCGTCGTTCCCGTACTTTCGTGTAGCTTCCAGAATGCCGAAATGCTCTGGTTACGTTTATCAAACTATGTCACACTTTTTGTTGCGAAAGTGTTTAATACTTTCTTTCTTTAAAGACCAACTGTATAATATATCTATAATTGATTGCGTTTACCGAATTCCTCATACCAAGTGTAGTATAATCAGATTATACCGTATTTTTGAAACCATAAAGATACAACTTATAATAGTTTTCTGCAATATATAAGCAATTAAGACGTATGAAAATTAAAATTCCTAATGAAAATCTTTGAAATGGGAGTAGAATTAACAGTTAAAAATATTACAGGTTTGATAAAACATACTTATACATTTATTTACATATAAATATGTGATATTATATATATTTAATATTATTACTGTAATAAGCTATAAAAATATGCAGGTACTTTTTGGACATTTATATCTGTTAAACGTTCAGAGATATATTGGTCGTTTAATAAAAATTTAAATGAAATTGAAATGCAATGAGTATTTCATTGTTGAAACATCACTTGTATAATAAACGAGTGTAAAAATGGTCCAACCCAAGTGCTGTCTAACCCAGTTAGCTAAAGGCGCACAAGCGAGAAAAACGGAAGGACAAGGTGAAAAGAACTCGATTTGGCACGTGCAATTGAATCGTATTGGTAGTATCTACCAATGTTGTCCTGGCATCGCAAACGAGTTGTGCGCTTTTCCGCGCATTCGGTGAACGACCTGCACGTGGAGACGCCCAGCAAGAAGGTGCTATTCCAGCGAGAGAGAGAGAGAGAGAGAAAGAGAGAGGCCGGCAGGCTGCGCGGCATTCCGCGCGACCACAAGCTCGCAGACGCGCGTCGACCGAGTTTTCCTGCGCTGCCGGTGCGTCTGCACGCTACAACTCGGGCATTTCACCTACGCGAAACGCAATCGCGAGAAGAGCACATTTTTTGTCGCAGAGTGAAATCGAATACGCGAGGAGTGCGTCTTTTTCCGGGATTCGCGCGATGCCTCGCACGCCAGCACTGGAGAGTCGTATATAATTTTAGAAAGAATGTTATTTTAGGGCCGATGGGAGGAGGCGGCGCCTGTACACCGATACACCACTGCATGGATCCGAGAGTCATAAGATGGATAGGGTATTACCGCGGATTACAACGAATGCGGCTTTCACAAGCTTGGTCCGTATTTCTGGCGCGCGCGAACCGCGGGCGAACGAAAAAAAGCCCCGGGCCGGCGAGGCGAGGTTTTTCCATTTCGCAATCGGCCGCGCGAGCGCCTGCACACTATTTTGAAAGACTCGTCAGAAGCGGCGCGGCCGAGGGGAAAAGCCTTGCTCGCGGTCCGTTGGGACATCTGCTGCGGTAATGGGTCGCGTTAAAAGGCGCCCGTCAAACGTCCGACTGTTATTCTTTCCAGCCGCCTCTCGAAAATCGGGGCCGACGGCAGGGCATTTGTTGGGCTCGCCCGGATCGCAGTCCATCCCGCCGATAAGCGCCGGTCAGTGCGCGTATCGGCTCACGCATCGAGCCTGCCTCCAGCTTCCCGTGCAGCTGCTGCGCATGTAGGTCCGCCGTCCTATAACGTCGTAGCAGCCCCCCGACGAGCAAGGGCTCGGTATCAATGGCTCAGTCGCCGCGACCCGCGCGATCGCTTGCTTGACGACGCGGCTCCGCGGGAAAAATCACAGCGGACCGCTGCACGCGCTCCAACTCGCTCCTATAAGTCATTCCCCGGGATATAATAATGTAGGGATCGCCTTTTCCGTTGCAGGCGGCGCTTTTCCCGTTTATTCGCTTGGCTGGGCACCGTTACGAATAGCATTTGCAGGCATTCATTGAGATTAAATATTTGAGTGTAACGCGCGCGCGCGCGCGCGTGCGCTTCTTCTCTCCTGGAAGCCGCCAAAAAATATTCATCCCACGTGCAAGGCGCATACATAATGCTCGAGATGCGTACATTAGGAATGTATCTCTCTTATTAAAACCCTCACGTTATGGATTTGATTTTTATTTCTATTTTCTATACTGCTCAATTTTACTTTTTAATTCTAATTTAAATACGTCGAGTCCCAAGAACATTTTGCCCCACCTAATGGCTTCAAATCGTTCCGTCTATTATCCGGAATAACGAGTAATCCCAACACGCGAGAAAGTTAAGGAAATGTAGATAAGGCTCTTGAAGTAGAACGTAACAGCACATTTATAATATATGTATTGAATGCGAGGAATGTCTGGACTTTTGTTTGAACTCTCTTAATGTACTAGTAAACTCAAGCGCTTCAGTGGTTTTTAAATAGCTTATTATTTTTTATATTAATATGCAAAAACTGACGCGTTATTCTATTTTACGGAACGCACTATACTACAATTTTAAACGGTTTTAACAAAAACTGTTTTTCACGTAAAGCTATGAAGGTAAACTTACGTGTGCTTGAAGATTAGTTAATCAATTTATGTAGGCTTTGGAACTCACCTGTAACACAATAAAGAAAAAAATACGGTTAGGTAAATAAAATAAACAAGTAATACCGAGTTGTTGAGTAATAATACGTGTAGTTTATGAATAGCAGCTCTAGTAATTAAAACTATTATAATTAATATATTAAATGGGTAAGGTTTTATTAATTTTTTAGATAAGAGCACAATGCACGAAGGAACATTAGTGGGAAGGACTCGTAAACAACGAATCATTAGGAAATACATGCAAGGAAATTGGTTTAATTCAATTGAAATAATCGCGAAAACAAATAAACAAAATAAATATATCGGTTTAAGTATTCGAAATGTTAACGTATAATAGTAATGTAGGCGAGAGAGCGCAGGAATGTACCAAGGGTAATATCAATCGGTCTATTATGTAGCCCTGGATATTCAGTAGAACATGAATTGCGCGAAAAGACGAGGGAAAAAAGGGTATTGTAATTATCGGAGGCGAACACGCGTTGTGTGCAAATTGAGAAGGGTCTCGGGCGCGCGTTCGCGACGAAAGAAATCGGGCAATAGGAGCCGGAGCGAAGCCCCGGACCTCGTGGCGGGGAGGCAGGCGGTGGCCACCGAAAGCCCGAGCGGCGCGACGACGCATCTGCGCCCGTTCCAAAAATACACCGATCGTAAACAAATCGGGGGAGCGGCAAAAACTTTCACGGAGAAAGCGGCCCGCGCGAAACGGCATAAGCGCGGGAGGGGGGCAGGAGGGGACACGCACTCGGCGCCCGGCGGCTATAAAGTGCCTCGTTACAATCGCGCCTGCACTTGGCGAGAGCCGCGCAGCCTCCGCCGCGGCGAGTCAATGAGGAGGAACCGGTGCGCGGCGCCGCGGCGATAAGCCAGCGCCGGCGCGACCGCGGCCACTTTGCTCGCGCTCGCGCGCGTCCCCTGCCTCTCCTCGGGGAGGGCAGCTGCTACCGGACTCGCGTCGCCCTCGATTGGAATGCAATCGCTGCAGTGCCAGGCGCGCCCTGCGAGAGGTCCATTTTCTTTCTGGAGGGATCGCCGATGCGTCGGCCGGTCGTCGCTTGCCAGTCTGCCAGGCAGTCAGACGCTCTTCGCGCAAAAGTCTAATGCGACAATTTGGAACTCTTGCGACAGGTAGGGCATTCGAGGTGAAACAATTGGCGCGATTGCCAGAGGACCAAAAAAGTGTCTGCCCGAAAAGGCTTGCGCGCTTCTCAAAATAATTAATCGCATACTCGCATCTGGATTTGCCTGAATAGAAATACAGATTCCGCAGAATGAAACGCAGAGCTGATACTGACTTTTCATTTTAATTATACGATGAATTAGAGGCGGACCGAGCTATTGTCACCTCAGAATAAGTGTTACGAATGCATTTACTCACTGGGAAAATTTGTTCTTATTTGTAATGGCTGATCTTTAAGCGAAATAACTCATGATTATACGGAATTAATATTTAGTTTATACAGAGATTATAGTGCAATGGCTTTTCAATTAATTATTCCATTACGATGATAATATGAAGAAATGAAGAAATGGAACGTGCGCGGTATATATACATATATATATACCCTCCTTGATTCTCGGAACAATTAGCACGTAATACCTTTCTTCTACTGTTTCATAATTCTATCATAGTATCGCGATGAATATTAATGATTAATGCAAATATTCAATATCCATAAATGTACGATACTTTACCGAGAAGTGTAACTACGACACATTGTGCAAAGCGATTGTTTCAGATTCTCAAAATAGAATTTTTAATGTTTATTATTATAGATGCAGTTATTGGAAAAATAGTGTATGAAAACTCAACGTAAACATACAAGACTAACAGGAAGTAGATGGAAACAAAGTGTACGAATTCATCGCAACAGTATATAGTCAGTAGAATATTGGTGTTAATTAATTAATATCTTTCTGCTAGCCGCTAAATTCTACTTAATGCTTTGATTAACTTTGGATTAGTTCTCAAAATTGCAGTCCATCTTTCTGCTAAAAATGTTTCAAAATTTACTTCTTCATTGATCTAAATGTAGAGGCTTTTATTAGTTCGAAGCCAAAATAGTTTATTAGAGCCGAATAATTAAAGGTATACATCGTAAATTTCAAAGATTATTATTACCTCTGATAGGATACTGCGCAAAACCTTGTATTAAGACTTGTGTGAGATTAAACTTTTATAAATACAAATAGCTGCGAGTAAATTAATTACCGTAGTCATCCTCGTCAAGATAATGAGCAAACTAATGGAAATCAACACACAAACCGTGTAACTGTAAATTAATGAGACTAAAAATAGAGCGCATCGCCAGCAGTAATAGTCCCGATGGTGGGGCGTCACCTGCACATTCGAGGCTTTAATCGTCTTAACTTGTACAGTATCCTCGACTCTCGAGTCCGTGACAATGAATGTACGTTGACGAAAAGTTTGCATCGCGTTGCAATATACATGAATCGACTTGGAGACTTGGGGCCACGCAAGCATCGATCGTCTTTTCAATTATATTGCGGAACGGAGGTCGACGAAAGAAGCCGTGACGTCCTCGCGACTTTCCAAGTGAAGGGAAAACAACGTATCGCATTGTACGGTACTATACGCATTCGGTCTCTTCTTTCTAATCATTCGAGAGGAAGCGGAAAATTGAGAGGTTAAGATCGGCGGCAATTCGTGCTTGAATGGAGGCTTTTTGTTCGGTTGACGTCACCGTGGAAATTATCATTTTCTCACGATTACAGGGTTACATAGTTAAGAAGCGTCAAGTGGAAGGCGAGGGAGAGAGATAGAGAGAAAAATAGAGAGGCTGTGGTGGGAGGGGGCGGGGTATCGGGAGGAGGAGCCGTGGAAAGAGCAACGACCAGGCTGCGCGCGCGAGTCAACTAGCCATATATTCACGCGCGAGAGTGAAACAAAAATTGTTAATTGAAATTTATGAATGTTTGAGTAGCCTATGGTGGTGAGTGTGCGGCGCGGCGGCCCTCCGTAATTGCAAAATTTATCCTCGAATGATTTATCTTCTCTTTCGGTGAAAAACGTACTTTTCTATGAATGTCTATTTTACGCGAGCGCGTAAAATACTCCTAGGCCGTACTCGTTCCAAGAAACAAATTATTATCCTCAAAGGGAAATGCTAATTAATTTTTCCAGTTAAACAATAATTATTTTGAAGATGGCTCAATTTCGCTGTAGATTCTCTCTATAAACAGGCTAACGCGAGGATTGCTACACGTGGTAATACGATGCTCAATGAAATTGTCGTAGCACATACTTCCCCCCTCCATTCATGCGCAGTCCATTCGTATCGCTCGATCTACGAAGGCAGCCAAATAACAAATACAACAAGATTCGAATAAACTTACGAAAAGGAGATAATCATTATCATAATTCGTAGGCGCAGGTATGGACTTTTTATTCCGATCCAGATCCATACAAAAGCTGCGAGTGATTCGTATAAAAAGTTATAAGAAGTCGTTTGGCTGTAAAAAGCGAATGGACGTGCGGTGGAAGGTATCGAGGCGTAAAGGTTGAGAGCTGGTAAAAAAGAAGCGCGTGAGCGGGGCATTAATTAGCGAGACGACGTCGAGGGTTTCATAAGGAATTCTTTGAAAGATGTATATTCAGTAAGGCCTTGTACAATCCAGCCGATGAATAAATTCCAATTGAATTGTCATTTGGGCCGGAGAAAAGACAGGGAAGAAGGTAGGCAGCCGGATGGCCGAAGGCTTCATACGGCACGCCGCGCCGCGAGTGGAGCAGACTCGGCCCGAGACAGGAGGGAAGGAGCGCCGAGAGAAGAGCGAGGGAGCCGGAGCCGCGGAGCAGGAGGCGAAGGAGCGCTTTTCGGCGGCCTGCCCGCTCCGCCCGGGCGAGGAGGCCCGTTGGCTTTTCTCGGTCGCGGCGGCGCCCGGGCCGCTCTTGGCACGCGGCGCGGCGCCCGGCCCGCTCTGCCCGCGACACTTTTACGCGCCTCCGCCAAATTGACGAGGAAGGCGCCCTGGCTCCGCCGGCTGGGCTAACCGTGTCGCGGCCCGCCGAGCGACGCGACCTCCTTTCGGCCGAGCCGGCACCTCGCCGTCCCCGGGGTGGGGCGCGCCGGCCCTCGGCTGCCGCCTGCCGCCTGCCGCCTGCCGCCGATAACAACGGGGAGCCGCCTCGCCGATAAGCCGGCGTTGGCCCGCGCCAACGAGCTCCGGCGCCCCCCGGCTGTATTAATATTCTTCGGGAGCATCGGCTCGTATATAGGTGCGCGACGCGCGGGCGGCCCGAGTCTACGCGGAATAGAATATCCGGCCTTCCGCGTTGTTCGCGCCACGTAAAGTTGGCGCGGCGCGGGCGCGACGGGAACGAGGGAGTGAAACGCGCCGATGAGGGAAGGGGGCCCGGACAGGAGCGCGCGATCTCCCCGCGCTGGCACCGGCTCCCGGAGGACCGAGACGGCCGTGCCGCGGGCCGCGCGAGGGACCGGCCCAGGCTCGCCAACCCCCTCGGCGGAATGCGGCCGCGGAGAGAATAGAAGGGCCGGGTGGCGCGCTGCTAAATTTGCCCCGGGCGCCGTCACCGGACGAAAGCGGGCTTCGCCTGGCGGCAAGGGCCGCCTCTCGGACCGAGCCCGGATCCCCGTCCCCGAGTCGGCGCGTATCGAGCCGCGGCCATCCCTCTTCTTCCGCCTCCATCCGCCCTCTTCCTTTTTCGCGAGCGCGCGGATGTGTGCCGCGGGCCGCGGGCCGCGGGAAAGCGGAGCCTCGGTAGCCGCGGTTCGCTTTTAGATTCGGCCCGAGCTGGCCTTTGCGCACGGCTTTGACAGCTCGCGGGATCACCTGGCCGCCCGCCTCCGCGCGCTCATCCTCTTTTTGCGGTGCGCGGGACTCCCAGTTCCTGCGGGGATGGTCCTAGTCTCGGCTTTCTTACCGCGCCCCTCGGCTTTTCTTTCTTCGGCCAGATCACTTTTCATTTATCGTGCATGGGGACACGGCGGCGGCGCGCCTACCGACACAACACCTTCGACTCCCTTTATAAGCCCTTGTTACTTTACTACCCGAGACGCTATCCCGCCCCCCCCTCCCCTCCCCTCACTCAACGGACAGCTCTTTTTTACCGATTGATAAATTAACCATCGACTCCTTTGGTCAAATATGTACTTTTTATTCTTTTCCTTACCCGCGAATTAGTATGCAATCACACGCTCCCCTGCAGGTCTTCGTGCGTCTGTCCTGGCCAATCTGAATTTTGAATGGATGCCAAAATCTCAGAGCAGCATTTGCACTACCGTTAAGCCGCAATCGAACCTTTTTACTCGTACCTTTCTTCTTTCGCGGTAAAATAAGGTAAACAATTTTGTATTAACCGCCACAAACACGAGTCAGATAGAAAGACGCAATAGTATACTTTTCCTCACCAAAATAATAATTACAGAGTTGTGAACATTGCGGAGAATAATATGTCATGTATACCATTATATACTTTAATTCACCGATATAACACGCTTCATGTGATGTGCTAAACCAAATACGTTTAATGTAAAATGCGTTTTGTTTCTCTGTTAGCTTGTTCAAATTTATAATATAATAATATTTTAAGTGAATACCGATCCCCGAAAATCTGTTTTTATTGTAAAGCTGCGATATCCATATGTTGTTATTGTAATTGGCTAATCATTAGGTGAAAAGCGATAAAAGTTTATATTTGTAAATATTTAATATTTTTTAAAGGCGCCCCTCATTGCTCGCCAACTGTGAAGATTATGAGAAAACTTGGGGTAATTGAGGAAAGGGAGATGCTATGCCAGTGTAGTCGAGGAGCTGCACTTGCAAAAATTGACAAGGGATTTTTGTGTCTACGTCTTGTTGAGGGCCGCCAATGTTCCCCGCGCGGAAATTCATTTTTGCGTGCGATCGTCAGGCATCGTTTGGCCACAGCTTGCTCACACTCTCGGCCCTTCGGCAAAGTTCGGGCAAGGTCGCGAAGCACAAGGCTCTCGCGGCAAGGGGTTTTCCCGCGAGCTTGAGGGGAGGGGTAGCGAGCGCGGGCCAAGCGCGGCTTGTGACAATAACACGCGCCACTTGTTTTGGCGCTCGACCGAATAGGTAAGACGCCTTTTTCTCTTTGTATTACTCGAACTAAATCTATTCTTTGTTATTCGCTTACTTGTCTATCTATGTACATTTGAATACCTTGCTTTAAAAGTCTCCATCCTTGTCTTAACCCCCACAAAAAATAACATCATTTTAGTATACACTAATCCAATTAACTAATTACAATTAATTAGGCCACAATTACGTATGTATTTCCAATGCAATCGCACTTTTCATCACTCTAAACAGCAGGTGTAATCCGATGCGAGACATTATTTATTCCGTGGTTTAAAACGTGTTTATAAATGTAATTAATTGATGTCGGTAAAAATATCAGCGCAGTAATTTAATACGTCAAGAAAATTTCTTTACTTTACTTTAGAGGTATAACGAATTCGGCATCAAATATCTTCTCTTTTTCATATTCCAGACTTTCTCGAAAATTATGGCACTTCACTTTCGATTTTTTTCCAATTCATAAATAATGTATGAATCGGCGCTAACGGAATATTAAAATTAATGTATATAGAGCTGGTGAAGATGATGCGCGCGAGATAAGGTCAAACGGTAAATAGCACACTATAGCAGCCAGGGCAGCGCTAGAGCTCAATGCGCGTTTTACTTTATCGCTAAATTGATTCAGAAAATTTTCTCTGTTTCCAGCAGTAAAGTTCCACCGATCACCTCTCGCAATAATATTTTCAACGCGGCCGCCGCCGCCGCCGCCACCGCCGAGTACACATATAAAAGTTTATGTCGCAGATACAGAACGATGCAGGGGGAGGGGGAGGACTGCGCCGTGCGAAAAGAAACTAATCGCTCGTATAAACGGCCAGGTCCTGGAAAACTGGCAAGTCCTAGGACTTCCGGTCTATTTTATATAAGAGGCCGCCGGCGACGGTGCCAGGTCAAGTGAGCGAGGTGACAATAAATGACACTAGAGGGCGGGGGTGCACCCGACGACACATGTCTGCGGGGGACGAGGAGTCACGGGCTTTTTTACCGGGGCAGCCTGGCGTGAAAAGTGTGCCGCCGCGACGACTGATGCGTTCGGTGGGAAAAGAGGGGAGGGGCGAGCCCCCTTTCATGCATAGCTTCGTTTCAAGGCCACGCGCTGCTACAACCCACGGGGAAAAAGGTCGCGACGAGCGCAGCGGATCTATTATTGATCAAGGTCCTCGCACGCGCGCTGCGCTCCTATCAGTCCCGCGGGTGCTTCCTCCTCCTCTCATCGATTATGGCCTCCTTTGAAGCGGCTTTTCTCTCGCCGCACGTGCAGCGGTCGCTTACAAGCCGTTGCTTTTATGGGAATTACCGAAATACGGAATTTATTACGCACGTGGAATCATTCGCCAAGTTCTACGAATTTAAATGAAGCAACGCTTGGAATGTTTTGACTATAAGTTTGCTTACAAAATAATGAGTTGAATCTTAACTGCCCTACACCGACATACTATTCTTGAAATATTGAAACTATACTGTGTTGAAAAAATGAAATGTTCAAAAAGTTCATATTTTAATTAATATTTAGAGATTTATAATCGAGATTTTAAATATACATGAATATCGATCCAATTAATGATATATACATTATATGCTCCGAGTCCTTTTAAGAAATTGCCTTTCATAACATAAATTTTTATTTTTTGTTTAAATAAGTGTTTGTGCGAATGGATTAGATATATTGTCCATAAAATGCTACGAGTATATAATTTATATAAAAAAATAAAAAATATGAATCATGTTATTATTCACGACGGTGCGGTGTCACTTTTCCAAG
Source organism: Sycophaga agraensis (assembly GCA_018906755.1). NCBI lineage: Eukaryota > Metazoa > Arthropoda > Insecta > Hymenoptera > Pteromalidae > Sycophaga > Sycophaga agraensis. The sequence goes on along the minus strand of JACCIE010000032.1, from coordinate 458,146 downwards.
CTTATCGTGATTTACTTGCGGTACTGGACTAATGCGTCTTTAAAAGGCGCGACGGGGTAAATCGCGAGGCTTGAAGAGGCTTGTTTATACATCCGCTTGATCCGCACGCCCTTGAAGGAAAAATTCGTAAGCGGCGCCGTGCAGAGAGCATTCGCGGTGATTGTAACTGCATTACCGCAGCGACGACCGTAAACCTTGCTCATCCGTGCATGAAAGGTGGAAAATTCGCAAATCCGATTACGCCTCATTGGGCATGGCTAAAAATACATTAAACTATCGCCCCCTTGCAGAACCACTGCGCGCGCAGCGTGGTAGTCACTCTCAAAATTATCATCTGCTAATGTTTCGCAATTTTTTATTCTTGTAGGCTTTCATGCACAATGCGCGGCTATGCACGCGCGGAAAAATAAATTCGTGCGATAATAGTGCATATAATTGCAATGTATATAGTAGTATGAGATCCCGAAATTAAATGTTTTTCCCTTGAGCTTGCCAAATAGCAGTCTGCGTTTTATATACATTATTTGCATAAAATGGAATGCTTCTATAAGACTATTATTTTTCCGCGACATTTATTTTAAGCTTTATACACACGCGTGAAGTGAATGGTTGCATAATGAAACACTCACTATGAATAAGAAAACAGGGAAAACTCATTTTTTTCAGTTTAATTTTGGAGTGACATAACCTCAGGTTCAGATGATCGATCTTCATTGCTTGGTTTAAAATTTTCAGTTAGATTGTCTTCTCCGTATCCAAGCAAAGCAAAACCTTTTCTACATAGGACTAACTTATTGCTTAAACCTGTAGGCAAGGTCCAGCGAAGAAATTATATCTCCGTGAATGGATAAATCACTGGGTGCGGCGTGCGCTTTTCGTTTTGTTCGCTAACTTGCGATTTCCACGCTCGGTCATTTTTACAGCTTAAAAATAAATGTTTCTTCGAAAAGCACTCCTTGAATCATGAAGCAGAAATAGAAAAGCTCCCAAGAGAAAATTCTCTGTCTCCTCACTTACATTATACAATTTCTCTATTCCGTTATTCATAAGCATAAGGATCGCCTACAGGAATTTAATTTTCTTTTTCTTAACTGTCGAACTTTAAATAATAACTGAATTTGTTTCTATTATCTATTATTATCTTGTATATATTTGTTTTTTTTATCAATGCACTCGGATATAATCAAAACATGAGAATTTTCATTTTATTAATAATTTACTATTCTTTATTTACATGTGAGTTATTACTTTTAATCGACCCGCGAAAGATAAGTTGATAATAATATTCCGTTTTTGGAATTCGGTGCGGTATTACAGTGATCTATCAAATTGCTAAAATATATATTATGCATAAATAAAATCAATACAAGGAAAGATTAAAAATTAAACAAAGAAATGTATATACTCATCAATAGTTTCAGTAATATCATTTGTTAATTAAATTAAATCAATGATTTATTAATATAAAACTATTATAATTTCTGTTAATTAGTAAAACATAGACAAGATTGAAAAAGATGCGGTATTGAAATAATGTTTTGTTAAGTGTGTTTATCAAATGAATGATTGTATTTTTGCCCGCATCGCTGCTACTCACGCATATGATTGCAAAACACCCTTGATGATTAGATAGAGACAACGGAGAATAGATGCGTCATCGACTGATACTCGCATGTACGACACCCTCCCGCAGACAAATAAATAAAGCGATCGTCTCACGACAGACATGAATCCTCTCAAGTATACACGCAGTTGGTGAAGTCAATGATCTTTCGAGAGCTCGTCTCTGCCGGCCAAAAAAGCGAAACAGACCGAAAAATCCGAAAAGAAAATAAAGGTAAGTCCATCGAATTCTAACCAGGCGAGGCACACTCATACGGAGACCCTGCTGTCAGATGAAGTGGATGTGATTATCTGATAGTGTTGGTTTAAAGTCGGTGAACATACACACGCTTCAAACCTCACCCTCACGAGGAGACAAGTAAGCTAGAGTAAGCAGAACCTGACAGGCATTAGGTCGTTTCTTTTTTCGTAAGAAGTTTGGAGGATTATTTGTTGCCTCTTGGGACGCTTGCTTAATTTGGATTTATTTGACTGAAAGAAAAATGACCACAAATTTATTTTATGTCACATCCCCTAAAAGGTATTAGTGATTTCTGAGTTTTACACATTTATGTACAGCAGTGATTAATAAAGTTACATTTCCTCATATATTCTATAATAGCTTATTTATAGATAGTATTTTTATATCTAATTACAAGCGTGTGCTTGATACATAAATAATCTAACTTCCCTTATCAATTGTTATTAATACATTATGGATGAAAGAATTAATTTTATTAATTTGGTATTTTGTAGAAAACGCAGAATTTTGTCACAGTTTTTATACATAACTTTAAAAAAATGTGTGAAAATGTGAAAAAAATATTTAATTAAATTATGGAACAAAAAACTATAGGCAGATAAGTATCGTTTATTTTTGTTATTATTACAATACTAGAAAGTGACATGCTTCCTAAGAATAATCCGTTTTAACTACTTTAAACATAAAATTTTATAAAGATATCTAAATGGAATTTTTTTATTAGTAAACGGTGTTATTAAAAATAATTGAATTGTGCCCACTGTTAAATTACAAATAGATGCGTTTAATAGTTATTATTGGTTGTGTGTCCCTACCAACAAATATAATTACTTAGTAGACGCATGGTTAAGTGTTCACAAACTACTTCACGCTGACGCACGTCGTGCGTCAACAGGCGCCAAATGTTTCTTCATAGAAAGTGAATAGTAAATATAAGAATGAATTGAATTTCCATACACTATATTTTTAGGCCTTTCTTTTTCTCACATTGTAGACTCATCTGGCACACAAATGTCATTTCGTATCACGTAAAGAAAATATGTATTCTCATTCAATAATAATATTGGATCATTAATTGATTACAGCATTTCAGAAATGCACTTACAATAATTGTGCACATAAGTGAAAAAAGATACACATAACAACTTGTCATTTGCGATACGTCGATGATACTCGCTGATTCGGTATAACGACCAATTGATTAACGATCAATTACTAATCTACATAAAATAGCTTCTGGTATATTCAAAGTTTGGTATTGCTACAACAAACGAATTCTGGAGATTTCTTCAGAAGTCTTTAATGCAAGCCCCGTCTCGGCGCCGGTGAAAATAAAAAAAGCTTTCTCAACGCAACAATATTGCTATCGCCGAACATTTACTCTCCTTGGTACATTCGTTTATAAGAGTTGGGTGGTGCAAAGGTAGGAGGCCGCTGCCGTTGTTGCCGCCGTGAGAGCCCCAACGAGTGGGAGGAAATATAAAAAAGGAGACCGGGCGAATGAGGCGAAGGGAAAAATGGGAGGGCAATCGACGCTCGGGAAGCAATTTAAGCCCTTACTCGTAATTTACGCGGACAAAAAGTTCCACACGGAATCGCGGAGGATTCGGAAAGCCTCCATTGTGCGTATGTGTGCGAGCGGCGCGCGCCCACCGCACGCAGCTCTCCGGGGACCGGCAGCTCGAGGTCGATAGTGCGTTTCGGCCGGAGCTCCTGCTTGTGTTGAAGCCGGCGCTGCGTGCGCAGCGTGCACGTGGCAAAGGAGGAGGAGCAGAGGAGGACTCGCCGCTCTGGCGGACGGACATTTTCAGCTTGGGCAGTATTATTGTGAACTTAAAATTTCGCGGTGCAGGAGGACCTGAGGGGCATATTCCACGAAGTAGCGTGAGCGGGGGTTGGGAGACTTGCGGTAACAAGAGAGGATGGATGTCTTTTCATTCGCCGTTTCAGCATTAAGCCGAGTCACGGGTGTGGCAACCCTGACTGATTACCTTCTGCATCTTAGCATTGTTACGCGAAAAAATATTTGGCTTCTTACTTTCGCATACGAAGTTCTTTTTTTATTTTTATGTCCATCATTCTATTTAGTTAATTTGCTTCTACAATTTTTACAGATAGATTTCGATGCTATTTCATATTCCATTAGAGAACTGATCTGAATTAAGTTTGCACCCGTTATTTTAATTTTATATCATAATTTAATGTCATTTAATTAACATTAAATTTTTCGAGATAGAAAAACATTTTTCTCAAGATATCTATAGGTATACTTTATGTAAGAGCGAAATGTGACTAGCATAATAACCTACCCCGGACTTGCCAAGTTTGCCTATCCATTCACAGTTGGGTGACTCGATGCATAAATCATGAATCGATTACGTATAATGTAAATAGAATACAATGTATATCGTGTATTAAATTGCATCTATCGTCCAATATATTCAGCCACAAGGATCATTAATTTGTTTTTTAAATCATGTAAAATTCAAACATATATGTACATTCCATTTAAGGGTGGATACGCAAAGATAAGCGTCACTGATTGAATCAAAAATCTAAAAATGGTTACTTAACGCATAACACACTCAAAGCACTATAAATTGCTGCTGCCAAAATGCAATAATGCACGTCACAATTAAATGAAGATGTGGTCGCAAGCCTTTATAACAAATAACCCTTATTTTAACTTGCAGGCAAATTTTATGAAGATACCATATAACTTATCAAATATTCAATTGACCCTTAGAAACTACAAAACAAGTTTAAAAAAATATTTTACAGCTTTTTATCAATAATTGATTGGGACATACAGGGGTACTAACATTTTGTATTTAAAATAGATAACGACTAGATAATCATACTATATAATGAGCTAGACTTTAAAAAGATTGTATTATACTACAAAAAATTCTCCCTTTTTTGCATTCCGAATCCGTCCCAATTTTAATTGGGGCATAAAAAATTAATATCAATAGCTTGTAGGCCATCAATAAGACCTTAATCAAAGTATGAGAGATGTAGACAAATAACGAGTTGCTTGCAGTAGATGCAGACCATATCAGAAATGCAAAAAGTACACAAAGGCAGGGTATTGGAATACCATCGACGTGGAGACATAACTCCTAATGTATTCAAACGCACCCACAGAGTACGTCTGGCCACAACCTGTTGTAAATATGTGCACAGTAATCAGTTGAATTGATATCTTTCTCCAAGAGCGTGTTTTTATTTTTAGCGCTCTCGGGACTAACCCTTTTCCAACATCCACTACTCTAGAGGGCAAAACGATTGTGAACCGTCACCACTGAGAGCGTCACTGTCTTTTCTGTCATCTAGACGACGATCTCTTTATCATTTATCAATAAGTCTACGTTATTTTGACCATTCTTCCCTCATTGCAGTTTGCATTCCTTTTGTCGACGCAGTTTATCATCACTTCTCGTTCGTGGTTTCATTTTCTTGTTCATTGTTTCACTTCGATTTTAAGCCTTTGTGAGTTTTTCTCACATCTTTGATTGTTGTACTTCATGTTTCCTTTCGGTTGACATTTTCTTGCTTTGCTGAGTGATTCTTTTTTTAAAATTTTATTGTTCTATATTTACTGCGCATAGTACTCATTTTTCTCACGTACTTTATTATCGAAAGCAGATAACTATTTTCATAATTTTCTAGAATTCGTCATTTTTTTCATCTTTTTGAAAACTTTTATCATTACACATAGGATTACTTGAACAACGTGAGAAAGAATAGAAGAATATATTCTTTCAGCATAAACTATATAATCGCGTTACGAACTAAGGCAAACCTATATTAATTGGAACAAGTAAAAAATTTATAATTTAATAAACTTATTGAATATAATTAAATAATGTTGCTTACTTAAACAATCTTACTTAAATATTATTTGTCTCGCAATATATTATTTTATTATGTATCTGTATAAAAACTAATTTGTAATTTTTATGAGTAAATATGTTCAAATAAAAATCGATACATGGAATACGGTAATACATATAAATCGGCATACGTTATACGATAACACATTGACTACAATTGTTACATACTTTCATATAACACGATCGTTTTTACTGTAAGTAGAAATAAAATGAGTATAGTCAGACAAACCTAATTGTAAAAATTATTGCTATACACCATCCTTCATGGCAAGTTTATTTTCATTTTGTACAAGAAAAAGTTTAAAATATTTTATTTAATATAAATTAAAATTTATACAAGATGCTGAGACATGAATATTAATTAGTTAAATGATATTTATAAAGTTATTAATTTAAAACAAGTTTCATATACTACTTTCTCACAACTTTACCAAATAACTTTTTTGTTGACATGAATAGATTTACATAAAATTATATAGTATCAAAAAATAATTTCCATTTCTTATACTTTAAAATACAGCAGCGAATTGTTGATACCTCTTTATCAGCTTGAAGTTAACAAAATACTTATTGTATTTTAAATGTGTATTATAATTGCTCAGTTTAAAACAGTATTTTCTGCCTGTTTTAAAAAATTTATCTGACAACTAAGATACTTACTGTATTTTAAATTTCTTCGTAACTTAGACAGAGTATAATTGTTTCCCGTATATACAACACCCATATATATTCTAGAATTAAAAATTGTATTTTCATCTACTTAAAAGCATCAAGTGAGAAACCTTAATTACTGTATAGTGAGGAGCAGATAGTATAAAGTCGTGCCTCAAAATTATGTAAAAAAATTCAGACTCTCAAAGCAAGTGGTTCATGCATAGCGCGTCCAGGGCGAGCATATATTGTGAAGCGTTCTCACGAGTCGATGCGCACGCACGACTCAACTCGCGTGATTTCAGCGGTTCGTGCGAGAGGACTAAGAAAAAGACATGGGGATGATAGGCGGCAGGAGGGAGAGGTAGCACAAGGGAGAGAGAGGTAAGAAAAAGAAGAGTGTAGTAAAAGGGTCGAAAGGGTTTCTGCCTCCAGGAGATTGGTTGACGTCATCCTTGCGCGTTGAGTCAGTTCTGAGAGGTACAATGTGAACGCACCGCTTTCCTCACGTATATCCTTCGGTTCCCCTACTTGCGGTTCCACCATGACCATGTATGCAGTGCGCTTTGAGGTTAAGGTCAGACGCGAAAGATGCGGCGCATTTTCTCCTCGGACAACTCTGATAGAGATCCGCGTGCGCGAAAAGCCACACGTATGAGTTTGGTAGTATCACGTAATTGGATATCCGTACAGCAGCTTTCATTCCAATGGTACTTTCAAAGTCACGAAAGAAGAAATAATTTACTCCGCTTTCAGGTTTACGAAAGAGAATATACTAATCCAGTTGGGACAGCTCACTTATTTTTCTAAAACTCTTTGTTTTCATTGCATATAACGTCACTTGTAATTTTTTAAAAGAGCACTATTTTCGTTTAGCAAGCAGTAAAGTTTCAAGTAGAAAACTTTTACGAGTACTGTTTTTTTTATTCTATCCTTAGTCGCAGACCTCAGATAAGGAAAATATGACAACACTACGAGACTCAACAACTCTTTGTACGATTAATCTTTTTTGGATAAATTTGTATACCTATATTGAATTCGGATCTCGATTCGGATATGGGAAAATTTAGTTGGAACGTTAGTATGCTACGTACTGATAAAGATAACTGAATGGTGCAGACATCTATTGCATGCTACACAAATGTGCACAAATATTACTCTGATCCTTAGAAAATTTTACTCTGTGTTTATCAGTGTTTTATGATTTGTCAACTGGTTACGTGCACAAATTGAAATAAAAGATTTCAAATATATAAAATAATTTTAGTTAAATATTTTTCGAACCCGTTTGAAAAACATGTTTCAAAAATGTTACACTGTTTTGAAGGATTTCATAAAAATTGTTACGCTTAGCTATACACTTGTATGCTTTAAGTAAATAACAAAATAATCCACAATCAAAAATTGAATTTACACGTTCCATTTTACTCTCTTTCTCTCTCTTTTTCATGTTGTAAATTATTGTGGACCAGATGAGGTTCTACTCCAAGGTAAAATAAAAAACTAATCAATTTCTCAATCAATTAATCTCTCTCTTATAACGTAACATTATTAAAGAGTTTCATATTTTTCTCTCATTTTTTATAATTATACACATACTAATTTAAAAATAGGATGATCTGGAATATATTTATGAATAATCATCTATATAAAACTAATGTTTTTATTTGATATACTACTAAAATCATGTGAATTATTAGAACACTGATAAAGATTTACTCGAAACTTACGCATTAAATCGATCGGTAACCACCATAATGGGTTTTTGCTCCTTGGAAGTATTGTTTATATCGAAATTGAATTCATGACACAAAAACTATCACTGTCCTTGAATCCCATTCTCCTTAACGAAGGCGGAAACATCCATAAGACCCGCCGTTCAAATCACTCTAAGCTTTCTGGTGTTGCGTATAGAATTCTCGAAAGGGGTAGAGAGAGAGAGAGAGAGAGAGAGAGAGAGAGAGAGAAGAGGTAGGAGGTAGGAATGAAGGAAGGGAGATGGAGAGGAAGAGCGTGTGTGACCTTAATATTGGGTTTGCAATCGCCGCGTATACGACGACATAACGTCGCGTCTCCCCTGTGCGCTTCATTGTGTGAGCCTCGGGAATTCGCGAGCCTCCCGAGCGAGAGGTGGTGGTGACCGCCGCCAGTGAAACCAGAAAAAGTGCCAGTCAAGGTCGAAGCGGTTGTTACTTTTGCCTCGGTACAAAACCGCACGCGTACTTTCAGGCCGGGCCAAACCTGTATGTGTATCAGCATTTATGAGCACACGAGAGGTGCTGAAAAGTCGCTCTCAGGATTCGCTGAGGATTCGCGGCTCTCTGCAAGTACGCCATATCCCTTCTCGACGTAAGTATATATCTCTGCGGATGTATTCACGTACGATGTTAGGTTTTGGTGCAACCGTCGCTCACCACCGCGTTTTTTTTAAAGCTTCCGCACTCTTGGAGCTTTTCCTCAGCGCCTGTTATAACGAACACGCATGTTCGTACACCATCCTTTTAAGTCAATTGTCGCGCTCGACGACATATCGTGCAATTATTTTTATACTCTCCGATTTCTTTTATTTAGTTCAAAACATAGCTGGCATTTAATTAAATTTAGTTATTCACAATTCTATTTTTACGTCAAGTAAAAGTAACCTCGAGTAAGCTACGTGTAGATGATAATCACTTAATTACTATACTATTGCAGCATCCTATTTATCCAACTTCTACGTTAATCAACAGAAATTTTTCATTAATTAAAGAGTATTCTGTGCGTAAAAAATGATTAATGCTACGTTCCTATTATAAATTCATTATACACACGCATATATAAAGAGCGAGGATAATATGAATATAAACTGTGGGACTACTGAAGTTCTGTAATATGCCCTATGTATCTTTGGTCTCTATTGCATTTTTCGATTTTTTAAAGTTAATTTTCCTCAAATAATTTACATAATTGCAAAAATCACTAATAAATGAAAAACTACAGTAAATTCAGTATTCATAATAACAATTCTTCAATTATGATTATAACATTGAATATTTTCATAATAAATTGGATTATCGAATTTAATTTGCATATTCTCAGGAATGAATAAGTATGCCAAAGGAATTTTCTAAACTGCTTATTTATCAGTTGCGAGACAACTACGAATTTCTTAAAATAAATGTCAATTTTTGAGAATAATTGTGACTACATTCCAGCTGACATGCCACCTTACATAAAATTTCGTATAGAAATATATATATATATATATATATATATAAAATATGTAAACGACTCAAGTGTCAGCAGCTTTATTAAACCAGATTCACTGTTATGCAGAGCTATATGCGGAATAGGTATGATCAATTGCGGAGATGACTCGATATCTTAGTTTTGCTTTTTCGTACACAAACGATTTGCCTTCTCTACTTCTATCTCTTTCGGCAACGTTAAATACCCGCAATGGAATTAACTCACATATTTTTAGACTGATTGCAATCGTTTGATTTACGTAATTTTTTTTAAGAAAGCATAACTTGAAAATAAATGGTATGCAGTAATAATTTAACATAGTTTTGTTTTATTCTGAATAATAAAAAAATTAAAAATAATATGCAATCGAACCGCAGTACTGTAGTGAAGATTTCATCATTAAAGCATAAATTTGTTATATTTGTAAAATATATAAAATTGCGAAAACAATTAATGCAACCAGATATCTATATATGAAATAAAATATCAGTATAATAATTACGAAAGTGGATTCTTACTCGATAAGCTATTCAAACTTGCCTTTTAAGCTACTTTACCAACCTATCACACGAGTGGTGAAAACCATTCGAATCTTGCCAAAGTGATTTCGCGACTTTTATCTTAAGTTATATCGATGGGTTTCCTACCCTTGATATAATACTGCGATCATAAACTTACAATATTTATATGGTCGAAACTGGAGTCCGTTAGATATAGAAAATCAATCTTAATAATACAAGTATGAGAATAGAATTTTCTAGTAGACAATTTTAATTTTCCTATTGCCAATAGTAACATTTGTTTCGACACTGCTAAATAGTAAAGAATATAGGGCCTTTAGTTTCAAATAAAACATTAAATTTGTAATCGTTTTATAATTAAATGATAACTTTTTTTCAGAATTTTCATAGTTGAATGAAGGTTCATCGTATTATGCATGTCATAAAAATATAAGTAAATTTATGTTGCGCGACGATGAATAGCTAAAACCCTTAAACAAATCACATAATAGTAATGTTTTTCAGGAAAAAGGGGAAGCATGTATCGTATATTTTTTATATTTATTTTTAATGAAATAGCTTATATTATCTTTGATATATTTCATAATATATATAATTAAAATTTCTTATTAATGAAAAGTTGTGATATAGCACTGATAATAAGTATTGAAAGGTAACTTATGAAGTTGGAAACTAAATTCATTATGGTTTTCGGAATATTAGTAATTAAGTTGGTAACATTAAGTTAACTTGTCTCTTATCAAATTCTTAATCGAAAAGATTAAGATTTCAATGAATTACAAGGAGGTTTATTGTTAAATTTTATAATTTAAGTATTATTTTAAAAAACTAGGCTTGTACTTGTAGTACAGTGCGCTTTTAAAAAAGAATTTCATGTTAAATTGTTAGAAAACATTAGAGCATAATAAATTAATCAGTTTTTGATACATTATGTACATTATATATCTTTATATCTTTGTATTTCAATACCGTATTTAAATAGTCACAAAATAGTTTAAACTCGATTTTTTTAATTATGCTTTTTGTGCGCATATGAAATCATTGTTTAGATAGTAAAAAGAGTTGATTGATTGGCTATTTAAAGAAATTCGTAAATTCTAGAATATAACAAATTAAGTAGCTAAATGAAATTGATATTAAGTTGATAAAATATAGAGTTAGGGTGGGTACAGTGCATCCCTTCATTCCTCTATACTTAAAAGCGCGAATGTCTATAGCCTCCGGGGTCGTTTTCGCAGTCGGAGAAAAGAAGGAGAGACATTCTTGCCCTTGAATCGACCAATGCGCACCTTATTTAAAGAGTACGGTATCGTATTACCACAAAAAAGTAAAAATAAAAGCCGACTTTAGATTGAACTATGTTCCCTCGAAGTTCCTTCCTCTTTTCACTTCGCGTTCACTGACTTGAATTGTACTAGCATAATTTTGATTTGGTTAAAAATTGCAAATAACGTGTGTGATTATTCCCAAACAAACAAAAGCTCATACGTGTATGTGAATGTGTTGCACTGTATTGCGTGAAATGCTTATTCCGAGGTTTATATAAAGCGAAGAAAGGTAAGCTTATTTGTGCAATAATAATTTATTTTAAAAAAATTAAAAATTTTGAGACTTATTTCAGAAAACAAATATTTCAGATGAGCATACTACTAACACTGATATATAACAGAAATTTTGCAAATAATCTTAGTTAAAGTATAACTTTTTTCAATTTTCAGTATTTTATTTAGTTTATTAATGTAGAATAAATATAATAGATTGTCAATATTACGAGAAACAGTCATTTGACAAAATCAAAAATTTTAGTGAAAAGAGAAATGTCGATATTCATTACTACGAACTGATAATTTTGAACGAACACAGAAATTTAATAAGGTTATCAAGATATTTTACTTTTCCAGCACGTTAAGTTATTAAACGTATAGTATTCGTATTTAAATAATTTTGAAAATATACCCCAGCTTATAATAATGGTTTTCAAAAGTATATAGCTGAAAATGACTTTTATGTCTTAAGGACTTGTTTACGCTTTTAGCTACTTATTTGGGTTAAGAGACCACTAAATTTAAAAATAAATATAAATTATTATTTTTAGCGATATGGAGATTTAAAAAAAAATGATTAAATATCAACCAAATGTAAAAAGGCTAGTCTCCGTTACGGAAATTGAGTAACAATTAAAGACTGTAAATGCAGGCTAGTTCGAATTGTATAAGTAGAAAAAAAAATTGTTGGACATTACAAAGTTTTTCCTACAAATTTAAAGCATTATAAACGTCGTAAAGTAATCGACAGCTAGGAGGAGTCTCAAAACGAGAAAGGAGCACGATGCTAAGTAGATTTTAACACTGATTTAAGACACATCAGTGGCCATGGAAACTAAACTCTCAAATGCAAAAGGTGACAACTGAAAGCCAAGTGCAGCCATAGCCTAGTTCACTTCTGATCTTTGAAAACTGCGTGTAACGCATGAGCCGGAGTCCGCGAGGACCGCGGCAAGATCGATCAGTGGCCGCTTGGCTCGTCGATGTCACCCGGCGTCGTACGTCTGTATATAATCTCGCGGGCGACGATAGCGGCTTTTTCGCCGTCCGGCGCGACTGGGAATTGACACACGCGGACCTTCGTCGCGCGAGAGGAAAGAACCGCTGCGCCGAGCCAGGATCCTGCAAGGAGGAACCCTAGCAGAGGCTGTATATTGTACAAGAGTACTCACGCTGCGAAAGAAGGCACGAGCGCTGACTCCTCGCGCTGGCTCGAAGGTTCCCAGGTACCGGGAGCTGCAGCTCTCCTCCGGCGGCGCCGCTGCTGCTGCCTCTGCTGCTGCTGTCGATGCCGCTCCGTCCAAGGATCCTCGCCGAGAAGGGCTACAACGTATCGCCTAATCTAAGCACCACTGGCCCTCGAGTGTGCGTACGTGCGCGCGCACACGCGCCCGTGCGGTTTCACGGAGGCCTTTAACAACGCGGCCCTGCCCTCCCCGCCGAACCGGGTGGTCGCGAGCCCGCGCCGCCTCCCGGGGACGTCCGTCGCAGTAGCCGACCCACCCGTGTATCAGTGACTCGCGGCCAAGCCAAGATGAGACTGCCCGCGACGCGACTCTTTACACTCGAGCGAATGCCGGCTTTCTCGAACTTGAATTCAACTCGGGGAGAGCGCGCCTTCGAACTCCACTGACGGTCGCGCGGTCTTGTATACCGCCCACGCCATGGCGTTACAAGTGCAGGGCGTCCAAGGCCGAGAACGAAACTGGCGTTTAAAAGGGCGTGCAAACATTGTCGGTGCAGAAAGAGAGAGCGAGGTCTCCGCCCGGAGGAGCGGAGCGGTATCATAACACTCCCGGGGCGCCCGTTCCGCCGCTCTGGACGTACGCGTACGAGCGTCTGCTCGCTCCCGAGATCCGGAGGGAAGGACGCACGTGCCCCGGGCTCGGCTCATCCTATCACAAGGGATCCTTGTCGCGAAGCACTGTAGCATCTCCGGCATCGGGCCCGGCCGCCCGGGGCGACAGCCGGCGTCTCGGGTTCGCGGGAGCTCGCGGGGGCTCGCGGGGGATCGCGGGGTCGGCGGGTCGGCGGGGGTCGGCGGGGGTCGGCGGGGCCGGTGCGGCGGAGGGTCGGGGCGGAGGCGCGCGCGGCCGGCACAGCCGGCTGCCGCCCGCGCCGTCCTCCCGGCGCCCTTTCAAATACCGTCTGGTCGCTCTCCTCTAGCCGCTCGGCCTCGGTCTCTGCGGATCTCTCTTTCTCTGCACGGTGTACGCGCGCGCGCGATCCTCCCACGGCGGCGATCAGAGCGTGACTGAGGAGCCGTGGCGGCCGGCTCAACTGCCTCGCGACCTCCTCGGCAGTCGGCTATAGCGTGAGCCGCGCGCGGTTCTCCCTCTCGCTCGCGCCGCCGCAGCAGTCGGCGCACGGCCGCTCGCTCCGGAGTTCCGAGTCCGTGCGCCGGCCGCCGCGCGCAACACTTTCGAACACGCGCGCCGCCGCCACCGCCGCGCCGGCTCCGCTAGAGAGAGAAGGAGGCAGCCGGCTGCCGGGTAGCTCTCTCGAAATATTCTTGGAACGCGGGGCTGCTTCGCTCCTTTCGAGTGACTCGCGCCGCGCCGTCGCGAGGTGACTGCGCGCGCGACCGGTAGCCCCGGTAGCTCCCCGTTATGAATGCTGCTCCAAACCTTTAAGCTCCTGCTCCATTTTAATTGGAGCAATGCTTTTTGAGCCAAGTGCGCGCCTCTCGGCTAGCTCTTCGAGCCAGCCGAGCCGCCCTGACAGTTTCCTCTTCATTTCAGAGCCATTTACTCACCCTCGATCCGCCGGCGATTCTTCCCCGACACACACTGTTTCTCCCTAGCGGTATGTGTCGCTCAAATTTTTCTGATAATTAGGCCTTCGACGAATCATCCCCGAGTTTCACCTAAGTGGATACAACCTCAAATTCCACCATACATGTCAATTAGGAATATGCGTTATATTAGAATTCAGTTCTTTTTAAAGCAACACGCAACGCGTGCACATAAAATATGTTGATTATTTCAAACTGCAATTTGAAGTATTTATTATGATTTATCATTTTAAAATATGACCAAATAATGTTTTATCGCTTCTACGTGTGAACAAATTTAGATATAGTTTACTACTTACTCATCGAGCATTGTAACATTTTGTAGTATGTTAAGATTTTAAACTCGCTATATCAAAATTTAGTAAATCAATAATAAAGATTTTCATTAAATGATTTCGAACTTGTGAGGTAAATACAAATCTAATAATCTACCTGTTTAATATTTGTATATATAGACATACATACGTACATACATAGATACATATATACTAAATTCAAATAAATAAATAAATTCTAGAACACCTGCAGTTAAGCAACGATGTGCTTTACTTTAATTTGTAAATTACTGTTAAACTTTTCTAGTTTTTATATTTGATCATTTATACTTTTCAAAACTAACTAACCTTGTAATTTTTGCAAATAATAAAAGATCTATATTTACATTTTTAATTAATCTATAGTTTGCTCATTTATAGGATTAATTAAGAAAAAAACAGATACAAATGTTTTAAACAATTTTCAATTGTTACATTAATAAATTAACATTAATCTAAAAAATGCAATGTTTAAGAAAACAGGGTTTTAATATTTTACTTTATTGCTTATTTTATGTAATGACAATTGCATACAAATGCCAGTTGCAATGGAATATTTCAAGATAACACAGTTACCTTTAATTACAATTTATTTTTTTACATTGTATAATATTCTTGTAATACATTATAATTTTTAGAATACTTTACAGAATTTTCCTTTAAAATGCATTACGTTTCCAAATAGAAATAATATTAATTTTAAATATCACATCTATTATAAAGTTGAAGAACCTACAACATAATCACAAAATAACATATTTTATACAATTTTCCTTAAAATATAATAACAAAATAGTACTACACTTTTGCGAATTTATAATGAAAAAATAAAAAATCACATAAGATTCATAGTTGAATTTTCCATTAAGTATATCAAAATTATACCTGTATAAAAATCAAAAACTATAATATGTAAATGTTTAAATAATTATTTTAATTATTGGTTAAAAATTGCTAGATGTTTAAAAGTTAATCAACTAAAATACTTAGTATGACATGATAAACAGATTTTAATTTCATAATTTAACAAAACATGATATAAGTTCAGTCAATTGCAAATGGTTTACATATATTTTTAAACGTTTTCGCGAACCTATTAGCAAACTACTTATTGACATAGATAAATACATGTTATTCTTTTCTAAACCATGAAAAAGGGAGTAGAGAGTTTATAAAATAAAAATACTTCGAATTTTTAACAAAAAATTAATATTTTGATTATAATTTATGATATGTGCTATTTTAAAATAAATATTTTAATATTGTAATATTAGGAAAAAACTTTTTCTATGCTTTTTTATAAATGCTATAAATTTAAATAATGCAATGAAAATGTTAAAAATTCTTCATTTTGATATCTAATTGAAAAAATAATGTTCAACAAATATAAAATAATTATAGGAACACAATTACGAACAAAACAGACAAACTACTAGTCAATGGTTAGATATTTCTTAAAATGATTTAAAATAACTTCCATTTAATAACAATAGTATTAGAATAATGAAATTATAAAATTAATACGAGCTTTCTTTCAATTGCGATGTACTCGGATAAGAGTTAAAATAGGATATCATCGTTTTGCAATTATTTATTGCAACTTCTATTATTTAATTTAAGCATTATGAAAAACTAACTAAAAACATTTTCCTTTCCCCTCTCGTCCAGCGATGGGATATCTTCGATGATCTCATTGTCGTCCGCTGCAACCAGTTTGAATCTTTCCGTTGGTTTTGGTCTCATCATGATGAATGGCAATTCGGCCGTCAATTCGCCCCCTAATGCTCCCAAATATAACTTTACTTTGACAGCGTAGGAGACAACGATTCCAAAGGTGTCCCTAACATCTGGAGACGTAAGGAGAGTGCTAGAGGCCAGCTCTCCGTTCTCGCCCTTTAGCTGACCATCAAGGGCAATCCCTCGACGTTGCTGATTGCCTTCCAACTGAGGCTTCAAGTAAAGTACCTTTTGCAGATTCGAGCCAGGATTTATTGGGCATCCATCCTGAGTTTCAACCGCATCAATGACAGTGCGGAACTGGCCATTTTGAAATATGACGACATCAATACCCTGCTGCACTAATGCCTTTATCTTCTTAACTATCTTGTTGCTGTTATTTTTCACGGCTATATTTACTGCAATTCTTTCTCCATAATGGTAGAGCTGCTTATCAAGCGTAACCTCGAGTTCAAGTTCTCCAGGGCTAAGTAGAAAGTCCTTTCTCACGACTGTGCATGGCTGCCTGCCTTGCTTGGTTGGCGCATATTGAATCTTGCGAATACCCATCATAATGGTACTGCGTTTATGAGTAACATCGGTCTCGGTATCGCCTGCATATACCTTAATCATGTAGCTCACACCGCAAGGGTCGCCGACCTCGTCGGGGCCCGGCTGCAAGGTGACGCTAGACGGTGCGGTTGTTGGAAACTCGAATGTGAACGGAACAGCATTCGGGCCCAATTTTCTTAGCAGTCGCTCCTGTAACTTGGTCAGATTGCGATCAACTTTCTTGACGCGCGGGTACAACTGCTCCGAAGCGAGATACAGCTCTTTCTGGAAGTTGAGGCCCATTACCTCGTCTTCTTCGCGCCCATAACGAAAACTGCAAATCAACTGCACCCATACTTTACGCTGGGTCTCTATGTAACCTGGATCTAATAAAACAACACCGTCTACCGGTTCCACTCCAGAAAGGTAATCGATATAGTCGCGTTTGCCTAAGTAAACAGCAATTTTATTGTTTGGCGAGGATTTTTTGAAAACTTTGAAATTCACCACCATTTTGTACACACTTTTATATTGATACTCGATTTATTATTTCAATTGAAACTGGTAGAATGGAAGAGCTTGAATGGTGCGCAGCGACTGCGTCGTGCGCGTGCTTATCTTCAACCTTTATATATCAGAGCAGTAATTAATGACGTATAAGACCTTTGCTAAAGGGCTTCCTAATCCTATTTGAGCGGATGAGCGAGTGTATGATAATGTATATATTTCCGTTCCCAGGAGTTTTCCAAGAGACGCACATGCACTTAGATCTGTAATTTAGGGTTTCGTTGATGCGATATTCGTGATTGTGGTTACTCAGTCTAACTCCACTTTATATCACTTTGATTCGTCTAATCTTTATTTTGCTTAATATTTTGAACTATTTACAATCGAGATAAGAGTGCAGACTCTTATACACAGATAATCCTTAAAATTAAACATATATCGTAAATAATTTTTAATTGAAATTATTAATGTCACATTCAAAATATATCTATTATTTAAAAGTCTTTGATTAGTTTAACTGTAAATATACATTTTATCATACCTTATCAAAGAATATTTTAATTTCAACATTAATGCAATCCTACATTATTTAGAGTCAGATTTATTTTTTGTTACGGCTTCAACCACTGCTAGTAAATCTTTTAACTTTTCAATGTCATCTTCGTTTATATCTAAATCCTTCACCTAACAAATAAAATATATAAATTAAAAATATAGACATGTAATTTTAAACACAAAAACTGTTTTAAGTTACCGTTTGAATGTAACTTGAAACGTCAATAAATAATTGAATTCGAATTTTTTCATCGTCACTTGTTCCCTGATTTTCAATGGCTGAAACTCCAGCTGATTTATCTCGAAACTTTTTTAATCTCCGTAAACTTTCTTCTGTTCTTTGCACAGATGCCAACACATCTTTTACAGAAGACATATATCTAAAATTATTGAAAAAAAATTTACAGTATCTCATGTAATCATGCATTCTAAAGAATTTGTCATTATTTATATTGCACTACTTTAAAAGAATTATTCGTAATTTTAATTTATGTCATTCCTTTGAAGGGACGAGATGTATTTTGTGGAACACTTTTTTTGTTTATTGCGATTAATATTTATTGAAAACTAAAATGTTGCAACATTTATTAAAAAGGAACTAAATTAAATACAAATTAATTATGATAGTTTTTTGAAGTCAACCAATCATTTTCTAATGCATTAAAATTCAAGTTCTTCAAGTTCTAGTAAACAAAAACAGCTAATAAAAAACTTACTCTTGAGTCAAGGACGTTAAAGCTAATACGAGCCATTGGCGAACGGTTTGTGGAATGATGTTTTTATAATCTGCGTGAAAGGCGGTGAGAAATTCCAAAGCTCTTTTAACGTATGCGCAGGGCTTCGTTGGGACTTCTCTGTTCGTTCGCCTGAAAAGCCGTGGAATGTCACTTATTTGACGTAAATGTATAGCGCTATATCGCAGTAGTTCATTGACTATTTCTTGAGTTATTAGAGGTAAAGATTCTTCGAAATTTTTGTTTGTTTCTTTTATAGAATCTGAAAATTTTTTTGATTTTTTATATAAAATGTACTCGAAAATAATTTATGGTACCACAATTTCACTTTCAAGATTAAATTTTCTTAAATATATTAATCCTAAATTGATTTATTAGTTTCTGTATTTTTCAATTCTATTTTAAAAATTAATTATATCTTTTAAACAATATTTTTATGAAAATAAATTGTGTTTTGATAAAAATTAAGAAGTTACATACCCTGTAATAAATTAATTATATTTGGACTTAAATTGGATACTTTATCTTCTATAATATTTGTAAAATTAGATATTTTTTTAGAAAGTTTTTCATTGTCAGTATATAGTCCAACGAGAAAGTCAAGTCGTGAATTTTCGATTTCTGAACTATGACTAGTTTCATTTACAGTCACAACAGGCCAAACCTACATTATTAAAGTACGTATTAAAGATGTTCAGCTATTGATAATAGTAAAATAATCAAAGAAACCTGTTTTAATGAAGAGTGACACCATTCTTGATATCTGGAGCATAATTGAAGGCACAATTTCCAAAATCTAAAAAAATTGTATATGTTTTATAAGTAATATTCATATTAATATTAATAGAAATTTAAATTATTAACAAAAATCCAAATTTGTATATGGAAATATGACTTGTAATAAGTTGCATATTAATGCATAAAAAATTTGAAAATAAATTTATACATATCATTGAGAAATATAAACAAAATTTTTAAATGCACATTTACCTATGAAGAAGTTGAGGCAAATATACTTCTTTTGCCCAAACTCTTAATAGACAATCCCACACTATACATGTAGCATGAAGAGTAAAATTATCAGCATTAATGGACATCTTATTTCTTCGTAATGATACAGCAGAGACATTAGCAGAGAGAATACTTTCTGTTGTACCTGCTATTTCTTGAAATCTAATTTGAAAGTAAACTGCCAAGTTCCATTTTTTTAAAAATCTTGTATATTGTAAATGGTTTTTTAAGAGAGTAATATTCTCTGGTGTGCAACATCTACTTTCTAATTTTAAAAGAAATTCTAAAGTTTCTGTAAATCTCTAAAACAAAAAATTTTTATAAAAATGATTTATTCAAGAATTATTATAATATGTATAATAATTTATGACATTAAAGTTATTGCAGTATTTTATAATTTTTTATCATCTTTGATTTCATTAAAAGTTATTCATAATCTAAGATAATATGTAGTCCTTTTTTTAAAAGCCAATTCATGTATAACAAAGGTTTGTTTAGTTTTAATTTATCATTTGTTTTTTACTTTTATTTGACGTTCCTTTTATTATATTGTTTTTGATTTATTTTAAATAAATGTGTAAATAAATTAAAAATATAATTATTATAATATACTTTGTGAAATAATTCAGGATTTCCAGGGGCAAATATTATTGGTAAATAATCTTCTATTCTCTGTTCAATTTCAGGCCAATAGCTATTTACTAAGAAATTAAACCCTTTCACTGACATGCTAAAATTTTGAGTTTTAAATTTAATTAACATTAATACTTTTATAATCATAAATGGATAGTATATAAAATTACAATAATTTGTAATAATCATACCTATTTGGATCTAATGTTATTTCAAGTAGATTTTTCAATGTAGTATCTAAAACCAAGTATAATTTTTGATAAATTCCTTTTAATCCTAGAGGATCATTTTGAAAACTGCATTCACTGATAATATGTTCAACAGCAGGCACAACAATTAGTTTCCGAATAACTTCTTCAGCATCTTCAACTTTATCAAGACTTAAGTAAATTCTGAGACATCGAATTAAAGAGGTTTTTTCTTTTTGCTTTATGTAGATAACAAATAATGTTTTTAAATTTATTTTTAAAAGATCATCCATTTCTCTCATTTTCTACAAATTATAAATTGTTTTGTTAATTAAATAATCGATTAACTATTTTCAGTTACATGAAATTATTAGTTTACTTTTGTTAGTTCATCAGAAAGAATTAATTTACAACGACTAGAATGAAATTTTAGTTGATTAAATTCGGTTGCTGCTCTCTCTAATATATCAGGCTGTACTGTAACCTCTGATACAACATTTGTACCAAGGATACTGGATAATCTCAAAATTGATTTATGAAATCTAATTAAGCTATGTATACTTTGCTTCTTATCTCTAATTTCTTTATGTTTATCTAAATTATTTGTCATTTCTAATATAGTATCATCCAAACATTGTCT
The DNA here is from genome assembly GCA_018906755.1 of Sycophaga agraensis. Taxonomy (NCBI): domain Eukaryota; kingdom Metazoa; phylum Arthropoda; class Insecta; order Hymenoptera; family Pteromalidae; genus Sycophaga; species Sycophaga agraensis. The sequence goes on along the minus strand of JACCIE010000032.1, from coordinate 436,798 downwards.
GACTTGCTAAAATAAATAACTTTCATTAATATTTAAAGAAACTATACATGTTTTTTAAATTTAATATAGAAATTAATCTGATAGATCTGATACAAATTAATCATAGTTCAAATGTAACAATATTTTTATTAAGAAAATAAAACTAACCATAACTTCTTCTTTTAATTGACCTAGAGGAATTTCTAAATTATTTATAGCTTTATCTAATCCTATTAAATTACTAGAAAGATTTACAAAATCAGCATAATCTTTATTTATTAGCTCTATCATAGATGATCGTAAAATTTTTAAGTAAACTCCAAGATCATCTCGCATTTTTTCCAAACTAACATTTTTTCTATGTTCTTGAAGAAATCTGTCGGTATCGAAAACTTTCTAAAAAAGAAAAAGGTAAAACTATTTTTTAAAAACATAATAGTAATGTAAAAAAATTGCTGAAATGAATTATAAATTGATCTACCTGTACGAAGTCTGTTTCTTTAAAACAAAGTTCTTTTGGAGCCTTTGGTGGTATAAAATTTTCTTCGGTCATTGTTCTAAAAGGTATTTTATAAATAACTTTATAATTATTAAATATTGGAGTTTTAATCAATATTGAGGTTATGTCATTGTGAACACGTCAAAAGGAAATCATAATATCTTTTCTTCCTTATTATGGCATCCCTGGATTATATACTTTGATTGGTAACTCGTAAAGTATGGGCTATGATGACTAACCTACACCCATCTGCACCCATCTACACCTAAACGTAATCCATTCTCGGATTCAGCTTGATCCAGTTTTTATTCGTTGATTCGTGTATTTCAGTGCATGAATATATGTAATAGATGTAACTATTTGTACAGATGTAAAATGTCATTGATGTGTACAAGATTAACACGTCAAATCAAAACACTACACTTAAGTGTCATCGCAAGTAATTCAATTACATTAGGTTACTGACAGTCTGGCGGGTAGTTCGAACCGACTTCTACAAATCACTGATTATCCTAAAACGAGGACAGTTTGCTTCGACTTTCGAATTTGCAATTCAGAGTTAAGAATCTTCATAGATGCCTAAGTTGTAATTCTTGCTGATTAATTTTACGATACCACAAGCGAATAATTTCTATTTATGTAGCATTACTTTCGTATATGTAATGATAATAAAATTTTTACTTAAATAAATTAAATATTTGTATTACTACAAATTAATTTTACAATGAAATTTTCAATGTTTAAAAGTTTCTTTATTAAGATATTAGTCAATTCCAATACAAAGTAGTGAATTGCTTTAATGAATAAAATTAATATCAATTACAAAAAATAAATATTAAATTTTATTTGTGATAAAGTTCGCATAGAGAGCACAAAGCTTTAAGTATTTATATAGCATAAGTATAGAATGAATTAATAAAATTCTATAAGCTGAATATTTTCTACTGTACCTTATTTTAATTCTGGCTAAATTATAGATGTAATATTCTTTTAAAGGATAATAATCATGCTTGTGTTTTTGTTTTGATGGAAATAAATAACTACAATATTTTATCTAATAGAACAGAAAAGCATTTATTATATAATTTTATTGATTCTAATAATATCCAAGTTACTATAAGGACATAAATGACAAAGGAAATATATTTGGTATTGTTTATAGACTTATCGATGTTATAATTTATTATTTGCATTATACACTGACGACCACACTCAGTCGGCGTGCGTGTATAATTCACACGATATACATGCACATATATAAGGTTTATTTGGATGAAATTTTTATTTTTTGAAATAAATTATTTTCTTATGCGCTATAAGTCGCTGTTGATCACATAATTATCAATCTTATTTGCGAATGATATGTACACAATTATCACACATAGAGATTTTCCACTTTAAAAGGATATCTATATATATTATTATCGTTAATGGATTTCAGCTTTTTACTAATTGTGTATTAATAAAATAAGAAATTATTAACGAAAATTCTATAAATATATCGTTTATTGGTGTTTCTATCCAATAATATTTCATTAATATTGTTCTAATATATTAAAATATAATGAATAAATTTCTATAAAGTAATCGTTAAATGTTGTTAGGTGTAAATACTATTTTGTAACAATTGTATTCAATGCACCAATAGTATTCAATGTACTTAATAACATAATAGTAATTATAAATTATTAAAAATTGTTCATAAAACAGTTTAAAATTTATTTCTAATAAAAAATTTACAAGAAAATAAGGTTAAATTAATGATTTTTATCAATAAGAACACTTACAAATAAAATTTTAGACACAGATTAAGGATTTCATAATCAACATTCTTCAAAACTTGTTAAAAAATAGCGGATCACTACAGTTGAACACAAAATGTCAGCTGTGCGTGTTAAAGCCCATAAAAGGTCTCAAAAGTTTTAGATTGCTATGTAACCTTATATAATTATCATCTTAAGAATAAACGATTTCTATAAATTACTGATATGTCTGTTTACTTTCAGTTAAAAATTTCGCGTGAGTACACGACGATCACTTTGTATATATTACCTCTACCCATAAAAGTGCACCTTTTACCAATTCGATTTTCTTTTTACTCTTTGGTTATATTTTATTTAATTAAAAATCAATGCAGGTAAAACGTAACACACCAATTATTTGATAAATGCGTATACCTGCATATTGATATGAGTATCAGTATCTGTGTTACGTGCGTAATTTGATACTTGATGGAAGATTAGAAAATCCAATTGGTTTTACTATAAAGTATTTCATTTTTGGAAATGGACTAACATATCTTATTTGTTATTAAATATATAATACCCATTAAGTTCCTATTGATACTTCAGTGTCCTCGCAAAGGCATGGTAGCATTTATATATTTCTAGCAAAAAAAAAGCATCCGTAACACTACGTTATCGTGCTTTTTCACGAAAGAGTTTTTAAAATGAAATGTTGCATTAAATTATATCAAATTTTGTTGATTTTTTTAGAAAACATTTGTAGAAACTATTAATGCTTTACTTCAAATAGTGTAAAAAGTGTCTCGTGTGTATCGTCGTTTACAGTGAGACCGACTTTATCGCATCTACCTCACTACGAGTATTCTGCTTCCTTCGGGAGTCTACCAGAAATTTAGTGCTTGAATATATGCTCTCACAGCTCGTGTTCTATTACAATTCATTCGGATTCGGATTATATTACGCACATATGTACGTCCTAAATTACTTTTATATCTTATCCTTTAAGAAGTTTGCAGCTTGTCATTCGACGTGTTCATCCTTAATTTTGATCTGCGGTAAGACCAGCAGTTATTTACTAATTGTTAGTTACAGTGATTGTGACATTTTTGGTTATTTTTCAATTTTTTTCGATTTTTTAATGCTCCACTACTCGTACTTTGATATAGTAAGTACTTTTTGACTACGTCGATTATAAGTATATAAGCTTCGTAAAGCTATTCTTGCACATGTATTCAAATTATATTGTTGTAACTAAATAATAGATTAACGCTTACTATAATTGAAGTTCTCTTGTTATTCTTATCGACTATCATCTATCTTATATCTTATATCTATTTACTTAATTTAATATTAGACATCTATTGGATATATATTCTTTTCTCTACATTCTAGATTGGATGACGAACAGGACTCGAGCGTGAGAGGCGAATCTCAGGTCTTTGAATACTGGTAGCTCTGAAATGGATATTTGACACTATAAGTTCAAGTAGAACCGCAAATGCTAATGTCAGGCAATAGTTCTTAATCCGTTTCGAATGTACGTAATAATTACGTCCGATATACAGATGAGTGTTGCTATTCAATTATTACTATATCCGATGCCACGTTTGAAAAGATAAAATGCTTAGATATTTACATATCAGATATGCATATTATTTTGGTCGAAACGTTGCATACATTGTCATCGTCTATCCGCAATGAGAATTAGTAGATCGATAAAGTCGATTACACTCTGAGTTATTTTCCCTTTCATTGCTATCAAAATAATGAATCTGACAGATTTTTTGTATAAATATTATATTCTTTCTTCAGTTTATCATGTATGTTTCGTGACTAACCAGAGCAGAGCCAAGATCTGCGCGAGGAACACTTTCCAAATGTCATTTGGTATGAATGTTCAAAAGATTTTGGAACAATTTTTAAATAGTTAATGTAAATTTCAAATTGCGTCTTTAAATAAAAATGAGTCGAAATCATTATCAATAAATTTTAATTTTATTAAATGATTAATTTTGACTATCCAAGATTTGCGAGGACGAATTCTTTTAGAATCATCTTCCATTTTAGTTATTCAAAATTGTAATATTAGCTTAGCTAACAGATCAGAGAAATATGCTATATGTAACTATTTGTATGTGGAACGTGTCACATTAATGTACACTGAAACAATCTATAAGATTAAGTTTCTATGAAATCTAGGTTATACTCACAGTTATAGTTAAAGTGTTATCGAAAAATGACTACTTAACCGTGTTAAATATTACATCCAAATGACATTAAATCGTGCAAGATCCTAAAATACCGTCTGCTATATACTTCCACAGCATATTTTTATATGATATGTATTTATATCATTTAATTTGTAATATATCCAGTGTAAATATTAATTATGCGATTTTTGTATAATAATATATATAATATTTAATAGTATATAATCAAGATACTTTGTATTGATATGTTTTTCTGTAACGAACTATGCTTATATAAATACGATATGTTCAGTGCGATTCTGATAACTTTTCTATTTGAATTTTACTAGCATTCAGTAATATTTTTTCAGCTTCGATTAATCAATAACCTTTCTACTTATTATTGTAACATTCTGATGAGCATTGGCTAAATAGCATGTATTTTTCGATCTTTTTTATATAATGGTCGTAGAACTCAAAGAAATATTGTTAAATATATCCAATATTATTCGATGCCGGAAAGGCTTCTTTTATTTAAATGAAAGTTTCTTGAATTTATTTTATTTTCATTTGCATCTTTTAATGTTTAATGATATACTTCTTATGTGTATCAATTTTTTGAGTTATCTTTATTTTAACTTTTTTTCTACACATAGTCTACGATATGCATCAATGATTTTAGATCAATCAAAATTTTCAATATTTCTCTCATTCGCATATAATATGAGCACATTATTATTACCTTTATAATAATTGCGAACTAGCATATTTAGATCATTTTTAAGAATAAAATCTCTAATATGTATAGCTATACAATAAAATGTTTAAAACGTGCCATTGCAAGGTTTATGTAAAAGGTAAGTGTTTACATAAAAAATAATTATTTACGATGACAGTGAATTATCTAAAAGCCACTAAAACCAATTTTGAAATATAAAACGGTATTCAAAGTATATTCATACAGTACACAACATCTTAAATTGCATTGTATACACATTGACTGCAGATATATCTGCATTATTGAATTATATAAAAATTTTAATAGTCAAGAAATATATTGTTTTACTGAGGATATATTCTGTAGGACTAATAATTTGACAATTTGCAGGAAGAGCACACTGAAAGAAATCTGGAATTATGAAACATCAATAAGTAGTTGTACATATACTAGTCCTTCATATTGGCAAAGAACATCCCTATAGTTGTCGTTCGTCTCAATGGATTGACATTTGTTCGAAGTCTCAGATTACTTATTTGAAAAAGAAAGAGCGTCACATATAATAAACTGAGAGAGTCATACGGAATTTTTACAAATCGTGGAAATGCGCACATGTATCGTTGGCATAAACTGTTATTAGAACAATAATAAAATATTGATTATTATGATTGTAAGAATGTTTAATACCGAAACCTGGCAAATCTCATATTACTAATTCATGGAAGTGTCAAGGTTCCAAATTTTTTTCGGTGTAGTTAGAGGATTGTCGAATTCAGCAATACAATAAAGCTGGTAATATTTCTTGGGTCTAATGATTGTCGAGAGATTGTTTGACTTTGATGTTTGAAGTAGAAACATGCTACTCTTGATTTTCTACAGTAAATGAAATAATTATTTTTTCGAATTTGCCGATTATTAGAATATGTATAAAAAATTGTGTAAACTATTAGTTAAAAAAAATAATTTGACTTAAAATAATTGTGATTTAAAATCTCGTAGTAATAATTCCAAAAATATTTTGTTATAACTAGTAATATTTTTATAACAAATACACACAGCGTTAACTTAGTAAATATAGTATTTTATTTATATAATATATAAGAATATATTTTCTAAATAGGAAAATTTTCGAAAATACGAAAAAAGATTGGTTGATAAGCTCATATAAATCTCTCTCGAAGAAACTTATGAAGACTCAAGAAGAATCACAAGAATTTTTCTGCCAAACACAAGTTAGAAAAAAATGATCCGAATGTCTGGAAAAGCATCTATAATTTTAAATATGTAATATAAAAAAATATTTAAATATATTGAAAATTCTAGAAAATATATCAGATAGAAAGAAATTGTATTGGTATAAAAAAAGATCTCTCGCTAGTGAAACAGTTTGTTTTCTTGTGGATATCACCTTTGCTAAAGAAAATATAGAAAGTTTCGTATAAGTGATTTGAAAGTACTAAATTTTTTAGTCGTGGCATGTTAAAGGAATCATGTGCACATTGATTTTCTATTCATTTTCTGCACTTTGTCTTTTCCTTTGACGCTTCCCACTCGTTTGTCAGCCTGTGTTCTTCGACATTTGCATAATGTTGATACATAAGCATGATGTGTCAAACAAAGTGACTTAATATATTCTGGTTATCTTCCCTATTGCCAAATCAACGTATATCCATGTTTTCGAGTTTTTTTTGTTTTAGTGTGTGTACACGTATATTTGATTTTTTTATCTAAAATTCCTAAAACTTTCTTAATATTCAATTGATACATTTTTATCTAAAAATGACTTGAAATAGAAATTGATAACATTGAGGCGGATAAAACAAATAAAAGAAGTAAACTTTTTTAAAGTACTACTGGACGATGTCTTTTAGCTCTTTCTGATTCTTTTTTGTCCCATTTTGCCAAGGCAGTGAGAACGACATAATTAAAATCGCATATACGGTCTCCTTTCAGTATCAACCACACATATTAATTTTCGTTTACAACATTTTACTATATCACGATGAACTACATAGCATATGCCGTAAGTATATGAATGTGTTTTACTCTCTAACATTATCCTGCAGAGATTCGTCACATATTATATAAGACTTTCAGTACTTTTAGAGTCACTGAGCGTACGCTCATATTTAAAAGTTATTATAATTATTTTGAATTTTAATATGGTTTAAGTATGATAAGTGGACTTTGAATATTCATGGCTAAGAAAATGATATCATAAAAACTTAACAGGTTTTCGATTATAAGCACTGACAAGTTACAAAATAATACCTGTATTTAATTATTAATACTTAAACTTTTTTGAAATACTAATAATACTAATAATTATAGAGATGATTATATTCATATTCACTTAAGAATTATATAAATTTAAATATAATGCGTGACGAAGTTTTTAAATGTCACACTAATCCTGCAGGATTATTCAAGGGAAGGAGTAATCGTAATGCATCAGTTATATAGTAGCGCCTTCAATATAATACATTCTATTACGCAGTTCTATAATTGTTAAATCTGATTTTGCTATTGGTTACTTTCTTCTGATTTGCACTATCTGTATTTCATATTCATTGCCTATCGCTTTGTGTTCAATACGTCAATTTAACATTTTTATATTTGGAGTATACTGTAGAGTGAACATGATTATTTCAAATAATCATACGTATAAGAATATTTATAATTATGTAATATCAAATTGGTTTTTAAAAAGAATCTGTAATATTTGATTTTGTCTGATTTACAATTAAAATTGTAACTAATAAATAAAAAAAAATAATAAAAAAAAATCATTAAAGTATTATTGAAAATGTAATTAAAGAATTTTTAACAGAAATTATAAATTGAAATAATTCATTGTAATACTTATGTATTGTATACTTATGATTATATTTTACAATATTAAATGCAAAAATTTAAAGTTCACTTTGCTTTCAATTCTGAATGGATTCTAATCGTAAGAGGTTAGTATACATTTAGGCATTGGGTAAAAAACTCAGTATCACGAGAAATTCTTTCAAAATCTGGAATTGCATCAATATTTTAGATTAATCCAGAAAACCAGTATCAACCAACTTCTCCAAGAAGAACTTGACATCGCCAAGTTCTGAATCCTTGATACCGAGCGATTTTAAGAGTCCGAGGTCGCCATTTTCAACAGCCATGAAGACAGAGCGCAGGTGCTCCAAGTCCGAGCGCATTAGATGCAGTGCTGCTCCGAAATCATCGATTGTTTGCGATTCTTGATTGGCAAAAATATAAAAAACGTTTAGACCTTTTGTTAATTATTTATTAAATATATTTTAATTAGATTTTATAGAAGGATTGAAAATTACGTCATTTTATTGTTTAATTTGAATGTTATAAATCTTATATGACAGAAAATAATTAAATGCTATTGATTTGTTCTAAAATTATATTTAAAACTTTCTTATAACTTTTTAGGTAACATAAGGCTAGTGAGCAGAAGCACCGACTAGTAGCAAATGTTCAAAAGCAAGCGCTTTTAGTAGAAGTTTTAATGGTTCAAAATCAATTATTATAAATAAAGCGATAGATTTAAAAAAAATTATGCTATTTTCATGATACAAATTTCTTAAATATATATTAAATATGTATAACGATTTATACAAACATAGAATGAAATAAATAATAAATAAACGTAAATATAAATACTTTGAATCTCTCTATTTCCGTACATTTATAGTGAAAAATAAAATAATATTGCATATTAACACTTAGCTATCACAAGCTTTTTAAATAATTCTATATATAATTCCACTCTGTATACAATTATGGAAAAATTATTGTATCATTTTATGATATGAACAAAAAAACAAATACCTATAATGGAAAATCATGTATACAACATTATATCGAACAATTTTTCGAAAATACGAATTATCAGTTAAAATCGTACCAGAAAGAGCTATTGCGACCTTGTTTACACCACCAAGAGGTGCCAGGGCATCTCTTGCTTTGAGGCCAAAGAGCTTCTCGAGGTAATTCGGCCCGTGACTTGCCAGAAGCGCTTTTAAAAAGCTCGCCGTTTCTTCCACAGGTGGTCTTTTAGCTGTAACAAGAGAAAAGATCACAGATGAATTAGAACTCTTGAACTTTATTCTCATCTTTACCGTTAAAATTTCATCAAATATATATGTACGATTCAAAAAAATTTATTCTATAATATTTTTACTGATTTGACGACAGTCAAAAGGATAGAAAATCGGATTGTTATGCTTTCATCTTATACTTTGGACTAGTTTTATAATTGTAGCTTTTTAAGTCTATATGATCTAATGAATGATATAATTTTTTTACTCTAATATTGTCCCTCAGTATAGAGCAGCAACAGCTATACTTTGCGATTCAGTTGTCCAGACTTCGATCCAGACTTGATTAACTCGAACGTAGAAAAAAGCTAAAAGGATGATACACGGGCACATATCTGACTTACTCACTCAATACATATTTAGATACATACATAGTATAGAACACGCTTACAGGTATATATAAAAGTTGCATTTACACGCCTAGAAACAGATAAGACAATATTCGTATTTTAAACGCATAAAAGAGAATACGAAAATAATATCAATAGTAAGTTATTTAGCATTGTGATAATATAGGCAAAACGGTGTGAACACAGGCGCAGATAAAACGCATCTGTGGGAACTAAAAGCATAGGTGAACACGAGTGCATAACACGTCTCTGACAGTATATGACAACCATCGGGGAGCGAGGAGGTCGCATATATACATAGACATGTAGAGGAAGAGAGAGGGAAATGCTGCGCATGGCCCTGCGAATCCAGAATTCCGTACCGCTCGATAGCATATATGATGAGTGTGGAATCAATTGTCTGTTATATTTGTCGAATATTGCCTTTTATGATATTTTCCTATTGCCAAAACTAAAAAGAACCATGAAACAGTTATTTTTGACTACATCAAGTTAATACTAAAAGTTCTCTTGCAAGCTCATTTCAAAGATTAAAAAGCACTGGTTTAAATTTATTGTGCTGGTTATAATAAAAGGAGCGTTTACGAATAAACACAGACTTTAAGTTTTTTTAGTTAAATTTTTTTTAACTTACTTTTGAAACAAAAATTGTTAGAGTAAGTACGAAGAAAATTGTCACTAATTTCTCTATGTCTGTAAATTATTGTGCAAGATATTTTTTAGATGTCAGACAGGAATTATATCTCAAAATATAGATAAGTGCAAGAATGCCTTTGTGCGATTTGTTGTAGATATGCGTAGAAATGAAAATATCACCCTTTTTTTCTCATAGGAAAAATCCTCAGAGCCCGCTGCATATCTCAGCTCTTATATTTAAGATTCTCCTTCAGACCGTCACTTTGAATTATTGTAATTATTCTTTATTGTTTGTAGCTACAAATTACGGAATAAATTGCCCGATTATACGTGCGCAATTGTATAAAGAATAATTTCAGGACAATATTTGCTACCCACTAAATGTTAACCTAGATTTTAATTAGTAACAATCAGGACATCTTAACTCTTACATTAAACTAAATTTTATTATAATTTTCTTGTTTGTTTTTTTTGATTAATTATTTTTGTCTCTGCAAGATATATTTCAGAATATTAGTATTTAGTTTTTATCAGTTGAAGTTAATTTATAATTTTAAATTGTATTTTATTTTAAGTTTTAATGTAATTCCCGCATTGATTTACAATATTCGTAGTGAAAATATGTATCACAAAATTACGTAATACTTATTTGGTTTAGGCTATTAAGTAACTGTAGTCCTTAGCCATTAAAATTAAAGGTATCAAAATATCAAATTGAATTGTTAAGTAGAGGATAAAATACTGGCCATGAAAACAAAAAATAAGATAATAGATATTGAGATTGTTGGAAGTGTAGTTCAATGGTCGGTTAATGGCTTAACGATATGGGATGGAATATTTATATATATATACACACACACACAATACCCAAAGAACTCATGATTATTCATTTTACAATACTTATCGTCAAAAAATGTTCTTAAGCTAATATTGTTTTTTGGTATTTCTTAATAGCACCAACAATATAGTAATCTATAGATGAAATATTTGTCTGTTATCTCTCAGACATCATACTAAGTAATTTTCACCTAAAGTATAATTGAATTGAAATTGATTGAGAATGGTGCACAGACTCTTGAATGTTTAGCACCTTAAAGGCTACTTTTTGAATGGTCCGGACACATAGACGAGCAACTATAGTAGACTTCTCGTACATCATGAACGGCGGATAACGGAGTTGCAAGTTGCAACCGTCGAAGGATCGTTTCCAACGAGAAACTCGATTCGTTCCCATACATTGGACACGTGCAATGTAATAAGCATTTACTTGCATTTGAGTACACCTTCATTTTTCTCGTTTTATTTTACACGGATCCGTTTGAACTATAAACTTTTTGAATCGACAATCTGCGACTTTTTGGATTTGGTTACCGCTTGCATTCGCATTTCTACCGAGATTTCTACCCCATGTGCAAGATTACAACTATGAGAGATTTATTTAAATGAAATTTGTGAAAATACCTTTAAAATGTATTTGTAATTAATAGAGTTATCAAATGAAATATATTAATTAAGAATGGTGTATTTGACTATAGGATTATTATTCAGCTTTGCATTGTATCACAGTTTTTTACTATAGGCTATATTATTTTATTGGTTGAATAAATTTTGTAGGTAAACTAGAGAATGTATCTCTCACAGTATACTATAACAGTTCAAATCTGTACTAAACATGTACATGATGTTTCTAATGCATATAAATATATAGTATAATTCTTTATCAAAATTCTTACTTCATTAATGCTTATTTTAGTTTTAAAGTTTTACAGTGGACAGTATTATAGTGGATATTCTAAAGTGAATGGAAAATACATTATTGATCATATTACCTGAATCGATTTGATTAAATTAAACGAATAACCATTTCTTGTTCATTAATACAGTTAAAAACAACGATCTAAATAAGATTAAAATAATTTCTTATAAGAAAATAATAAAACCTGAGGTAGAATAATGCCTAGGGAAAATGTAGAACACGCACAGATGTGTAATCAACTAGTTGGAAAGCAATCGAATTTCAATCTCGGCTATGCACGCGACGCTACGCAATTCCGTCAAGCACAGTAAACACATATAATATATACTGCATGTGGCACACAAAGGCCGTTAGCATAGTACATGAGTAAGCTTACCTGCAGTGCAGAGTCGCGGGTCCTCGTCATAGCCCTCGCGACAATCCGGTGCTCCATCGCATAGGTACTGTATGGAGATGCACGTATTATCCTCTGGGCACTTGAATGGTTTGTATGGATGACATGATTCACCATCTTTCATAAACATACATGCAAAGAATTTATCAATACAATAATGATCGATCAGATGGTCATGTTATATTCGCTGACGGTATTATTAAAGATTGTTTCATCTTGCTTCTACTTCCCGTAAGTCGAAAATGCGCTTGTATCTATATCGGAGTCTGACTTGATTTATACATGATCATATGAATTGATAAGAATAGTCGTATAGCCCAAGTTCAATTTAATTCACGACTCCTTGAATGCAAGACAAATATTTTGAAATTACTTTGTTTATTAAATAATATATTGATGAATATTCATCGTACGTATTATTCTACAAAAGAAAGCTTACGTGACATATATAATCAATGTAATAAAGACCAGCAGGTCAAGCCGCATTTAAATATTACAACGTTTTTCAAATATGTTTGTTATATATGATCGATTAAAGCACGATAAAATAAGTGTCTAAAGAACATTTATGTCAGTTGTAGTTAACTATTCACATTTATTTTAAAAAATCCGAGCTTTGATTTTCATTTCACTATAATAAACATGCCATTTTCACAAACTGCCAGGAATTAAAATTTGCAAATCAATATTATTTAAAATTATCGATAATAACATCTATCTGTAAGACACGGTTAGTATAGTATATAGATTATCACCTAAGTGATTTTTAGTTCATCCAACTTTCATCCGGCCGTGTGGCGTAAACCCGTGCACGAAGTCGCTGAGACGATATAACGATCGTAAGCTTTATACAGCTCATGCCAATCATTTCTAAAATTTTCTAACTTTAGCACGCCACTATAGTAACAGTAATACAGTTTTTTAAAATCGTTTTTAAAATAAATTGTTTAAAGACATGAAATGAAATGGTCAAGGTTTCGTATATCTTCCACTTACATTTAACAGCATTTTATAATATGTACATTATATTTAATGATGGTATATATAAAGTATATTAATGATTCATATGTAAGATTTGAATTTACCCACATGACAGTTCATTCGAATCTTAGTACTGAGATCAATATTCAAAAATAGAAAGCAATTGTTTTTATGTATAATAACAATTATGCGAAGATCAGGACATTCATATTTGATCTCTCGATGCCATTGTGGTTGACGAGCATAATATGAATAAAATATGCATGGAGAAGCATGCGATAATGTACATAGATAATTTTGATAAAGTTATAAAGCAATTCAACACCATCGCTATCAATACGGAGATCTGTATTTAGCTTGTTAGATATGAATTTATAACTATATTTTACGAGAATTATCGCATTTTATCCGGACTTTACCAATTTCATGCAAATAACGAAAGAGTAAAGTTAGCGCCGAAATATGACTTTGTACAAAATAATATGAAATATAGAATATGACCCTATAAAAAATATTAAATACTAGTATTATCTGTTATGATGTTAAAGAAGGTCATTGAAATCTCGGATACCAGAACGTCTCTATTCCTCTATATTCATTGTGATATCATACAACATCAATCTAGTTTAGTTACGCCAAGTTAGTTCAGGGATGATCACGTAAGTGAAGTTGTTGTACTTCAACGTCAGTTCTGATAGTCTTTATAAAGCAGTTTATATCCATGAACCCTGCCTTTAGCAACTTATTACTACCGTCACTAAGACCACAGGTTGATGACCCGTCCATGCATTTGGCTTCAAAATGACCGACCCGGTCCCGTATTGCAATGGACAATAATGAAAATACACTGTATGTGGAGTGCCAATGGAAATGGTGTGTCCAAGCGAGGGACAGGCCGCTTGCACCCTTATATACACCCCTAAGTTGGCTGACCGGGCCATGTAATGTGTAGCGCACTTGTCGTCCCGTTGTTGTTTCTCCCTTGAACTCAAGGGTATACCGCCTGAGTAACGCTACATCGCTACACATTGGCACAACCTATGCAGTGAGGATACTGTGGGCATACGCGGCGTGGCATTGTATATTGTATTTACTGCACTTATAGTTATTTGTGCTCAAATATAGTAGCAAATACCTTCCTAGACGTTGCTTGGTGTGCAAAAAAAGAATGGATCGGGCAGGCTGCGTATGTAGATGTGCGTTTGTATTGTGCAGGTGCAAACTCGTGCACGCACCTAATACTTAACTCGCGCATCCAATATACTTGCAAGTATACGACACTAACGTACCTGTCTGCATAGTTTCTAGAAGGCCTCGGATGTTCTGGTTATTTTTGCATGTATAAGTAATTACGAATATATTAAGCTAGGAGAAAACAACATCTGGAATTGGTTTACTTTAATAATCATAAACGAATATATCGCATATCGCATATGTACACTAGAATCTATGAAGCATAAGTTTATCATGTATAACCTTAAAGTATATAATAAATAGAAATAGAATAATAATTATTTGTTTCTCATAAAATACGACTCAAAAATTATAAAAATACATAAATCAAAAATAATTCGAAAAATATTTATAATTTAAGCTTAATAAAACATATATTTAAAAAAAGTGCAAGAAAAATTTAATCATAACTTCCTCACAACTTAAGGTGTGGCGTTTCAGATAACTTACGTACATGTATTACATTCTCACACTTGCGCAAAATTTTTATCAATTTCTTATTACAATATGTATAAAATTAAAACGATTGTTCTTTTTTAAAATTTCTTAAAATAATGAATGAACTTTGAAAATGAAGCTTGACTTTAGGAGATCAGCATACTTCACGCAAAAAAACTTGCGCACAGCTTTGCATTTTTCAGATAGATCGGTCACGGTCGAGTATCGATTCTAGCACACCGGCTGCGAAAAAGTTTAGATAAACCAGATCAAAGTCTCCATGAGAAAACTGTAGAGCAACATAGAGTGTTCGTGCACATGTGAGTGGATGCGCAGCAATGTCTGTACAAAGCTGCTTATAACCTTAATTTCCATTACGGACTCATTCTTAACAGCCGCATGAACAAGTGCATTTATTATATGGATGTACTTTATTTATAGTCTTTACAAAAAATAGCCTTATGTTTTTTGTGCTTTTCTTGCTTCACGTACTATATATAGACTACGGTGATATAAGTGACTATATTATATTTTAAAAAGCAAAATAAGTCTGGAATATCAATTTTTTATGCGTAAGAATATAAATATATAACCAAAAAACTATAGTATGACTTTTTATTGAATTGAATGCTACAAGAATACATATTCTCTGCATTTTAATTTAACATAATATACATAACAATTAATTATTGCAACTAGTATTCCAGTACCCAAGCGATATCTTTTTTAATTCTTAATCATAACTAAAACATGATACATCGCAGTAGTCATTTGGGACTTTTTCTTAGTCAGTATACAGTTTTTCAGATTATTAACCTATAAATAATTTTATTAAAGCAATGATTTCTTGCAATTAAAGCAAACTAGCCAGAGGACTAAAAAGCTCCATTCAAATTAGTCAACGTCCAATTTAACGATCGGAACGCCTTGTAAACAGGGGTGAAACTGGTTGCACACAAGAGAACGTGCTATCACATAACGTTCTTATAAGATAACGAGTCATTATGGTTCGTAAGCCTCCGATCGAAAACGGCCCTTTCAACCCCAAATCCCTAGCGCGAGCGGCGCAGTTGACCGATAAGGCACGAAGTCCCCTACTGCTGTTTTTCCTCTGCGCCTCTTAGCCCTCGGTTCTCGTTTTATTTTGTCATCCGTACAAGTCTGGCTACGTCCATTAGCTCAGCCCGTACGTGCACGCGCTGGAGATTTCGCGCACGGCCTGAATACCGAGTGGATGTGGTGCGCAGGGGCTATACGTCAAGAATTCTCTCGATCTCGATGGTTTCTATTAGCTTTACATTTTCCGAACCACGGGTTCAAAGTTTTTTCTCCTTTCAAGCCGTGTAAACGTGACAAGAAAAATATAAGAGGGAGAAATTCGAACGCGCTTGATGACTCGAGGAATAAATAAATAATCTAACAGTTTTATTGATCTTTGGTTCGAAAAAAGAAAAAATGCCAAGTAAATCCACTGTGTACAAATATATAATTTATCCTAGATCAGTAATGCAAGAGAATTATAATTAAATTGTACGTAAACCATGAATTTACTAATTAATCTAACATCTACTCTAAATCTAAACATTTCAATCATTTTTAACCTAGCTATCGGTTTATCGGTAGAATTTTTTAACTATATTAATTTTTGGGAACCTACTCCTAGTTAAATAAAATTTCTCATATATCGATGTATGTATGAAATACGTTAGATACGTGGATTTAAATACATAGGTTAGTATATATGTATGTTAGATGTATCATATTTTAATACAACTTTTGATTTTGATTAATTTTCACAGCATCTTTTTGTTAACACTATGAATTTAATTCTGCATTTGGTAAACACATACACAACAAAATCTAGTAAAATTTTAAACATAGACATAAATATTCAACAATGAATATATATTAAACCTTAAATATCGTTAAAACAACTGCATTTGTTAAAAAATGTTCAATAGCTTAATGATTTTTTTGTTTACTTTTATTGTGGTAATTTACATTTTAACTTGGAATCTAATCAATTTTAGATTGCATCAAAAAAGCATTCAAACGCTGCGATTATACTCTGTGAATCATTATGATTGTGGTTTACAATCTTTATAATAATAACAGTTATTGACTCGTGTGCACGCAATGTGATCACAATTTAGGACCGTTCTGCAAAAGGAGAGTTATAGTACTTTTCCCGTAAATTTACAACTGCTTTATAGACATGTTAAAGTTATGAGTTACTGCTTAGAATATGCTTAAAATAATATAATTTAAAAAATGTCATTCCCATATATATTTAATTTAGAAAGTTTATAATTAACTCTCCTTTATCTTCACCATGCAGTAATTAATCAGCTGTACAATTCAGTTTGCAAAGAAGCAAAACAGATATTATGGTTTAAATATTAATGTTATTTGTTTCTTAACAAAAGCTTTTTCCTACGTACAATATTTTTAAAACGTGTCCAAAAATAATAACACATGTGTAGAAGCAAAAATTTAATGAATTTAAAAGTGGTGTTATGCATTCGATAAAATATTCATAAAAAGTGAAAAAATATGCTCAACGACTACAGAATATTATTTTACTTAAAATTGTACCTCGAATTGCACAGTATATAAATTTCACGCGAACCATGAAAAATCTTTGGGATTTAACCAACTGTACTATGAATATTGCGTGTTTAGGTTTATACTATTTTCTTTACGTGCATAGAAAATCACTTCAATCATAGAAAAAGAAATTTTTATGGTTATAGTGCATTGTGAATTTAGTATATTTTAACCAGTCACATGATAAAAGAGTATTTATTAAAATATAATTTAGTTAGATATTTTATTCTCTTTATAACTAATTATATTTAAGTGCGTATCATATTGCTTATAGTGAATTAGGACATGACAATATGTACGAGTATATGTAGATATATATGCCTCGATGGCATCAAGCAGGATATATTCTAAAGCTCAACAAGTTGAATATTATCGAACAATATTTATAGAATATTAGGTCTGCATTTTGCAGGTATGTAAATATGTTGATGTCGAGTAATTCCTATTTCTAAAAGTTTCATTTTATTTTATTTTATGCAATGTGCAAACATTTAAAAAATGGCGCTGGAATTAAAAATATTCACTTCTAAAGAAAAGTTTCACCCAATCACCTTTCTTTCATAATTTTAACCGAATATTTCAAAGGCTCACTTCTTACACACTGGTAAAAATACATCCTTCTGATTTCTTAATTTTCTTTTTGTGTAACCATGTTTATTGTTTTGTAACTTCCTTGGCGAGTACAATTAGAGCACCAGTTTTAATTACCTTTTTAAATTTAATTTAATTTTACACAAATGTATCTCATCCACGCAATTAAAAGAACAGTATTAAAAATAAAAAAGTATCTATCCTTAAAAAAGTGCAATACGTTTTAATTGATCATTCTGAGAATTTTCATTTTTTATCCCTGGTCACACCGGGAAGTTCAAAAGAAAGTAAGGAAACCCTAAACGTACAAAACAATTTTCCAGAAAAGCCGTAGATCTACGCCCCGACTCGTAAAAGGGAAGAGGGCGCAAAGGACAAACTTGACTTTTTCATTTCCTGACACCTCGGCACACACAACCCTCGACACAACCGCAATGGCGCGTCGACAAGTGCAAGAGCCGCGCGGGTGAAGGGGTGGGGCCGAGCGTGCACGTCCGAGCCTTGGAGTATATAGACACCCGGGGCTGTAGTGCCAGCAGGCTAGATCGTGTCGGCGACCTTTTAATCACGCGGGCAGGACGCGTCGGCACACAGGCGCGGGCGCCGCCTCGCGCGCGCAGAGCAAAGACGTCGAGGGGCTCCCCTTCGTATACTTTCCCGTCGATTAACGGGGGCCGGGTCCCGGGAGTCGCGAGCGCGCGACTCCGTCGTCACCGGGAGTGCACGGAATACCATGGCAGAAAGGGGAAGCGCCCTCCTACTGAGTGCCTTTGTCGAGGAGAAACGACGCCAGGGAGCGCGCTGCGTGTATGTTATACATATACAAATTCGTGGCGCAACACACGATAATTGAGTTTGCGGCTTTCTTTTTCTAGGGGCGAGCGCTCTCGTGCAAAATTGAACGCTGTAATCGATCCACGACAAATGGATACGTATGAATGAGCGTATTTTTTCTATGCCGACAACGTACAAACTCTCTGGCTGGTCGAGCACTGTTCAACAATTTTATGTTTTTTCTTTGCTTGTAAAATAACACGTCTGATTTTGATTTAATATTTTCATAAAATGTTTTCACCTTGTACATCAACGTAGAAAACTGAAAGATGACAACGGTAAATTAAATTGGCATCTGTGCACGATAACGAAAATGAGCCACCATGCGTTTTTCTATATTTTTCATGCAAATGCTGCAAATGCTATTTGTAAAATAAGCCATTCTTTTTAATTAGAAAAAAGGACCAATAGCATGACAGGCTTGTTAAAAATATTAGCTATAACTTCTCATGAAATAATCTCATCAGCCCAAAAACAATTAAAATAAAAAAGGTATCACAAAGTACGAGAATTCTTTGTATTTGCGCAGGGAGCTTGTTCGGGAAATTTCATTGAGTTATAAAACCTAGCAAAGTATGACCCCTGTTGTTGACGCTCGCGATAAGACAGAAGATATGGTTCAAAATAAAAACTTAACTCTACCTCCTTTTAGTATTATTAATAATTAAATTATATACAGTTGTACAGCTGTAAAGTTTATACGTAACTTGATATCCCAATTTTAAATGTTGTATATATATATATATATATATATGTATATAAAATATAAATTTTTAACTGTCGAAAAGCAACAATTATAAGCATAGCTGAATATATCTCTGAGAATATACAATATTTAAAAGTATCTTAATTTTGATTAAAGAAACTTTCGGTTTTTCACTTGTACTCAGAATAATGCACTAATAAAGTTAATATAACAAGTTTATGCTTATTATACTATATGACTCGTCTATTTTGCAAAATAAAAACAAATTCTCGAACAAATTAAACCTTTTTATAAACATGTATATATTAAAGAACATAAAATCTTCCTAAGTTCTGTTCACGTTTGATAATGTTTTATAATAATTTAAAGTAAACCTAGTATCTGTTTTATATTAATAATTACCAGTATACTTGCTCACAAGAAAATAAGAAGCTTAAACAACTGCGGTATTGACATTAATAAAAATCCAACATTTTTTAACCATATTTTACATTAGATTGCACATATGTGAACTATATATCCTAATATAAGTACAGATTCTTCTAAATGTACGGTTATACAGTAGCTATATTAACCGATATAATAGTTGGTTATGCTACTAAATACAATTTGAAAGCTATCTATTAGAATCGTATTTAAGTATTTGTCTTATTATTCAATTTAATTCAATTTAACAATTGTCTAATAGTATTAAGAATTAAATTAACACGTTTATACCAATGCCATTTTGAAACAATCTTTGAAACTTAAAATAGAGGCCTTGTACCTTTTTGAATTAACAAACTGTATCTGAATCATATATAGTTTAAACCAACTATTAAGTTGTTGAAATCGTTTTAGTAGAAAAATATTTTATCATTAATATTACCGAATAAGGGATTTTGTGATTTAAAGAAAAACTTGATAAAATTGGCTTTTGAAAATATTAGAATATTATTGAACACTGTCTCTAAAAACTCGAATTTTACTGATTTCCTTATCCAAGAAACGAGTCTACAATTAACGGCATGTAACTGAAATTCATATCGATCAAGTAAGTTTGTATATTTAATTAATATTCTATATGTTTACGTTGCCCTGTTAAAATTTACAGCTGCTTACAACATGAATGCCTACAGTTAATTTATATGATGTCTGCACACGCGAACTTATTTAGACAAGAGACTTAGAGATCTGTAAATATTGATTAGCAAGAAGTATAAATGCTAATTTATTCAGTCATGTATTACAAGAAAGGTATTTTTACTTCTACAAGAATTTTGATATTACTTTTTAATTATCATGATTTTTAATGCTCTAAGTGCAATAAATACAAGTGGATATTTAATTATTATAGGCCCATGCATAGATAACTAAAACAGGATTTTTTAATTATCCGTTTGATACACAGTAAGTAGTCGCGATTTCACTCGATATGAAATTTACGAGTCTATTATAGACGAGAAAAGAGATAAAGTCAAGCAACGATCCAAGCGAAAAGTCAAGTCTGCCTTACGCGTTAGCTGGACTTTTTCCTGGGAATAAGGGCGACAGAAGCGTCAATTATTCTACTCTAAGTGTATCTTTTTTAGCAGTCTCAAGATCCGTTAATTGTAGAGTAATTGCCCGTTATTCTGCTTGCAAAGCTGGATTTCTTATAAAAAAAACGAGTTAACCAGATTATATGTCTACCTTATTATTTATTTAATTGTACTCTAGATGTTTTTTTCACTCCTCCTTAATTTACCATTTACTATACCATTTGGTTTTAACTAAATTTTAAGTTTCTAAGAACTGTGCTCGCGTGGACGTAATGCATTTTTAAATCAATTCTTAGAACGATAAAGGCGTATTTGGAAAACAGTTACGTTTTTTATAATAACAGTACAATATTTTATAGTTAATTTAACAGTACTTTAGTCTTAAAATTTTATTTTATTTATTTATTTACACAAATCGCGTATAATTATATTTACGTTACAATATGTTTCGCTATCAGATTCTGTTTTATATACTCATTAGGTATACATTTAGACTTCGAATTCCCTATCTTGGTCCCAAAAAAGTTTTGTAAATAAAATTTACCAGTATACGTAAATTTTAATGCAAGTATGATTATATATATATATATATAGTGTTGAGGTAATTACATTTTCTTTATTTCATAAGTATATTTCAATTTTGCTGTTATAAAATAAAAAATAAATAGCACATTTCAACTGTATATAAAAATATTTTTAAGATTTTATATTTAATATTTCGTAAAATATAAATTAATAAAGTGTCAAATACCAAAGTGCCAATATGAAATGAGTTACGGCATAGTCTGACAGAAATGTATGTACACGTCACATATAACAATTTAGTCAATGATAATTAAAATAATATCGAAAAGTATGTTACATTCTTTAAATTTGATCCTAGTATTGTACCTGCAGATATATTTTCCAACAGACTAATTCTTCCAGAATTGTCTTTCATCTCAAACTTACAAGATCGTTTAAAAGATATGAGAGGATTGAGAAGATCAGAGGATTTAGAGCGACTGCCCAGCTGAGCTAGTTGAGAATTTTCTTATATTCAAAGTAACTATTAAACAGGCAAAAATAATTTCTCTTTCATGGTATTCTTTCAAGAATTACATCACAAAGTTTTATTCGCGTTATATTTTTTACAGTTATGTAAAATAATATTTCACCATAAAATTAATTACTTAGATAATTAACGCATGATATAAAAATAAAAAAAAAACTTAACGACTACTATATAAGATATTGATTAAAGACAAAGTATCCTCGCGATTACAGATCGGGCATTTATATATTATTAATATATTAATGTTTACAAATTGATATGCTATACTTATGGATATCGAAGTGCAATAAGCAGACCAATGAATTAATACCGAGGAGAAAGTAAGAAAAAAAATCTGCGTCAAAATTTCAAAAACTCGAAAAATATATTCTGGAAATGTATAGTTATTAAATAAGTACCATTGAATTTCTTACTGTAATCGATTACATTGTCTGATCCAAATTAGTGTTCAGTATAGTGTGCAATAGATACCAGTAGATTGGAATGGTGCTACAGAGTAATATCAGATTGTCGTTTGTGAAAGCCAATAGGAATTCTCATTGACAAACGATATTAGATAAAGTTGCACGTAGTTGTCTCCAATTATATTAAATTCAATGCATCACCTGTCTCTCCTGTATACTGTCTGTTAGATAGTTTATAAATTGCACGTGTCAAATGTCGTCCATTAAATTTCTTTTCGTTTAACGAGGAAGTGTTTTGAAAATTGGTTAGTAGCCGAGTATCTTAACCCACGATTCTTAAACATATATCATATAAAATCAAAATGAAATAGCAAAAGTTATAAAATATAGTTCATATGTCCGATTCATAAATTAGTATTAGAGATTGGATTAACCTGACGAGGGGTGAATTCGTGATCAGTAATCTATTTATGGTCTGTTTGAGGCAACTCTGCCATCGGTTGACTGCGCCGGCAGGCGGCCTCGGTAGCGTTCTGCACCCGCAGCTCGCGCTTGCCGGCGTTGCTATCAGCGCATGCCGGCACTCTTGACGAGATCTCCGAGCCGTTCGCGCACGTTGTTACAATATACCTAACTCCCGTACTTAACCTCCGCGGTTAGGAACAAGTTGAGGATAGGATGAGACCACGGACGTTGGATCGTCGTGACTCATCCGGGGCGAGCCTGGGCTAGGTCCCGGACCATCCACTGGCCACTCTACGAGCCCGGCCCGTCCTCGAACAAGTGATGCGACGACGCAATTTGCTGTCAAATCTTTACGTTTCCGTTTGTATGAACGAGAGTATTGGCGGATCACTGTAGCGCTGTAGCGGTAAATTATTAAATAAATAGCGTCTCCTAAGTTGTGGGAATTTTCAGTGCACGGTTAGCAATAATTTGACAATGACTAGAAATCATAAAAAATGAATAAATAGCTGTCTTATGTGCGTTAAAGAGAATGCATTGTTCTACGCTACTTTATTATTATGAAAACAGTTTTTTTTTGCATGTACACTAAATTAAGTATATTTGATCTATTAGGAATATTTAGTGTGTATTCAAATCATAATTAAGAGTGCCTACACTTTGCTCATTGTGATTTACTGTTAACATATTTTTAAATATTTACATTACAAGTAGTATTTATGCTAGTTTAGTCAGCCGCGCACATTGAATTTGGAGACTCCGTTGAAGTTAAAATTCATTCAAATATAAATTCGATACTTATTATTATTCAAGAACAGAAATAGAAGTTCTTACACATAGTCAATGAAACCCGAAAATCAATAAAATTAATGATAATAATATTCAAAAAGTGTTTTATCTCTTCTAAGATTTCACTTACCACGGTGATTTTATATTTAATCAGCAAAGTTACTCAGATAAAGTTATTGGATATGCTTCAATAGTCATTGAATACGCACATGCGGAATCTTAGATTGCTATGCATCAAATTGTTTACGGTTTGCTTTTTACACCCAATGCTGTTCGGAAACATTAACGAGTTAAAAC
Organism: Sycophaga agraensis; assembly: GCA_018906755.1. Lineage (NCBI taxonomy): Eukaryota > Metazoa > Arthropoda > Insecta > Hymenoptera > Pteromalidae > Sycophaga > Sycophaga agraensis. The sequence goes on along the minus strand of JACCIE010000032.1, from coordinate 412,504 downwards.
TAAAAGCAAGCTTTGCACATTTAGCTTTATTTTAATACATGTGTGAATACTGAAAAGAAAGATAGTTCAAGTAGAGCTTTCAAATTCTTACAGGAAGTTGAAATCTTAACATAATTTTACAAAAAGATTTTACATAAAATATCTTTAATGCAAGTTATTGCAATTTTATATTTAATGTTTTCATTTAATTTATATTTTAACTGTAATTACAATTTACACATAAAATCAAACAAATCCAATTGACAACTATTTCAAACTGAAGTTTTCTTTCTTTTTAATAAAAGTTCGCTATGAGAAATCAACACAGATCTTTCGCATTTCTTGAGAAAAGTTTGTCTAAATGTGTCGAGTTTAGTGCTAAATAAAGAAAGATCAGAAGTTCAAGGTGATTCTTTTTCATGTGAATCGTTGTGCTAGCATTGGCAAAAACAGCATTCCACTGACTCGTATGCTACTGTATTTTATGAGATTTTAAGATTCTAAGAGATTCCTACGAAGACGCACTGGATTTTAAGAGAAAACAAAAGTTATTTTCCGCTCTGCGATAACTGTCGCAGAAAATCCAATCAGCCATCGTTATGAACTCGCTCAAGAATTATAAATATGCTACTAGTGCAGATTATGACACACACACTTTAAGATGTAGAGGATATGTACGTTAACATTAATGTTTTGAATTCCAATATTTTCCAAAATAATTAATCATTTTCAAATTATACGTAAAGAACTTAATTTTCCCATAATATTTTAATGCATGGTTGAATCATAGAGTAAAAATGTTTTTTATGTAGAATTTCGTTACGTAGATTAATCTACTGGTGTAAATAGTCACAATCTTTTTACCAAGCCAAAAATCTAAATAAAATTATCAATTTAATTCAATTAAGCTTAGTCAAACATATTTTATTCTTCAAAAGTTTGAACAAACGATGACAATAAATTTGAAAATGCACAGTATTATATACATGTAGCATGGAGCGGTGTATTAAAGCACGTTATAACTAAACCGTTGACTTAACCTAAAAAAATTTAAACGAGCAATAAAAAGTATTTATACTGAAGAAGTGATAGATTCCTTGAAGTATTTTGTGTATAACGCGATTATCTTTATTGCGAGCTGATGTATCATTAGAGTTCAAAATAATTTTAATGAAAGCAATTTATTTAAAGTTTGGTTTATTATATATCATTATTCATATATAATTTAAATTATTTAAAAATTCTTTTGTTAAAAATCAATTAAAAAAAATTTTAATTCAAAATATTATTTATCTTTTTTTATTATTTTCACCCATCTTCGGTTAGTATATACATGCCAGAAACAATTCCAAATAAAAATTTTTTTAAATAACTGGATATTACATTGGCGACTTTTTCGTTATATAAAAACTTTGCATAAATAACTCGGCAATTTCTACCATTTGACGAGTAAAACTTGTCGAATTTCTACCAAGGTTATACTACAATTATTTGTTATAATTTACTTAATTTTTTTCTAATTAGAGACTTTAATTATTTAATATTTAAATACAACTATGATTTTAATATAACACTGTTATTAAGAAATCATCATTCTATTTTTCTGGTTATTCAAGTATCATGTGAACCTTCATTGCCGTAAAAAAATAAACGATTATTATGTAGTTATTTTGCAGAATAATCGTTATTATTACTTTACGGCTTTTGATAGAATAGTTTTATGAAATTTGTAATAATTTTACTTCATCTGATGCATTTGAACAAAATAATTTAGATTTTCTGATGATAAATTGTAATATAACAATCAACTAAACTAAACAACTTTATTATTCATTACATTTTTGTAAACGAATTAGTATTTCACACTCAATTTTTACAAATAGATGATATCAATTTGACATTATTCGTGATTAATTTAATTAAGTTTCTTAATCGATACTAAAGTATTTAAATCTACTACTTCTAAGTAAGGTAACATTTGCTTCCTCTAGTAGTTTAGTTTTTGTGCATTATTGTAACATAATCGTCTCGGCTTTATGTAATACATAAGATGACTTTTTTTCTTATTTATTTTCACTTAAATTCTTGATCTGAAGTGTACTTAAATATTCCTAAAGTATAGTTAAGAATGACATTACATAATATTAATAATTAAATACATATATTAGGCATATCTTCAGTAAGCAGTTTATTTGTACAGGTAATTATTAGATTGAATCATTCAGGACATTTAGAACCAATATTACGCGTATATAAGCATATATATAAAATGTTGTATATATGTTGCCTATAAATAGTTACAAAATTAATAATTTGTTAACGAGCATAGAAAATTTATTTTTCCTTGAAAAAATTTGTCACTAGTTTAAAGCAGTATGTATTCTGGTAGAAATATTAAAACATAGACTATAAGTTTTTAATTTTAATATAATTAGATCTTACTTTAAGAAGGCACATTTTTATTAAATCATTTTGTTAAAGTCATTTTGCGCCTAATTCTTTTAAATACATAAATAACACGGGTGTAGCCCTTCAGTGAGTAGTGGAAAATATTATCCTGGCCGCATTTTATCTTTCTCTCGTTATACCTATACATGGATCATGCATTGGAAACGTGTGTGCGTGTTTATGCCGCTAGCGAGAAAGTAAAAAAAGAGTTAATACATATTAGCGCGGCACGGCACCGCCGAGAGCGGTAACTTTTATTACAAACGTTCTGCTACTGTCGTGGTTTTTGTGACAACAATATTTTTCTGCTTGTTTTATTATGTCATTTCACACGGCCTGGAAGAAATCATATTTTGTTACTCAGAAAATCAATATTTCAAATTCTATACTAAACTTTGGTAAAATAATCTACTTTTTTATAGTTCTATTATCAATACTTGTAAATAAATATTAAAAAAATGTAGGAAAAATGAAATAACATTATTAATTATACACAGTGCTCTAAGAAATATTTTTCCAAACAAATACATATTTTTTTTTGATTTGGTACTTACCCGGTGGACGTGGTAAGAATGTTATACCAATATCTTGGGAAATATTACGCAGTTGTTACAAATAAATATAATTTGTAAAACTATGTATCTTTTTACTAAATTATATAATTTTTATACAAAAAGAAACCCATACAGTATTAATTAACGTAGGCATACATGACCATACAAAAGACATGATTTGTCTTTTATTTATTGCGGTGAATTTAATAGCCGTTAATAATATTATATATGTACATATATGTATCTATACGTTTAGTGATGCCTTTAAATGCAACGGTATTTTAGGCTTCGAAATATAAACAAATGCTCTATATAGGATTCTAAGCAGGTGAAAAGTAGGTAAAAATATTATATAGTGTATAAATTAAAAGATAAAAAATTCATTACAATATTTATTAGAGTAAACCTGATTATCAAAGACTTGCTGTGGTGTGGGAGGCCATAAAAGTCCCGTGAATAAGCATAGATAAAACAAGACTTCAGACTAACTATTGAATCAGTAGCAATAACTAAGCAGTTTATTGTATTATTTGTGTGTGCTCGCGGATGCTACGTCATTATTAACGTACTATGACAAATAAAACATAAGTTAAAATTTAATTTTTTATTTATTTTATCATATTCAAATAGAAAAGTATAACAAATGATGAAAGTAGATCACTTTATTGGATTTCTGTCTCGACGAAGTAAAATCTAATCGTTTGTACAATAGGAATGTTTATAATCTTTCTAAACAAATAACGAATTGGATTCTATGAACTGTTTTTTGAATTACGGTCAGGTATTGGTCGAAAATAAATATTGAAATTCTTATTTTAAAACATGAAATAATTTTAGTAGTGGTTGCAATTCAAAGCAAATAGTTAATTCAAATTGAAAATAGAAAATAATATTGCGAGATATTCCTCTTATTGATTCACAAATAAAGAAAGTAAAGATGTACAGAAGAAACGACTGAAGTGAAGTCGACGCTCGTAATTTTATTTTGAGAATAGAGGCATTTCCTCCCTTGTGGTCAGTAAAAGGAAATTTTATATAAATGGAAATAGTAAAGTGTATATTTATTCAATTCCTGTACAAAATTTATAAAGAACAAAAATTATTCAGATATTTATATCTTTTAATAACAAAATAAACTCTAATAATTATTTCATATTATAATAATTATTTATATTATATATGTAATACTATATATTAATATTATACATATAATATATAATATTAGATATAACAATATTCATTTGAATTCGAATACGTGGCAGCCTGTGCAAGACTTTATGAATATTAGTATATATCATGGATTTTTACTTTTTATGAATACTATTTATATGTGAATACAAATTTAAATGTATAAAAAAGAGATACACTTACAAATACGTTAAGTATTTATTTATAGGCATTTTAAGGTTATGTTGGGCATGTGTCTAACATTCAGCATAACATCAGCATAATTATCGTCCCTTTTTTGATAATAATCATGCCCAAGGTGGCTTATAGATGAATAGAAGATAGAGTATAGTATAGTCTAGTAGTGCTAAGGTATATTCTTATTCTCTGCTCCAGCATAAGGATGGGCATAAAATAGTGGGTTTTTCTGCTTACAATTATGTCGCCAGGTCACGAGAATTATAAGCACAATGATGCCTATATGATACCCATTCGGTATAAAATTCAGCACAATTACTGCCATTTTATACTCAACAATTCCACCAGGGATGTACTTATATTTAAATCTAAATATGATGTTATATTACATATAAAATATATGTTGATATACACTAAACGAAAACCGTTTCAAGTATAGCAGTGTCTGAACATGGGTCTAATATTCTATGGAACTCGATATTTATAGATCTACTCGATGTGTTTGCTCATGGATTGACGTACTCGGCGTAGTCAGTAAATTCACTTGCTATTCTATTATGTGCAGTTGTCAAACGTATGAAAGTAGTAGAATGTGGACCGATGTGGATATTAAGCATGTCGATTATAATTTTTCTGAGATTATTTTTTATAATATAAAAAAGACGAATTTAAAAATTTGAATAATAATTTTTAATGAAATTATACTTAAATTAACACTACCGAAACCTCACGATAATATTTAAAATTAATCGTTATTAGTTAAAATAATTTTATATATTTCGTTTTTCAAAAAATACTGTAACTTTATTGTGTAAATGCAAATATTCTTAAATATATTTGAATTAATTAAATTTATCATTATTAATATGTATTTACGCATACAATGCCGAAGTAACACTTATTATACTGAACAATGTGGTCTATCAAATCTATGCTCTATTCATGGATCAAAAATTACAATACCGATCATTAATCACTATTAATCATTGATTACTAGATCGCATTCATTAAATCAATTAACAGAAATTTGTTGATTATAATACCTTTTTATAACCTGTAAAATATTTGAATTATTTATTTGAATCTTTTAATTATTTATATTAATAAATTATATTTACACTGTACTTGTATTAGAGCTTCAAACCGTATTGTATAAAATATGGAGAGCGTCCATTACATTTTTAACACTATACAATAGTTAAGTATATTCGTACTGTACTTATTTGTATGATCATATTATAATACATAATACTGCTTTTTGACATGCAAATATATAATAAACCTCTCGAGCGTTGCTAGTTGGTAGTTTATATATCCTCTTATCTTGAGAACAGTATCGCATGGGTCTCCGTAATGGTCTTCAACAGCAAAGATTTCATATAGCAGAACTCAATCTAGCGCAAGATAGTGAGATATAATAGTACGCTTATTTTCATCTTCATGGCGTTACAATTACATGGAAAATTTAAATACTTTTTAAATGGATTATAAATTTTTAAGTTCGTTTTTTAAAATAATTTAAACATTTTTTTTTGAGTAAGTATAAATAAATTTTTATCTATGTTTATTTCTATATATCTATAAATAAATAGATATGAATTCTTTTAGGTATGTACAAATTATATGTATTTTTTAATACTAGTTAAATAAATTTTAAAAAACAAATCGGTCTCAATTCAAAAATACGATCATCAGCTATTTTATAATGTATTTTAAACCAGCTAACTTATCTTTGTCTGCATCTTAGTAAGCAGTGTAAATTTACTTTAAAAAGATGTAATTAGTAATATAATAATCTAAATATCTTGTAATATTTGAATTTTTAATTTAGTATCTTTCTAGCTTATTGCTATTAAACCTCTATCGAATGATATTAATTCTATCCTCGATATTTTTTTTATTAAAATAGAATTTTATTCGTAAAATTTGATGCACAACTCTAAATAAAAATTTATCAAATCTGTACTTGATATTTTGACCCATTATAGTATCCCAGAAATTTGATGAAGAGGACCGACTTATTCTTTTTCATGTAAGCATTTAGATTAATCAGTGGATTATAGGGAGTTTGTAATCATACTTTAATAAAAAACGAGAATAAAGATGGCTTAATTAAAAGGAATAGATTATGTTGTATATTTTTTTGGAGCAAGTTAATGATAAGAAGTAGTTCAAGAAACAACGTTTTATATACGTTACACTTGGTATTAATTTATGGCGTTGACAATGTGGCTCTCCTTCATTCAACAAAGGCTAAACTCTAGTGAAGTCTTAGATACTACTATAACAAAGTTGTGCAACTGACGTGATCAAATATAGTGTACTTAGGGATAAGATCGAAGAAGCAACTTAACCCCATTAAAAATATTTTTTTCAATTACCTATGATAATGTAATTATTCTTTAAATAAAAATAGATTTTTGCAATGTATAGCATTTATTATAGATTACTCAAATGGTTTAAAATTACCTCAAACCAACAGATTCACTGATTTAAAACAAAATTATTTAAATCATTACTTCCAAAAAAATATACATCTATAATTAAAATTTAGAAGACTGAACTAGTGAACGGTTTATGTCGGATTTTTCTTTAACAGAGAAATGATCATTTTTTTGCTTATTTCCGTAAATGTACAATATAATGTGTTCCCAATGTTTTTGTAAATATGTTTTGAATGTGATTTGACTTCAAACAAATTTAATTAAAACTTCACTCCAATAAATTTAATAAAATTTCTTTTACATTATAATGTTTAGTAAAAGTACATTTACTTTATATTCATATTTTGGAAAAATATGTAAGAAATGTTTATAGACATATGTCATAAATATACTTATTTGTATGTTATATTGTGAATGATTGCATGTTGTACTATATTTTAGAAGTATAACTAATATTTCATATAAGATTTCATTAAAAAGAAAAAGTATTTAATCAGTAAGTATTGAAAGTAAGCAATCGATCATTTAAACATTTTTTTAATAATTTTACAAAATTCCTAAGAGTATACGTGAGGTACAAATTAAATCGATATTTTTATATGATAGTACATGAAGGCCATCAAATTCAATGTACACCAAAAATATGTATTATAGTGAAATTGAAAAGAAAACATTTTGATTTTCAAGGTACGCCTGGCATAAAAACTATGAGACTACACGCACATTGGGAAAGCGTAGGCTACAAAGCTTTAGCACAAAGAAATAATAAACCACTTGCGAGCGTTCAACCGTAGAATATAAAATATTCAAGCGATGTAAACCGAAAATGTATCCTATAGCGTTATCTAGTTGGCACAGATGCATCCGCGCATGTCGCCTGTACACGCAGAATAAAAGTTTCGCTTGGAATTTGTTTCGCGTACTTCTCTATCAACTAGAAGCGGTTACAACGGAAATCCCGATATAACGTTCGCAAGAGATGACGTATTGAAGAATTTCCTTCGAAACCGCCACTGAGCAATAATGCAAGCGCCCGCGTGCTCGTCAATTACAGGCTCTCGAGCGCATTAATTTAATTTGAAATGGAATTGCCGCTGAGAAGAAGGGTTAACCGGCGGATATGGTCGAAAAGTGAAATGAAAGAGGTGACTTATGCCGGATCGCTAATCTAACGAAGGAGGGCTGATAGCCGTAAGGTGGCGGGAGTCTACTTAACTCAGACGGGCGGCAATTGGAAGAATTAGGCAAGATCAATGGGGATGGCGAGGTATCGGGCAGCCGGGGACAGGAGGCAGAGCCGGAAGCTACAGGCGAAGGAGGTGGCCGCGAGCTCGGGACTTACCGGTGCGCTTGACGATGCGGCCGTAGATCCTGGCCAGGTCGATGGGGCTGGCTGGGGCGGGGATTCCGACGAGGGCGGCGAGGGCGAGGCCGAGGGCGAGGCCCCGGGCCCGGGCGCCCATCGCGAGCCTCGGCTGCGGCTGCGGCTGCGGGAATCGGGGGAAGCTGCGCGGCGGCTGGGTCCTGGGTGGAGGGCAGCTCTTCCTGCGGCGAAGCGCTCGGCTGCACTGCTGGGGCCGCCGCCGCCGCCGACGGCCCGGTGTGCATGCGCGCTTACTGCGGGTCCACCTGCGAGCGCCGGCGCCCGCGGCCCCCAACCCCCGCGCGGGATCGATCCGCGCCGCCACACGCCTGCGACGCTCGCCTTCGGTTTCGCGCGCAAGCTCCGCCGTGTCCTGCTGGCAGCCGAGGCCGCCCGCGACCTCGCACCTCGGGCCCCCGCTACTCGACTGCCGCGGCCCGATAAACGCGCTCGGCGTCTCCAGGACCCGAGGCCGACTCCTGCATTTTTAAGGCCCAATGCATAGTTGAGCCGAGCCTCCGATTGCCTCCCGCGAGCGCCTCGAGGCTTTATTCCCCCTCACGAGGAGCCATCGCTCTCGAGAACCGACTCGAGAACCCACTGGCGCCTCTCTAATCTTTCTTGTAGCGAGCTTTTACCTCGGCCAGCGTCTTCTCCTGTCTTCCACTGAACAAATTTCCGACCAGCTGCAGTCGCGCCGGGATGATTTCTATTCACCAATGACTCCAACCCTTCTACAACCAATTCCACCAATCGACTCTTTGGCTATAGATTATTCCACTATAAAGAAAGCTTAAAGTTTCTTATTGTATCGGTTTTTTAAACAAACTTGTATTCGAGATTGTTGCCTTTCAAAGGAATACTACAATCTGTGAAAAGATACCGAATTATAATTTTAATCATATAGCTATGTACCTTGAAATACACTAATTAAAAATTTATACAACGAGTGGAAATGACATGCACGTACATTCACCTGTAACTTTTTGTAAGTAACTATTGATCAAATTTCCATGGTAATAAATCTTTCAAAGGTGTCAAATCTATTGCTAATAATAAGATGGCGCAAACCCTTCAAGGCGCCTGCAGGGACAATACTTGTCTAATATTGAGGGATAGGTTTCGGGGATCAGCACATCGAACACGAAAAGGCTATTCCTCTCTTAGCACATATTTGTGGAATGTTAAGAATAAAGCAAAATTCATAAACCAGATGTTTTTAATTATAGGATTATTTTATTATTTACATGCGTTTTGACCGTACTCCAAAAACGATTATCAAAATTACAAGTTGCTATAGTCGTAGTACGATATTCCCGCCCAAATGCTAACTGCTCGATCAACTGTATGCAGCGAACCAACATTTAATGTTGAAATTAAACAGAAAATTACGGCGAGTGAGTACACCGAGCAAAAAATAGTCTAATTGCTCTGCAATGAACTGACTTAGTCAAGAATGGAGAGAGTCATTCAAGTGGTATATTTTGATCTGACCTCTGCGATACGAATAACAGAATTACGAGAAGGAGCCTCATGTAAATAAACCGATTCATTTAATTTAATAAAAAAATTGTAAAAACCATTTTCAAAACAAAAAAACCGATCACTGAAATGGATACAAAAAAATTAGCATTCCAATTCTAAGACCGTAGCCTAAGGTAACCTTAATGCTTATAACCTGACTTGTGAAACTGATTGGGCAGATGAAAGCGCATTAACTTAATGGTTGATTTATAAGAGTTTCGATGCATAGAGTAAGAGAATGTGATTCCCTAAGAATGTTATTTTTAAGTGCTAAGCGAAAAACCAAGATCGTAAATGGAAGCGAATAAAAAGAAGAGATCTGAATGCGTGATTGTAATAAAAACAAAACACTAGGGAGATTCAAAATCAACGATCCATCTATTTAACTAGTTTCGATTTTTCTCTATTAAATTTAAACAAACAAAACATTAAAAGTTTCCTATAATCTAAGCAATAGTAATTATCCCGTAAATTGACTCCGATACATAAGGCTCCATTAATTTTAATAAAGTTATTACTACTACTAGTTTATACAAACTTTAAAAAGCTATCAAACATTATATACTTCAGAAATTGATGATATATAATTCGCCACACGTACTATAGACAATTTTAAGGACGTAGAGAAGTACAATAAACTGAAATCTATTTAGTACTTAAAGTAGTTAAACATAGTAAGTACAGTAAAAGCGTATCTGTTTTATAAGCCAAAATTTATTAATATATATACACTTTATACGTGAAAAATTAGATATAATTTACATATAAATGATGGTAACAAAAGGTTACTTGAGCCCTCAATAATTTCTTACGATGAGCACAAATAAATTTAAATTCCATTGCACAAGCTGTTCTTTGATATTGTAGCGTAGAATATATTCGTTCCGCCCATTACCTAGCACCACATAATTCCATCGGTTCATTTCGCGAGTTTGAAATGCTTGATGATATATATTCTAGCGTAATGCGTGCATTCCCTGATGTAGCTTCCAATCAGGTCTGCATTCACGACACCTAAACCTATGTTTAATTTCTACAGGTACTTGATGATTCAAAGGGAGAAAGAAGAGAGGGCAGTCAAGTTAGCTTCTAACTTTGAAATCTCAAGTAATTCTACATTCTCCCACTTCCTACCTATACATCGCAATTTGTACTTTTTTTAATTTTTTCTTCTAGTTTACTTAAATGTGAAAAATCAGCGGTTAGATCTTTTCATTCGTATCCTATCGTTGTATGGAGATATTGGTTAGCTGTAACCTACCATTGTGACCAATTTGCGTCCCATCCAGACCTCGAATTCAGTCATTTGATCGATAGGAAATTCCCGTCGCGTCTGCTGAATGGATTACGAATTATCGCTCAGTCGCCTCACTCTCTATCTTCTCATTTTTGCTTCTATGTACTTTCAAATATCGCAGTACGAAAAAGTCGATCGATCGAATGCAGTAAATATTTCAGAGCACGTTATAAGAATGACGATTCTCCGTGAGTTCTGTCTACTACTTCGATTTCAAACGCTGCTTTCAATATTTTACGCGTATTCTCGCGATTGTTTCTTTTTCCACGGTCTTACTCGACGAAATGCATTAGTCCCCACTATGCTCATTTAATGAATGGTGATCTTGTTTCTTACTTTGAACTCTCTCTTAATTACAAACTGATCGTTGAGAGTTTTGTTTAAACATAAACAATTTGTACCATACAGTATGCATAATATCAATAATTTAATAATCGTTGAAACTATATCATTATAGTAATGATAAAGTAACTGAAACTACTTTTAAAGAGTAACACATGACAATGCCCATAATTTAACATACTTGATTCTTAAAATATATTAATAAAAGAATCAATAATAATATCTATTAATAAAATTTGTCTACAGGACGTTTTTCCATACTACTAAATTGTTACAGCAAATGGAGTTACTCGCAGGCCTACTCATATGTTGCCTTCTCATGGATTCGAGATCATAGAATAATGAATCTTTATAACTGTCGCCAGAGAATAATTATACAATAACTTTTAATAACATTAATTTAATTTATTTTTAATTTTTAATCAATAAATGAACCAGAAAAAGCATACATAGATTTAGTTGCAATTACAATTTAATCATGTTATTAAATTTCTATACGTTACAGTTTTTTATATGTATACTATAATTATAGTATTGATATTAATAATCTCCATGAAAAATTCAATTAGCTACAGATTTCATTAAATTACAAAATTAAAACTAGACAATATAGTGTGTTGAGCACGCACTTATTATATGTGCACTTTATTATTGTTATCGTAATCATTTGCTTATTATGAAATTATAAAAATATGAATAACCTATATCGTAGTCTACATTAGATGAGGGTGGTTGTTCTATTCTGGAGTAAGAGATTCGGATAATTTTCATGGTAATCTCGTCTAACAATAATTTGTTTTCTCCCCAACGATTTTTTCACCTCCATAGCAGTTAAATTCAGTCAGTCTACTAATCTCTGCTTCGGTCACATTCTAGTAGTCTTCAAAGTACAAGAATATGTTGTAAAGACTCAGATCTACTCAGATTCTGTCATCTGTAACTCCATTCGTTGATACTGTAGGTTACTGCAAAATATTCACTTGATGCAGATGGCGCTGCACACTTTCACGCGCATTGCGTAGGAATTAGCCAACCGGAGTGCTTCAAAAGTCCAAGCCGTCGGTCGTGTCTATCCCCCACCACTTGTGATTTAAATATCTTAAATTCTCAACGGTCGTTGACGGCAACGAGCGACGATGGTCGAATTAGAAGTTATGTTTGTCGAAAATTGGGAGTCTAAAACTTGACAGTGTGCAAATTTCCTTCTATACGAAGGCGCATATTTATTAAAGTTTGTTTTTTTATTTTGCCTTTTCCAAATGTTACAAAGAGTTTTTCACTAAAAAAAGCAAAAAAAGACATGTCGTCTCCACGTGAAAGCATCGGTGTTCTTCGCGAATTGCCGTGTTCAAAAAATGTTTCAACATCGTTGTTTGAACCGAAATTGACACGCTTAAAATCGAATGAAATATTTTTCATTGAGGATGATGATCACGTTAACAAAAACTCTTCAAGTTTTCGATTCAGGTACACTCAAGAGACTTTAAATATGATACTAGGTGAAAAGATGAAAACTAAAACGAAGAAGAAACAGTCTATGACTTCAAAAAAGTTAGAAACTAGAATGAGTGAATATTTTAAAAATAAAACCGTAAACGACGCTGTTGTCGAGAACTCTTCCATCAACAAAATGCTGGCGCTTGTTTATCTTGCTGTAAGTGCGCGAGTTATTATTTTGTTTGGAAATTAAAATAACTTGCATAATAGTTTATTAAATCGATTGTTTGGTATTTTAAAGCTATGTGAAATTAGACAAAAAAGAAATTAAACTAAGTAAAATTACTATATGCAGTATTTATGTATATTCTTAAAATGTCTTGTAATTTTTTATTTCAATATTTCCATCTTTTTTTAATTTTTTTTTTTTTATTATCAATATTATAATAAAGATTGTATAAAATTCATTAATTTAAATTAAAATTTATTTTCTACATATTTACAATTATATGCCTTAATAAGTATATTACGTTTAAAGAATGGCAAAGAACTTGAAGCATGCTGTCAGCTTATATCGTCACATGCATCTTGTTTAAGACAACAAATATTATATAGAAATTTAAAATCTAAATTACGGAGCCAGCTTATTGATGAACCAATGGTTAATAATTTAGATCCTAAAGATTTGGATGTAGATCATCGAAATACTAATACTAATCCTGAAAGACTTGTATCAACTCTGGAGGAACTTCCATCAGGTAAAAATTATTGTGAATATTGCTTTACAAAGAAAATACTAAATATGTATAATATCAAGGATCAAATAAAAACTAAATATTTCTATACAAATTTTTGATTTTAAACAATCTAAGTAAATGGTTTGTGTTGTAGAATGGTATGTGCTTCAAATAACAGCTCAGCACGAGCATTTAAAAGATATGAGACTTAGAATGCAATCTGATGAATATATGTACTCATTAAGACCCATGCATGGTCTTCACATTCTTGCTCTTCCAACAGGAAGAAATGCTATGAATCCTATTTGTGTAACTTTGCCAAAACCTAATTCAGATTCTAAATATGACATTCGCATTGAAATAGAAACCTTATTAAATAAAAATAAATCAGATTTAACAGCTGCTTATAATAATAATGATCTTTACTGGAAAATGCGTAAGAAACAAAATATACAGATGAATGTAAGCATAACGTTTTAATTTTAATATTTATAGAATATCATTGATTTCCATTAAATTTTTTAATGTTTTTTAGACTGCAATTAAAGAGCTTGAAAACTCCTGGTTAAGAGAATGGAGAATTCTTCTTTTGTCTGACTATGTAGAGCACTTAGATTTAGTAGAAGATATTAATAATATGATAGATAAATTAATAGCTGATTCATCAGTGTAAATATAAATAATAATAATTTCAATTATTTTAACCTTTTATAATAAACATTATTTTATATTTTAGCAAAGGCATTTCAAAAAGAAATCGTTGGCTTTTAAAAAAGGTTGCCACTGGTGCTTGTTACCTTGAATCTTTTGAAGTTGAAAGAGCTGTTAAATACATATTGCCAACTCAGACAAAACTTGCAAAAAATATAATTCTCTCCATTGTAGCTATGACAAAAGCAATGGATTTATTAAAGACAGCTAAAAGGAAACCTTTGATATTAATCCTTGATGAGGTAAATTGTTTTACTTTTCATTGCATTATTCTGCTACTTAACTTGAAGAATTTAATCACCTTATATCATGTTTAAAATAGTGTTTAGATCATATATCATTTGAATCAATAACGCTTTTAAAAAACCAAGCAGTCTCAAGATTCCCATCATTACATATTGCATATGCTTTATTTAAGCAGCATAAAGATACTATTGAAAATGGTTATAAAATAATACAAAAATCTAACAATATAGGAACATTCATAGTTAATCCATCCATAGATTTAACAAAAATGGAAGTTAGAATAAAAGCATTTATTGAATATTGGCTGCCAAAATGGAAAGGATTGTATGGTACAAAACCAAATTTAGAATATTTCAAAAATTCTCTTACTAAACACAATATACTTATGTACGTTGCTTGAATTGAAACTATTATTTAAGTTATATTTATAAGTAATTCAACAATTTACACTATAGGTATAATGGCCATGGGAGTGGTATTCAATTTTTAAGTGGCGAGGAAATCGAAAAGATGCGCGTTTTAGCTTCTGTATTATTATTTGGATGTGGAAGTATAAAACTTTTACCCGTAGGTGGACGCTTACCCGCCTATGGAATATCAAATCAATATTTAATGAGCTGCAGGTATTTGAAAGTACTCAATCATAACATTATTATATCAGGCACTGAAAAAATAAATAGAATTTCATTATCAAAAAATTACAAAAAATTAAGCTTTAATTTAAAATTTTTATTTTTAATTTTTGTTTCAATATTTTTTCAGTCCATGTATTTTAGGGATGTTGTGGGAAGTAACAGATGTAGATGTTGATAGAATGACAGCTGAATTTATTAGTAATTGGATATCATCTCCAAGTAAGAGAGCTTGGTCAGATATCAATCAATCTTTATGGCATCAAGGATTAATTGGTAAATTAACATAATTAGGATTTAGTATTATACATGCTTTTGCTATTAATATTTACTATAAAATAATTAAATATTGTTAAAATTAAAGTTTTGAAATACAATTTTTCTGTATAAACGTATGTATCTAATAATGCTTTTGTATTCTTTTCAAAACGATATGTTCTTTCAGAATTCAATAATGAAAAAAATACAAAAATAAAGCATGAAAATGACATGCTGGTGGCAGTAGCTGAATCAAAGGATGTTTGTAAACACTTTATGACGTCAGCTGCAGTTATAGTCAGAGGCTTACCTGTAAAGTTAGTAAATTAAGTAAATTTGGAAACTTGAATCTTTATTATGGATTAAATTGTAACTTATCAAAGATTATTCATTTGATCTTTAAAAATATTTTAATAAAAAGTTATAATATTCAAATAAATACACGGTTGTAAATATGTGGAAGACTTCAAATTTTAGTTTAAAATTTTTAAGAAGTAGAATTAAAAATAAATATAGTCAAGTCAATAAATATAATCAAGTCAAAAACTTTTATATTTTGTAATACTACAATTATAAATTTAAGCAATTAAATTATGTAATTAAATTATTTTGCAATACGTTTTTTTATTTATATAAATGCTCCAGTCTTACTTAGTACAGTTACTTTAGAGTACAATTTTTTAAATCATTTATTCAATTTTTATTTGTATGAATGACTTTAATAAAGTTGATTGTAAATGTGGAAAAATGAAGACTAATAAATATTGTTTGTCATAATACATTATTTTATTGCTATACAATAGATCTCAGTGTTTATACATTTTTTAATGTATATTTAGGAATTCACGATCCTGCTTGAGAGCCTGTTTAAAGCTATTTGAAGCCTTATGATTGAGTTAATTACAATAATTTAATTTAATGTATAACACAATTTCATACGCTTTGATTACTTTTTTCATATTTAGCTGGCGAGCGAGTATGATTCACCTTTCCTTTCATCATTTCATTACTTTTTATTATTATAAAATCCACACATGTAGGTACCTATACGTATTAAATATTTTATTTTTATCAAATCTCGCACACTCCAGCATTGCTGGTCTATTTCCATGTCTTTTGTATGTAACTGTTAAATAACTGAGACTTATTTTGTTATTTTGTTCGTTCAATATAATATCATAATTTTTTTCGCACCGACATCTTTAATTAGTTTCGTTTTTTTTAAGTATTTTTTAATACCATCGTGAAAAATAATAACTGCCGATCATAGTATATTTTATAATTTATTCTTTTATAACGATATCGTACAATCATCATCATTAGTACTTGAAAGTTTTCTTTATATTTACAAAATGAGAATTTAATCACTAAGATTTTAAGAACCTGTTTTTTATCTTTGCAGTCTTGCATTACTTGAATTGGGTTTGTAATTAAAAAATAGTTCAATGTTATACTAATAAATACAAGAGACAACCTGCGGCAAATCGATGCATTCGTTTAATCAATAATTCAATAAGTACAATGGTACGCTTTCTTCATCATTTTCGCTCTGCCCGGCACTCGTTGTTTTTTTTTCATTCATAGTGAGCCGTTTTTGTATTTTGATTTATTTTAATTATATATGATCCTTTAGAAAAAATTGGAGTTGACCTTCGGCAAAATTCATATGCGTACGTACTTCAATGCAACGATCCGTAAACTATAAAACTATTTTAAGATGTTTTAACTTATTGTTTAGTGTAATTAGATGCGAATTAAAATATTCTAAAATTTACTGCGATATTAGAATGCAGTAACCAATTAAGTATTTAATTTGTATTCTATTAAAACATTTTATATTACATCTTAAAATATATACCATCTACGTAAAAAAATTAGGAAATTTAATAATATATAAACTATACTTTTGTCATTTAATATATAATGCCGAAGGGTTTCTCGTTTTATAATTTAAACTCAGCACATGCATAATTATAATGTTTAAATAAAAATTGTACATCGAATTCTCGCACTGATTTAAAACTTTTATAATGTTTTCAAATATCACAGAAATTTCTGTCAAAACATGTATTTACAATTTATTATTGATTACATTAATAATGAAACATTAATAAATAAATATATACATTTATTTCTGAATAAAAAAAATTAAGATTCGCGTTGCAATTGATTTTGATTTTCTAAATAAAACAATAAGTTAACAGATGAGAAAGAAATAAATGCAAAGCCTATTTAACCATAGTAGTTTATATATTTTTCCGTAAAATGTGTACAAGTGGCCGGAAAAAGATCTGAAATTGCGAAACGATGAGCAGGCGAATTTCTTGAGTCGCTGTACTGCGATTCTCAAAATTTCATTATTGAACACCGATAAATGATTAGATATTGCGAAAGTTGCTCGTTGACGACCAAGTTATTATTTTTATTGTAATCGTCACTACTGTAAGTTATTTACAATGATTTGTCAATTTTTCTTAAACAATAATTTTTTTCTTTTTGATACCAGTAGTCTGATGTGCTATTCAAATCTAATTTTGAAACTTAAGTTTTTTATTTATCTATATCCAAAGAATTATCATATTTATAAAGATTCGGTCGATAAAGCAGTTTTCGCGTATTTTCTAATTCAATAACTTCAGAGGCTTTTTACACTTATATAAATATACAGTAAATGTAAGGCCATCGGAAGTCCATTAGATTGATCGACGTCGACATAATGGAATTAAAAGGTTTTACATTGTCTTTTTATGAAATTCAGCGAAACGAGGGACCGAGTGTCAAAGTTGCCACAATGTTCTACAAAGATTTTCTTTCATTGTTAATCGAATTTTTTAATGTAATTCATGCTTAACATTTTTAATACTATCTTTATTACAAAATAAATAAAACTAACGCTTATTTTCATACAGGTGTAGTGCAAAAAAGATTTGTAGATGCGAAATCATTCGCATAAAATTGATTTTTTTGGTATTTTGGATATTATATAAAAATAGGCCAATTTATTTCTTTATTCATCGCTGGGGAATTATAAGTACTTTTACAATAATTATTGTTATTATTATTAACCTTTTATTAATATAGTTAGCATTATTGTTATTATTATCATTAATATTAGTAATATTAGTGTATTGTTTAAAGTCACACGAGCAACTCAGACGCAAAGTCCCTAGCTTCATTTTTATATACGTTTCGTTTTGTTTCATTTTTTCCATTTACTTATCTTTTTTTGTAGTTTTGTAATTTTTTGCTTATTTTTATAGCTAAGCAGATGAAGTGACATCAATTAAGTAACACATAACTTTGTCGAACAGGTATAATAGTTACTACAAAAGATAGGAAACTTATTAGTAGCATTAATATATTGAAATCTTATCTCACAAGAAATGATTGCCAGATTGGTCTTTATATTAAATATAAGTAATGACCAAACCATTGTATTAACAGTAAAAATAATTATTTACTTCTTTTGAAAAATTGATTAAAATCAAGAATTCATTCCGAGAATGTTGTCATTATTTTTACACTACCTCTCTTAAAATATCGCCGTTACTGGATATGCTTGTTCGTCTAATTTTGTTTCAGTTATAGTTAATAATTGTCGATATGATGAATTCGATAAATTTACATGTTACATTTTAAATCTTTGTTTCACTTCAAATATTTTCATCAGTTTAAACATTAACGTATGAATAATGGAAGACTTAGTAGTATCCAGGGACACTTTAAAAGGATTTTCATTTTTTGTTTTTTCACCATTTTTCCCTTTACAATTTATTATTTCCTGCTCATAGCTCATATATTACTTTTTTAACCAACCTTAATCCGTCCCTGTTTTCTCATCTTATTTTCTCTCCTAAATATTAAACGAATATTTGAAGTCATTTAAGACTTTGCACATAGTATATTTTTCTTATTATCAACCGTTTCATTCGGTCCCCTATTGTTTTATGTTTGCTTATATTTTTAACGATTTATTCTTTGAATTTTCTTTTTTCTACGATTTTTTTATTCAATCTCAGACCTGAGAAGAGACACACGGGCTCAAGGTGAATTTTTATGTTTTATAGCGTCGGTGATAGTTTGATTAACTCTTTTTCACCCCTAGCTCGACGTCTAGGACGTTTAATGTTTTATATTTTCTTTTTTTAAATTTTTAATTTTTTTGTTTACTTCATCTCCTTTCCCTGTTTGTTTTGGAGATGTATTACAAGAAAAAACTTTAAACTCCATATTTATTTTTTCGATTATATTTGCTCATCGAATTTACTTCTTACTATATAACACCTCATTTTTACAATAGGACGTTAGAAGTTTTGTATATATTTTTAATACGTCTATGAGCCAACAGTCTTTGAAAAATTATTGTGATTAAATGCAGCTTTTAAAGCTCGAAAAAGTTTGAAAAAGAGCAGAAGCGCATTATTCTTCAAATTTTCCACAGATTTTTTTATTTTTAGTTAAATGCTATAATATTTTGTAGTTTCTGTTTGAATGGATGTTGTTGTTAATTTTTTAGTATGTTTTGGAAGCCAACTTTGAACAGTCAATATTTAATTCCTTTTTCTCCATTTAAGATTTTTTTAATAATTACTACTCTAAATATTTTTCAGTAAAACACAGTGAAAATTGGTTGTATTTTATTTTAAAAATTTAAGATTTTATTTTATATCAAAACACGTATAGAAGTAACGATTCAATCTTTAAAGCTTTAGCTTTTACAGATATTTATAAAAGCTTAGTAATAAAATGCGGATTACTTAATTTATCTACATTAACATATATCAGAATAAATTAAAATATTTTTAGAAAACAAAAATTTGAAATTATTTAAAAAAAATATGTCCTTATTGATTCAATATATATTTCTCAAAATAAAAATTAGAATACAGGATCACTCGTTTATACTTTAGAAAACTTAGAGAGTTTTTAATTTTTTTTTGCTTAAATAATATCGTGAGATTATGCATTCTTTGTTATAAGTTTTATCCATGTATCATTTGACGATATACATATAGAAAGTACATGAAAAAATCACGAAAATGTGATTGGTTTATTTATTTTTCTCTGTGTTTTTTCCTTTTTATTTTTTATATACTTGATTTTCAAATCTGTCGAATCTTACATCAATGCCTGTTATATTTTTGTTCGATCTATCGAACATTCATTTTGCCTCACATAATGGATTTTCTGTGTCACATTTTTTATTCATTTTTTTATTTTGTAATTAAGGGCGATGCGAGAACGTTTTGCCTGCGAGCAGCGAAATGCAAATGGAATTTTCTTCACATTAACTACCAATTCATATCATCCAAAAAACTCGATATAATAAATATGATATTAATAATAATTAAACAACAGTAATTTTATTATCTATATAATAATTATATATTATGAGTATGTATATAATACATATACTTTGTATACTAAAGTAACCGAGCAGAACTTCGCAAGCTCTGTCAAGGAGTACAAACTCTAATAATATGTTGTATTGTCTGCAAAGTTCGTAATATCCTATTGTTTCAATTCTTTGTTCACGCATACTCTTATTCCCTTACTATTTCACGCGTTCTGATATCTTTCAACACTTAAATATTATGAATCTAATTTGTATTGTATATTGTATAATAATAGAACTTCTTTTACGCCCACTGCTTTTTAGAGCAAATTTTTCTTCGTTTTTACTCTCTTTTGCTTAATTAGTTTTGAACGAATACGTTCGAATAAATTAGACTCTTAACAAGCAAAATAATTTATTTTTTTTCTTATGAAAAAGAATGAATAATTGTTTTGTTATACTCAGTTTTAGACATATATGACTATAATTATTATCAACTGTAAAAAAACTTAAATACTTTATTTATATTAATAAACAAGAATAATTAATCTAATTATTATTCTATTTTTAAATCTATATAATGAATATAAAATATATAAATAAATTTATATAAGTTATAAATAAATTTCCTAAACTTTTTTTCTACAATTATAATAATTTATCATATAATCGATCTATTATAAAATTTTATCACAACAATGAACGAAGTTTTCATAGAATTAAATATCCAACAATATTCTATTCCTTTTTATTTACTAATTAAGTTAACAGTACATATATATCACATTCTAGTAAAATTGACAACTAATTTTCTATAACACTGAATTATTTATTGTGATGCCACAAAATTATTGACTAAGAGAAGAATTGATCTCCACCATGTATAATTTTCCATATGTAACAAAACATTTTTTCATTCATTATAAAATAACATTTGCTTGCTAAGAGTCTTGTTTCGTTTTCTTGTTCAACACACTTGATAATGAAGAAACAGAATCGAATAAAATAAATTCAGTAATGGAATACAATCCTGCATATGTATTATGTGTGCCTTGAGACAATCCAGACAGTTTTCAACATTTAAAACGAATATACAGAGAGATTTTGATCAACTGTAGGTTCATTTTGTGTGAGCTCAATATCGGGGCTTATATGTATATACTTCACAAGTGTTTAATATTGTCAATATCGTTAACGGATCGGCATATTATTAATTTTATTTATAACGGAACAATGAAAAGAAACACGACAACATCAGTTCTCATATAATAATGTTTGAACACTATTTGAAAAATTCGAACGATTTTTTTCTTTTTTTATATATTCTAGTCATTCGAAATGGGAGGAATATTCTTTAAACAATCTTTATTTCATGGTATGAATTTTTTCAACTCCTATCAAGGTTACTAAACGTTTTTCGGAATTGAAAAAGCATTGTCTACAGACGCATGCAGTGTTTCGTACGAGAAATTTGGAATGTGAACAGAATGCTCGCATCGCACTTTCTCAAAAGTTTCCATCATCATTCTTATTAATACTTATTTTTTGGGAGATGCTTTTTAAGTTTCTCCTTTAAGTACAACATAAGTTTTATGTCTTTAATATAATACGTATCATTTCGAAATACTTTTTAAGTATTCGAATAACGCAGTGGCTAAGTTTCTTTGACGTCTGTAGGTGTTTATATGTATGTCATAAGTCTCTTTAATTCTCATTTTTTTACCCTCTCGATGAGACCTCGCGACTTTTTGCATCAGACGTTTGATATAGTGTTTATTTTTAAATTTTTGTAAATCAAACTCGAAGGCACCTGTGTTATTTTATGGTTGATGTAAAGCGCAAATTTTTAATGCCGTTGCAATTATTTTAGTAAAAATAAATCATTGCATAAATAAGTTTTGATTTGTCAATTATAATTATATTTCAGAAATTTCATTAGAATTCAATTAGAATTTAAAATTGCTCATTGAATGATTATAAAAAATTGGAACAAGATTTTAAGTACTATAAGTAAGATGTCTATAAGATGTTTTCTACTATTTTTACTTAATAATTGTAAATATTTTATTGAAATATTCATAATGTTTATTTAAAGTAAACAAAATAAAAAACATTTAATAAAATGTATAGCTAGTCAAATCATATAAATAATTAAGATGCGATTTTGTTATAACAACAAATTTTTTTACTTGAGTGAAGATATCGGTATATATTGTTTTGTTTAATTTCTTGTATAGGTAAGAAATTTTAAATTAAAATTGTCCATGATTCACAATTTTAGAAAAATATATATAGCTTACACAACAAGTTATAATAAAATTAAGAATAATTTGCACTAATTAGTTCCAAATGTATTGTATAAAATCCTGTAACAAAAGTAAAAATATAATTCAATAAAACCCATCAAGAATATATAGGTTTAAAGTGTTTCAGTTTATCTATTTTTCAAAATTTTTACTTTGCTGTAGACTAAATTAATCGACAGATTCTCATGATTTGAAGTTTAGTGTTATTAGTGATAATATTTTTCTATTTTTTCTGTCTTATAAATTATGTTTGATATTAATTTTTAGATATTTCTATTTATTGACTACGAATTATTAAAATTTTTATATTTTTGATAATATTTGAACCATATATTAAAAAAGCCCTTTAGTTTGAATCAATCTAAAGCTACATTTTATCGCAAAATTAAATTTTTAAAATATTCAAATACTATTATACAATGGTCTTACGAAATCTCAATTGGATTCATTTAATTATGTTTTTTTAGTATTGCAGAGAAAAATAATGTATATTTAATAACAACCTATTTTTTATGACAGGCATTCATTCTGTAAGTGGAAAATTAACGTAAACCCTACTTATTAAATAAAACATTCCTTATTCTTTAATCATCATTTTGCATAAAAATTTGTGCATTACATCAGTTTTGTTCGTATTACAAGATTTTATGTTTTGTGCATTTACTTTACGTATATTGAATATAACGTGTAATAGGTGCATCAAAGAGTTTTCGTACGGTTTTCATTAGTATGTAGTAACGCAATAGTATATTCGCGTGGATGAGCTCTCATTGGAATTCTTGTGGACGGCCTTTTACGTCTGTGCAATAATTTAAGTAATTCCATTTTTATCGTTTGTATTGCAAAATGGTTTATCGGAAGCTCAATCGAGTATGGATAATGCGGAATGTTTTTAGTTTTGTTGTAAGTTACCATTGATTCACAGTTTTCAATTCACTTTAATCATGTAACATACCTTTATAATAGGTGTGTTTATATAGATCAGTAGTAAAAATCCTGTGCGCATTATTCTTTATCATTTGTCTATTTTCTGTCTCTTCTCTTGTTTTGTATTTTCACTGTTCCAGTTTATCTCGTTTCGCTCTAAT
Organism: Sycophaga agraensis; assembly: GCA_018906755.1. Lineage (NCBI taxonomy): Eukaryota > Metazoa > Arthropoda > Insecta > Hymenoptera > Pteromalidae > Sycophaga > Sycophaga agraensis. The sequence continues at coordinate 388,438 of JACCIE010000032.1, read as the reverse complement.
ATCATTCTTCGTGTTATTTTTCTCTTTGGCTAGAGAATCTAAAAAGCCCTAGTCCAATTGGCTGCCAGCGCCTAGACGTAATTTCTTGATTAATCGTCACTTTTCTTTTTCGCGTATTCTATTACTCTTATCTTCATCTCATCGATCATCTTTAAACGATTATTCCGAGCTCACTGTTTATAGCCTACAGAAATATCCCTTATTATTATTTCGAAAGTTTTAGGTCATTTTTCGCAATAGCATAAAAGATATGCTTTTGATCACGTAATCTCAAAGCTATAAACTCGCGAAAAAATGTATATTTTTATCTTATATACTCGAATCTCTCACTTTCATTGTTCATTCTCTTGCATTCTAATTCGCTTTCAATCCCATATGAACTCCCTTAAAGAAAGATTTTGTAAAAAATAGGTTTATTTATCTTTCTTTGTCGTTGGGAGAGCAACGCACACATCATTTTATTTATTCGTGTTTTTAATTTAACGTCGCTTCTCGAAACTTTTTATTTGCGATACATTAAAATCATAAATTTAAATTATTTTCTTAGCAATCATAATTCTTTTTTGTTTTGTAAGAGTATATTATTATAGTTAGTTATTATTATTATAATTATAGTTGTCTCGAAATATACGTGGCATTTATATGTTTTTGCACGCAAATAATTCATTATTCGTCTTATTCATAACCTTTTGTATAATTAGATAAGTTTATCCTTACTTCAGAAAATTAAAATTAAATGAATCGTCATGTGATTGCAATAGTTGTCGATGATAACTTTTTCATATTTTTGTTACCGGCTGAGTTATAATATTTGAATGTATTTTCTTGTAGTTATACAAATTATTTGTGTCTATTTTAAATACTTTGCCTTAATGTTGTGTTATTTATTAAGTGCAAGTTTGTTGAAAATCAGAGTTATTTGAATAAATTACTTTATCATAAATTTATTAAATTTTAAAAATATTTAGATATCTAATAACAACAGCTAGTTTGTCAATTCCAAACATTTCTTACCTGAATAATTAATAAATTTTTGGCGAAAAGCGAAATGATTTTTAACGAAATCATTTTAGAAAAATGATTTAACAGAATTATATGAAAAAAGACGATCTATTTTACTCAGACGGTAACTTAGTGTTGATTTGGACTTACTATTACAATTTCTAATATTATAAGTTAATCAACATCTGCGCAACTCAGTTGCAGTAAGAGAAAATTTCTCTATCAAGCAGTTAATGTCCAACTGCATTTATTTTTCCCTTTTCCTGCCCACGTCAGATTTATGATAAATACATTTACAAACCGCCAAGTCACGTCAAGTACGCGACGAGTAAGCTAACAAGAAGTAGTCCAAACTGTAAGCCAAAGATCGCGGATGCTGTTCCACAGACTTTGATTTCCTGCTCTTCTGGATGATAGTTGATGCATTTGGAAGGCCTCCGACGATAAAGTCGTTCACGCCGAGCAGTACAAGCACCCGGTTCGGACAACGCCTCATATGGTCGAATACCGAGCTTCTTACTTCCGCAAGGGCAAAGTGTGTCTGCTACGAGGAGAATTAAGTTCGTATGACTGATCTTCTGCACACTAAAAGGTCTGTAAATCCAAAATGGCATATTTACTTTATGAAAGCTTTGAGTATTAAAGATTAGACCAAAAAATATCGTAGGATGTTTAGTGAAGAATAATATTAAATTTGTTCTATAATTAAAACGCTAAGAATGATTGGCACGTCAACTTTGAGGTGAAGGACAAAAAATTAATATTTGTTAATTAACTACGAAACATGTTATCTATCTTTTAATATAAAAGAATAAATAAAATAATCCAGGTTACATGCATCATGGTTATTGATATTATATTTTTATTAAATAAATTTAAAGAAAGTGATGTTAAACTTGACATAATAAATAATACTTTTACTAAAAAAAATATAAAAAATTATTTTAAAAAGTGAAATTAAAAACCTAATTGATTTACGCTTACCTCTCACAGCCAGACATATGACAGTTTGTCAGCTTGGCTTTAAGCGGAGTAATGCTAAGTTTGTCAGGTTGAAGAATATAGAGTACTGTTTTCTTTTCACAAATCCGCAGTTTTTGAGGTGGAACATTTGTTGCCGTTGAGTGAGTTGCAGTTGTTGGTATAATCGGCTGTTTTGCTATAGGTGGATAAGGAGGATCATTTTCTAATATTATCTCATCGGTGACATCCGAGGGATCATTGTCATTATCCGGGTATACTATATTCCCTATAAAAAATGTATTAGGTAATGATTTTTAATATTTATATATTCATGTAGATTAAGTTTGTATACTATTTAAATACTTGTGCTATTTTATTTATTGATTATGTTTAAACTTAAGAAATATGAAATTAATACATACAGTTTTCGCTCAAAAATATACCACAAGTGCTAAATAAGTCAAGAATAATAGGATTGACTACTTAAACTATGTTTTATTAATTTAAATTATTCACGAGCAGAGCAACACATTACCATCATCTTCAGAGTCAGATGCGTATGCCCACACAGGGTGGATAACATCAACCAAGTTTAAGTTAACTGTCCATGTCCATATAAAATTGCTGAATGCTGTCATTATCTTTATAATTGAATAAGATGACACCGTTGGTGCAGCAGATACATGAGACGTTTGCGGCGAACAAACGCCCTGAAAGTCTGTCACGCTGATATTCCTATAAAGCACACATAATTTGTTAACGATTTAACTGGATTTTAGATTATTTTGAAATTAGTTTTAATAATATATACCTAAATATTTCATCCTGTACTAAAGAATCCATAATTGTTCCATCAATATCGCCAAAGAATTTCCCTGTGTGCTCGTGTTTTTCACTAATAATTACGAAACCATTGTTGTCCAAAATGTAGCAATCTAATTCATCTGATGCACAATTCTTTTTGCATGAACTTCCACACTGAAATTAAAGAATTCAATTTTAAGTTATTCAGTACATATACACACAAGTAAATTCGTAGATGAACAACTTTTTTTTAAATAAAAAATATTTGTTTTTAACTTACTGCGGATGTAATATTGACGAAATGTGATGTCAAGGAAGAGTGCTGGAATTGAATGCCTACAACTGCTGCTGGAGTTTTGTGTCCTTGATTTTCAACAAAAATTGCATGGGTTGCCGTGACTAAAGGCCTCGGATTATCAGCTAAAAAGAAATTACTTCAGTTTATAAACTAGCAATGCTCACAAAAATTTTCAACGACTTTTACAATATTTAATGCTTTAAAATATATAATATTAGTAATGGTGTATCTTTTAGTTTTATTTCGAAGTTAGTATCTATAAGTTGCTTTTTGTAAGTAAAATTGCTTAATATAATTACCAGCATCGAATGGTACACTAAAAACAAAGCTCTCGGGTTCAATAGAATGCTGATCGACGGCCCTTTTGTACCAGATTGAGTCCATGGATCTCCTATATATTTCAGCAAAATTCCTGTTTTGATAAACAAGGAGTTTTATTGTAATAGATATTAATTAACCAAGATTATGAAAATATTATTTTAGTTTTTTAAAAACAAAATTTTTTAATTCATTAATCATTAAGCGAAGAATATTTAAAAAATATATAGCAATGTTACAATAGATTCACAATGTGAAAAATACAATTAGTACTCACGGTTCTCCAAAATCCTTGCTTTCTTGATAATCATGCCAGCGTAGCAGTCCACTTCTAGTTGCGACGAAGCTTCGAGCCATTTCAAATCTACTCATATTTCTCCTGAAAAATGTGCACCCAAAAAACCAGTTAATAACTACATAACCAACAAACAGGAAAATACGACGATTACAATTTTTCAATCTTGATTGCATGTTTACATAAAATATGTTTTGATTCATGATACAATTACATAAAGTTTATGATTTTTTTAAATTAAAACTTCTATGAAGCCTTGCATAGTATTATATTACTGATGTTAGTAGTTATTATTCTCATTGCTTACTAAAATATATTCAAATACGCTCACTTATTGATTGAAGAAAAACTGCACAATATATACGATACGGAAAGATTAATAATGTAAATTTAATTAGATACAGTGTTTTATTCAAGCTATTTTGGAAAAGAAATCTTTAATTCTGTCTAGTCAATAATTAATAATTATGGTTATAATTATGGTTATAATTATCTTACATTAATAATTATGAACGAATAAATATATACAAAATTCTTTTAAAACATTATTCCAAAATGTATAAGTCGACGAATATAAAAATAAGTCAGAAATAAAATATCTTGTGCTTTATTGTTCAATCAGTAACTGGTATTTTCAAATTATGTTCAGTGCAACAGCAAGGTTTTAAAAATTCTAAATAAATCAGAGCATTAATTTAAGATATTAAATAATTTTCACTTAAGAGTTACCATTACCATTGTCTACAAAATTATAATTATTATTTACTTATACAATGTTGTTGTACTTGATTTACAATAAAAAGTGTTCAATAAAACTTTTACTACTATAATAATTAATTAATTTTTACAATTTTTTTATCTACATATTTTATTTATTATATTAATAAAATATTTAAAATTATTATATAAATAAATATTTATTATATTAATAAAATGAGTATTAAGGGTATTTATCTTATATTTAGTTTGCAATTGAAATGGCAGTAATAAAAAATGTATAATCAACAAAAATCTGGAATTTTTTTGATAAAACATATTTAAATTTGTAGTTTAATGAGACAAGTTAGAAGTCTGAGAGCTAATTTAAGTTTAAAATATAAATTTTTTTTATTTGATGTACTTTGTCTCGAAAGGATCAATGAATTTTGTTCTCTTTCTATGTTTAAAATGAAAATAATAATATATTTTTAAATAAACTAATTTTCTGCATTTTCACTTTAAAATTGGTAAAAATTAAGGTAAACCACCGATAGCACAATAAATATTTACATTTTAAGCCTTTTTAAAATAGTATTAAATGGGTTTGCAGACTTCTAATTTTTTTTATTTACCTACAAATTTAAATATATTTTACCAAAAAAAATTTTTAGTTTCATTTCTTATATATTTTTTGTTAAAGATATTGCATAGCTACAGACAAAGGATAAGCGTATAAACCTCTTTAAGTCAATATAAAATTTAATTAAAATGTTATTTTATCGGTAATAAACCGATCACTTACTTAAATTTCATTTAAAACCCTACTTAAGCTATTTCTATAATTGTATATTTTTAATAGTTTTTAGAATATTTAAATTTTTTTCATAAAGAAAAAATTTACATCGAATATTATTGTCTGTTTTTAAAAAATATTACATTTATTTTTATCTATTTTGAATATAAAATGATATAAAACTTTATTGTCTTTTGTATTATTGTTTAGCGTTACTTTATGAACTATGCTGTTGCACTTGATATGTTAGTATTTTTCAAGGTAATTTTTCTACAGATTTTAATTTATTAATTTTCAAATCAACTATAATACAGTTCTTACACAGAGCGAAATATCATAATGTATTATGAATGAAGTAACAATACCATGAAAATTGACGAAAATCGACGAATGATTTCCATTTACCATGATTTTTTTTTAAATACGATGTATGAATTTATAGTAAAGCAATCGTGCACCAAGCGCAAAATTGAAGAATAAAATGTCACGGATATATATTGTTTTATAACACAAATTTATGCGAAATTTAATTAATTATAATTGTAATTTGCATTATTTGTTATTAACATTAATTATACTTTTTACGCCATCCGAAATAGAAAAATGCGAGAAATTTACTTTCAGTAATCTACAATATGGAACTGAATGTTTATTTTTAAATTTTACTTTTTTATTTTGTATCATACTATTATAAATTTAAAATATTATTGTTAATAATTGGTATTATGTTTATCTTGCACTATATTCTACACTGCTCAAAACAATGTTTTCATTGTGTAACTTGTGTCTATCTTCACGTTGAATAATATTATATTTATACATTAAATATGATATATGGAAAATTATTTAATAACATATTACAAAAATATTTTGGAATTTGAAATATATTTCTTCATAAAAAGAGATAGTACTGCATGTATCACATTAAAAACATTTCTGTTTTATAGATGATAAAAATCTTCTTTATTAATTGTTTTACTTTAACTATTATTAAAATTGGATAATTTATATTATATTTTTATAACAAATTTAAGGGTTATGTATATGTAAAATATAATATCTTTTTCTAAAATTATGTTAATCGACCTTCGTAACTAATAATTAATGTTTATTATTGATTATTGATTTTTATTTATGCAATATGATCAATCAGACTCGATTTCCTATTGAAATATATTTTCTGCTAAATTTGGAGCACCCCATGACGCAATATTATCATGTTAAATTTTGTCATAACTCGTATGATTAGTAATCGTTTCTATTAAAGCTGGTATGGCTGTGAATCACCGATGGTATAATAACAGCAACTGTAGAACATGATCTGAATTTGTTTACAGTGATTAAACGTCACACACACACACACTATACTTGTATAAACGAATAAATGAATAAAAATGTTCAGAAAGTTTTCTTGTTTTAGACATTTATTTTCCTGAAAAGTATTCATTTATACGTTAGTTTATTTATGTTTATGTATTGAATTATTATTGCATATATTATTTTATAATGGTGAAAGCAGGTGCAGGTGCATTTTACATTCGTACACAATTAACTAAGACATGACAATACGATTAAAAACTAGTAGCATGCAATTTAATTTTTTGTGCGAGCGAGCATTTAAAATCAAATTGTGCATTGTGATTACCTTTCAAGTGCAGCCATCAGTATGGCAAGGGGGCTGTCGGTGAAGACACACAATATAATAAAAATATACAGTAAATAATAAACATATTGTAAATAAAGTTTATAGTGAGAGCATTTGTGCAATAAAATAGTACATATTATATTTATATACATACATACATACATATATATATATATATATATATATATATATATATATATACATATATCTCTCTGTGTGTGTGTATATAGTGCAGTGCATTTAATAGTGCTTTTAGAGTGCTTATAAGAGTGCTATTAGGAGTGCTTATAAGGAAAGCATAAATATAATTAATAAAAATGAAATCGATCGATCGCTCATTAATGGTTTTGCTATTTTCACTGTTTTTTTACATTATACAAGCTATTTTTACTAATATATATACAAATAAAACTTTCTATGGATATTATAATGATAAACGGATTATTTAAAAAAATCACTGTTTAGTTTAATTTAGTAGAAAAATACATATAATGTCCTCATAAAAGTATCTTGTGCAATATATAAGATAATAAAATCAAAATTTTTATGATAATTGAATATTTTTATAAAATGAAATTAAATATACTACAGTGTACAAACTTGTATAAGATTTTCATTGTCATATCATAGAATTTATATCTAGTTTATAAGATTACTTAGATGATATTATGTACACTAGAGTTGAATAATTTTGAAGTTATTTTATTCAGTTAAGTGAAAAAAATATTTTTTAATTTTACGCTATATTTTACTACAAATATCGAGGCATCTTAATTGCTTTCAATCATAAATACTTCTATATCTTCATTAAAAGAAATTACTGCAGAATATTTTTCAATATTTAACACCTTATATGGTCTTAGTTTCCATAGGTAAATAATATTATAAAACCGTATCATTATTATTATTATTCAAATAATTATAAAAGTATTTTTTATTAAAAATATGTATTGAAGAAAATTGTCTTATTGTCTTTACCTTCGTAACTTTTTTGTAATGAAAATATGAAGTGTATTAAAAATGCTTGTTTGAACGAGTTAATCGATCGATCTTGGTGCAATAAGTGCGTTAATACTTGGTGCTCAGTGTTTTGTTATTTGCAACAATTCTTTTCTCTCTTGAGCGTGCCTCGTTTTTCTGCTCGTTCTCTTATAGAAACTTTACTTACTTATCATCCTTTTGCATAGGTCTTTCGGTTCGCTTATCAAACTCGTCTGTTACCCATGCGTCCAAAACTAACGACTGCAGTAAACCCTTGTCACCTGCAAATTGCATGTAATGGAAAAAACAAATTTAATGATTTTTATATAATATTTGTAATGTCAAAATTTTTTATTCAACATTTTATTAAATTAGAATCACTGTTTACGTTTTAAAGAAAATTATTATTTTAAATAAAATTTTTATTTTCAGAAAATTTATAAACATTGAAAAAACTACCTTGGCAATAAAATAATTGGTTTTTTATATAAATACAAATTAATTCAAATGAAAAATTAGCTGGAAATCAGGTAGTTTTCGAACAAAATATATTTTCTTCAAGCAGTGAACAACTGGTTAATTACCAGTAAAAACGAGTTAATTTTTCCACAAGATCCTGTATATAGATGCATGAATATTCATTTGTACAATTCAATTAGTTGCATCAACTATAAATATTATGTTTTAACATGTTAACGCCTAATGTACAATTTATAAGTGTACATTAATATTAGTGTCAATCAATTAAGTTAATCTAAAACGGTTTGTTTGTGTACGTGAATCAGTAATTTGAACGTTAAGGGATTGATTAGCTTAGCGATGTATTTAAAAGACACAAGATTAATCCAACTTACAAAAGTAAGAATCCTTATCAGGCTTAGCTGGCTTCTGGTGTGAACTGGGACTCTTTGGTCTCATAGATCGCCACTTCCAACCTGGATTGTGAGCTTGGGTTAAAAAATGTAAGACTCGATCCTCTGGAGTTGCAAACCATTTGTCAGACTCAAAATAGTATTCACAGTAAGTCCAATCCGGATGAACTTTCCAATGATTACCCTTGAAAAACTCCGTGACTGAAATTGATGATTACATATACACTTACTTATAAATATATCGAAAATACTGTTTTTAAGTGATTATTTATCTTAATAAATTTATTTTTTATGTTGTAGGTTGTAAAGTATTATCGCGTAAAAGACATTTTTTCCAAAATTTCGTTTGTTTATGTTTGAATTCACTACTGTATATTTAAATTCACTGAATGTACAAAATTCGTTTTAAATTGTCGAATCCCGAAGAATATCGGTGGAATGAAGGCTATGCTACCAAAGAATGTAATCGCGCTAGCATCGTGACATATTAAAAACCCGTGGATATAAAGCTTCGAGATTCAAATGGTGGTGAGCACGAATTGAAAATCGGGAGTGGTGCCAAGGTTTCGAGCGGACAGGCGCTTAGATAAAGCAAAAAGGGAAGTGGTGAGAGATACCCTGGAGAATTCTGAATTTCTCTCGAGAGGTATTACAAATTCACAGCATTCCTAGAACAGTGACCATACATCGTAATCATTTATGCTCAGACGACTGCAAAATATTTTTCATTTACATGCTAGCAAGAGTCGATAAAAAACTGACAATATAGATCTCGTATATTGCTACATAATATTTACTTATGTATGTTTTACAGAATCTAAGAAGAAAGTTGTACTAATTTTTCTCCCACTTTTATTCATTATATATTATACTGTAAATTGACGTACCATTAACCTGTGAATGACGTAGTTCCTTTTCAGCATGTAATTCAAACATGCCATAGCCTTCAGGTAAAGCCAATCCGAGAGAAAATGGCGTGTCCCTGATTGGCGTATAAAAGTAATTATAACGCCTGATTGTAACTCTTTTCTGAAAATAAATAAAACTTATGTATAAACTATTTTCTTTTGGAATTTTAGAAACTAGTAATCATTCACTTATAAATATATACGTACCATGTCGTCATAATGAATCTTTACTGGAAATTCAGTTTCACCTTCCTTTTGATCGATCATATCGTGTCTAAGCTAAAGTTAGAATTTAAAATTTATCAATTTTGAAAATTTAAAAAATTTTAAAAAATCTCTATTTAATTTTTTTAAATAAAACTTACATCGAGCAGAAGAGTGTTATTTAAAGAATGCATTGGTCCATCATTTTCAGATAATTCAACTTCAGATAGATCAACGCTAATGAATTTTCTCTTTAAAGTTTCCTCGTACTTAAAATAAATTAAATTATTGTTAAGGCATATCATTTCAGACAGTAATAAAATGAAAATAAATACTTACTTCAGAATTTCCTGGCTGTAATAAGTATATGAAATAATAAATAACGATTAATATTTCTATTTAGTTAAATATGTATTTAAATGTATAAGTATCATTTTTTAATTTATATAATTTGTATACTTCTTACCAATGGGCGCAAATCAGGATGGTATAGTACACGACCGTTGTTGTCAACCAAAAATGAATATCCATTAACTCCCAACTAAGAAACAATGTATAGTTAATAAATTTAACAAATTCATAAATAAAGCAGTAATTAGAAAATTACTTTGTTAGGCGGGACAAGCTTCTGGATTTGCTCAATTGGTACATCAGTTCCAACAATTCCTAGTAAATTTCCTGTTCTGACCTGTGTTTGAAATAATTGTTGAAACTTAGTAATAAATAATATCTTAATCATCATAATATACAAAATGAAGATATTTAGGTTTCTATTTTCTTAATCATTTTAATTTAATTTTAAGGTAATCGTTGAATTCTCCTTTTAAAAAGTAAGAGAAAAATAGGTATCACTTGAAAAATCAGTTTAATTTTTTATATGAAATTTAGAGAAAAGGCATGAAAAGAGCAGTGCACTTTGAATTACCGTGTGATTTCTTCGGTCTAATATTGGCGCCGTGACTGACGTCATGAGTTGACCTTGACCCTCTAGACCGTATCTGCTGCTCTAGAAGTTTATGATAATAATAAAATTAGTTGGATTATTCTAATCAAATTAAATTGAAAAAGTGAGAGTGAACAAGAGCGATCATGATATCGATGCAAAATGTATACAACGTAAATTAGGTTGCTAGAGTCATTTAAAAACACTTTTAAATTTATATAATAATCAAAATAATTTTTTTAATTCAAGAAGGCTTATATTCTAAATTTTTATTTTTAGGACATTTTTATAGTATTAAACTTTTTGGGAATTTAGTGAGAGATGATACGGGATTTGTATTGTTCATTGATAAATTCTCTATAAATATAATATATTGCAACGAAATAACAATGCAAATCTTACTTTTCCACCGATGTATACGGGAGTCCAATGGATAGGATGATCACGTTGATATAAAACCATCGGTCGGGCTAAAACTTTGATGTATTCGAAAACTTTGCTTTTAATTTCTTCCATATTTGTTATTCTCGTATAATATCCTAAAAAACGAAGACATTATCCATAAACTATGTGATTGCTATATATATATATTCTAATAGAATAAAAAATTGATAAATTTCAATTTATAATTCTACCTAACGTGTATGTTATCGAAAATGTATAAACAAATAAAGTCTTTATAAATTTTCATAAAAAAAATAATTGATTAGTCTTGGTTATAAAATATTTGATGTAATGATCATAAGTTATGTTTTTTAAAATATATAGATCCATTTTAAACGTTTAAGAACATGCCTTTGTTATTGCAGCACATAGTATGAAGCTCTTGACTGTTATCACCACCAACGAGGTAGGCAAACAACCTAACAGGCATGTGGGGTGAATTATATCGTTTAATAAGGTCCACAGGGGGACCCTCCGTTCTTGAAGTAATGAGCATAATCGCCTGGTTGCACTGGCTACCTTGAGACGAGCGGTTATACTTGTGCAGGATTTCGAATGCCGTGCTCAAAGCAGCTGAGATATTGGACGGTGTCTCCGCCTTCACACTGTTCATTGCACTCTATAGATAGAATAAATCTCGAATGTATAATATAGCCAGTTTTATAATCTACATTATATGAATTTAACAATTTTTTGGTGTTCGTTTTCTATTGTCGAATCTCTATTATCCCTTTTTAAATATTGCTACATCTTCATTTCTCAAAACATATTCATGCAGGTTTAATATAGAAATAAAAAAAGAATAAATCAAAAACTGTTATTTTATTCACCTTAAGCTTCTTTATGTTTTCAGGTGAGGCCGCAAGCATGATATCTTTGAAGCAAGTGACAATTTCCTCAGCCTCTTCAGCGTACCGATAGACATTGACAAAGTCATTAGGGCCGAGACTATCTAGGATTGCATTGACAGTAGCGATAACGAGCCTTCGAGTCTTGCCCGAGGAGAGGCTACTTCCATCGACGAGGATCGCAAGGTCCTTAGGCGAAGTGGCGCCTCCGACAAACCACTCAGATAATCGGAAATCATCTACGTCACGTACGCGCGTCGGCCCATTTTGAGTTGGCGATGTATCCACGGGCGGCCATGAAATTGCTGTCATCCAAACGAGGAAAATATTAAAATAAGTTTAAGAAGGATTTGGATTCAAGGGTATATCGGGAAGATAAATTAATGGTTTGTGGAATTTTTAACTAACTTTCAAACATTGTTGTTATAGTATTTGAAATGTTATGTTTGATTTCATCTTTAAAAAAGGTCAATTTTCCACAAACTAAGACGACAATTTGTCTAGTCCTTCATTTACTGAATTTTACTCGAAATTTTTCAGATAATACAAAAATTATACAAATATTCAGGATTTTTAAATAAATAGTGTGTATATAGTTAATTAAGAAATTAAATTAATGTGAATATTATATTATATTTGCATAGGAAAACAAGCATCGTATAATTAGATTTTAAATAGAAGGTTCTATATTCCAAGTATATTCTGCATAAACATATGAATATATTTGCTTTGAAAAGAATTCTACTAACTTTCGTTTAAAAATAAAAAATATTTAATTTTAATTAATAACTGTGAATAATAAAATCATTATTTTTATGAAGTTTACATAAATAAGAAAAATACTCAAATATAAAAATAAATTGTGTCTTTAGTGGTATTACAAAAAATGAAGAATAGTAAAATATGAAAAATTGCAAGAAATAATCAAAATTAATTATATATTATTACATTATTGCTTGTATATATGTGTAGTTTGTTTAAGCTGTACGTGAACGGTTTAGAATATGACGCAGTAAAAATAAGTGATGCATACAAAATATTTGTTATTGTAGGATTAAGTTTATATTGGCTACAATAAGCAAATGCTACAACAAAAAGCCGGCTAATGAAAAAAACCAGACAAAATCTCACCGGGGAAGCGCCGTAAGAATCCGGAAGTCGATCCGAAGTACTGCCAGGATAGCGTTGGGTCACTCTCATAATTGTTAACGAAGAGAGCGTCGAGATATTCACTCCATTGAAGGCCAGACGCCACGTCGGACTCTTTGTGTGCCAGGTAGGATAATGAAGAAAAAAACGTAAATAACGTGCGAATTGGAGGGTCGGCCTCCACGACTTTCCCGCTTTTTGAGCAATACACGTTTCGATTTGAAAATAAACTCACTTATATAGGTTTTACGAACAGTACTCATTTATTTTCGATTAGTTTAATTGTTGTAGGATTGTTACTTAAATATTTCAATATTATAGCATTAAACGCCATTAGTTACGATAATGATCCACTGGCTGTTAATATTATTTTATTATCATTTTTTATATTCAAAGAGACTTAACTTGTATTATTTAAATCTTCTAACGCTGCTATCTATAAACTGACATTTTTTAATAATGTACTAATTCAAAAATATTGCAGTGAAAGTTAAAATTTCTTATAAAATACAAGTCATGAAAAAACTTATAAAGAAAAATGAAAGCTTGAAAGTTCAAAGTTTTTTAATCTTTATTGTTATAAACAACACCTTAAAAGCATTTATATGAGAAAACTTATGTATTATGTAAAACTTAATGTATTTCTTTTCTAATTCGTATTACTGTATCAAGCAATTACACGTTTAAGATACATTTTACATTTTATTGTACGAAGTTCGCAAAGGAACAATGAACAATAATTACCAGTATCCTTGATGCCGTGTGGCATGAGGACGGCCGAGAGGCTCAAATTGACGGAGACGTGATCGAAATGTCGGTTTGGCTTGAGATTTACTTCACGCGAACCCACACTCAGTTTCCCGTCGTTCGTAATCAAGTTGAGGCGATGGCTTGCGTAGTACTTGGGGGGCGAGGTCGCGCCTTCCCGTGGTACCGAAACCGCTGCCTGTTCTGCATTCTCCATCAGTTTCTGCAGGCGATTGAAAGACTCATCGATTATTACAGTTCATTTCAATACCCTGTGTTGCTAACAATTTCTTTGATTTATAACATTATAACAACTTGTAATTTCGTTTGTAAGGCATTTAGTAATTATTAAGTCTAATTATTAAGTTTATTAATTATTTAGTAAGTTATTTAGTAGAATTTGAGGCATAAAAGTGCTTAAGAGGCATTATCATTTTAAAATACTATTAATTTTGAGTTAACTTTAGGTATACGTATTATAAGATAATTGTTTTGTAATAAATTCGTCATCTTTAATAAAAATTGATTATAATTGATTAAAAACTATAATGAATTTCCTTAAATAAGAATTTGTAATGAAAATTATTAATTAAAATCTTAAATAATCATTTAGTTACCATAACTGCATTCATTTTGAAATCCATCATATTTCTGACTTCCGCAGCCATTTCCCTGGCAAGCACTAGACCATCTTTTTTTATGACTGTTGCTTTTTCACTGTGATATTTCTGTCAAATTCATAACAAAGGGTTATTTAGAATTTCATCTTATACCTTATTTTATTATACTCTTGTATAAGAAACAAGCCTAATCTAATGTTAATACTTAGACTTTTGAAAAATACATTGATTATAATTTCTTTAAGAAATACATATATGATTAAAAATTACAATCAGAAATTTATAGAATTACGAGTAATTCTAGAGTGTACTGTAATGATAAAAAATATAATTAAACTGCTTAATTTTTTAATTATACTAGGATAATTTTCGTTGTATGTGTATTTCATAAAGTAAGTATATGATGTCGAAATATATAAATTCATGAGTTTTATACAAAAATTGAGATAGTAAATAAAGGATAAAAAGAAGATCATATAAGCATAGTAAGCAATGCGGGACATACATTATACTGATGTTACAGAATGCTAAATTTATTCATTGAATTGAAACCAAGTCGAAACATGTCACATATACAGTCGAGCGCAAACAAACAAGAAACAGACGAGAATAAGGAAGAAATATGAGAGATAAAACATTTACCTTTTGGATATCGCTCATCTTTGTAATAAACCTGCCGAACTCCCAAAGGTCGACTCCAAATTTGAGCGCCCAAATTCGTACCCTGCGAACAAAGAAAAAAATTAATTAAAAAGAAACAGATATCACGATGTGACAATACACATCGTCTGTATAACTATCACGCATATAATATATAATACAGAGTACTTTACCATATAAGATATTCGTGCATATATCTATTATTTTCGCTTAATTATATACGCATCTGGATAGGCATATGAATTATATATGAAAATTAAACTATCTACTCGACCCAAATCAAAGTTTTAGTTCGTCCTGAATATTGTTGTCTGTGAATAGCGACGTTGCGTTAAATGCACATTTGTTGCGCGCGACCCATTTACGGAAAACTCCTTAACAATTGAAAATGTGCAATCGTGACGCTATGATGGCTCGTATAAAAATACGTCGGCTCCTAGCCGTTGCACCAGGCAATCGAAATTCGTGCTTTATTGAATATTAACTGCTTTCTTGTATCTCGTATGATATTGACAATAAAGGAGAAATATCATTAAGGCGTTTGTCAAATATTATAGCTTCAGAATTAAGCTGTAAATGTAATAAAAATCATTGAATATGAAATTAATACGCCGAAACTAAGTTTCAGTAAAGTTTAAATAATGTTTAGTCATAATTGTTCAAGCTGTATAAAATAAAGTATAATGTTTTGTAATTAATAATTAATTAAAAATAAGATCAAAATATATTAGTTTGATTTTAAACTGAACAAAAAAATGTATAACACATTTTATATACGGGCAGACAGTACAAAAGTAACCGATATAATCTCTGACATTCTTATTGTCGTTTTATATATTATAATTAACTTATATTACATTGCGAAGGATTCGAGCAAAGAATGACAGAAGGGCGTAAGGAGTGTGCAAATATTCCTTAATCCGAACATGCGCGCGAAATTCCATAAGCATATAGGTAGAAGACAGGTATCCAGTTGGAAAAGAGCACTGAGATCGAGCCGCAATTGCCATATCTCAGTTTTCTACTTTGAATTTCAGCGAGCGTAGGTAGCCTGGGGCATGAGGGACGATCGAAAACTTTTCTACCCCTTCGAATAATATTTTCTCGGGCACGGCTAGACTTTCGTGTTTAGGGAAATGCGCACAAAACTCGCCGGGCCCTTGTGTTCAAAGGCGGTCGCCCGGTTACACAAGGGACGATCTTCGCCCCACGCGCCCCGGTATAACTTGTAAAACTACTTGGCACCGCCTTCACCGCCAGCCAGATGCCGAAGTTTAAAGTTGATAAAGTTTTGCGGTATAAATTGCGTAT
Organism: Sycophaga agraensis; assembly: GCA_018906755.1. Taxonomy (NCBI): domain Eukaryota; kingdom Metazoa; phylum Arthropoda; class Insecta; order Hymenoptera; family Pteromalidae; genus Sycophaga; species Sycophaga agraensis. The sequence goes on along the minus strand of JACCIE010000032.1, from coordinate 371,934 downwards.
CTATTAGCGCTTGGACTCGCGGAACTGAAACGGCAGTGGTGACGTCGGCAGGGGGACGGGGAAATGGGCGGAGGTGTATATAAGATATGTGCAAAGAGTACAGGGTGGGAAAAAGTCCTCGAGCTCCCCAGTCGACCGCCAGAGTCGTTTATTGTAGCACGAAAAACTACGTGTTATGGTGTAAAAACGCTTATTTATAAATGCAGATTTCTAATAATTGTTCAGAACTTACATATCGTTATTACATAAAAACTTGATATATAGATTTTTTTTGTTTTCGACTTATCGCAGCAACTTGTAAGAATCGGCTTAAAGTATTAATTGGAATATCGGACAAGATCAGAGTCTACGTAGAAAGGAGTTGTTTGTATCAATGCCTTCCGTTGACGAGTGCGTGAACGTATCATACTTGGTATTTGGACTCTTATACACACGATTAGAGGGTCATTGACGAATCTCATTAATAAAAAATTGGTTCCATAATTATATATATGGTGAAACCACAATTAAGAGTTATTAAATAAAACAATCATTTTGTAGCATTATATTTTCACTATAAACTTTTACGATTTGTTTTCATACTTTTATTCAGTTCTAGTGCTTTTCATTATTAGTTAACAATAAAACAATAATCATAAATCAATACACCAACTTTGTGCTTTCTTTTTCATAAGATAAATGTATTTTTCTAAACCACTTTAGATGCCCTATTCAAGCCTATCATCAGTTTGGTAAATTAAAACAAGTTATATATTGCCTATCATATCTCAAATAGCGAGGATACTGAGCTCAATAAACTCTATATAGATTCTATATAGATAATACGAAGTTTTATCCGCACGACTCCAACAAGTGCAATTCGTAAGCTACGAACGTGTCGACGCAGTTGCCTCCGTCAGGTGCAGTTGCTTGAAAAGTCTCTGACTCTCGCGAGAGACACTTAGTCCTATTATAGGCTATGCGCATGCGTATATTTCTTATACTACGTGTACAGTCGTATTCCACTGGTTGACGACTCGTTTGTTGCAGAACCATTCCGCTAAAAAAGTTACTAACTTCTGTTTCCGCAATGCGTGGAAAAAGTTTTTCGCGAACTCGTCATGAAACACCCCTTTGTTCTCAAAACTGGTTAATTTAAACAAAAAGTTTTTGTCTGCATATTTTATAATATTTTTAAACAAATAAAATTGTTATTCAACATTTTGTTATTCAAATTGTACATCAAATAAAATTGTTATTCAAAATTGTCATTTAACATTTAATATATTTTAATCAGCTCGTTAGCTAAAAAAATCAAGACCTAGCTCTTTTGTACTTTCTCGACTTTTTGTTTGTAACAAAATTGGTATATTGCATTAAAGTAACTAATAAAGTGAACAACTAGATAAATACACTTAATACCTAAATGATTAATAAAAAACCCCACAGCTTCATTCCATATTCAATTCTATAGTATGCTTTTACATACTAATGTCATGTCTGATCTAAATATCACAATAACGAACTAGTCGGGTAAAATTTATTAGGTTAAAAACGGGAAATAACTGTACTAATACTGTTTTTGTAGATATTATTGCAGATGTTATTTTATTTTCAGACGAAATTTCATTGCACATCTAGGTTGTCCTTCGAATTTAAAAGTTAAGCGAATAATAAAATTTTGCAATAACAGCAATAAAATGCATTATATTAAAATATTTGTAGAAATGTCTTGGAAATTTTTAACGAAACTCCTCGCCGGCGTCTGAAATCTTCAAATTTCCAACTCCATGAGAGCAAGCTTCAAAAAAGGCAAAAAAAAGTCTTGGAACCCCGACCGAAATCCCATAGCACGTCTATGGCTGGGCGGTGGATTGGAGGGAGCAGCTCCGAGGAGGGAAAAAGAGGGCAGTCCAGAAAAAGATCTCCTTAATTTTCTTGGAAACTTTGTTAAGGGTCACTTTACGCGCGACGCCGAAACTTGAGCAGTCAAATAGAAAGTAGGTGGGGGCAGGGGAAGGAGGTAGAGGCTGGGCCAGGCGGGCGAAAGAGCGAGTGATACGCAATTTATACCGAAGGCAACTTTGAACCTGGTAAGCGCGATCCGGGCGTGCGCGCAAGCGCACACCGCGAGGCCCGGGGACACGTACAAGGGACTTTTTTTCTTCCCTCTTATTTGGCCGGTGCAGCGCGTACTGCACCTGCGACGCTCGGCTTATGCACTGACTAGGGAGCGACCGTAAGGGATTCCCCAAACCCGCCGTGGACTCCCTCGCTGGTAATGCCTCGCAGGGCTGATTATTCCCTCCCCTCGGCGCCCGACCCCCTTTTTACCCCCGGACTGCGTGACGGAGCGGCTTTTTGCGCGAGGGAGACCTTGAAAGAAAAAATAGCCCCGAGTGCCGTCGCAGAATGGGTCTTTTGCGACCGGTGCAGCCAGGGTGCACGCGGGCATTTGCTATGAAATCCGGCCTGCCGAGGCTCGTCTTTTTTCCCTGGAGGATCAGGTAGGACTCGAATGATCCCTTCTGATGCCAGACTGAGAGAGCGTTGCGTATTTAAAGAACATCGAAACCTAAATCTATAGATATTTCAGAGTTTGAAGCATCGATTCAACTGTAATTGTACGTTGAAAAAACAATGAAGGTTTCGTTTGTAAAAATAAAAGTCGAATTGGTGAAATATTTAAAAGCTGGTTTAAGAAAGCTCAGCACTGCACCCGCTTTACTGCACCATCTTTCTTCTTCGCATCTCACTAAAAGGACTTATATATCAGAAGGGCATAATATCGATTAGACTGCTATGTATATTAGCGTTTGAATCAATCCGTTTCTAACGAGGTCTTTAATTTCAAGTCAATCCGTCGTTTAGAATGTCCCGCCGAAGAAAATATAACGAAGCCATTATAAATATAGAATGCGTAGTACATTTACGTGCGGAGATTGTCTTAGAAGGTATGATTGCTAAAATGAAGAATGACGAGCTCGTGAAATCGCGCCACGTCTCATAGCCCTTAGTAATCTGGTTAAAAGATGAAAAGTCATTATAGCGCCGTTCGCAATAGCGCTGTGTTTTCAAAGAACGCAGAGAAAGCGATAGAGATGTTGCATCGCCGGAATAATGGCTTTGATGCGCGGAAAATTGACACGCGGTCATTCTAGCATCCGATGATCGGATTGCACGAGGTGGCAAGGCGAGCGAGTTAACGACCAGCGGGAATTTAACGGTTGGCCCGCAGAGGCGACTCGGCGTAGGCGCGGTCCTCTGAGCGGCCCGGCTCGACGGCCCGGGGCTCTCCGGGGTGCACGTGCACGCGCCCCGGCATGTTTATGGATCGCCGCGCGCGATCTACATAATGGGGGCGAATGCGCGAGTAGTCGAGGCCCCTGCGCCGATTGCCGTGCGACTATGCTTTTTACGCTCGATTCGAAATCAATAAGCGGCGCCCTGGTCGCCAGCCTCGGCGCCACCCGGCTCTTTCCTCGGTGCGTCTGCATGCGCGCGGGTTCCTTTCACTAGCCTCCTTCCAACAAATACCCTCGAGGGTTACATTGCGCTCCGCAGAGTCGATCATTGATTTTTATCAGGCCTATTTAGCGTGCCGAGTAAGTGACAAGTATCTCGTTTCTTCCTGTCTCTAAGGCTTCGCAGTACCTAGAGCGTTAATTACGTTCCTCCGTTCACCTTTAACCCCAGCTTCTATTTCTCACGCGTACTCCCTCGACATTCGGTCTATATTCATTTGTTTATCCCCGCAATTTTTGATTCAATAAGTCCTTGTACAAGCAGAGAAAAATTAGAGGCAGCCCGATAAAAGGAAAGTCAGCGGTATCAATCGTTGGAATACTTGGCATTAAATGAACGCTACATACTATAACACATCAATTAGAATGCAGAATAATGATAATGCCCAGCGCTTTGGATCGGGTTTCGCGCCTGCACTCAATTCAAATAAATTCTTTTGCCAGCAGCTCGCTTATAAAGGAATTTTAACTAGATACATGACCATTTCAAGTATTATATACCAATTTAATAAACGCTTTTATTTCAAATACTAATGCATTTGATAATTTAACGTTTAACTGTTGGAATGCAAACAATGCTCTTTGATGAATGAATTGACCGCTGCGGATAAATCAGCGCATAGTATCTGAACTTTAGTAAATAGTGTCATGCTGAATTGCCAAAGAAACAAAATCAATAGCGCTTTTACTATAAAGTAGAGGAGGGCATATGATGTGCAGAGGAGCCGTTCGAAATAGTACAAAGGACACGCGCTGATTCAAGCAGCGTTATAGAATCGTCACTGTAGGGCATCCCATTGAAAAAGCGACGCATTCGAGGGAGCGTGACAGTGGCTAGATTTTGAGAAGGCTCGATCCAGACCGTGGAGAACGCGATCCGCTTGGGCGGCACGGCGGGCAAGGCTATCGCACTCCTAGGCGAGTAATCCTTTAAACCAGGGCGTCAGCAAGCGGCATAAAATGGATTCTCTCTCGGTGCCTTTTGAAAAATCCTCTCGGCTCGCGTCAAGTGAGCGCGCGGGCGTCGGCGCGGGCGAGGGGCAACTCGACGAGTCGGCCCCATCCGCCAAGTCGATTTGGGGGATTTTTGCCCGGCGCCATCGAGCCGGGCGGTCGGCCAGGATCGCCAGGCCTTCGAAGCGGCTGCCTTGGGAGGAGGGGGGAAAAAGCCTCGGGAGGCCGAGCGGGGCCCTCTACTCACTCGTCGTGCGGGATGACCTCCTCCTGCTGGCTGGTCAGGCCGACGGCGAGGAGGAGGAGCAGGAGGGCGAGCCAGGCGATGGGCCTCATGGTGGCGGCGGCGGCTAGCGGGGCCTCATCCGCGGGGCAGGGCCGGCGGCACTGGAGGCGGGCGCCTTGGCGGGGCTGCGCGGCGCGCGGATCTTATCTCGGCTCGGCGCGAGTACTACGGCGGCCGATCGATTCTTAAAGGGAGGCGAGCTTGTCGGCGGCGGCCGGGAGCGGCCCTCCCTCTCCCCGCGGCTCGGCGGCCTCGGCTGCCTCGGCTGGCTCCGGCGCCTCGCTCCCGGGCTGGCTCGCGTGCGCACGCAGCCTGGCACGCACCCACGCACCCGCGCACTGGCTCTACCTCGGCCCCATGGGCCGCTGGGCTAGCTGGGGCGCGGGAGCCCGTCGGCTGGGCGGAACTGGCTGGACTCGCGCTGCCGGCGCTCGGGCGACTCTGCGCGCGGCCCCGGGGCCGCGGCTCGAGGGCTGCGCGCGGCGCGCCGCCGCGGAGGCGCGCGCACGCGGGGGCGGGGCCGGGGCCGGGGCCCGCGGCCCGCTCGGGGCCCCGCCGCCGCCGCCGCCCGCGCACCCGGCCCGCCCGGCCCGCGCACGCCCGGCATCATTGATTTAGCGGCGCCGCGCGCACACGTGCCTCCTCCGAGCGGCTCGTTTGCGTCCTGCCGCCGCCGCCGCCGCCGCCGCCCGAGGACCCCGGGGTGGGGGCCACTCGGGGCTAACCGGCGAAGATGGACGCGGAGTGCAACCCCGAGAATAATGTTTCAATTGCCCTCCCTGCAGCCTCGACGCGGCCCGAGCCCTCGGGACCGCCCCGCCGCCCGCACCCTTATCGTTTTTCGCCACATTTTTGACCGACTTTCTTCCCTCTTTTTTCCCTCTTTTTTCCCTCCTTTTCCCTCTTTCTCCCTCTTTTTCCCCGGCCAGGCCTTGCGGGGAGGACGGGGCAGTTTCCCCGGGTTAAGCTTGATGGACTGGCTAGGCCGCCGGACTATCTGCCTAACACGCGGTGAAAAATACCTTTTTCATCCTTGCCTCCTCCCTCCTCGAATCTCGCCGAGTCTCCTGTACGATCCAATTATCGCTCATTCGGAATATTATTCATTTTTACTCTCCTCGCCGCTTAACCTTCGCGTTAACTTACTCGCAATTGATTTAGACGTGCCAGCAGAATCGCGGAATAACGCGCGGAAGATGCCTGCGCCCCAGTGATACAACCAGGGTTGCGTCAGACCCCCGGTACTTACGGATACGGATCTTTTCATTTTTCATTTTTCCTCTGTTTAACCCTCGAGTAAGGCAGCGTGCATTCACTTTTTCAAACAAATATAACGATTAAACATATTTATCAGGGAATCCCCTTCGTGCGGTATTTTTCCTAAAGCTCACGTTACCTATCGAGCAATAATTTCACGATAAAACTTCTGATCTATTTAAGTCAACCGAGTACGAAATCAACTAATAGTTCGACAACTTACCTACACAGATTCTTTGAAATTTTAGTTATGATACCACCCTTAGATCGTGAAAGTACATTTAATCAAAATATTTAATAATATGCAATAACGTTTAAATAACATATTTTCCAATGGGATCTTCATCTAGTTTATGGCTTATTGTATTTTCAAAATTAATAACCCAAAGTTATAAGTTTCAAGATCAAATTCGTATAAATAGAATAATCACTGGATTATGTAATAAATATATACTTAATGAAACAAAAGGATATATTTTTAAGATTTAACAAAGTACCAAATGTTACACTTTCACTGTAAATATTACTTCCACTGCTATTCAAATTAAAGAAAAATAAGTAATAAAGTACGAAGAAATCGTAGCATAGAATACACACTTCACCAGTTAAAGAGGGAAAAGGGTGAAAAAGTTGGCGACATCGATCATGTGTTGAGCATAAATTTTATTATCAAAGTTCTCGAGGCAGTACCGCATCTTAAAATCATTAAATATAAGAAGACTCAAGAATTAAACTTGCGAATAAAAAGAGACCGAGAAAGAGGGACAGTGAAAGAGAGACAAGGGAAGAGCAAAGAAATTTAATTCAATTTGCCCCACGGAGATGTCTTCTACAAGTGTCTAGCGCTCCGCATTTCTCCTTTTGCGCACAAAATACGTCAGTCGCTTATTATAGCAACGGAATCTTCGGAGAATCAATCGAACTCTTATTCTACAGATCTTTAATTAAACTATGGTCCGCCCACGAATTATGCGGCATTCAAAGCCTGGGCCATGATTCTTCACTCACTCTGTAACGTTCTTTTGTAAATTCCATATAGTTGTCGAGCTCGTTCAATCACTAGCAACCAAATAAATAATTAAATAAGTAAATTGTCCGGCAGTTTACCGGACACGATGGAAGGCGATCGAGAGTTCGCGCCTCTTTATAAAGAATGCCTGTCTTCCCACATCCTTAGAGTATAGTACAGTAAACGATACCTTGTTCGGGAAAATATTGTTTTAATTTATAGAATCCTTTTCTGATTGGCTCTTTAGTGAATAAACAGACCATTACGCATTTCCTTCCACCATTACGGTTTGCCAAATAATATAATAATGTAACCGCTATAAAACCATTAAAGTTAACACTTACAAATATTCCTATATTATATTTAATCTTTAATTATTAAATATTAATTTATTATTAGGTACTTCATATTACTTAATAAGTACTAACATTTTTATTAAAAGATTAGACATTGAAATTAAAAGCTAAAAGATAGAAATTAAAAGGCATTATAATACAAATTAAATTTGTAGTGATTGTGTTTTAGTATATTACAATCATTTATCTCAAACTTTTTATTATTACATAATTATTACATTAAATTTTCATAATAATTTTAAATTGTTATATTAATTGTTATTAATTTCTTTTTCAGAATTTTTGGATAAACCATTACACCACTTAGATAATTCGTTTGACATACATTTAATGTTTGTACATTTAATGTTACATTTAATGTTTCATTGTAATAAACTTAAAAAAGATTAAAAAAAGGTTGAGATATTTTATTATTACCTAATATTATGTTTATTACAAATAAAAGATATTATTTTTCCAGATCTATGCGTCGATCTATTTTTCCAGAATTTTGCATACTCGATACGCTACTCGTTCTGCACCAGGGACATTAACTGAATACGAAAACTAATAGTCGGAGCCATTAGCTTTTACATACTGCATAAATTACGATGTACGTAAAACGCACCAGATAAACTTGTAACATTCTTAATGTGCTCTTTGCGTCTTCGTAGAAGGGAGGAAATGTTTCGCTCACGGCATCCTTTGGCTCGTGTAATCAACTAATATTCAACTGTCTTCCTCGGCACTGGCACTGGACCGGCTCTTTTCCCTCTAAAATCATAATTCGCATCCGAAGCTGAAATCAATTCCTACGTCGACCTTAACAGTTGCCTCGCTGGCGCGTTAGAAAGAAAGAAATGAGAAAGGTGGCGGAGCAGAGGATCGGAGAAAAAAGCGCAGTCCCGGGAAGGAGTAGCGGGCGAGGAGGTGGGGGTGCTTGGCAATGACTGCGCCGACGAATCGATCAGCGCCCCGGCGATTTTCTTCGATGATGCGCTTTTTGCGCTCCCTCCCCGGCAGCTGGGAGGGGCTGGGAGACGGTAGGGGCTGGGCGAGCCAGGCGCTGGATGAAGCCGTTAGCCGACTCTCTCGCGGGGCCCGTATATCCGCTTTACTTAGGCAAAGTGCGCGCGCCTCCGGCTCCCCCTTTCGCCGATTACGTTCGCGCCCGGTGCGCCGCCCGCTTGGACCCCTCGCCGCGGGCCGCCAGTCTTGCGCCCCGCGCCTCTTTGCGCGCATTTTTTAAAACGCATATTGCGGGGATCGATTGGGTGGCAGAGGCGCCCGGCGCCGTCAGCCCGCGCCGCAATTTTCCTTTTAATTTAATTTGTTGCGTCGGAATTTATAGCAGCGAGACCCGCTGCCTGCGGATTTCGATATACTTCTAGATTGCATTATACATTTTCGGGAGATATTTATTTTCGCCGCTGCGGAATCTCGATAACAAACAAATAATCAATGATTATATGAGCAACTTTGTTATACCTATTCATTAAAAGTATATCTTACGTATTTTTAGAAACATTCTTATTATTTATAATATCTAATTTGGAAGATCATTACTGATTAAATATGGCAAACTACTTTATACACAGTGTTAAAATACTTGCAAAAATAACAATAACTATAATTATAAACTATAAACTATAATAAAATACCTGATTAAATTGAAAAAGTATAAAAGCATCTTCCTACCCAAGGAAGGAACATCCTCGGGAACATCACAACATCTCAATCATAGGTTCTACGATCTATTCGTTCAATACGAGATCGTTATCATCTAAAGAACAAGTTTCATTACATTTATTTCCTCGTATGTCAGCTGTTCTCCTTATACATATTAATACCGTACTACAGTTTTGGCGCTCGTTCTAGCGCGAGAAGAAAAAAGTCAAAGAAATCCTCTGGAAAAAAGGACTCTCGTAGGTCCATTTTCTACCAACGCTATATCCTAATGAATATTTAGAATTTCCTAGACAAACGTGTAGACTTAATGTATTTCATACTCATTATAGCATTTATTGTAGAATTTATTCATTAGTTGCTCAGTTATTTATGTAAATAACTATTAAATAAGCTAAATTAATTTATATGGCTAAATAATTTTATTTATATTATGCATATATTAAAATTCTTATTCCTTTTGCAGTTGCCTCTCAATTGAAGTAAGCGATGATTTTATTCCGTTTTTTAATTTAGAATCTTACGATACTCTAAGTAAACAGAACAAGATTCATTATAGTAATCTGCAGACTATCTTAACAAACATAGTTTGCATACTAAACTATAAATTAGTAGTATATATATACTTACAAATAATTAAAAATTGTAAGCTCTTTACCTGACTTTTGGATAGATAAAATAAATTTACATTTCATTCTTGTTGGAAATAAAAAATAATTTTTAAGATCATCTGAATACCTTTCAGATCAAGTTGACACAACATATGAAAGACGCAGACGCCGTTCGGATTGCTCGCAACAGATTTGGAAAAATTCGTCGTTATTAACAAAAATCGACAACTAATTAGTCGTTTATAAAGCAGCCGCATCTCCAACAAAGAGCTGCAGTCTCCCGTTCGCGATTACCGCTAGCATGCGCGGCGGGTGGTTGAGGCGCGCCCGCGCAACATTTCCGCTGCAGCAACTTACAATGGCCGCGTGCCGCAACCGCCGTCGCGCCAGACGTCGCCGGTGCATTCTTCTCGCACCCGCCTTCAGCGATTTCAACGGAAACGTCGCGGCATGATGACCTCGAGAATCCCGGTTACACGACGGATTAACTATAATAACGACCGATAATTTAATTTGTTTACGGGACTGATGTGAAACGAGTCAGCGTGTAGTGAAGTTTTCGCTGAACCTCGTCCAGTCTTCATTGCATTTTGCATTCAATGAATCTACTATATATGTATATATTTTAAATAATGTCGTATGCCTAAAAGGACTTTGCTAGTGTACAATTAATCGTGTAAAACTAACCATCGCGCATTCACAACAAAACGAGCAAATATGAAAGGGATTTAAGTCACTTATCTTCCCGATAATCTGGCGCGCCGGACTCGTCGGGTTATTGGTTCATTTCTATTACAGATGTAATAGGAAAGCATGCAGAGAGCGAAAAAATGCAATAGCAGAAGAAACAAGAACAGAAAGGGAAAAAATGATGGAGGTTAAAACACGACAGAGGCCGACGAGGCGTCCGACTTGCATGCCGACTCTACCTGCTTTCTTCCTCTCTCTCTTTCCTCTCATTTCCGACCTCGAGGAATTTTCATGCGCACACATTAATAGATTGAAATAGGACTCCGAAAAGATTTTCACGTCCCGCGTCCCAACGAGTTTTGCCCTCGCGCAAATTTTTCCCCTTTATTCGCGAAAATTCCTTCCGTAGCAAATGGAGACGGGACTTCTTTCTGATAGCTCGACATGGCGTTCCGCCTTCTTTTGCGTAGTATACACTCGGATCTTTCGGTAAATGTATTGACCTTTACACGAATATTCCTACGAAGCAAATGTCCGACAACGTCATATTAAGGTATCAGTTACGGGTCATCTAAAGATGCAAAGCAAGAAAGCCCTTAATATATTTATGTAATGTAGGTCTGCCATCGGCACAGGTTGGGAGCTTTATAGATGTATGAAGCCATACTGAAACCAAAGCTTACCTATTCTGCAGTACCATGGTGGGAAGCATCAATGAGAGGAACTTTCGGATCGAAAATAAGCGCACCTATAGTTGCGATTAGAATTCTGTTCGGAATAGATGTCCTTAACCACGAAATAACGATGGCGATAGGCAAATTGGCCTACAAACTAACATGTAGTCGAAAATAGAAGGTATCAATTTTTTCATGCCTCCAGGATCATATAACTAAAGATCTATGCTTTAAGCAATGATATAAAACCAGAGTTCCAAGTATAGAGAACTGGGTCAATAACCTAAACTTAAGAGAAATATGGTATATAGATGGATCCAGGGCAGATAAAGGCGCTGGATAAAGAATTTGTAGACCAAAGCGTAATAAAACTCAGCCTATGGGCTCAGGAAACAACATAGTATTTCAGGCGGTAATTAATGGCCTCCATAGAAACATGCGTTAATAATTTGAAATTGGAGAATGTCAGAGCTACATGTATAAACATCTCTACCGATAGCCTAGCTTCAATTAAGGTACATGAGAAATACAGTACCACGTCATACCTAGTTAAAGAGACAAAAAGTACTGTTACCGATCTGACCAGGGAGAATAATATCTGCATAATCTAAATACCGAGGCACTCCAGTCATAAAGGGAATAAAAAAGCAAACCAACTTTCCTAGCAAGGGAGGTACATCTGTACCATATAGAGACAGTTGCAATGTTCTACCTAAGGTGATAAAAACAAAAGCACGAGAATCTACTGGACGATTATACGAACAGCTGGGCAAGTAAGATCACCAATTTAAACGAACGTAACGCGAAAGCCGAAACTTGTACTGGAAATCAGACCCCACACTTGACTAAGGGAAATAATAACCTTTGTAGATGGTGTAAACATGAAGAAGAAACTCCTAGCCATGTTCTATGTGAATGTGCCGTCTTAGTGGAACATCGACAGAGGTGGCTGAGAATCGGAATTCTCGAATTAGAGCATTTTTCAAAGGTACATATACATAACCTGCTTTCTTATTGTAAAGTTTCAGGGATTATGGATGTCTTTAAGATCTAGCCGGAAAATAGGAATACAATAGTAATAATCAAAATACGGGTTATCCAATGAATAGAGAACCACTTACCATTACAAACTATCAAGCGTATTCATCGTCGAAAACCTGTTTCACACATCAAACTATTTTTATAGATAGATACGAGGGAGAAGGTAGCGAGAGGATTCGGCATGCCGGACGTTTAATACAGTCGTTGCAGGAGTGTTTGCGGGAGAATTCTCAAGAGGCTCGTTAGGCTCGAGTAAACTTGAGTCGAGCGTCTTTAGAAAACTGTTTCGCGGACTTAAAATAAAAACGATCCGAGATGTGGGGACTAACTCAGAGTAATAATTTTAAGATTAAATACACTGACAATTTTTATTTATTTCGAAATAGAAAATCAAAATTTTTATTATGTCGCCTATAAATAAGATTGAAGTTATCAGCAATTAACAGTTTTACTATTACAAGATGAACTAATCATTTTGAAATGATAATATTTTTCGTAATTTATATATATATGATTAAAGTAATTAACAATAACTAACCATGTAATTAAATTTCTATTTAATTATAATATTCATGATTCACCATGAAGGAAGTTAAATTTATGTATAATATCGGATAAATAAATAGAAGTAACTTGTAAAATATGTGTAAACGGTAAACTGTACATATGAAAAAGACTAATAAATTAAACATATATATAGAAATATATGAACAGTTGTTCACAGTGATGCTATCATTATTGGTATGATGTAGAGTGTAATCTGATACTCTATTAATGCCCTTTTTATTATTCTTGTAATAATAAGATCTATTAAATTTGCGTCTAATAATTGTATACTAGCGCTTAATTATCATAAAATTTCTTGCATATTTCCAATTTCAACATTAAATAATTGCTTCGTACATCTGTCCTAATATTAATCAACTAAAACATAACAATAACTAATGCTAAAATAATATGATTGAAATATATATTGACAAGTAGTACACTATCAAAGAAAAACATTAAGTAAATAGAACTTCACTTATTTTGCAATATAAATTTACCAATTTTAGTCTATCAGCTAAGAACAGTATCGAAAACAAAGCAATGCACTAGCCTTTACCTTCAAAACTCTAAGGAACTGCTTTTGTACTATAATATATAATATACTATTTATTAATGTTTTTTCTTGTAAATTATATGAAATTTTAACTAAAAAATATACATTGCACCACTATTCAATTCTTGCTGTGACAAGTAGATCTGATAAAAGCAACGTATAATCAAATTTTCGATTTACATTCAAACTTCTTCGTAAAACTCTATTACCCATTATTCATAGTTAAAATTAAAAACAATTTTATTTTTTTTTATTATTTTATAGCGATTAGCTCTTTTATTGAATTAAATTTTAGTCTTTCCATATTTCTTTTTACAGTTTTAATTTCAGTAATTTATTCTTTGAAAGTATTGTAAATATGTTTCGACAACATTACATTTGTACTTTACAACCGGCATAACTGATAATATATTTAATAGTTAATAAATTATACAATTAATAGATGATTAATAATGATATATTCATCAATATGCTCAAGAAAAATTTTATCTGCGTACATATATTTAAAGGAAAATTTTTATTTGTCATTATAAATTAAATTTATTAATTGAAAGGTACCGTATTTTATTTCTTAATCTAGAAAAAATTCTATATTTAGTAATAAATAACATTTCTATTAATATGTATTGTAAGTAAATATTTCGAATAAAACTTAATTGTTAAGTAAAAATGGTTACTTGCACTATCTTTCGCAAAGTATTTTTAGAACAAACTATAGCAGTACCTAGTTTTTATTTCTATCGATTCTGGTAAGACGATTATAAGGAAACAGTTGCTTCCATCTTTCTATTTCTAGCTAAGTTAATTTTGCAAAAACTTAAGTGTATTTGACATAGTATATTTCGTATGAAATATGTTAATAAAACGTTATATAATAAATCGTTAATAAACACGATAACATAAATATTATGAGATACAAAGTAGAAATTTAATTCTAAATTAGCTAAGTTCCGGAAACTATCTGTTTCCCGGTAAGCAAAAAAAAAACTAAAGCTATACATGCTGCTCGCCAAGTAATAAACACTCCGGCGCCAACGACTTGCATTCTGACTTTCTCTCTTTACCCTTTTAACGCTATGGTACACGCGTATGTGCATTATATACACACATGTATAAAAAATGAAGTATAAAAGTGGAACAGATCAAGTTTTCCTGTCTTTAGGAGTAAAATATCAACGTTCTTTATTTAAATTATCCTTTACCCTTAAATTATTTCTAAACTGTTCAATTTTTAATAAAAAACGAATGAAAGAAATTATAATTATACAATTATTGCAGCATGAATTTGAAAAATATACTAATGTTGAAGATATGCTAGAAAAATTAGGTAAGATGTCTTAAAAAGTTTTTAAGTTTGTCAGGATATAATAGAAAAGATATGAGAGAAATTAACTTTTGTTTCCACCTAAATATACAATACGATATCTTTGTTTAAGTGACAAAATATAACATAATTTTTACATTTAATTTAATTTAAAAAAATACATATTAATAGTTTTTTATAATAGATATGAAAATCCAACTTTATTATAAAATACAATCTATTTTCATTATACCGAACATTATACTTTATAACACAGTTAAGTTATTTCGAAAAATTTCTTAAAAATTTTCCAATAATTTTCAATACTAAACTCCAATATAATTGATGAAGGTTATTTAACAAAAGCTTTGGATGGAATAAATAGTAGAGTAAAAGTATACCAGTAGTTTTGTTTTATATCTTATTCGAAAAAACTGTTATTTTTGTAATCGTGTATAAAATAAAAATTAAAGAGGAGAAGAAAAAACAGATGATTTGAAGTATATTAGTTTTTGCAAATAATCATAATAATATGATAAAAGCAACATAATTGGATAACTATTGTGCAGGAATTTTAAACGGATTTGAGTAGCGAATGGTAAAACCGATATCATTTAGGGTAGTCGATCTGCACTCGTCCTATTGTCCTTCACATCACGAAGTGTTAACCCGAGGGGGTCGCGCGAGGCATCGCATGCGGTACAAACAGGCGCGCCGTGAGGTCTGCACATCGCGGACGGCACACGACGACTGTTATTGATTTTCCAAATGTCCGCTCGTTACGCGACTTATGGGGCTTCTCTCTCTCTCTCTCTCTCTCTCTCTCTTTCAAATGCCTCTCGCTCCCTCTTTTCTCGCCAACGGATCGACCTTCTAGCCCCTTCTACGCCCACCGGCGCGCCGAGGTGCGAACAAGCTAACATAGCTCGGCGGAAAGGCGAGTCGATCATCCCTTACCGACCGAGCGGTCCTTTAATCGTGCGCGTTCGGATTTATCGAGGAAAGAGGTGGGGGTTCGCGCGCACCGCTCCGGCACTGCGGGGATTAATTAATCGGGTGGTTTCGCGTGGATGTATTTCGGAGCGATTCCGGGGTGAGATGAAGTACGCGTGGGGATTATTTGGAGGCTTGTACCTACTCTTGTTCAGGATGCGGTTGATCGATTTTTCTCGCCCACGCAGCTCTCGTTTCTCTCTGGAGGTCCTGCTCTAAAAAGCGTTTAATACCTACAGCTCATAAGGTTTATATTTAACGTTATGTTTTCTGCGAACGCATATTAATAATACAGATAGTATACGGTTTTATAGATTAACTTAAACTGATTTGATTATGAGTACCTCGTAATCAAAAAGAAAACATACTGTTAAATAGGAATTGACCAATGCTACTGATAGAATACAAAGACCCCGGAAACGTATAATATATAGAAACGTAGAATATATAGAGCATATGAAAATCCTTATAATGCATTTCCATATTATTTTTTAAAAACTTAAGTTCATTCTTAGTAATGCATGGAAAAGATTCTTAATAATACATTAAACTTATTTGAAATTGCATAATTGAAATAAAACTTTAAATAAATAAGAAAATTAAAGAGATAATGTGAATTTTTTCTTCTACACTGCCACAGAACATTTCCAGTAGATAATTGTAGTATCCTCATTAACTCTGAACCTTCTTCCTCTTGAAAATATTTCCCATGAAAAACAAAAGAAAATGTTCGGTTCAAAATGCATACGTATACGCACGTAAATGCGCAGTTTTCACACAAATAATGCAAAATTTCTTGCTGCAGTGTTCAAATAAATAATTTATGCGTAGAAAATGTTCGCAATTGCAATAAACAATTCTTTTTTCATATTAGTTAAAAAATAAGTATTATTTTAAAAAATAATTGGTTGCGAAGAATAATTGATAGAATTTGTGAGGCGGAGCTTTCTCCCCGAGGCCGACTTGCCTCGCAAGGGCCCGGAGCACCCGCCACTCTCCGGTCGTCCAGGACGGACTATCCTCGGGCGGCTAGCCTCGCGGCGGTTGACGCGGGTTGGGATCGCGGAGGGAGGGAGGTCACTCAATAATTATATTCGGGGCTTGGGGGAACTGATATTTATTCGCGCCCGGGCGGACGCAGTCTCTCGTCGGGCGCGCAGCGCCCCATCTACACTGGGGAGGACTCGCAGGGTCGCGAGGGCCCTCGCCTCGAGCCGGAGGGTTGGCCGCGGGTCCGCGAGCCTCCTCCATCGGCGCCAACCGTCGCTTTCGCACGTCCGGCCGGAACTCGCAGGGCCGCAAGGGCTCTGTACCGCGAGACCGGCCGCTCGGAGTATCGCGGGGGCCGCCGCCGGTGATCGCCGGAGGCGGGCTGCCACGCGCGGTCCTCGGCGGATTCGCGAGGGTCAGCGAGGTCACCTCTCCTCGCGGCAGGCTCGCGCGGAACTCCCGGGCTGTTTATTTATTGGCGATCATCGGGCGATCGCGGCGCAGCTCTTTTCGCCGCCAATCGCCCGCTGACCGGCAGCTCGCGCGGCTACGGGCCCTCGGGCTTTTCTTCGCAAACGCGGCCCGGCCGCGCGCAACGCCGCAAAAACCCTCCGTCACAAATTCGAAACGAAAAATAATTACTAGAGACAAATTATAGGTAGTTCTCATTCAAGTACAAGGTTTCATTCAAAGCTATTTATTTTCAAAATTACGTAATAAGTCATCTCTGACCGAAACTTATGTGAAAATGTATACATAGACTGGATGATGTGAGATGAATATTGAATAAAATTAGCAGGGTTAGTATCGAAACAAAGAAAGTTCTCGATAACCAACCTCGACATTAAGTTACGAGCTCTAATTTACATTAAATGATTAATTGATAATTGCATAACAGTAAACTAATAATTATTCTGTTTCCTTTCCAATTCGTGTATATTATTGATTTTTAATACAATTTAACAAATAATGATCATAATTTTTTCATTTAAATTATCGTGGGATGGCTAAAGTATTTATAAATTCTAAATTAATAAAATTGCTAAACCTTCGTTAAGTTACAGCATGAAAAAAACTATGCGTAGTAAAATACTTTATTAGAGATTAATATTTCTGTTTTGCACTCGGTTTTACAATTAAATGGAAATACTCTCTCACTATGATCTCGCTGTATTAGATTTGAATTAATACTTGTATATGATCTGAATAATTTTATTGCCTTTTTACCTGCAGTCAATCAACCACTTGTTTTCCTTAAAAATCTTTAAATATGAAAAAGCCTGTACGTGGACTCCGGGCCATTATTACAGTTTTCTTCTCGACAAAGTCGTTGGGCGAGTTTTTGTTGAAACTCGAGTGCGGGCTTTAAATAAGTGGCGCGCGGCAGGCCAGTGGGAAACACGGGCCCGTGCAAGTGGAGCGCACACCGCGGCCCGATCGTCGGGACTCTGACCCCCAAAAATAAGTATCCCGGGCACACAGGGGAACAATTGGTCCGGCGATGCGGTGGACGCGCGCGAGCAAACAATCGGGCGCACAATGGCAGTCGATGAGGGCCGCGGGGACCGGGTGAGCGTTCAAAAAGACCTGCCGTTTCTAAAAGCTCCCGCTCAGAAAGCCATCCGTGGGAGGCGCAGCATCCCTTTTTACTCGAGATTTACGGCTCACTCAGGGGAGGGGACGCAGTGCATTTATCGTGCAGCTTGTGCGGCGACGTGACGATCCGCTTCGCTATCAGCTCACGGGCAAAATCGCTCTTGTGCACCTCTCGATTGATTCTCTCGCGTCGCCCTGAGAATTAGTCTCTGCTTCATGCAGCTATGATTGATTTTCAACGGCCAATGTGGCACGCATGAGGCTGATGCAAGCTCCAGCCTCTATCTCACGCTCTACCCTCGTTAACAATGCCAATGAATATTTGAAAACATTAGTTATTCTACTGCGATTTTTCCGCGAATTTTTCTTTGCCGTTTCTAATTTGAGTTGATGCACACAAAAAGGATAATTTTTTAACGCGATGATTAAACATTTTCTGTACACAAAGAATGATTAATATCCTATTATGAAAGTATGTACTTATAGTATACATTATTACATACATTATTACATTACATATTAGTATCGGTTTGCCGAAACTTTCTTTCTTGTTTATCTGTATTATCGGACACAGCAATCGGACCTCATTTAAATTATTTGCTCACGCAGAGGTGGTTATGCCGGACATTATATGGTATCCACGCAATCTCCACTGAACATAATACCTCTGGAAATTACCATATGTGGACAGTCGGACGCTACTCGACTTAGTATCTTCTCTATTAACCGTAACGCCACGTGGTTGGATGTGTCCAATGGCATCGGAATGGAATCTTTAAAATCAGGATTGCTACATGATTATTTTAGATTATTATATTAAGACGCTTCTAGGCTCGTTAACAATTCAAAGTACATCATCATTAACATTTCCGAAAGTAAGCTGATGGTAAAGGTACAATATAAAAAATCCTTTACTTTGAATCTTAAACTAAAGTATAATAAAATAGAAATTTAAGAAATAAAATTAACCTTTACATATAATATAATTGTTATAAACAGGTTAGAAACTTATAGAAGTTTCCATTAGCGGTTTGCTTGGCAAAACGCCACGCCCATACTTATTAATATATATATATATATATATATATACACTTAAGTAAAAAATAGTGTATACGTGGGAAAGTAAAGAAAAAATAGGAAAGTTGGAGGCAAAGCAAAAGCAACCATCCCAAAAGATTAATTAATCGCTTACATTCAAATATTTCATTAATCCTTTATGTTATCAGATGTATGCGATAAAAAGGAATGTGATACGGTTCTTTTTTAATGACGACTTTAATCAAATTTTTCCTGATACAGCAAACGAATTATTTTGAAAACTTAAACTCTACTGTCCAAGCTACGGTTTAAGAGTACTTATATAAACAAAACTACAAAAATAGTGAGCTTATAATACCACAATAGTGAATGTATTAATCGTATAAAATCTTAAATCAATAATATTAACAATAAAAGTAATGAAAATAATTGAAAATTAAGAATATAAATTAAAATATAAAATAACTAACGTGCGTATACTTGTACATTAAAAATTTTATTTCTGAAATTCTATAAATCATCTCGCCTAAAAAGTTATTATTTCTACTAAGGAACCGATATAAAGTATTCAATATTCACGCGATATTATTTATTCATACTATTATTAGATCATAAATATCTCTTTTATGGAATAACAATCTATAGTTTTAATAACTTAAATATTTACATGAAACTAAAACACAAAAGTAAACTTTTAATTGACTTTAGCATCCTAAAATTTTAATCTTTATTTATTTAGTACATATTTTCGATATAGATGTTCTTAATCCTACTTCCTACTTCCAACTATGTATAACATGAATTTTAATTATTTTAATTTATCAAAATACTATATTTTAAATTTAATATATCATCAAATAAATTATAGTTAAAAAAGAATACCTACTTTAATGTAAACAGATTCTTGATAATTTCCATTTTTAGAAACAAAGAAATGATAAATAAGATTGTATTTCAGGTTCCCACTAACAAGTCTTAACAGTGATTGCTTTAACTATCATATTAGTAATTTTATTTGTAATAGGTTTGCATTATTTTTAGGTATTTCAGAACCAATTACTACTTAAAATAACTTTTTTAACATATTTTAAACATGATTTTATTTGCTCACGAGATTGTTTGAACGTGACTCACATACAAAATTTATGTTATAAGTAATTCGTACTTAAATCAATTGACTCTGACTACATCAATTTTGACTTATAAAATCATTTGATATATTTTACATTTTATTTGCAATAAAAGCCTATTACAAAAGTATATTTTACTATAATTTTAATTATATTATCGTACATCATTAATATATTAATTGGATTATTCAAAAAAAAATTTATTGTACCTATTACAATGCCCACACAAATTGAGATAGATCATATGATACAAACTATTTCAACATAACTCAAGTACAAAATCGTCGATATAAACAATTCTTCTCGTATTCATGGATAATTTCTAATTTTTATGTAATTATGAAAATATTATACAAAAAATATACTAAAAATACAATTATTAATCGCACTAGAAGTTTTCATGATAGACTTTTATACATGAAAAAATTTATATGTTATATATTTAACATATAAAACATATTTTACAATTTTTACTTACAAGCAGTTCATAACTTTATGCATAAAAGTTAATTACAAAATATATTATTGTATATTTTTTATGTGATATTTTCGTAAATACAGAAAACTTTGAACAATTTTAATAATGGACAATAAATTATTATTCCATTATTATTTTTTATATTTTTTACCCTAATAAAAGAAATAGAATCAAAATCATACGATTAACAATTCTTTGTTTTTTGTGCCTGCGACAGATTGATTTTTTAAATATTTTTTTAAAATAAAATCATTAATGTATACACTGCAACAATTGGTATGAAGATAACAAATATAATTTTAAGTATTTATTACAACATATCGTGAAAGAACAAAAGGACACAATAAATTTAATCAAGCTACTTTTAATAATTTAAACAAGCACCTCTTCTTAATATTTTTTACAAGGAAGAGTAAGTATTATATTTTATCATATAGAATTAGAAGTTCTAAAGATAATCATTTTCTTAATTGCTAGATAATTTAATTCAATCTTCATGACAAAAATGTGTCAATATTATTTGAACTTGGCATACCATGGAATGTAAATTGATTATTAATTTATTATGAAATCACAAACTTTAAACAGGGGTAAATACAGTACTTTTACTCAAAGATTTACAAGCAATTTTTAATTTTTTACTCAGTGCATTCAAATAAAATTTTTTTTTGTACTTGTTTATATACACAACAAGATTTTTTAATCAAAAAGTATGTCAGTTTGTAGATACAACTTGAGCAGGGCATTTACAAAAGATAAAAATCAATTAATACAATAATAATATAATCAATTTATCATTATTGTTAAATTCGATTTAATAATTTCTTTTGAATGAATTAATGGTTCATTGTAAACCTTTTAAAATAATATACATATTCTTTAAATATTTAAAATTACAATTGCCCAATAATTTTTATAATATTTACTTGCAAAATATGAATTCCTTTATATTTGGCTATATCTACCCCTTTCATAATAATCCATATGTGATGAACACTTTTTATTGTATCTACCGAAAAATTTTTTATGAAATAAAAAAGTGACAGTATAAATATGCAATTTATTTCATTAGAATTTTCCTTTTCTGTTGCTTAAATTTGATGCAGGTTAGTTCATTTTTCAATCTGTTTTTTTTTAAATTAACTCGCGGCACACTACCTCGTCAGAAAGAAATCGTCTTTTTACCTATATATTCAATTTTCAATATTTTCAATTATCGGAGACTACTCGACGAGTATTTTCATAAGGAAAAGAAATTAAACTAAAATATGTGGCTATGACTACTCGTCAGTCTGTCCGACGCACTAACTGCGATTGGTACCATGAGCTAGTAATGCTATAAAACGTATTAATGGAAAATAAATAAGCTCCTTCGCGATGATAACTCATAACTAATATTTTAGCTCCATAGTTTGCATGTATATTATTTGTTTCTCTTTATAATCGCTCTTCTTAATCTAAGAATGGTCTTTAAGTTACATTTTAATTATAATTAATAAAAGCTGAAATTTTGAATTTCATTGGTGTTTAATAATCATCAAAATAATTAGAATTCAATAGTAAAACTTTTCTAAAATTATATTTTAATAGTGAATATCGAAGCGCGTATTAAAATTATTGAAAAAAAATTTCAGCCTTAATCGTTTTTTAAAGCGAAACTCAAAGACAGTCTGAATCATATAAACGATGACTCTTACTAACTACGAAACAAACGATTTTTATACATCTCTGTTTTAATAAATGCTTCGATTTTAATTTCAGCATTTTCTTAGACACAAAAAATGACACATAAAAATAATCTCTAGTTTTCTGCATATGGTCTGTTGCTTCTTTCTTCTTTTATAACAAGTATATGGAAGTGTTCGATAAAATGTGGTCACAAATATCATCATAAAATTTATCTTACAGTTATATCCTCAATATTAAACAGTTGGATTATTTATCATAACCATTAATTACAAAACAAAGCTATAAAAAAGGAAATGCATGTACAAAAGCTAAAAGCAGATTTGTATCATATGAATTGTTTGAATTTATTACAAAATTATACTTAAGACAAACTTATTTCAAGACTATGATAATTGTCCGAATTTTTCCAGACTTTTCAAGGGAGAAAAGGGAGACAAATATATTTTATCTATATATGTAAAATATATATCAAGCTGTAGTGACGAATTTCACAAGCTTTTAACTATTCATATGGTCTTCTTAAGTATTTTACCTTTTTATTAATAATCTTTTTATTAATGACCATGAATATGTTCATTAAAGTAAGCGTTTCTTTTATTAACTTAAAAGAAAGACCACATTGTTTCGTACACACTACTCATCTGCCGCTTTACTTTGCAGCTATTGATTTCTTTCTTTTTTTACAAATTTTCCATCTACACATTCCTTTTAAAGGAATTTTCGGGAAATGAGTTTTTCCTTATTTGTTTTTTTATTATACACTTGTTCTATGTCGCAATGATGGAAATGTTTGGAAAAGAAATGACATAGCCACTTATTCATAATTTGTGATTGCTAGTTAGCCACGTAAGACCCTCATAGAGTCCATCACCTGTAGTAGCACATGATGGCTGAACATACCAATTACGATCTCGTATTCGTGTAAGACCTAATTTCTCTTGAATCTCATGTGGCTTCATAGCTAAGAAAATTAAAATATATATACTTAATTTCAATATATAAAAAATAAGTTTTACTAATAACATTATACAACAACTTAAGACAACTTTATTTAATACATATATGTTTTTAAAAGAATTAAAAAACTTGAATTGAATTTCTGTAAGTAATCACTAATAATTTTTTAATAAACATGGTTTATACATAAAAATGTAATTAATCATGAATAGAAAATCTTACCATCAGAAAGATCTTGTTTATTGGCAAAAATAAGAATAATCGCATCTCTCATTTCTCTATCATTTATAATTCGATGTAGTTCTTGTCGTGCTTCATCAATACGATCTCGATCAGCACAATCTACTACAAAAATGAGTCCTTGGGTACCAGTATAGTAATGACGCCATAAAGGACGTATTTTGTCTTGTCCTCCTACATCCTAACCAACCAACAGAATTTTACTGATACAATTGTCTTGTTTCATGACTAAATCTATTTTACTTTAGTCTGTTAGAAAGATATTAACTTACCCATACATTAAATTTTACATTCTTGTATGTAACTGTTTCTACATTAAAGCCTACAGTTGGTATAGTGGTCACTGATTGCCCTAGCTTTAATTTATACAGAATAGCTATTATCATTTTTTAAGGAATTAAATGTTTTTTTTAATTTATTCTTATTTCCGACTCTAAGCTTATTAATTCTTAACACAGTAAATCATATTATTTTTTAATTAAAAGAGTATAGAGTAGAATATTCTTTATCATTTACTTAATTTTGAGTTTGATTAATAAAATGTGATGAAGTGAAATAATCTAAACAGCCAACACAAATGTGATTAGATAATTTAAAATCTAAGAAATCTAATATTTAAGATAAACAGAAAAGGTACACACAAGATTTAATATAATAGTTTCTTAATACAAATCTATAAACTGATACATTTCATAAGTTAATTTACTCAGACAAAAAATTTATTAAAAAAAAGATGAATTTGGTATATATTTATGAAATACAAGATACTTTCCTTATTTGGTTAAAAATGATGAACAAAAAACATTATTTTAAACAATTAAATAATCATATTACTGATCAAAAAAGGATACTGGTTTTTCCGGCTGCATCCAAGCCCAGCATGAGAATGCGCATCTCCTTGTTACCAAAGATCTTTGACAGGAGTTTGCCCATTCTACTAGCAGACTTCCTACACAGCTGACACCTAGATAAACAGGTGAAGACCCTTGTTATTAGCTTATCTGTATATTGATTTATCTATTAATAGGACATATAGGTTTTTACTACACTCAAGATAATTCAAGAGTTTATTGAATGTTTATTTTAAAAAATATTATCAATAATAATCTTATCTATCAAATTTTAAATATAAATAATACTCTCATACTTGAACTCATATTTTTTGATTAAGAAGCTTTTAACTTTTAATTGTATTATAAAAATATTGTACATAACTTTAAAATTTAATATTTTTATATTTTCACATTATAAACTCAAATTTGAAAAGCAGATTTATCAATAACATCTTACTTCATATTTTAGTTTAATATCTTAGTCAATAATAATCTTAGTAAGTATTAATTAACCGTGCAATTTGTAAAATTTAAAAAATTACATTTAATTACAAAGGCAATGTCATAACAATGTAACAGAAATTTTAAACAATTTATAAAATTAATGTAAATTAGTAATGTTAATCTTTAGTTGAATATTGGTATTTTACATCATATTATCTGATTTGCTAAGGAATTTCAAGTGGGACATCTACTAACTTAGAAACATAACCATCATATCACATAACAAAGAAAGAGAAAAATTGCTACAGTCATTGTTGTTCAATGCACAGTTGATTTTACCAGTGGGTGTGGATTCTTAATAGATGTCATGTCCTGTTTATAAGTAGAGAGGAGTTAGTTGAATTCCTCCACGAGTCTTATAAACTTGGATCATAAAAATACATCAGAAAACAAAAAAATATGGTAGCTTGGGGCAAAGCTATTTATAAACAATTTCTGCATTTATATTTTTTAACTTTATGATTGCTTATTTTGAACAAATAAATATTATGTATTATATGCTGTGTTAAGCAGCTCAAAATTTTGTAATTTATAAAATACAGAATATCTAGTCAAGAAAATCTATCTAAAGGAAAAACAAATCCGAAAAAGGCACATCGCCCGGCGAGTAGGTTAAGTAGCTTGGCATGTGAGTGCCGCTCCATCCACGTTTATAATTTTCTTTTGCACGATAATTAGAAGTGATGAGACGTTGTCTAGGGCGCGGCTAACTGTATTCACGCGGATTACGACGAAGCGCAACCGTTAAAACAAAAAAGCTAAGAGGTGTATATCAACTCTCTTGCAGAATCATGATGCCTATGTCGAGGACACGAGGGACGTCTTTTCGAGTTTGAATACCAAAAAAGAAAATGTGTACACACTTCCTTAATTTCAAAGGAATGAGCAAGAGAGAGAAAGACGAGACTTGTATGCCCACGAATAAGGTTGTTCACTTTATCCTTGTCTCCCGGGACTCGCCTACACATTAGATCTCTCATTCTCTTCTTTTACTCTCTCCCACACACAGGAAGAAAAGACATTCCTAAGGAAAGACTCGTACCCGCGAATTGAGTATGCTTTCCGTGTTTCTGGTTCCTATATTTGTTAACTATTTCACGCAGGTACCAGATAAACTTTTTCCACCGCTGCGTATGGACAACGGATAATGCATTTTACTTATCTCGGGCCGTTAGGTGCGGAAGCGGTAAGTATCACCTCCGGTCTAGCACACATTACACGCAAGCACTCACCAACTAACATCGACGACACGCCGCCGTACAACAATAATTTATCATCGGCGCCACTGCACATCACAACACATCGTCGCCTTCGCTTTCGTCGGCGTCGCCGTCGTTGCCGTCACCGTTTTCGACGTTGTAGCCGATAACTGCTGCTTCCTGCTTCGCTACAAGCCAGCAAAACATGTAATGTGCGCGCGTGTGCACTAAGCAAAAATATATTAACTGACGACGTGTGGGGTGTGACACAAGAGAAATCCAAACCACGCACGTCCGGCGCTTTTCTGCGAGCCGTATAACTCGTAACCGTGGTGCCTTATGCCGTACGCGTAATGTGGCAGTGTAATAAGCAGTAAGAAACAAGCAGCACTGCGCGTTCACACATCCACGGCAAGAAAACTGATCACTGCGCCTCACCAACTCACTGACTCCAAGTCTAACTGACTCGAGGAATATAGTGAGAGACCACAGTCCACCACGCAGTCCTTCTCTCGTTGCATTTATGTATACATATGTGTCTGTGTGTGTATTCTATCCCGTCAATCCCGTCACCAGCTCCGCTCCACGATCCCGAGTCCACACACCGCAGTCCATGGCCCGCGCCGTTTCCAGCTGTCGTTCCGTGTAATATATAATTATATATAGCAATTGTATTAGATGTCCCTGCACGGCTCACCACAAACAGTTCAAACCTTTAGTTCTTTCTCAGTTTACAGGTTGGCTCATAATTCATTGAATAATGACAACAAACGGCGAAAAGGTTGGATGAATTTGTCATTTAAATTACTTATATGTACCAACTTAACAGTATTTCTCCCATTGTTTTAAATACCAGTAACAACAAAATATGTATGTATTTATAATTAATCTATTGAAGAATATTAGAACATTCCGATACGAAAAGTTAATTTATGTACAAAAACATAAAAATTTCAAAACTTTGATGTTTCTTATATTTTTAATCAAATAAAAAATAGAAAGGCTGTTATTAAAAAAAATAGTGCTGCAAATAAAGTACACGAAATACCAAAAGTTGTCAATTGTAATACATAAAAATCCATCAAGTGGTTTAAACTAAAGTTTACGCGGCCATGTAAAAATTTTGAAAAACTATAAATAATTTATAAAACAAATTAAATTCAAAAATCTATATCATAAATACAATTACTGAGAAATTATTATTATATTTTAATTCAATTAAAAAGTATATGTTATTTAATTTAATAAATATTATTGTATTATATGATAAAATCTAACTTGTATCATATATTAATAAGTGATGAAAGTAATAGTATTATAGATAAATTACTTTATCACTAGTTTTCCAGCAGAAAATCTATTTTATTAAGCGGAAAACTATCTACAAGATGAAGAAATAATTAATTAATGTTTTCCTAATAAAATTCGTATCTACTATTCTTATCAGAATAATTGTTTTAAGTTTCAATAGAATCAATGTTGCTCTAACTGGAATCGGGTTTATGCTAATTCCTTGCTATAATTATGTCTCGTTAATTATGTCCTTTGTTACTTCTAAAAATATATATTAATATTATAATCTTAAAATTTATTAATAATAACAAATGGAATTAAACAAAACCTTCTAAAAGTTTGTATTTCCTTTTAACTATGATTTATAAATTTTTGTCGTAGATTTTCGCTTGGACCAATAAATTGATGAACTTTATTTTGGAAAGGCTTGAATGGATTTGAATTGTAGGATATAAATTGAGTCTAGCTTTGTTCTTTATCAATTATAATATTTATGCATAAAAAAGTTTATTTGTTTAATTGAAAAAAAAGATCTTTACTTAATAAAAAAAGCTATATGCGAATCGTACATGGACCCAACATACAATTTAAGCGCTTTTAGAATAAAATGAATTAACTGTGTCAAGAAAAATTCTACATCATATCTAAAATATATTAAAAAATTTATAAATAAATGTTAAATGAATATACAAATCGTAGTACAAACCTTCAATTGGTTTCATTTGATCACACCTTTTATTACATATTTCAGAAAGAAATTGTTTATAATATCAATATATTTTTATTGTTATACATGTTAATTAATTAAGAAAAAAGTTATTATATTTTATATTTTAACGTATTCATTCGTTTTATGCAATATAAATAATACGTACAAACTACAAAAACAATTGAATACAAATTAAATTTTTTAAAATAATTATATTGATAGATAAAAATAATTAGTCATAATTTCCACAAAAAACGTAGTATTTTTTTCATTGGTTAACAGCAATGTTTACATTGCCCGGCCATACTTCCAGGGCCCGGTTACCGGTACAGCACGGTACAGCAGTCGTTTAATCTGGTTTGGTTTGGTAGTTGCATCTTACTACGAGTTTGTTTCGTTAGTAAAAACTTACTACATATTAATTTTACTAATAAACAATCGAACTATATGATATGAAATGATTGTATGAATACTCAAAGTACTATTTGTTTTTAATAACCCAATAAAATTAATTTCTTAACATATAATAATGGGCGATGCATGTTGTTTACATTATTTTTAAAGTTTAAGTATGTATTGTTTTCTTTATATTATTTGCCATATTTCTTTATGAATTATTGAAGCTAGTTTTACTATTTATCGTAATTTTTTTCATACTTCCAAGGTTGCGATGTGCTTATAAGTTTTAAGGTTAGGTTCAGAAAACAATAGTAATCTACAAAAGTTTTTGCAGATTTTATGTCATAAATTTACCTAATTATCGATAAAGTATGATTTATTATAATTGTGTACAATGAGAAATTTATTTAACCATATATTTAAACTAAAACAATGAAGTGAAGATTTCATGATGTAATTATAATGTATAAAATAGAAAAAGAAATCTGACTGTAAGTTCATATTTTATTTACTTGATCTTTATTTTATTAGTCTAATCACTGTAGCTAATATTATTCATTATAATAAAATTCTATTTTTGAAAATAAATTCTATAATTATTAATCAATAAATAATTTATTTGACTGCAGATAAATATGTATATTTATTATATTTGAATAATGAAAATGGACGATCAAAATATTCATATCAAATCGTTATTGGGTAAATATGCCTTTTTGCTATAACAATAACTTAAATAGGATATATGTGGATCTATAATATTTTTAAACAGTGAATTGATTTATTTTTTTTAAATTATTTTGTATCAAATTTTGAGATTAATTTCATTAATATATTAACAATTATTATTGGCCAATCGAAAAAGAAATTTACTTATCTTCATGGTATGAGTTATTTTGATATGCAAAATAATTTGTTTTGGAAGCTTTGGACTATTGCAGTTAAGCCACAAATGTTGGTAAAATAAATCTGTCTTTATTAATAAAAAGACTAGTAGAACAATGAAGGATTCAAAATTATCAAATTTGCTATCAGTTATCAGTTATTAAATTGTACATAAGAATAAGTTGAATTAAGTTATTAGATATAGTTAATCTTGTATTTCAATTATAATCCTAGGGTATATTTTAAAAAATAGTTCGAAGAATTTTATTTGATAAATATGAAAATAATACAAACACATTATATAAATTTTTTGATAATTCACAAATAATAAACTAATATATTTCATCCATTAAAATTTTAGCAAATCAAGATCTTAGACAACAAGTATCATCATACATTCGTGAAGAAATTTTACTTCCTGAGTGGACTGAAAATATTTCTGGTTAGGTTAATATATAAGTAATTAAATTTTTCTGTGGTATTTAAAATAAGTTTTGCTGATTACAGATATTGAAGTAATTGAAGAAACTATTGATCAATATCCAATAGTAGGAAAAACAAACAAAATGTTGATACAAAAATTAAAGAAAACAGAACAAGTATTCAAAAGACCAATAATACCACAAGATGGTTCCTACATAAGTAATTCATGTGCTTAATTAAATTTGAAATTATTTTGTATAATTACTTAAAATACAGTTTGTTTCAGATGTTTGTGGTCTTCAAGTGGGTATAAAATCATTATTAAGTAAGTAAATGCAAAAAAATAAAAATTTCAAATTTAAAAAAGGTTAATCTTTAATATTTTTTTAAACTGTTCTATTTATTAGGTAATGAAGATATTAGAAAACAATTAGCACCTTTTATAGAAGAAATAGTAATTTCAGATTATTCGGATTGTTCCGGTTAGTACATTAAAAAATGTTAAAATTTTAATATGTAATTACTTAGTTTATTTTAATAATTTAATAAATATAGATATTGAAGAAGAAGCAACAAATAATAGTGAAGATCAATCAGCAAAAAATACTAGAAAGGGATTAAACTGTACATACACTAAATATATACAAACTGATCTTAGCAAACAAATATTAACAACTAGAGATGACATATGTGAGATTGAGTGCTGTGAGGTGATCCATCCAACAGCAGATAGTACTAATATATGTATATTCATGTTTATATTTTAAAGAATATTATATGCAGCATATATGATTTCCATGCATTTAAAAGAAATAAAATTTTTTAATTTTTTCCTTGTTAAAATAGTTTGTTATTAAATTTTAGTTCAAATGGTTGAAAGCTATAGAGCTGTGAAATGAAATTATAATATGAAATTATACATTTAATTTGCTCCAAGTTATAAAACTACATAATTCTAAAAATTTTTATTACAGTGAATAAACAAACTGTGATGCAATGCCAACCTGCTATTGAAGAAATTATATTGTGTCCTGATGTAACTTTTTCTTCTGAAAGTATTGAGGATACTGTTAATAAAGACTTAAGGAGATTCAAAGGTAATTATAAGATTTCAATATCAGTTTTAGAGGCTAAAATTATGAATGCGAAAATGAACTACGAAATAATAAACAGAAAAAAATTTTAAAAAATGGACTTGCCTTATTTAAAAATAAAAATAACTTTATAAAGTTTGTTTATGAATATACGTTGTTCATACTTTAAATTTACATTAAATAACTTAATTGGCAACACTTCAAACATCGTACAATTATCATAATTGAAGGACAAAAAAGCATGATGGAGGATGTATATCAGAACTTGAAAACATTTGTAAGAGAGTGACTACTGAAATAATTTTCAGAAAGGATTGAACTAATAGCAAATAAGATTAACATTGAGAAAATGAATTTAAAATCTATGATCACAAAATTTCTTGGTTTCTCTTTGAATTTTTCCAAATCATTTGGTACCATCCCACAAACATTCTTGTACTAAAAAATTCAAGAATTACAATTGAAGTTGTAAGATTTTTAAATGATTCTATTTTCACCTATCAAAACAAATAAACAGAAATTAAATACCTCAAAGCAGTACTTTTAGATTACTGTTATTTCTTATATTCATTAACGTTTACCCACTGTTTAGCTAAATATTGTGCATGTATTATTTGCTAATGACCTCGATATTTTTATTGCTTACTCGAAAATCAAAAGTATTTAAACTATGTGTGTGAACGTAAAAATTCTTGCTGTCAGGGTGTATAATAACAGTCTGAAAATAAATATCAGTAAGTCAAAAGTTATACTGTTGAAAAGTGAATAATATAAATAAAGAATAAAATTTCGATGTATTAAATTTATTATTAATGTAAAATAAACCTTTTCCTTTTATTAGAGGTATGTAATTTTGCTTACTAATTTACTTTAATACTGTAATCTCTAAAAGGCACACACTATTTCTCCTTCAAAAAGTTTAACACATTTTACGTGCCCTGTAATTCTATAAGATATCCCTGTCTAAGGGTATGCTGTTAAACCTATCGTTTCCCTAATATTTCCACACTTTGATTATATTTTTGCAGTTTAGAATCATTAGGATAATCCTCGTATATTTGTTTTTTTCAAATATTTGAATCCAAAGTGACGTAACTGAAAGCTTCCGTGAATTTTTCATGGATTCTGTTGCATTTTTTTCAATCATTTTTGACGAACCATATTTAGTAATTGCCCGATTACCGATTCTGTATTAAATCAAAGTGACTGAGAATTTCGTAAAGTACTTGGGCAATACTTAAATTCTTTTGTACTTGACTTACAATTAGAAATTTATTTTGCTATTGCATTTCTGATTTTAACCAAATGAGACTATACCATAAAATTAGAATAAATAATATTATTCCATTAATTAATCTCTTTTACATTTATACCTACATTTTCATTCACACTCGGATTCCCACAATACAAAAAGTAAATTTATATTTACATCCATTTTACAAAAATAAATTATATACAATCAAATTTTAAATATTTTTTTAAATTTTCTAAAAGTAGCAAGTATTAGGTTTTTCAACAATTTCTATACATTACTAAATTGAACGATGTTGTAGGACCATAATTGTATAAAATTTGTTAACTTCTCTGATAGAAATTAAATTTGAGTTATAACTAAAACCATTTCACGAATTTTGAATTAAAATTTTCATTTATGTTGAATTTTGCTTTAAATTTTGATAAGAAATCTGATCTGCCGATAAATTCAATAGCTAAGTTCTGAAGCAAAATTTGTTTTTGAAAGTCAATGTTTATATTTTTGCTATGTATAAAGATTTTCATTAAATAATACCGTGTGTTGATCACGTGCGATTAATTTTTAGCCACATGATTCTAGTAGCCTAAATATAAAAATTTATCGAATTTCTATCAGAGAACCTTTACAAAAAATCACATTTATCTTATATGATTTTTCATAAACTTATAGAAACTGGATTGGTTGACGAAAATCAGCAATCTTATTCTACTGATGAACAAATCTTTAATTTGAATGATTCTTCAGGTATTTGCGTAGTTTAAATTATTTTTGTATTTTCTTCTAATAAATATTACAAGTTTTTGTAAGTTTAAGTTTACGTTACTGTTAACTGTAGGTGACGAAATGACTGTTGCGACAATGAAGCAATTAAATATGAAAACTGTAGCAAAAGAAGTGATATATTTAAATGAATCACATAGTCAAAAATTTATTCCTGAAGAAAGTTTAGAAACTGAAAATAATTTGGTTGTTTCAAACTTTACCTGCAGAAAGAGTATAATTACGAAAAAATTATCTGCCGCAAATGCGAAAAGTAATCCATGTTCTACAGTTACTCACGAGGAAGATATATCTCATTTAGAATCGGGTAATATATATAAATGACATGTTATAAAAATATATTTTAAAGAAATGAATAGATAACATTTCAAGTAAAACTGTTTTTTATTTAAGGTGATTGGTATTCTTTCAATGTGCCAGTTAGTTTGTCAGATAAAAATACTACATTTATAAAAAAGGATTCAAAAATTGAAGGTGTTTTATCAATTTCACCATCAGTAGATAAATCGGAGGAAGCAAAAAAAATAATCAAAAAACGCAAGAGAAGGAAAAGACAAAGATGGACTGTAACAAAAACAAAGAAAAACATTAGCATAAAAAGGGAAACACGCAAAATTCAGATACAAGGAAAAATTGTAAAAAGAAAACCAAAAAATATAGAATATAATGTCGCTAATGCAATTTGTAAAACAAACAATATTATTGAAAAATCGATAGATATAGAATCTTTATTACTAACAGAAAACCTGCACAATGAATTGAATAATGAAGAAACATTTAAAGGTAAGTCTAGAAAAAATAACATTCTGATATTAAAGCTTTGCCATATCATATTGTGTAAGGTATAATTTAAATATTTTTATTCTCTTTAATATTCAATAATATTTATTTTATCATCATATTTTTTACATTCATACATTTAAAAATTAGAATGTCTTTATATTATAATAAAAATCTGCGAATTTAGAAAGTCTTGCTTAACGTAAGAATAAATTTATCTTCAAACAATTGTTTAACATATTTATTGCATTATTTTTTCGATTAATATTCCTAAATATAAACAATACTAAAC
Organism: Sycophaga agraensis; assembly: GCA_018906755.1. NCBI lineage: Eukaryota > Metazoa > Arthropoda > Insecta > Hymenoptera > Pteromalidae > Sycophaga > Sycophaga agraensis. The sequence continues at coordinate 337,926 of JACCIE010000032.1, read as the reverse complement.
ACACATTTTAAGAACGAGTTCTAAATAGAAAATCTGAGTTTTCTTATAATAGCGTAAAATCCTAAAAGTATTATGACATAAAATCTAGAATTATAATCTGGTGTAAGTAATGCTTAAACATAACTAAATCACTAATTAAATACACGAATTTAGTCATCAATTTTTGAACACATGTAATTTTATTTTTACTATTATTTCAGATTTTATTTTTTAAACTATTAAATGATTTTTGTAAATATTAAAAGTATTTTTATAATTATATTACTTTATTAGTAAATATTAAACAAATATTATTTTTGTGAAAATTGACAACAAATTTGTTTATTAAATCTTTTCTAACTGTACTAAGATTGTACATTATTTATTTTTGAATTGAATAGTTAAGGTCATTAAAGTTTATGAACTTTTACCAAACAGTGGAACATTTTAAGTCCGTTTATCGAAAATCCATTTTAGTAATATCAAAAATTCGTACAATCAAATTCCTCACAATGTATGTTTAAACACCTTAGTCAAATTAAAAGCCTTACACCTTTATGCTAAAAATACTCAATGCAAAGTAGTAAAATACAATCGTTTTAGTTTTCGGATTTTAATTAATTGCCGATTTAAATTCTCTATTTTAAAATAGCTAGAGTTCTAAACAGATAAAGTTTGATAGTTAATTAATGTACAATTTTTTATAGTTTTGTTATATGTATACAAAAATCCATATATTTATATTAATAAAACATTTTTTTAAATTCTGCAAGCTTATCTTAAGATTACTATTGCAGTTCTTCAGCAGATAATATTATTACTATTAAGAAAATCTTGATAAATATTAAGCATGACAGGGAAAATATATTACTTCCAGTTAACTAAGTTCTTTCCTTACAAATTCATTTTGAAAAATATAATTTCGATTATGGAAACAATTATAATATTCAAGTATTGAAAAGTTATGTTTATCTCCATGATCCTTGATAACAACAACAATAACAACAACAACAACAATTATAATAATAATAACAATAAAGCATTTAAACATTAATTTTCATCGTTTCTCAACACTTGACTCTATCTCATTTTCTTGCTCTCTTTGGATGCATAAGTGTATGTTTGAAAATGCTAAGTAGATTAAGTTATCCGAAGTTTAGATAATTACTGTAGAAATTATTAAAATTATAAACTGTTTAGTACATTTATTAAGCTTTTAAATATCATATCTTATAATATATTTTTACTGGAACAGACAAGATGTTTAAAAATTTGTTTTAAAATGGATTATTATTAGAGAAACATGAGAAATTATTTAAAGTAGTGTAAATATATTAGTTTTTATGAAATATTAATCTTATTGTCAAGTCATTTTCATAATTGAGGAAAGTCCTTAACAACATCAAAGGTTTACTGATATATATTGTGATTTTTTAATTACTGATATTAAAGTAATTTTGCCTTAACTTACAAATTTAAAGAGTTATTTAAAATTTAAATATTCAAAATGCTGTAAAAATAAATTTAAAGAAGATTATTATTCTAAATCAATAGATTTACTTAATATTCTAACAAAAACGTTAAGATTTTTATAAATTAAAATTTTTTAAATATAATTAAAATTTTATATAGACTATCTATTGTTCGCTTCAAAAATTCGAAACAGAACTAAAAATATATATTAAATATAACTTATTTTTATTATTATTAACAATAATTATCAACAGGTTTTGTGAAAATATTAAATAATTTAGTTTATCTGTTTAGCTTAATGCTTTTGTTTAAATTTATGTTTTTATAGCATTTCAAACAATTAAATTATTAATAATTTTTCAAATTTACAAATTTTGGTCAATTGACTTTAATATTTATAATTAGCAACACATAATGATCTCTCAATACGTCTATAAACCTTTTGTTCTTAAGTCGACCTCCAACGGTAACAATGAAAAAGATTTAACTACAAGACTGCATTTAAATATTTATGTAAACATCAGAAACGACACTTTTTTGAAAATTGGCTTAAAAATCATAGCTAACTAGAGCAGTTTTTATCGCAGGCTTGAATTGTTTGATGTCGCTGGACTGGCCTGCATGCCCTGGGTAGTTGCATTAAGTGTGGCCGCAAATTCTATTGCCATTGGGATGCACTCACACACGTGAAAACATGCGGTGTTGAAATTTAATACTCCTGCACTCTTTGAGCTTTTTACAATCGCTATATACATAATCTTAATACACATTAAGAATATGCATTTTAAGCAAGACGACAACCTTATTGCGGTCATAGATTCCTGAATTCGCATGACCTAAGTCAACACTTGTTCAATGATCGTGTGCGAAAGATTTTATTTAAGTATACTGATATTTCAAAAACATGGGTAACTTAACACGAAAACAAAATGTTAATAATCTTTTTCATAATGCATTAAAGTATTATAGGTTAAGCAAATCGTTGCCTAATGTAATCGTTGTTTAATAAGTTTGTACATATACTTGATAAATATATTTTTTAAACAAACACGAACTTAAATATATGATATTAATTGTTATATATTAATAATATATGTGAATTATTCATTTTTGTAAAATTTTAGACTAACAATTAACTTTAAAAAAAGCAACTTTAAAATTTTAAAGAATGTTTTGCTTAAAATTAGTATTCCAATTTAATACATTAATTATATTGTTTTAGTAATTTAACACCCGACACTCAAAGTTTTTACTACCTCTTAATATTTTTAATGTTTTTATATTGAATGTAATTTAACTGTCTGTTTTAGAAACAGTGGATCAATCTATTGTTAAGCAAGAAAATATTTCGGACTGTGATGGTAAATATATATATATATATATAACTCTCATATAATTTTGCCTAAGAAAAATTATTTTTATGCCACAGATAAAATATCTGCACAAATCACCAATCTAAATAGAATAGCACAACTAGAAGTTAGCTGGAATAAAGTTAGTAATCATAAAATAAGTGCATTCCAAAATATTAGGAAGATTTCTGATTTAATAAACATAAACAAAAAAAATAAAAGTTCTCAGTCAAAATTTAAGAAAAGAAAGCTACATTTAAGTCCAATGCAGGCGACGTCCAAAAAAAATTATGAGTTGTTGCCAGGTATTTTAAATTCTTACACATTATTCAAAATATACTTGAATTACTTTATTTATTTTAGAGTATTTTGACAAAAATGGCGATAATGCTTTGGAAAAAGTTACATTAAAAAAAACTCAAGGTAAAGGGCCAAGAGAAAAATTAAACTGTAAGTATTGTATTTTACAGATTTTTATTCAAATTGAATCACAAAATTACTGGATTATTTGGATGCATCCAAATTATATTTAAAGCAGTATTCAATCATTCTAGATACATACTTTTAGTTAAAATACTTCATGTATTTATTTTCATATATATTTAAACGATTGTTGATATTATATTTATGCATCATAATTTTTAGATTGAAGTTCATTTCAACTACTTTTTTTTTCTTTTTTAAATGTAAAATAAAAGTATTTTTGGTACTTTTATTGTATACCATTTTAACAATTAGTTGTTATTATTAATAGAATCTTTTTAATCAATATTTTGCCGTCTTAAATACGGCAATTATATTTATTGAAATGGATGTAATATTGTATGCATTTAGATCTTGTAACGCGCTGCTTCTTTGTTTTCAGTTAATTATAAAATTGGAGATATTAATGTTCTTGATTAATTCAACCATAACTCCTCTTTTCTCTATATCTACGTGCTGAACATAGGTACATCCTAAAGTTACCTAAGTAAATATTTAATGTATAAATTTAAACACAAAAAATGTGATGGGTCTTGAAAATTATTAACTCATTCTAATACCTAAAGATATACCTAAAAAATTATGGGTAACTTAATCTGTCTAAAGAAATTATTTTTAGTCTACATATAAAATTCTTGGATAGAAATAAATGAATCGACTATCCTCGTTACAGCATAGGCTTTTTTAATTTTTGGAGTTCTATTGAATTGTATCATCCAAAGGTTCTATATTTGCGATCTATAGAATCTTTTCACAAAACTTAATAGTTTTAATGGAAAAAATTAATCGTACCTTCAAAGAAATGCTGCTCTAGCGTTTGCAAAAAATAGATCGTAGTACAAGATCTTGTGTTTCAACTGGCAAGTCTCGAATATTTTCAACGAGGCGCAGTGTTTCTTGCAAAGTACTTCCTAGCGGGACTCCAGTGTTTGATAACCCCTGTCCCGTTAAGTTAGAACTAACTCCAGGTTTAGCAAATGCTCTAATTACATCAGCTAAAGATTGAGGCTTGTTCTTATCGTCGTCTGGACGATTTAGATTTGGATCAAAAGTAGACTGTTCAGAATTCATTCCGACTTCGGATTGATTCCAGCGAGACATTTCCTCTCTAGCAGCGGATCCGTGCATACCCACTTGCCACGATCCTTGTAAGCTCTGTTCGTCTCTAAACGAGCGTTCAGAGCCTAACCTTGAAAATTGAGACTCTGATGGCAGGTCCCCAAAACGAAAGTCTCTGCGACAATACGGTTCGGTTCTATTGAGTAATTCAAAGTTCGATCCTATCTGATGATTATCACCGTGGCGTTCCCATCTAGAGACTCGCTCATCATTCGTAGGATCGGAGTTAAATAGTCTGTTACGGTCCTCGGATCTATAAGAATCAGGAGAACGATCGCGGCGAGTGGAAATATCATCGAAACCACTTCTGTCGGGATTCGCGCCTAAATAGCGACTGTTGAGATCACGATCACCATTGGAATTTTCTCGCCCGTAATCCATATATCGATTAGATCCTCCACTTTGCTGTCGATCGTCCAAACGAGACCACTGAGGATTCGTATCTTCTCTCTCGCAGCGATCGTACTTTGAACTCTCCTGGCGATCCACACGATCGTTTTGTCTACGACTCCCCAGAGAAGAGATGTCCCATCTATCATCTCTTGAGAATCGCTCAGAACTCGTGTCTCTTTCCCGTCCTAGATCCTCCCTACGGCATCCTACTGAAATAGGTTCCCATCTGGTTTTTCTCGGTGGTCTGCCCATTGATTTATCATCGTCTCTGCTACTTCTAAGAGGGGACCGAGAACGGTCTCGGTCCCGATACGAAGTCGAATTTCGCGCTGGACTCGGTTCCTTGAACCGCAAACCAACAAAGGGATGATCTCGATTCAAAGAATCATCATTCCAAGATCTTGATTGTGGGTTGTTTATTTGATGACCGTTATTAGTAAAATTTCCAATACCAGACATGTCATCTTTTCGATTAAAAAGATTGTCATGTTCAGGTCGAGAAAAATCAACGTCTAGCAAACTAGGTCGGTTTTGAATATGTCCAATATTTTGACTTTCATCTCTACGTGTACCGATATCGGAAACGCCCCACGGCGATGAAGCAGACCAAGAATTCGACGACTTGCGACTGTCAGTTTTTGAATTCGAGATATTTCCTGATTTCTTATCTCGTACATACTCACGGTGTTTGTCTTTGCATCGAGGGCAAGTAGTCAAATCCACTGACCTTCTACCGCAATTATAGCAAAACACATGTTGAATGGGGCGCGGGCAGTCAGAGCGAGAATGCCCATGCTGCCAACAATTGTAGCAAGTATAAGGAGGTGGATCCAGTTTTGGATCCGTGGGGATGATTTTTAAATCTCCGAACATACACCCTGCTTTCTTTACGCGCAGTGGTGGACGTTTGTTATTGAAATCCATAGACTTTTTTGGAGGAGATTGAGTTTCATTGGATTGATGTTTTGTGGATTCCATAACAGGTGATTGCGTTATTAGCTCTATCTGATTGATTATAGATTCACTATTGATTAACGGAGTGTCTTTTTCCACTTTTGTTTCTGCTTCTATTTGTACTTCTACCTCTGCTTGTGCAGATGCTTGTGTTTCCTGTACTGTTTGCGCCGCTAAGGCTCTAGCTTGGGCTAATCGAGCTTTTTTACCTCTACGCCGCTTTTTTTTCCTTTTTGTATTTTCTAGTGATTCAGAGCTATTTGCAGTATCTTTGTTTACTTGATTACCTTCGTGATTACTTCCAGATCTCGCACTTTCGTCTTGCTCGGTTGAATCCCACTCTAATTGGCTGCACAGTTCCTCAGTTCCTGATTGATTATTCTTTTTTTTAAACCACGGCAGAGAAAGTTCACATTTATTATCAATCTCCTGTTCTTCTGCAGTAAAAAGTTCATCTGTTGAAAGGTCAATCTCAAATATATCGTCACCAATGGTATCTTGTTCGTCTGAATCTGATTTCTCAAAGCTATTCCCTGATTCTAGTGTGTTATGTGAGCTTGAATTTTTTGAAACATCTGTCGGCGTAAAGCTGGGAGTCGTTGACATTTCTTTATTCCTGAAAATCGAACATATAGTAAGACCGTTTAGAACATATACTAAACAATATGGTAAAATTATTGAAACATTTCTTTGAATGTACATAAAAAATCTGGGGTGTTTAAAATCAATTCTTAATGTATATACCTCATTAATAATTAGTAATTTATTGTCATTAATTAAATAATGCAAACTACATATAATCCAGTAAATTATTAAAAATTAATATTTAAAAAAATTTTTTTTTACATTTTCATAGATTCTCCAAATTTACTTAGAGCTCGCTGCAGTAAGTGTGATGTAAGTAAAATTGCGATAGAGCGCAATAAAGTATGTAACGAGTGCGGAACAAACTTAGAATTTTGGTGTACACTATGCGCTCAAACGTTCAACAATTACTTGGGCCTTCGTATACATCTAATTAATGGAATTGAGAAAAGGTTTCAAAAACATTGCACCGAGTGTAACAAAAAGGATTTTACAAGCTTATGCGAACAAAACAAACATAAACAAATTTGTAGAAGAAAATCACGTGTACAATTTGAAAAATTACCTTACGTCAGTCTTGTTCGTTGCGACATGCCAAGAAACTCCCCTAAAAGTAAGCTTATTTTAGATTTCATTGATAAGAGTAACAATAGTTTAACATTAATATTTAAGCATATGTATAATCTATTTAATAAAAATAATTTTCTATTATTTTTATTATAATAAATATTTATGAATTTTTTAGATAAAAATATAAATAGATCAGTTGTATTAAAATATAAATCAAAATCCTTGTGTAACTCTATAATTTAACTAGACCATGTATATAAAATATAGATAGATAAAATTAATAGTTTAGTTGTTTTATAATCATATAATAATTGTACTTTAAAAATCATTGTTTTCATTAAATAGGATCTCAAAGAGTATTTTACACTTATTGCTCTAACTGTGAACGGACAAGTGAGGAATCAGAAGAACAAACTAAGTGCATTAAATGTGAAACATTATTGTCTTACAAATGTGAAATTTGTGGAGAAATATCAACTACACATTCAAATCTACGGTCTCATGTATTAAACATTCATATAATCAGTGATGACAAAGTATGTTAACAACATTTCCTTCATAGTCATCAGAAAATGGTACATCAATTTAATAATGATTCCAGTATTAATATTTTAAATAGCATTATGTAGGATGAGAAAATCGAACTCTAAAAAGAATGTCCATTATGAAAAATAATCTTCAAAAAACTTCAAAAATGTATAACTAATGTAATCTATAATTGTACAATTGTAAAATTTAAACGATTTTCATAATATAAGTTAAAGTTGTATACCACAATGTCTAATTGTTTGACAATATTGACTCTTCATTGATGTACCAAAACTAGAAATAGCACATTTAGTTTGTTTAATTAAAATCAGTCATTACATGTACACACACAAACACACAAATCCATAATCAAACTCGAGACTGAATAACCTAACAGATAAATTAAAATTAAAAGTAAAAGCAAAACTTGAAGATTTGATATTATTCAAACAAAATTAAAATAAAAATGTTTTAAGTAATTTATAAATTCTTCTTATGTTTATTTCATTTTTCAATGTTAAACATTTTTTTTAAAGTATTTAAAGATTACTATAAGATGAGTTTGATCCAGATTAAAACACAATTATAGAATGTTAATTTGAGTTCTTGGATACATTTTCTGAATTGTTCATAAATAAATACATATTAAAAAATATGTACTTTGTTTCTCTGTGTTATTATCATATTAAGACTAAAATTATGAAAAAAATAAACTTTTTTTGGTTTCTTCACTTTGTATTATGAGTTACAATACTTTATTTTATATGGCTTGAGTATCATTAGATTAACAAGATTAAAAATCCACTTTTACTTTATTTTGTTATGATAAAATAAATTTGAATATCTGTAATCGTTTAAGTGGAGTTATTACATATAACAATAAATATATAATAATTATTTTTTATTGTGTGTATGGAGTAATAAATCTGATAATGTCTGTTATTAAGATGTACTGTTATTATATTATATTAATTAATAATCAAAAATTATTTTTCCAGGACATATATTGAAATGTGTTGAACATCGTGGAAAAATATTTGATTATACTACTTTCAAAACAAATATGCACTAAACCTTAAATTGTATCTGTTTTTATGTTCATATAATATGATTAAACTATATTTATAATATGCAGTTTTCAGTAATTTAAATATAATTTAATACATACATCCTATACATGACTGTTATCTTACTTCATGAACCCGTATGCATATAGGAGCAATAAACTGTTTGTTATTATTACACTTAAATGCAAAACAGTTATAAAATATGTATTGAAGTTCTATATAAATTTTCAGTAACGTTCCAAAAAAGAATTTAAAAAAGTTACTGAAAATGGGTAAAAGATACAAATTTTGCACGCCATCCCAACCTCAATTAGTTTAGTATAAAAATTTATCGAATTTTGTCTTGTAAACTTACGGTTATTCGGTAAGTGCATTGGTGATCACACTTAATGATTCTTACTTTCTCAATTAAGTTGTTTCACGTATTTTCATTTTCGTGATTCTTCCAGAAACTCTACAAATTGAGTGATAAACGAATGCGTGCTTATGCGGCGTCAGGCAGGCGTGTGCGTATGGTGAAGATGCTGTGAACTGTTTTAAGGGAGAACGATGATATGTTATTATTAATTTCTATTGAATATAATGGAAAATAAATAATTATATGTTTATATTACCGCTGAATACTTTTAATTGATTAGTTTTGATTATGAGTACATCAAATTATAAAATCAATTTAGTAAATGTCTGTAATTTGCAATACCTGAGTACAAGGATTATATATATATAGGTATATACATGTTTATGTGTATATGTTACGTATATAAACGACTATGCCAAAGAGTGGGAGAAATTCCTCCATTTTTTAAATTAATGAACAATCCAAAAATGAAATGAGAAATGTGCAACATTAAACGCATTTAAACTTAGTAACATTAATTAACCTTTAAATAAGATGTACAATAAAATATTGTAATAGTAGGATTATTAAATGAGTAAAATAAACAATGCAAATTAAAAATCTCTGATTTGCTTATTGATAGATAACTATTGTGTCAACATAATTAATTTCAAAAAAATAATTTTGAACTGAGTACAATTTATACTTTTATTTGAATTAGTCAACTTAATGAAGTAATTTATACTGATCAACTTATAAGAGTATCATAGAATCTATTTTTGGTGATATAGTCTATAGTTCACTAGTATTTTATTTGTACTTTATTATTGAACAGACATATACGTTAGCTAATTGAACTATTTTTTTCAATGCATAATTAATACATTTAAAAAAATTTAGCACAAAAGTTTGATGTAGAGAGAAAAAAATATTAATAAACTTTTTATTTATCTATAAGAATTAAAATCAAAACGCAGCTGAGGAGCCTAGAACAGATGTTGAATATATACGTACATTAATATACCACATGCCTATAAACTATATATATATTATATATATCTACAATAATGTTATATATAATATATTGTATGTCGGCCATTTATATTTATCAGTCTATAAGATAACAGGTCCAATGGATCTGGACAGATCGTTGTAGACGGAAGGATGGACTTGTACCTATTATAGCGCAAACATTATAATATTCTATACCATGCCCGCAACTTGTTATATACGTTACTATAGTATATATACGAAGCACGCGTTCTATAGAAATTGCGGATCCGAGTCGAAACATAAATCCACATTGTGAACTGCACGAAGTCGCGGTAAGTCGAGTTATTATTAAAGCTTGATGCTACTAAAGCTGAATTTTTTAGCCTTCACAGGTGAACATTTTAAAGATATTTATCATACGGAATATTTAATAAAACTGTAAATTCTTTCTTTTTGTTAGGTACTCACTGATTTTAATAATACGGCTGGTGATATTAAAATAAGAATTATAGGTATTTTGCAAGTTTCAAAGATAAGCGTTGCAAGCTAGATTTGAATCATGGTAAATATTTTTAATAATTTGTAATAATTTTATGTCATACATTAACCTTAATTTCATTTTATTAGTCATTAGTAACAAATTTTAGTGAAAATAAAATAATCCGTATTTTTTGTGAATATCAACATTTTCTTTTACTAAATTAAAAGAATTTTATATTAATTTTATAGTTAAGTTGATAAATTTGTCGACTGACAAAGCTTCTAAAAAATGCAAAATATCTTTAATTTTTCCTTTTTTGAATACCTATAATTTTTCATTTGTTAAGATTACCATTCATTTTCTAACCATTATTTTTCTCTAAATCAATAAAGGTCTGTACATTATCTGTGAAATGATATAAAAATTAATTACAATAAACAAATTAGAACAAATGGTTTGTTTACTATATTGTGCATTGAAATTTGTGTTATATACATTATTTTTTAACCTCTAAAGCATAAGAATTATCGATACGTATTTCGAATGTTCTTTCCTTATACGTAAAAGAAAAATTTTGAAAGTAATATGTATAATAGTCGTATTAGTTTTACGATGATAACAAAGTAATTAACGACTTCATATGTAGAATAAATGTCCACAATAGAACAATTTTTATTTTTATTTCAAATAATAAAATTTCTTATTTACTCGGTGAACTAGTCATGTTGAGAGTAATAGAGCATTACATGTATAAACTAACTAAAAGATGTTGAAAAGCACTGATTGTTGTTAGTTGTCTAATAGTCTTGCACCTGATCTTAGCGAGGATATCGGTTAATATTAGATGCGATAACAATTAAAATATAAAAGAACGCTTCAATGAAATCGCAACCGGTGTTTGAATCGTTAATTTCAGATATAAATACAAAATATATTTGTTTAATCAGAACATTTGTATATTTTTACACGCTGTTTTCTGTTAGAAAGATTAAGAAAAAAATTAAATATTCAAAAAAAAATTATTTCATTTGCACAAATTTAGTATCATATTTTACCTCGCTCTGTATTTTATCATATTGATCTTAATTGTGGCGATTGAATCGCCCTCTCGAAAATTGACCGATCGTTTTTACTCGGGAGTATGGGACATTTAAGCGTACTGCCAGAGCCCAGAACCCATACTATATCCACGATATATATATATAGAGAGAGAGAGAGGAGAGAGAGAGGAGAGAGAGAGATCAGGCTCTAGTTTCATTACTATATAGCCTGCTATAGCCCAGCAGCTGGATCACGCAACCCAGTGATCAGGGTCTAGTTCTAGAGTTCAAATATTATACCACTATATATAGTCATGCTGGTCACATCACAAAGCATAGCAACTGATAGCAACCTGCAGCGACAATAGCAACAGTATTTATTGAAGGTGAAGGATCAGAATCACAATACGCAAAAATACTCGTAAACGTAAAAGCACGTAAAAAATCGTTTGTATCGGCAGTATATAATTTGTATAAATATGAATGCTAAGAAAACGTCACTACCTATATTTTTACGAAATATTCGAAGTTTCTTTTCTATTAAGTTAGATTTTGACACATAAATATTGTTCTAGTAATGATTTTTGTTGCGTCTTAGACGTTGACGATGTATTAATTTGTACACTGAAATGGATAACAAATTTTTATCAAAAGAATATTCTGATCAACAAATATGTGCAGTCTGTTTCAGATTCAAATCGCATAACAGAATATTCAAAAATGGTACATAAAGATGTGTCGTCAGGTACGTTTAATAAGTTTATAATTTATAAAATAATGATTTTTTGAAACAGTTTATTTCAGACTTTAAATGTTCAATCAAACTGTTAAAAATAGCTTAAGAACATATTAATAAAAGATTAGATTGGTAAATTATTAAAAAATCATATTTATTTTTATAGATATTAAATTCCTGCCTCTTCAAGAAATTAAAAATAATATACCACAAATTGATGATATTAATTTAAAAAAAAAGGAAAAATCAAGTTTAAAATGTAAATCCAGAGTAAACTGTAATTATTTAAAGAAAATTATACAATACATTTATATGAATATATGTTTATGCAAATGTTTAGATATTATTCTATTTCAGATAACAAATGCAAAACAAATTTTTTAAAGATTGTTTTAAAACATAGAAAGACTAGAAAAGTGTATGCATCTCAAAGAAAAATTTCGAATAAAAATATGCAAAGGCAAACCACGTTATATGATTTTTTTACTAAATTAAGTAAGTCCCTCAAGAATGAAAATCAAAGTATTGAAACTCATAATTTGCAAGACTTATCTTATGAACAGCAAGTTATCAAAAATCAAAATGATGAAGCAAAAACAAGTATATTTAAATTAAATACAAATTAATAATTATGGAATTTTATAAATAATAACATTGGCAATATATTAATAAACATTTTATTATTTTGTAGGTAATAATTATTTAAGCACTATTTGTATTGATAAAGCAAAGCTTATCTTACAAATCCAGCAATTACTAAATGTTAAAGTGGTTTTACATAAGCTTAATGTTAAAGACTATGTACACTGTAGGAATTATTGTGAGTGATACAGCAAATTATTATAACAATAATAATACTTTATTGCTTTAATAAAAATATAATGTCTACATTTTTTAAAAGAGAAAATCACTGATAATACTTCAAGTATAAATTATAACAGCAATCAACATAATTTTTAATAATAAAATATATGCTGTATTTTAGTATATATTTATATATTTAGTATATGTTTTAGTATATAAAGATTATGTTTTTATATTGTAAATATAGGTTATGTTTTGATAATGTAAATATTTTATTGAAATACAGTACTTTATATTTAAACTTACAAAATTTTTTACTTTACCGATTTTACTTTACACTTATTTCTAAAACGATAATTTAGTACTAATATTTTGCATTTTTAAGAAAATATATTTATAAAGTAGTAGTTGGTACAATTATTAAGTGGTTGATTTCAAATTTTACGCGGGTGCTGATTGTTGAATTGTATGAATATGTATATATATTTAAACATGGATGTGTTAAACCAACCACTATAGGACTATTTTTTCCATATGAAGTTTTACCTTTGTTGGACCAGAGATGAATTCATCTGTGATCATCATTCAGCTGTGATCTGTGATTAATCTGTAAAGAGCCCGCGAAAATCATCAATCTTTTGTACATAAGTATCGACAAAAATATTTTTGATAATGTTTTTGTAGATTATTCTTGTTATTTATTGTTTAATATATTACCATGAATGGAGATTTAGAAATTCTACTTCCGATATACTTTTCACGATTTTTTCCATTTAGAGAAATATGTCGTTGGTTAGGTTATGGAAATGGTAATATTAAATTATATTGTCTTGTAAATCTAAAATATTAAGGATACGTAGAAATTGATATTATTTTATTAGCAAACACCCTTGAATGTCGCGAATTTGCTTTCAACTTTGAAGGAACAAGATATCTACGCAGTGAATCGTATTTAAACTCGGAGTCGTTGATGCTGTCAGTTAAATATAAACGCCCCGTGAAAATAGATATTGGTGCGGTGTATAATATCGCGTAAGAATATATTTATTACATATATTTATGTCTCGAAAGATATTCCATATGTATTTTAAGTTCATAGGCCATCAAAAGAAATGAAAGAAAACTATTATCCAGTTCAAAAAGAACTTACATTTGATATTGATTTGACAGATTATGATGAAGTTAGAACCTGCTGCCAAGGGGCAAATGTTTGTAAATTTTGTTGGAAGTTCATGGTAATAGCTGTAAACATTTTGGATGCAGCTTTAAGAGGTATTTAATATTGATAACTATACATTTGGCTTTAATAAAAAAGTCTTGTTTTATTTTAGAAGATTTTGGTTTTCATCACATTTTGTGGGTATTTTCTGGTAGAAGAGGTGTACATGGCTGGGTTTGTGATAGAAGAGCTCGATTTTTGAATGATGTTAATAGATCAGCTATAATAAACTATTTACAATTAGTAAATGGAGGTGTTTATAAGAAAAAAAAAGTAATAATTAATAGTAAAATTCATTATTCAATAAAGTAATTATAAATAAATTACAACATAAAATTTTAGTTAATATTAAAAAATATGTTAATATTATACATATACTTAATTTCTAGAAGAGCACTTGATCTAATAAGACCAGTATTTGAGAAAACATGTATTGTAGAGCAGAACATATTAGGTACTGAAAAGGGTTTATTGAGATTCTTAGGAATTATTGATGATGATGAAATGCGTAATGATGTCAGAAGAGTGCTTGATCAATATTCAACTAGTCCTTCAAAGTGGAAAGCTTTTTTAAATTTCTTTAATAATCAGCTTGTAGCAGTAAGTCTTTTCAAATTAATTATCATTTATTCCTATTAATAATTTTTACATTCATTAAACTTGTACTTTTCTAGAAATCTGAGAAATGGTGTAAAACACCACATCTTATTCAAGAAATTATGCTTCAATATTCTTATCCTAGACTCGATGCACAAGTTTCAACAGGAATGAAACATTTACTTAAATCTCCATTTTGTGTTCATCCACAAACAGGACAAATTGGTGTTATATTAGATCCAGAATCTATTGATCAATTTGATCCAAATAAAGTACCAACTGTTATGCAATTATTAAAGGAATTAGACAATTTCGATACAACAAGAATGAAACAAGGAATTTCTGTAGATGAACTAAGTAAAATTCGATGCATAGAAAAAACAAGCTTGCTTTCATCTTTTTTGATGATGAATACATTTTTACATAACTTAGAAAATGACAAGGAAGAAAAAATAAAGTAATATATGTAAAAATTTATTTAAAAGTATATGAAATCTTCTGTGATTAATTCTGTGAATACTATTTTGCACATGAATGACATGTGAAATTATATATTTTTTAAATTATAAAAATTATAAAAATATAAAAAAGTTTTTTGTTAAATTATTAAAAGTCATCATTTTTTGTGATGTTATAAGCTTTTTTAATTTAATTTATTTGTATAACTAACATTTGTACAAAAAACATTATCTGTACAATGGATTGATTATATAAGTTTTAATAATATGGATCGATAGCACATTAAGATTTAATTATTTTACTTTAATTTTTTTATTAAATTTCAAAATAAGGCTATTTTATTTACTTCGAAATTTATTAAGCAAATTAAAAATAGTCATAACTGGCCCATATGTATGATTTATAGAATAATTTATACTTTGTTTAATTAATGAAATAACATCTTTAAAAGATAGAAATATAATATTGTTAATCAGGATGTGATAGAATTTTAGACAAAATCTTGGACTAAATAATATTAATGTTTTTGTTTCGTAATTAAATAAAAATTTTAAACTTCAAAACATTTATGTACACTTATCTATTTGAAACAATCAATACAAGTTTTATATTAGACATTAGCAGTTTCGAATATTTTGTATAGCATATTCAAAAAAGAGTATTGATAAAAATGATAATTTATGTTTTCAGAGCCTGTAATTAAATATATCTAAATGTTATGAATGTGTATTTGCAATATTTGACTAGGTTTTAGTTAGATTATTTACTGCATATACTTCATTTTGTATTAAAAACAGTTTGTAGCTTTATTTAACAAATAATTATAAGATGCTGATATTGATAGTAGTAGCATCAAGCTTTATTTATAATAATTTGATTTGTCGCGACTACGTGCAGTTCACAACGTTGGATTTACGCAAATTGTTATAGACGCGCGTGTTTGGTAGTACGCATCGCGCTTGATAAGTTGGCACGGTAGGATCGAGTATAGGATAATGTGTGCAGGCTAGGCATAAAGTCACGCTTGACCGTTCGGAGCCGTTACATTCATCCGTCCTGGATGATGCAGGGCGATGCAGGGCATTAGTCCAGAAAATGAAAATCTGGTTAGACACTTTCAGCGTACTACTAGACGCATTGACATTTGACATACATACTATACGACTGTTGCGCCACACGTGGGTAAGGCAGTTGACTGCCTCTGTTAAATTACTGGCTATGGTACTGGCTGCTCAGTGCTGGGCCCAACGTGCGGACGTATACTCACTGGCCGGCTGCATGGGTACAAATTCACGCGCTTGCATATATTGCATACGGAGACTTCACGATACTATAGTTGAGGATAGTATGTGTGGCTGTGCGGCGATGTACAATTGCATACTTATATACATCTAAACCAGCGTAGCCTTCTTGCACCTTACCTATACGGAACTATCATGTGCTATGGTATATGTGTATCAACAGTTATACGGTTGAGAGCATTAGTAGATTCTTTGGATTTTGGATTAACCAAAACCAACGAAATGAAAACAATTGATGCTATGCCGCTTAATGCGGGTGATGATGTGGTCTAGTATCTGCTGGCATTCAAGTCGACTACTCCCACTCTGTAGCGATCGCAAGTTACGAACGTTTGAGCTGCTGGAGTGGTTGTATATGATTCGGCAATTCGAGGTACACCTACAAGTGCGTGCAAGTGCAGGTGTGGGAACTGGGGACTAGCGACTGGGGAGATGTGAAGAGACGCAGTCAGCAGAGTAATAGAGTGAAGCCAAGTGAAACAACAGCGATCAACGAGCGATGACATTCCCTTAGAGGATCGGTGCAAATCGAAAGAGGGACGTTGTAAAAGAGTGAAACTGTAAATGTGTAAATGAAACAGGCGATACATTTTTCTTTCCAATTTGTTGATCCATTCGGTAACGCTTCTGCACGACAAAGAAGTGTCGTGAGCGGCAAGTACAATATTATCTTTCTAAATATAATATTACCCTTTGCATTTACGCAATTCTGCTAAGTTTTGTCTCAGTACTTTAAAATTTGAATCCATCGACTACTTCAATTAATTTTAGTAGTAGGCAATTAGGCAAATGTTTGTAGTAGGCCTTTAATAAGAATTGGAAAGTGCAGTGCGCGAACATAAGAATATGAAACGATTACAATTTCTTATACTCAAAGAGTCGAGAGTCGAGTAGGCTAAATCGTGACCTACAGACTGCAGGCATTACAGACACACACGGTGAGAGGAAAGATGCTGCGAGCGGATTCGACCAGAAAAAAATCACTCGAGCGTAGTAGCGGCGCGACTGCGACTCTGGCCGCCGCTGATCGTGGAATTGTTGTTGCTGCCAAATAAGTCCCTCGGTGGCGTACTGCGAGCGCTCGCTACGAGGCCGCGAGAGACTCAGACTCTCATGTAAGGCCCCGTCCAAGAATGGCTTCGTCTACGAGGAGATCCTGGAAACTCCGTGAGTCAACGCATCGAAAAATTCTTTGGCTCCCTTTCTGTTTGTCTTATCCTATCAAATACTTGACGCTAATTCTTAGTTCAATGGCTAATTCTTCTCATTTTTCCTTTATCCACTCATTTACTAACTCACTTTACTAACCTATTATGGTTAAAAATTAATCTTGAAATTATACTGTCGTTATATACTTTAATTTAAAAGCAAAGTAATCCAATTATTGTTGCTTTTATGTTGTCATATTTTGTTAGTATATATCGATTTTTTTTCTGGTATTATATCTGTATATTTCAAATCTTCCATTCTTCTATTAATAAGCATCATTAATTTACATTCTTAATGCATTCATATTATTTCTAATAGATTCTTAAAAATTTATATTCCAAGTGTATTTAACTTTCATATGAAAACAATGAAGTGTAAATTATTTGAATATTTACAAGTCTTTAAATAATTATTCGTATGTTTTGACTTGATTAGATTATATCTATTATTTTAAATCACTAGTCTTCATATTATGGAGTTGAAGAATTGATATAACTAAAAGTTTTAAAATACCATTATAACTTATTAATTATATTTAAGAATGCTATTTTGAATGAAGTTCTAAATTATTGAGGCTCAAAGGACATTTATAATATATGCTAAAAATCATTTAGTGAGACAAATTATAAAATTTATAAGATTTATAATACAATATAACATATTTTTAATTTAAAGTTTTTTAAATGTCAAAAAAGTCATAGCATGTAATTACATATTTTTAGTTTAACTGTAATCAAATTGTTAATCTAGACTTTTCTGTTGAATTTGTTTTAGAGGATTTTATTGCTCATTCGGCAAATGTTAATTGTTTATCATTGGGTCATAAATCAGGAAGAGTTTTGGTCACTGGAGGAGATGACAAAAAGGTCAATTTGTGGGCAGTAGGAAAACAAAATTGTATTATGGTTTGTACAAATAACTATAGTACTACTAATAATTAAAAAGTATAATTTAAATGGCTTAATAAAAGTGCTCCATTTATTTTGATTCATTTTAATTGAAAATAATTTTGTGAATGTGTGTACTTTTTTCATCATGCAAATTTTTGTAAGATAATATGTCACTTAGCCATAAATTGAGTACAAATGCTATTTAATGGTGAATACCAATCAATAACGTTAATAATGTATATATTTAATGATTGTTATTTATATTTATTTTATTGTTAAATTCTCAAAGAAGTCATTTTCATTATAAAGTCATTTATTAAAGAGAATTACATTATATTAAATTATTATTTTTTTGGTACATATAATAATTAATCATATTATATTGATAGAAAATAAATAATATATATTTTTATATTGTCAGAGCCTCAGTGGTCATACTACACCTATAGAATGTGTTAGATTTGGTCAAACAGAAGATTTAGTCTGTGCTGGCTCACAAACTGGAGCATTAAAAATTTGGGATTTAGAACATGCGAAGTTAGCTCGTACACTTACAGGGCATAAATTAGGAATTCGTTGTATGGACTTTCACCCTTATGGCGAGCTGTTAGCATCTGGCAGTTTGGACACTGTTATCAAATTGTGGGATATACGTAGAAAAGGATGTATTTTTACATACAAAGGGCATGATAGGATGATTAATAACTTAAAATTTAGTCCAGATGGTCAATGGATTGCTAGTGCAGGGGAGGAAGGCATGGTCAAGGTAAATTTTTCAAACAATATCTATATTATATTTATTTATAAACAATTCTTAAATACATATGGAAAACAATACAATTTGTTTTTAAATTTATATTAATACTATTTTGAATTATAAGTATTTTTAATTTTTAACAATAATAAATCAAATTAAAATGATCAAAAAATTAAGAAAATTTGTATGCAGAATATCAACTATTTTGTATACTCCGAAAAGAAGACAACCAATTGGGAATAATGATGTATGTTTAAAATTAAGAATAATAATTAAAGATTATTATCTTAAACAAATTTTGGAGTTAACAAATATTTTATCTTACATTCTAATTTTTCATGCCAAAGTGAGAATAATGAATTTATTAAAAAGAATGACTATTAATTAATATTATATTTTGTTAGCAAGACGTTTTTGGTCTTAAAAGAAAAATTATAGTAAGTAGAAAAAAAGGTAGAAAGACAAAATTGTAATTAATTAACTTAGGTTTAGAGATAAAAGTTTATTAGAAGATTCAATTTAATGAAATGGTATGAAAAATTAGAAATCTAATTATTAGCTATAGTAATTCAGATCTGAATCCAATTACAATATAAATGTTGACAAGTCTGAGCTTAGTTTTATTTAGGAAAAGTAAGTTTTCTGTGTGATTGAAGCCATAACATTGAAAATTTGAATTAGAATATAATTGAAAGCTTTTTTATCAAAAGAATTGGAATGTTAGTAAGGTAGATATTTTGTAGATTTAAAAAGTTACTTTTTTTGTATTTTGAAGCAAATTAAGTTAAAATATACCTGCGATTTAATAAATGCTTGTAATATATTTAATGTTTAGTTTTAATATTAAATTTCGAATTGCAATAAAAAATTCTAGTATTTAAATACATAATTTAAAATCGATTTGTGTTAATAAATGATATTATCCTAGTTATGGGATTTAAGAGCTGGACGGCAATTAAGAGAATTCTCAGATCACAAAGGACCAGCAACTTGTGTTGAATTTCACCCTCATGAATTTCTTTTAGCCAGTGGTAGTACTGATCGCATAGTTCACTTTTGGGATTTAGAATCCTTTCAACTTGTTTCTTCAACAGAACAAAATAGTACTACTCCTGTTCGGTAAGAATCTTCTACAAAAAATAAAATATGAAAGTAAATATTATTATTTTAGTTTCAAGATGTACAGATATTTAAACATTTAATTCAATTTTTTTAGATGTATATTCTTCAGTCAAGGTGGAGAATGTCTTTTTGCCGGATGTCAGGATATTTTAAAAGTTTACGGTTGGGAACCGGCACGAACGTTTGATTCAATACCAGTAAACTGGGGAAAAATACAAGATATAGCTATTGCGCAAAATCAATTGGTATTTTTAAATATTTGGTTTTCTTATTATTTTGTAATAATTAAATTGTTACTAAATTTTATTATTTGTGTAGATTGGTGCCGGTTTCCATGCTTCTAATATTGTACTTTATGTATGTGATTTAAAGAAAACTTCACCATTAGGAAACGATACATCTACCTCACCATTTTCGTATGGAAACTCTCTTAGAAAAAGCTTCTCCAAGGAGCGTCCAGCAAGCTTGAAAAAACATACGTTAGTTACAAAAAATGTTAATTTATGTTAAGCATTTAAATTAAGTTTCTAAAAATTTAAAATTGGAATAAATGATTACTATAACATTTTAAGGATTGATGTGAAGACTATTGAAGAGGACAAATCTGGCACAGATCCTGAAGATGAAGTAACTTTTGATATACCAAATGTTACTGAGTATAGAGATGTATTTCAGCCTACACGTTCGCGTAAGAATAATAAAATATAATTAATTACTTTTTAAAAATTTAACATTTTTTGTATTTGTAGTACATACACAACTTTTTATTAGGCACCATCTACTTAAATTATATTTAAACAATGTATTTATTTCGTATTTTTATTACAAATTTGATCTTGCTATTATGTTTACATTTACAAACTTTTTAATATATAGCTAAAAGTATTTTGTGATCAAAAATATTATTAATTATTTAAAGTAAAAATTTACTTACCAAAATAAAATTATAAATTCATGTTTATTAAATGAATTTGAAGGTAAAATATTTCGTTAAGATCAAATTTGACGCAAAAAAATTGTCTGTGATAGAGCATGCCCTACGCACGATATGTTTCAGTAACACGCACCCCACCTCCACCACCTGAGGCTTTTCCGGAGCCTCCTGAAGATTCAGGTAATAATTACTGATAATTCCCTTTTTAATGTTGGTTTTTTATGCTTTGGCTTTTATTAGTATATTTAAGGTTTCTTAGGATAGTTTCAAAAATATTTTGCTAATTTGCATTCCATATGATCCGCAACAACATTTTACCTAATCGATATCATATTTTTTAAAAAATTTATTCATATTTCAGGTAAAAGTTTAAAAACTGAGGACTAGTTTTTACTTTGGTTTTGAATAAATATTTTAGAAAAAATTTTAAGTGATTTTATACAGATTCGAATTTAATAATCATAAGGATATTAAAAGTTACCTACTTATGTTTTATTAAAGTATTGGTTTATTTTTTTTTGTATTTGATATCACAGCTATGTATAATCTTTTAACATTCTTGAAATAAGTTTGTTATTCTTATAATTATTGTTATTGAAAATGGGGGAAATGATGGAAAATTTAAAAATAAAAATTTAAAAATAAGCAGTTCTAAACATCAATTGAAGAAATTTATAAAATTAAAATATATTATTACAGAAACATTGCAGTCACAACCAATCGTCAGTCTTTCAAATTCCATGTCAAGTTTGCTCAGCATTGATACTGAAGATAATGAGAATAATTTTTTATCAGCATCTCCTTCTCTGCAGAAACCTATGCCTATTCGTGTTCATCCTATAAAATCAACTCCATTGATTCAAAGGAGTCCTATTACACCTATTTCATCAACCAGTCAAATTAGGTGATACATATTATTAAAGTGCAATTTTAAATAGTAATTTTAAGGACTAAATCTATTCAATTTTTTTAATTAATTTTTTTAACTAATATACATTTATAATATAAATATTTTATCTGTACAGAGCGAATTTACAAGCTAATAGCAAAAATTCAAAGAACTTGGCACCAGTGCCACCTCTTCGCCAAAATCTAATGTTGTCAACAGTGAATATGGCAAATAGTGGTAAACGTATTAGTGGCAGCGGAAATAATGTTGGTGGAAGTAATAGTACACCTTCACTGATGCCGTCTACCAAGCCTCTGGGTCCTCAGCGATCAAATACGACACTGACACCCAGGAACGCACCAATGGCAGCGGTCTCACCCGTAATGGATGATGGAAAACTAAAATCGAGGACGAGTAGTCCTGATTTTCCAAAGCATATGTTTAAACGACAAAGTAGTTGTAAGGAAGGCGAGCAAGGATACGATAGCGATTTTCCTGTAAAGTGAGTTTTTTCATTATTCAATTAACTCAAATAATAATAAAAAATTTTTTTGTAATTAAATGATTTTATAAAAAGTTAAAATTGTTACCTTACCGATTCAAATTATATTATCAGTTAGATTAATGATTAAACATTTTGATTAATTCTAATATATTTTATATAATTATTAAAATTATTAAATATTTCATGATTCATTGCGTTATTTTTTTATTTTTTGTAATTTGATTTTATTAAAACTTTAATGTAGATTTTAAAACTACATAATATAAAAGCAGTAATAGGTAAATTATATTAGTAATAGTATATATAATTTTTACTATTAATTTTTATAATTATATTGTATTTTTAAATATTACATATTTTAATTTATCTAATTTTTTAATCTTAAAAATAGTTAAAATAGTTAAAAACTAATTTATAATATCTTTAACATCTTTTTGTTTTATTGTTAATTTTATTACATTATAATACATTTCTTATTTGATAATGTTCAATTTTCTTATTTTCTCAATTGTTTCATTGTTTTTTTGAACAGCCAAATTCACACGCAGTAAATTCTAGTAAGCCATGTTACAAAAAATTAAAACTTACATTTGTTAACTGAATTTTTAAAAGTTCAAAATGCGTGAATTCAATTTCTTAAATAGTACTTTTAACAAAGAAAATGTTACACCTATATTCAAACATTTCTGTATACACAATTATAAATTTTATTAAAAATTAATTTCCAAACAATGCATAATAAAATGAAATATTTTATAATATGTGTAAATGTTTACATTTCATTTTTTCTTAAAGTCTATATATTTTATCATTAACAATTTCTTAATTATTTATACAAGATTTTATGTCACATAACTTTATATACATATATATACGTATTTTGATTTTTTTTCTAGAATTCATAATTTGAAGCATAGTCCTTCAGATCCTCAGTTAAATAGACCAAATACAGCTCGTACGATTGGGCGTAACTTTGTGGCATCGACACCTCCATTGTCTGCTCGTAATCATCACAATAATAATGGATCATCTTCTGCACGAAAGCCTCCAAACAAGGCTCAAATAGCACCCAGTCCTAAAACGGAGATCCGCGTGGCGCAGCTCAAACCCTCTGTTCAAGACTCTCAAGATAAGCATGTTGAGTTAATTTCAATGACAGCTAATAAACCATACGGGCTTGATGTCGATTCATTTCTCCCAGTGAGTTTTTGAAAATAATTATTTATGATGATAAATTTATTATTACAAGAATAAATTCTGAGAAAAATAAATCAGATGCACATAATGCACATAACATATAATAAAAGTTACTGCAAAAAATAAAGAAATATTTTGATAAATATATTCTGTAAATTTTAAATTTATCAAAACATAATTTTTATAGTGAAATTTATAATGTTGAAATATTCATTAGAATCATTAACGATTTTTCATTAATTTTACGTGCAGAAAAACTATTCTGGCCAGACGTCGTTAGATTATGCGCAAATGGGAGTGTTTGCCGAGATGTCGGAGGCTGAAGTATTAAATACAATGATGCGTGGACATGAATCTATGATGGCTGTTTTGACAAGTCGACACCGATCACTTCAAATCATTTACTCACTTTGGCACAATAAAGATATGAAGGTAAGAAAGAACGATCTAACATTATTTTCATTGATTATATTTTATTTGATTTGAAAAATAAAACATCAATATTAATTTCATAATATAAATAAAAGTACTTTCAAAGAATTTTTTTTATTTTTTCAATTATTGTTTTCCAAAAATCAGTCAGCTGTGGATTCTGCTGTAGCAATGAATGATCTTTCAGTAGTCGTCGATCTTTTAGGAGTTCTTACTCTTAAACCGTAAGTTTATGATAATACTCAATATTGAAATAATTTTTTAAAGTTTGCACTAAAAAATTAATTTATTATTGTAGAGCCATTTGGAATCTAGATCTTTGCAATTCCTTGCTTGTGCCTATTGGTGACCTTCTTCAAAGCAAATACGAAATGTAAGTAATATAGATTGAAAATAATTCTTCTATTGCTAATACGGCCTCTTTGGTAAAAAGAAAATTCATTTTTTTGCAAAATGCAGAAAACGAAGTTGTCAATTTACTCATATTTAACTCGCTGTATTATTTATATTTATTTTTAACATTTTAATTATTTTTATTTAAAACCTATTTTTTAAATGTTATAATGTTAGATTTTAATTATTTTTGGCGGTTTTTCATATTATTATCAAAAGTTAAAAGCCGAAAATTTTAGTTGTAGTATATATTTACAGTTTAAATAATACAATTATTTATCGTATAAAAAATCAATTAAATTACATTTAGTTAATTTAGACTATTACCTTATTTTATGTATATTAACGGTATGTGCAAATAATATTAGTATAAACAATACAATTATTTATCATATAAAAAATCAATTAAATTACATTTAACTATTACCTTAGTTTAGACTATTACCTTATTTTGTCTGTATTAACGGTGTGTGCAAGGTATGAGTATTGGTAATTTTTTTAAACAATTCTATTTATAACAATATTTAATAATTTCGATTGAAATTTTTGTTTAAATTTTTTAAAATTAATAATGACTATAAAATAATTGAAAATTCAATACTTCATTGTTTATTTGAAAATAAAGATAATACTTTTGGGGAAAAAATTTAAAAATCATGGTTTAAAAAATAGAGTTCTTCATTTTCCATAATTTTCAAATGAAGAATGTTAATGAATATACAAAAATTTATTACTGTTCTAATAACGGTATGGCAGAATTCTGTTACCGACCAGTAGTCATTTCACTTACATAGGGGTCTCTTTGAGACAGAGAAAGTATCTACCTTACTAACTTTTAAATTAAGCTAGAAGTTTAGTAATCCAATATATTGCAAGTATACTGTTTCTGGTACTTGTTATCAAATTATTAAATAAAAAAAGTAGCGAGTTTGAGTGTATTCTCATTTTACTTTTACCGTCGCTTTTCTCAGTGGGAAGGGAGGCTTGAAAAGTCTCAAAATAAAAAAATGCAAATTTTATTATAAATTCTGCAGTTGGGCGGGAGCACTTTCCGTACAATAAAAGAAAACTAGCGCAGAGCTCGCGGCGGTCGCGAGTTTACATGTTTTGCGGCTGCGCGAGTGAGGGCGTCAGGTCAAATGACCTCTAAGCCCATGAAATCTATTGGATAGAGGGTGAGTGAAGGAAGAGGAACCTAAGGGGAGATGTGGAGGTTTGGGGGGGGGGGGGTTAAGTGGTGAGCCGGGGGACACATACATTACGCTGAAGTAGCGAAGCTCGAAGGGACCTGGGCGACCAGCATGTAAGGCCGGGTTACCAGGTCAAAAGTTTTTGGAGTGAATTTGAGGAGAGTATGAATTCCGGTGTTCGGGTGATCTACTAGGGAGCTATGGAGTGTGGCCGCACGTATGGAGGAGGTGACAGAGAGAGGGGTAAGACCTGTCTCCTTGAGGATTTGGAAATTCCGAATGAACCAGGGATAGCCCAGCGCCGTGCGGAGTAGCTTCATGAAAGTTCCCTGGAGAGCAGAGAGTCTTTGGGGGTGGCAGTTCCCCAAATGGGGATCGCATAAGCTGCGATGCTGAGAATGATGGCCTCGAATGCTCGGAGCTTAGTGCTACGGGAGACCTTGTTGGCGAAGAATGGTTTAAGACCTATGAAAGCGCCGTTTACTTTGGTGTGTGTAGCTTGGATATGGGAACGCCATGTGAGCTTGCGATCAAATCTGACGCCCAGTCATTTGGCCGAGGAGCTCCAGGGGATGTCCTGGTCGGCGATTTGGATGCGGTGCGGGTGTCGTTGACGGCGAGAGAAGCAAATGGTCTCTGATTTGGCCCGGTAATTAATGGAGAGTCTCCATTTCCGGTACCAGGCGAGAAGAAGTGGGAGCACGTATCGATTTGGGTGAGGTATTGATGAGCGCGATATCGTCTGCGTACAGCGTGGTCAGGATGCGGGAGTGAGTTGGAATATCACTGCAGTAGATATTAAAGAGCAAAGGGACCGGTTTGGATCCTTGTGAGACTCCTGCAGTGATGGGATAAAACTGGGAGAGTTCGTTGCCCAGTCTGACTCGAATGGAGCATCCGGAGAGCTACGATTTGAACGTGCCAATTAGGTAACGGGGATAGTTCAAATCGATGAGGTTGGAAAACAGGCCGTCGTGCCAGACTTTATCGAAGGTTAGTTGGACATCGAGGAGGAGCATCGCGGAGTGCCAGCATTTATTGTAGCTGTTGCAGAGGTGTTTCGTTACGCGGAGAAGTTGGTGGGTGGTAGCGTGTCGGGATCGGAAGCCGTGCAGGCTATCGGGGATAATGTTATTGGCTACAGAGTGGTCGGAGAGGGAGAGGAAAGTGGCTTCTCGACTTTAGGGAGGGACACCACAGTAGCTTCTTTCCAGACGGAGGGAAAGTGCTGATGACGCATGATGGCGTTAGCAGTATTGCACAGGGTGGTAACGTGCTTACGCTGGAGTAGCTTTAGAACGCTGTTACGAATCCCGTCGCATCCGGGAGCTTTGCGATTTTTCAGCGTGCGAAAGATGCCGCCGATCTCATCCGGGGAGGCGGGCTTAAAGCTGACTTCAGAAGGGGAGAAGTTGCGCACCTTCTTGGTGATGTTACTGTGAAGGGAGCACCTCCTTGAGCCGGCTTTAACGGAGGGGACCCGGGTGCGATGCGAGCGTTTTCTGGTTTTGTTTTTTTCGCGGATCATGAGCCGGATGTGTGCCGGGAGGTCCGAGTGGGAGTGAACGGGGATAATGTGCGTGGTTTGGAGGGTGGCTCTATTTATGTCCGCGGTTAGTTCATTGACAGCGGCATCAATGTCGAGAGGTTGTTTGATGGGGCGGCACTTGAGTGGTGAGGTTTTTAGGAGGTATCGGAGTTGGAGTCAGTCTATTTTCTTACAAGATGGGGGAGTGTAAGAGAATGTGCAGGATAGCTCCAAGAGGACCGACCGGTAGGTGGTCAGATGGCAGCTGTACTATTGCCCTGGGATCGGAGGCAGAGTGTGTGTAGTGTGATAAATAGGTCGAGGATATCTGGTCTGTGGAAGTCGCAGAAGGGGAAGTGTGTGGGTTCAGGGGGGGCCTCGATGACGAGGTTGTTGCGGATTGAAGCGCGAAGCAGGGAGTTTCCCCTGGGGTTGTTTGAGTGGCAGCCCCAAGCAGTGCTTCTGGCATTGAAATCTCCTGCCAGGACGGTTGGGGTGCCTAAAAAATAGTTGCTGACGGCAGTGAGTGTATTCACTCCGTAAGGGAAGCAGTATATGGAGAAGATACGGATAGAATTGCTAGTAAGAGCCACCTCGACGCTGACAGACTTGTCGAAGCCGAGGTCGGCGTTTATGGCTTTGTGAGGGAGGGAGAAGCGAACCAGTGGCCCGGTCTTTACGATAGATGGTAAATCCCGGGATGAATAAGTTAATAGAGGGACAGAGATGAGTTTCCGTGATGCAGGCGACCTGGACAGAATGAGACTCAAGGAAGTCTTGAAGCTCGAGTGTTTTGTTTCGGATGCCGGAGGCATTCCAATTCAACAGGAGGAGGTTTGGTGGACTATTAGCCATTTATAAGCGGGTTTAGAATAGCGCTGAGAGATGCCGTCATGGCCGATGTTATGGTCTCAGTGATTTGACGAATGAAGTCCTGGTTGGCCAGGGGGGAGGTGGCAGGAGCGAAGAGGGTCGCTTTTTGGGGAGCGACTATTCTTGCATAGGAGATTGGGGGGGTAGTGAAAGTTTGGCGGGTACGGTTAGGAGTCTTGGCTGGGTAGGAGGAAGTTGAAGAGGAGAGGGCTGTGGGAGGACGCAGCCCTGACGCGGTTGGGGGGGCTACCGGGGATTTTATGGGCGCCACAGTTGGGGGTTTAGGGGCCTTAGGGCAGTCGCGGTATGTTGCGCGGTGCTCGCCGCCGCAATGAGCGTAGTGAGGCTTTACCTCAGGCTTATCTTTCAGCTTGCATTCCGCAGTTATGTAGGAACGCGAGCAGAAAGCACAAACCCATGACGCCTGCAATAGTTGGCGGTGTGGCCGTACACTTGGCACCGATGGCATTGAGGGATCAGGTTGGACTTCCGCTTGGGCTCGACCGTAACTGAGAGCCCACCGAGTGACTTCAGGTCAAAAATAGATTTTGCCGCGTTGTTTGCGGGATCGAGGGTGACGGTGACGAGGGGCCAAATTTTTGGGCCCTTGCGCATGCAGTGGATCGCCAAGACTGGCAGCTTGTGCTTTTCGAGCTCGTCCTTGATGTCATCATCCGAGAAGCCCTCGTTGACTCCTCGGATGACGACGATAAGTTTGCGGTCATCCGCTAGCTGTTGGGTGGTATATTCGATCTTTTTGCTGTCAAGCAGCTTGATGGTCGCACGAAACTCGGCGACTGAGGCGGGGTATAGCTTGACCCCGTTGGTGGTGTTAACCGCGTGCCGCATATTGATATCGCGGCTGGCGAGGGAGGAGCGCAATTTGGACCAGAGCTCCTTGTTGCGAATGATGATGGGGGGAGGGAGGCGCATCCTTGGCGCAGGGTTGGTGGCTTTCTCATCGGACGAAGTGGAGGGGGCCGAGGAAGATTCATTTCCTTTGAATTTGCTATTAGTGGGTAGTGGCGACGGGGTGGCTGAAGCGTGAGAGCGCTTCCGACGTTTGGTCGGAACTAGGGTGAAGGGAGTATTATCAGGATGGAGGAGTGTGACGGGCGATGCCTTCAATGAAGGATGTAGGCCGGCCCCCGCTGCGCCGTCGCCCGGCAGCCGCCGGAGGACGTGAGATTGTCCTGGGTTGAGCTTCTTATTTGAGGCTGGTTTGCTGAAAAGATAGGTAGCCCTGAGAAGGGCCGATTGGTGTTCGGTGTTCGGTTCTTGTTCCAGTTGCCTTGACAGAGCGACGACCGTCCGGGACGGTGGCTGAAACGAGACTCGCCGGTCACGACCCGCGGCCAATTTCTTATGCACTATACCTATAAATAATCTAAATAGATGTGAATAGCTTTTAACTTTTAGTTTTTATTTTAAAAATATGATACGAATAAAAAACAACTTTTAAGCATTATTTTATAAGGTTGCTTGCATTTGCTTTATTGTTGAAAAGATAGTATTTACAGAATTCTCCAAATAATTATCTTCCTAATTACATTCAAAAATTTTAATTGAAATTTTTATTCTTTTCTTTAAAGTATCTTTAACTCTAGTATGAATAGAACATTGTCTATTCAAAGATAAGAGTAATAATAATTAATAGACATAGATAGACAAAAAAGAAAAAACACAACATTTGCACTAAAAAGGACTAGAAGCAAAATTGTGGTTAATCAATTTAGAGATTAAAAATCTTTAAAAATAACCACAATTAGCGAAATATTGTAACGGGCAACAAAATTCATGATACTTTTAAGTATCTAAAAGCAAAGGAGACAAGTATTATAGATGATCACTAGATAGCAATCAATACGTTATTTTCAAATTGATAATTGATAAATTTTTTTTAGAAATCGAGCACAATATTTGCCTGTATTTTGAAACAAACAATATAGTATAGATTTTCTAAGTATTTTTGTTCATAATTGACTTTAGAGAACTTAAACGAAAATTTCAAACGCATATAATAAATGCAATTATGAATTGAATCATTTTTTAATTTAATCAGATATTGTTAATTTTAAAATGAAGCATGTACGACTTCTTTTTTTTAAATGACTCTGAACTACAAATAAACTTCATTATTAATATGATATCGATAAGGTAGAGTGCTATTGCTGAACGTAGGGATCGCGCATCTCCTTACTTATTGACATTTGATAATAATCAAAAACATAAACCAAAAGAGAGGACAATAATTGTAGTAGATTGATTTGAGATTTGAGCCATATTTTATGTAATATTAACTATTATCTGTCAAACTAAAGTATATATAAATTTTTAAGTTGTTTGAAAAAAATTAATAAAATTGAACCATAATTGATTGCTAACAATTACAGTGGAATTTTTTAAACAATATAATATAAAATAACAATACGTACTTTTATTTATAATTTGTTGTTTTATAATTTTCTAAATCATATTCAAAGATAGATTTATTTATTTAAATGTAATTAAATCAAAACAAGAAACTTTAAAACTGATTATTTTATTGAGTTTTTATATATAATGAAATAAGTATTAATGAATTTATTTAAAATTATTAACTTTATTTTAAATTTGAAACATCCATCAAAACATTGTTTTAAAATGTGATTTAATTAATCTTTTTGTCTCGTTGTTGCAACTTTATATTATATAAATAATAACAAAAATCAATTGATACGTTAATTTTTTGAAAAGTTACATTCGTGTACATATTTATCAAATTTTTAATAATTGATATAGGATTTATATAGGATTTAATCAATTTTATTATACAGTTTTATTGATAAATTATAAGTATTGCAACATAAAATATGGAAAAGTTAAAATGTAAAACTTTTGTTGTAACTGATTCTTTTCAATCGTCCATGTCAAGCTCTCGAAACCCTAAGAATGAATGATTTTACTGACAAGCGCATTAAAGGGTCGTACGTAAATTAGCCAAGACACTAAGTGCTGTATGACAGATGCAAATCTGCAGACACAGACGTATGTGCGGTACTCAAATCGCACAATTGAAGTTCGAAGTACATACGTTTGCAACAAAACAGGGCAAGAACAATGATTGCTTGTATTTCCAAACGTGTCCCTATCTGTCTATCTATTGATTTTTTGTTCAGTATGAATCACAAGTTGATTGCCTTTTCATTCTGTTTTTTTAAACGCGACTATCTGAGTACAAATGTTAGAATGCTGATATTTATATTTATTTATTCTCCTCGTAGAGAAAATAAATAAATTGATAAATTAACTTCAAAAGTTTGTCGTTCAGTAAATAATTACTTCGATAACTTCATGTGTTATCTTTATATAGTTATGTAAGTTTTAATATAACAGCTTTAAGAATTAGTGCGATAAACATATTGAAAAAAATAAATAGTCTGAATCACGGTAGTATTTGTAATAGGATTCTAACTATAACATGATAAAATTTATGATTTATTTATATTTTTTACTGCAATGGCTCGCAACACCAACAAGTTTTATACACGGAGAGAAGGACTCTAATAAAATTTACTATACTTGTCAGTAGAGTAGGGACAAATTCGACGCTTTGAGCTTTTTTCACGTAATTACGTTCATTAAATCCTATACGTACAGAAAAAAATACCAAACAATGTTCAAAAAATGCTATACGTATAGTAAAGTTTATCAATCATAATATTTGAAATAGGTCATAGAATTTTAAGGTATATTTTCTTAGACATAATCTAAGATAGTATACATACAAATTACTATAAGTATCGTAAAATTCTCCCGCATTCGTTTTCTTTCGCACACACACAAAGAGAACGTACATGTTGTATACAAAACTATGCTTAGCCGAGGTAGTCAAGCTCAAACGTAAACAGTGATGCAAAGTCAACGTTCTTTCAGTTTTGTTATTATATGTTTTTATTGTAATATAATATTTTGTTATATTTATTATAATATATTATATTTTGGCATAATAAAATAAATTGCACTTTAACATGTAATTGCTGTATTTTTTACTTATTTTAAAATTACTTTCCCCCTATTCTGTCTACAGTGTAAAAAATTTGTTCTTGAATATTTAAATTAATATTAATCAAATATCTAGAATTTTTGATTTTTGCACTTGTGAAAAATACTATTTATAGATTAAGTAAATAAAAATTTAACAATAATTTATATATTTTATAAAGATTTTGCAGATACTTCAATTTTATTCAATTTGATTTTCATAATTATCGTGAAAATAAATTTTGGTTTACTTTTAGAAATTTATTTGATTCATGATTGTTTATCACTTGTTCCGATAGATGGCTACAGTAAAAAACGCCATAAAATCATACCTGCAAACGCTGAGGTTTCTGCTCGGTTAGTATATCTACTTGATAAGATGGAGTCATCTCATGTGAAAAATAATTTGTCAGTTTAGGTTAGGTTGCGTTAAAAACTTAGGAACTGCGAAAGCGAATTTATCTGTTAAAATGATTGTAAGCGTGCGATGTAGTTTGACAAATCATACGAGCAATATAAAATCGTTAAATAAATTCGAATGATTCTTTTTCCCCTTCAATGTAATTTACACATTTTAATACGGATAGGTAAAAATTACTATACTTATTTAGAATAATTATGATACGAGATTAAACTTATAACTAAAACTTAATATTACTATACTTTATAGTAATGTTTCTTTGACATCGAGATTGTCCTCGGATTACTATACTTTTATGGTAATTTTTACAGAATTTTAAAAGAATTTTTGCAACAAATTTCTCTCCGTGTAATAAAATAATAAGACTTTAAAATTTATATATTTACTGATATTTAAACCATGTGCAGTACATATAATACATCAAAATTGTCATCAATAATAAATTTGATTATTGCATTATAAATATTATTATTTATTATAGTAAAAATATTATTAATTTATAACAATACATTCAACTTATCCTTTGTTGCTAAATAAAGTCTAGGCTTTAAAATATATGTTACTCATGACAATCCGTCTAATAAAATAAGAAATATAATTAAATAATATTTGCATTAAATATGCAATAAATTTTCATAAATAGTTTACTTTTTTGAAGATTTAAAAAAATATACGCATTTGCTATCATAAAATTATATATTCTACAGTATTATAAAAACTCTGAACTATCTTCTTTGTATTAGAGCACTACTATATTTGTAAGTATAATGATTTTATAGTATTTTGCACGTTTAATTTGTTAATTACAATTGACCTGGATACTTTCATGCTCTTAGAAAAAAATTTTAAATTAGGAGATCAAAATATATAAAAATAACTTGGTTTCAGACGTTCATTTGGATTGATTACGAAACTCTCCTGGCTTCTAGCAACTATTGGCACATTTCATAGGCATTGCATATGCTATTGTTCTATAAAATGTCACCTCATTAATATTTAATTGATATTTTATATTAATAAACTTCTTAATAAAGAGTCTTAATAAAATTAAAAAATCTTAATAACAAGTCTAAAAACATTGTACATGTATAATTTATAATTTTTTTGTTATATTCAGTTTTGTATTTATTTAAATAAAGTTAACGTGTCTGTTAGAAATTTGACTAGTTTTTGTAGCTGTGTATGTTAAATAATTGGTGCTTTAAATCAATAATATTGATCGATAAATGCAATAAATATCATTAAAGATCGAAGCGTATAATTTGTACATCTAACGTTTATTTAATTAGAAATGGGATACTTAAAACTGACTACTATTATAGAAATTTTACCTATGAACACATAAAAACGATTTAAATTTTTACTAAGGTTTTTACTAATATGTTTTTTAATATAAATATTTATTAATGTCAATGTAATCTAGTTGAGATGAATGCATGATCTAATTTCTACCATAAAGATATCAATAAAAAACTACCTACAGGGTAGAACAAAACATCAGTGATCCTACCTTAATAGGTACTTTAATTGTAGCAATATTGGGATCACAGTTGGCTGTATTATTCTTAATTCACCAATAAGATCGTAAATTATTTCTGCGCATATAAATATAAATATACTTCTAAGCGAAACTATTATTCATTTAAAAGCTGTTTTTTAGCTTAGATCCTTTGCACTTCAGTCAAACATTTAATGTGCGATCCAGTTCATTGATCCAAGAAAATTACTTAGATAAAAAGCAGAGTGATTTACAAAATCATTAGTTTGAGTTCGTTGAAAGCATGGAAAATGAAATAAATAGAAAATTAATAAAAAAAGAATGCAGATAGAAAAAGCTGAATTAGAAAACAAATACGGAAATACTAAGAGGAAAGTCAGTATAACCAGAGCTGATAGAAAGAATAGCAAGACAGGAATAGAATAACTAGAACAGGATAGGTAGACAGGTAGGGTAATAGGATGGGACGAAAAAAAAATATATTTTACAATAAGGACTAAAATATAGGAATTCACAGCATCAAAATCTTACAACAAAAAATGAAAAAATAGGTAAGGTTTAATAAGAATTAATGAGAATAGAAATCTTAGATGTAATTAGAATATTACGATGACCTAAAACAGGACAAAAAGAGAAATAAAGGAATAAAATAAAAGTAACTAACAAAAATTAGGGAAATAGATACATAAAAAGCTGATGCAGTTCTTGAAAAATTAAAACAAAGAAGATACGTTAATTGTGTTAATTTGGTATAGAATATTGATCGTATACTATTAAGCTGTTATTAGATATCTGTACATTAATTACAAACAGATCTATATGTAATAGGTAATAAGATGGATAGGCTGCCGAAACACAATTCCATCGTAAACCAAATTAATAAAATATTTAATAAAATATATCATTATGTTTTAAAACAATTATAAATATGTTTCCTTAGCAGGGTTTAGTTTATTATAATTGAAAACAAAGATTTCAGGAGACTTATTTTTTAACGAACGAGTTTTATTGTTATTTGGGTGTCATATTTCAGAATTGCCTTTGAAGTATATGCTACATGTGCTTAACTGAAATTTTCTCAACGTTCTAGTAGCAAAACTTTACGCATCATAAATAAAATTTGATAATCGCAATAAAAAATGAGAGCTGGCACGCCTGGAAAATAGGAGTAATAAAGGGGGAGTAGACGAAAAGAAGGGTTACGATGCTTAAAAGGGTTCCAGTGGGAGAGAAAAACGAGTCAATCTCTACCTTAACGTCCGATTCGATGCGCCATGACTACCGTTTATTTCGCTTTCCCCTCGTCGATTTCACGCACACACGTGCCCCCTTTTTATTTAACTGTATTGTTCGTGCATACATTGCAGCGGACATTTTAAATTATGCTTAATCGCTACTACAATAAATTATACCATCCTAATATTTTCCTGTTTGAACAAATCATCTTACACATTCGATGCAATTTTTTTCGCTTAAATGAATTGCAATGACGAATTTGCAATCTTGTTCTGACTCTTTAAATAAAACATAATATTGTATAAGACGTAGTAAGCTTTATGGTGAGGTTTCACCTCGATTACAATTTCTTTCTTGATGGAGTGCAAACGTAACTACAGGTAGTATCGTAATCTAATTGAACTTTTGATTCATTTTTCATATATCTTAAAGTTCGTGAAGTATACACACAATTTTTTTATATATACAAACTACATTATTTTCAATTAATTCAATTCATATTGTCGTCTATGCAAAAAGATTTTTTCGTATAATGAAGGACAAATTTGTATGTACAGTATAATTATTGTTCATCTAAAAAGTTTTTTTATTTTAAAATTGATTATTTTGATATTTTAATATAGGATTAAAAGGAATCTCAATAAACACAATTATCTTACATAAAATTTGAATATAACTAATTTTTTTTTTAATTTTCATTACCAGTTTCAGCCTGAATTCCAATTATGCGAAGGCCTTTCGTACACCTTTATGTAAAAGTAGTCTTTATTTTTGTTTCTTTAATTTAGTTATTCAAACCTTTCTCTTTCTTTGCATTATCTCCCCAGAAGAACGTTTCTATAGTATTGGAACGTGTTTTATACTACAAATACTTTGCATAATAAGCTGACATTCTGAACTTTTTATGGGGCATTGAATTCAATTGTCACTATAGCCTCCCCAAAGAAGATCCTATATTTTTATTCAGAGACAAGCTCATAGTGGATAATGCTAGCATTCGCGTCTAATGCTTCTGGACGACTAGAATTACTACAGTAAATTAACTCAGTCAATACTCTATTTAAAAAATTACTTCAAATGCTTCATAAACATTATTAATCCGTATCAGTAATTTAACTGCATAATGTAATTTTTGTATGACAGTTTAAATGAAAATTTATAAAACTTGTCTGGTATTTTAAATATAGAAAATTTTTATAATTTATTTATTTTTAAATTTATTAAAAATAAATCAAAATGTATTGTTTAAACGTATTCTATACAAAGACTTTTGAAAGTAGAATGTTCTATTTTTTATTATATATGTATGTTAATTTTTGCAATTTATTAATTATTAATCTGTATAAATCTAAGTGAAAAATTATGATATTACATTTTACAAAAATTACATTTCACTTTTATCACTTTGTCATCAGTTTATAATAGGTACAGTGAAATTAATTTTAATTAATTTTATTGCAGCAT
Organism: Sycophaga agraensis; assembly: GCA_018906755.1. Classification (NCBI taxonomy): domain Eukaryota; kingdom Metazoa; phylum Arthropoda; class Insecta; order Hymenoptera; family Pteromalidae; genus Sycophaga; species Sycophaga agraensis. Next base: position 300,895 of record JACCIE010000032.1, on the reverse strand, counting down.
TTTAGTAAACAGTTCTCAAATTATACTCCCAGTGTATTTTCCATATCAGAACAGCATATCTCTTTTAAAATAAAATGCGTATTAATTATTGATATTTAAATTAATTTAAATTAATTTATTGCAATTTTTTTCTAGGTACGTAACTGTAGGATGTTCAGCTCTTAGACTTATATTACGCAATTTCGCCCCAGTCATCAAATCCAATGTTGAAGCACCACTTCATACAATTGGAGTCGATGTAACTCGCGAAGAAAGGTCTGAAAATTTATATTTTTTAATAGTATAATTAAAGCAATTATAATAAGCAATGTTTTTTATTGTAAAAATATGTACAAATGTAATATACAATTGCGAAAAATTAAATTACCTCATTAACACGTCAAAAACTTTAAAAAATCGAGGTAATTACTTTACTTCTTTGTTTTTTGTTTTCGTTGAAGTATATATAAAATTCAGTTTGTGATTTTTTACCATTTTTGACATATTTGATTTTTTATACTGAAATGTTTTGTTAAGAAATCGTGTCACTTTATTACTTTCCATGTTGATTTATTATTTAAAATTAAATAGATACAATATTGATTAAAATAAAAAGTTGATATAAACAGTGATATTTTGATATTTGTTCGATAGCAAAGGTAGATTTATTTTTAGAAAATAAGAAGAAATAATTATTTTTGATTTTAACTATATTTACTATGTTTACGTAAATATTAGATAAAAAGATTTAGACAATTTACAATTGGTTAAATTGTGAAATCATTTTCATGCTATTAATTATGAATATACTTCATTGAAGATTTAAATTATGTGCCTAAATGAAGCTAATTATTAAAACAAGACGTTTACGTTTACCCATAGATTTATTTTGAGCAATTTGTATAAATGATTTAATAATTTAATAATTTAAATAATAATTTATTTTTACAGATATCATAAATGTATTTCCTGCTATGAAAAGCTAGTATTAGTGCGCAGCATTTTACTAAAAAAGCAGGCGATGCCGGGAAAGCTTGGTGCAGTCTTTCGTGAGTTGGGTGCACTAATAAGGACGCTTGAGTGACACTCGTTGACTACCTGCCAAAATCAATTCCAGTTACATGAGAATCAGCAGTTTCGACAACAAAATCGAAGGACTGTTAAATCTTTCACTGTTCTGTTACAAAAAAGCCAAGGGTGATTTAAAAGAACTTAAAAAGTACTGTTTTTATTAGGTGGCTAATTGGTGATAGTGGCTTAAATTCACCTTTGGAGCAGACATTAATGTGCAAATGAAATGTTAATACGCGAATCACATTTAATTGTCATTTTGTCTAATTACAGTTCATTCCGAAACAGGGATAAATACCTAAGTGAGATATTTAAATATTTTTCTAGGGTTGGAAATTCCAACAAATAGATTTAATCAGGTATGAAAATATTACATACATTTATTTAATGCCAGATTATTTATTTTCAATACTTGATAATACAACGATATATGATCATTTGTATAATAGTATTGGAAAATGTATGTATTCCTTCACCTCTTAATGTTAATTTAAACATGAAAATGGTTTTTTGATTATCAAGAGTAAGTTCAGAATACAATTTTTCCATTTGTGCTACTTGATTTTATTTAAGCCATACACATTTTAAGGCGTGCAAAAAGGAATCATGAATAATAAATTGTAATATAAGAGGTTTTTATTTTCTTCTGAATATGTTCTAAATACATTTTGAAAGATTGAGCGTATTAGATGATAAAAATTATTAGTGGATTTAATAATAATATAGAATAAATGTGCATGTAAATTATGGAAAATAATTGTATAAAATACCTTATACAAAAATTAGAAAATAATCGATGACTGTCTTTGTTTAAGTATTATTTATTAACTATTTGATAAATCATTGTCGACCTAAAATGTATCAATACTTTGATATTGGTATAACTGACAAAATTTTTCTATGAAAAATTTGTTTATTCTTGGGAAGAAATAGAACATAAGAGAATAAAATAGATAGACATCAATCTTAGTGAATTCGTCACGAAAAGAAACCATTATAATCCTAATTCAAGGTTTTTAAATCGCCTACAACGATTCGACAGTGCCTTAAAAGAAATTGAGTCGAATCTATGCAATCCTAAATTGTCCTCATATTAAATAAAGTAAAAATATAGATAAAAATACATCCATCATACTATTATTTAATATTATTAATTTCCTTTATAAACAACAGACTAAAATTTTTATATTTGTATTATTATTATTATTTACAAACATATAAGTAAAAATTTTTCTGGAATAGATTTTTTGTTACTTAAAATTGCTTCTAGAATAATTAAAAAGATTCATTCAAATTATATGATCATAATGCATAAGTTTTATATCTAGTACTATGTTATTATATATGACTCATAATTTAAATTAATGTCTTATTTTTTAATATGTTGAAATTAATAATTCATTAAAAATTAAAATTTTGAAATCCTTAAAAAAATAAATAATCTAGATTTATAAAGTAACATTATAAATAATTAAATAAACTAAAAATTTTTTTAGATCTTCAAACGTAGATTCTATCTACTTCCAAATAAATATTGTTTATTTAAATTTATTATATTACTTTATGAAATAGTATGTATAGATACAATATAAATTTTATAATAAATCAAATTTAAAAAAAAATAGGTTAGATTTTATTGTATTATTTTGCAAAAAAATCAAAGTTATAATTGAACTTATATTGTAAGCATTTAAATAATTAAGATGGAAAATTTTACAAACGTCATATAACAAGGTCTAATGGTTTTTTTTAAAATAATGAGTATCATTATAAGTTCTGAAGTTAGTTAATTAATTTATTATCAGAGTATGAATAAACTATTTGCATTGGCATTAGTACATAGAAAGTTGAATCGTACAAGTGACTATGTAGTTTACTCATGGTCTGTTACTAAAAAATAATAAGTCATTACTGAATATCAAGTTAAACAATTGCTAAGTGTAGTTATAGATATGCCAGAGTATAAAAAATGTATAAATAGGATAGTAATTAATCCTAAACCTAAATTAGAATATTTTTGAACCAATTAATTTGTAATAATTCTGATGTTAAATTATTAAAATTTTAATTTTTATTTAAAAAATTTGTATCAATTTTATTGATACAAGGAAATACATCAATTACGATCTTATTAATGAAATAATAAAATTTATGTTTAGTTTCTTTCGAAATCTGTTTTGAGGAAATATACCTACTAATAACTTGGGATATTTTTACGGATAGGATTAGAAAGAACGTATATATTAAAATAAAAAAATTTTAATTTTAAAAAGATTAATTAAATCTTTCACTAATATTTTTAAAGATTATTTGTTAAGATCTTAATATTAATAGAAAAATTATTTCTTTTTGTTGATTAGGTAGATTTGGTTTTATTTCACTCTTGAAAAACGTGCAATTATTTTTCCGAGTCTTTAACGAGGATTCTTGTATATCTTTAATAGAATTATACTTATAACTGTAAATTATTTTATTATTTCTTAACATATCTTATAATTATCGTTTCTATTCACTTTAATTCACATTTGAATACTTACTGATGAATTCAGATTCAATATATTAATATTCATAAACCTCAATAAAATTGAAACTAAATTCAATTTGTTCAAACACGTTTATTTTTAGTGCATAGTGTTGATTACAGTAATCCTAAAAGTATACAGATATTATATTCGTTCCGTCCAGTGTATTTTTGTAATATGAAAATGGTTATTGTGTAAAAGAAGCACAAAAAATGTAACGATGCGTTTAAATAAGAATGTAAAATATCAACTGTACTTAGAATCGTTGCAATGCAATAGCAAAATCGATTTGGACAGATTTGATCCCTATTATAACGATATTTTTCATTCTAAGTAAAATGGAAACTGTTGTCAAATTTTAAGTTTACTAAAAATATCGATAATTGAAGAAAATTCAAAATCTTCCATAGTACTTGTGTTGTTCTTGTGTACTTGCTTAATGTATTAAAGATTTTACAATCAAATTTAATAGTTAGAAAACATACAACGATAAATTTAATTTGGGTAATAAAATTTGATTAATACTTTTTAAAGTTAATTCTTCAAATTTAACAAAACCTATAGTAGAAAAAATCGATACCAAATTTTTCGGCAGCATCGCAGAATCCTTATTAAATAATTATACTTTTAGTATGTGAGATTAGGTTTATTAAAAAAAACATGACTTTTTAAAGATACATGTATTTGAATTTGACAAAAAATTAGACTGAAATATTGTGTTTAATTTATAGTACGTAGGTTTTTTAAAAAATTATTTGCTTGTTTATCAATATCAAATTTTTATACATGTATATTAATTAACTTTTAGATTATCGTTTTTGATACGAAATACGTTTATTTAATCTTTAAAGGACAGGATTTTTTTGATTTAAATCAACCTTTTAATTTTATCACGTTACCAGGCGTGATCAATTAAGTGATCCAAATATCAACTATCCCTGTTCCCTAAAACAGGCTGCATTCGTATACATGCGTCAATTATTATTTTATGCAGATGTTTGTTGTAATTAATAGGCTATTCCAAACATAAATTTCTTCATTTTTTTATTACTTACAGAAATAATTATTTATATTCGTGTATTAATTGTTATTTTCTACTAGCCCAAATCTATACAATAAATGAAAAATCCTAGTCTTCATCAATTTTTATATTGCAAAACGCTATACGTATAATTTTTCATCAAATGATCAAATAATAGTAAAATGTGCTTTGTGGATAATAATAATTATATTTTAATTTATTATTTCTATTTTTATACATCATCTATTAAAATATATCAAGATTAATAAATTTTAAATAAAGTGTTTTTAATTTTATGAGTAAAAGTCAAGAACACCGGATGATTATTATTAGCACTACTCAAATTTTGATAATTAATAATAATTTAATAAATTATATTTTTTGGCTTTTACGTACTTCTAAAAATTAAAATACGACCGTAATCTTATGTTTTTCTGAGGCAATAGTGTTTTATTGACTTAAAGAATTATAATATGCTTGAATTTTATTTTTTATTTCAAGATTAATGTTTTATAATATTTATAAATGAACCATACGGTGATGCATAAGGTAAATTCCAGTATTCCAGGTTAATATTACAGTGGTTTCCTAAGTTCGATCTTCAGTTTTATAGGATTGGCACAAGCTCAAAATAATATTTTATTATTTTTTTATGAAATTTATTTTTCAAATGTATTTGTAAAAAATGAATCTATGAATTACGTGCAGTGTTGAATGCATCATAATAAAATTATTGCGTATTACATAATTTGTTTGTATGCGAATGTGCAACATAAATTCATCTTTAAATTTTAATAATAATATTTATGGAGTTTTCATCAAATTTATGTTATTATAAAATTGATTTAGAATTAAATATTTTTGAGTACATGAAGTAAATTTTGTAATGTATATTAATTATTTATTATAAATTATCCAACTTACTAAAGCAGACTACAAACAATTAATTTTGAAAGTATCAGCAGTATGGTAAAAAAACAGAATAATTTTACCCTAAAACTTTTAAATACAACGATAATATAAAAAATGCAATGTAACATTATCTTCTATAATTATTATATAAGATAATATGTCGATATTGCTAATATAGATATTGCTATATCTATTACTAGATAAAACACGCGTTATACTACTTTTTTTACTTTTACTTTCTTACCGTTTGACACTTAAAATACTAACATGAAGGTAAAATTTCAATTAAAAGTAAATTAAAAGTGAAGTACTTTTTTAATCTATAAAAAAATAATGTTTTATAATTCGCGCCAAATTTATATTCATTGTGACGTATAATTGCGTGATCTACGATTTGTTATGCCCTTCATTATCGATAACGGCCGTTGTAACATTTCGAGGATATATTTGCTATACAGTAAATCGAAAAAGTTTATTTTTAATTAAGGATCAGAAAAACAGTGGTTTTAGGCGGCTTTAGAGGTAAAAATGAATATTGGTTGACGCATTTTTACTTATTTAATAATACTAATCGAAAGATCTCGATAGCTTTTAAATCGTAAAGTGTACTTAATTAATTCCGAAAAATTGTTTGTGAGATAAAGTTAAGTTTAAAATGTTCATAAAAATCTTAACTGATGATTCACAGGTTGTAAGTAAGAGCATGTAGTGTATTTTTAAATTTATATACAGTTAAATAGTGGTTAAACAATAGTGTTTTAATAGTACTATTAAATAATTTTTTGATATATTGCAATTTTTTAAATATTACGAACTTTTGGCTGGAACTATAGAATAACGTCTACCATAACTAATGCCATGAGACAGGTAAGGAATACACCATTTTTCATTTTTTAATTATTATTATAAATGATTATAATATAATATTATACTTAATATAATAAGTTAAATCAAGCAAAAAGTATGAAGGTTATTTAATAATAATTATCTAGCAGCGAATGCTCTTAGATATAAATATATTAAGAGAAATGTCCAAGCTCGGGTATATTGTGAGGTGGTATGAGATCATCTTGAATTTTGTAAAACTATTAATTCAAAAACTCAAAAAATTATTTTTCCAAAGTAATGATATCATTATGTGAAGCTACTAACACGAGATGGACTTTAAGGTTACGGTTGATGAATAACAATTTTTGATTGAATTCGTATATTGTAGCAATTAAAGTATATATATTTTATTTTATTACTTAGTAATTGCAGTTTTACCTAAAATTATAATTTTATGGTTACAAATTATACTTTTCAATTTAAAAATAAATATAATATAATAGAATCATTTGTCTTTCAATAAATATATTTCTAGAATAAATCAATAATACTGTTTTTGAATATTTTTAACCATAGTTTACTATTCTATAAGAGCATTGATTCTTTTGATTTAGACCTTTTAGCTTACGCACAATTAGTAATGAAGCCGTTTGCATAAGTAATCTTTTTACTTTTATCTCTGCACCCTTGTATATTTTGCAGGGTTGTACTACTGTAAGGACTATATCAGACTATATAGCATAAGTGCATGTATTGAAGCGATCGAGATAGTATTCCGTGAAATAGAGTGAGAAAAGCGTCGCGTGAATATCCGTTGCATGTCGGTAAATTTATTCGTTCAAAGAAATACGAGGGAGCTATGAAAAGGGTAACCCCACTTTTTACACTCATTTTTTCATTTTCAGTAGACGTTTATTTTTACTCATTCAAGATTTCTTATTAGTTTTTCATACACATTATTAAGATATATGTATGCTTGTTGACGCTATGAGGGAAAATATATTGCACATTGAACTATTTATTATACAAAAACCTATGAAAAAGTATTATTGTTTTAAAAGAATTTGTTTTAACAGGTTTTTAAACACATTTAATATTTCAATGCATGTAATGAAGAATTTACCGAGATATATATATTATTAACATGGTTTAAATATATTTTTATTGTCATTCAGTATAAATTACAAATGCTGAAATTAAAATGAAATTAAAGTAGAACAGAAATCCTAATTTGAGACAAATTGACGTACACGGGAATTTGATCTAACTTATAGAATTGACGAACAAATCCTATAAGCAAAGCAATAATTCTTGATAGAAATTAAAGGTATCATTTCATTCCTCTAAATTTCAAGTAAAATTTTTATTTTGGCAACATTACTAATCTGCTGTATCCTCGGCCATGTCTATTGACAGCAGTGTGATAGCTCTTCGAAATCTATCAAAAATCCTGGTTTAGACTTTTATAAGGACTTTTAATTAATTACTTTATTTCACTATAATGTATGCTTACTTTTTGAGTTACTTTTGGTCAACATCAAATTTATTTATTTATCTTTATCTCTCTCTTTCTCTAAAGGTTCTCTCTTCTGTGTTTTATTTATCAAAGCCTACGACGGCTAAACAAGCGTATATTCGACGAAAACCCATCCACGATATTATATTCTGTTAATAGCAGAATATAACTTTAGAAAAAATTAAATCTAAAATTTTGATATTGCACAATGTGGAATGTTCACATGTTCAATTTTTTTTAAAGAAAATAACGCGTACAACTTCAAAATAGTATTATGATCTATTACAAGTTAACACCATTTACTAATAGATGATGCTATGAAAATTACGAGCCTCTTGGATGATGATCGCGCCTGCTATGGTAAACAATATATATAATTAATAATTTCAATTTATGATAATTTCAGTAAAGATAAGTAATTGGAGAAATTATCTAAATTTAAAATTACTCAAAAGCAAAGGCATTAGATGTTGTATATGCATCAAGGTATCTGAAGGTTACTGCTGAGATATATCGATCGCCATTTTCGGTTGTGAAACGAATTAATATTTTAACAAAAAGAAATAAATAATATTTTTGAAACTGTACGTTATCTATAGTAAAACAGATCTTCAATTTTGTTATACATTCAATCATTTTTTTCTCATGTAATCCTGCGGAGTATTCTTTCGTAATTGTTAAAAAAACTTAATATTTCAATTTATATATTTTAAATTGAACATTGGTAAAATTTGAAAGATATAGTTAGGAATACTAATTTATACCACTTATAAGAGTCAGCTACCTTAGATGTCACATAAAAAAATAAAAACTAATAGTATATTTAAATATGTATTATTTTATACTACTACAAAAATAAAAAGTGCACACAATTATTCTTGAATATTAAACCTGATTAATGTTTTCTAATACAAATTGGTAATTAAATGCATCCAAATAAAAATGTATTCAATGCTATGATATTTAAATTTATAATTCTCAAGTAAGGAATATTTAATTCAATTACTCAAGGAGGAATATTTAATATTTTTATGTAAGATTGTAATTCGATATTTTCTTTTATATATTCTGTAGTAAACTATTGCCGTGCAATAAAAGCTTCTATAATTTTAACCATATAAGTAGTACCAACTTTTCCTATAAGATTCGAAGGAGGGGCGCTAGCCATCCTCGCCAATGAGATCCGACGCACCCCCTTGTTACAATTAGCCAATAGGGTGCGTAGCTTTTTCAGCAGCCAATAATAGAGCTCCGTGCTATTCTATGGATTAGAGCTGATGTTTGCGTTTGCAGATGTCACGTATTACCGTCGATTTAGCGAGTTCATTCACGAGGGTTGTGGGATAAAATGAAAAAGTAAAAGATTCTTTTGTAAACGTAAATAAATTAAAAATGTACTTAGCAAATTTATGATTATAATAAATTATGTAAGTATCAATATATTACAATAGCATTGGTATACAAATTACTACAAATAAATTACATAGAAAACGTAATATTTATTTAATAATAAATTAATTAAGCAATAAGTTAGAAAGAGGCAGAAATAGATTCACTTATAAAGTAGCACGCTAAGTAGAACATATTATATGACTATTATATATACATAGAACACTGAATGATTTTAGTCACTTTTATAATTTTTCAATAATATAACAAAAATCGCCTTATAAGCACCTTAAGCAGAACTCTAACTGCTTCAGATATCTTAAGATGCATTTTTTTAAATCAATTTTTATATTGTCTATGTATTCAATTATTATTTTAGACCCATTTTCGTTCTTTTACAAGCCAAACCATTATTAGAAATTTCATATTTTTGAGTCAGTAAAGGCTTTAAGAGGTGAAAATCTTTAAACGATCTTGCTGGCTGATGATGTTACAAGACTTGGACGAGTTAGATCCTGCCACAGATATGTGACTTAGTTTATAGTTTACTTATGATTTCATTAAATTCGTTTTTACAGCATTATTTTCGTTGTAACATTTAGTCGACTAATTTCGTGTATTTTGTATGCATTCGTTTCGACACTCGCTAATATTCTATAGTTATAGCCATAATATAGAACGGATAGAAATTGATTATAAAAAGGTTGTTAATACTTTATTTACATATAAAAATAATAACAATTAAATAACTGGTACCATTGTTATAAATTGATAATTTTTAAAAAAAATATGAATATTGTAATCCTTTTTAATGGAAAATAGCGTACTACAATTATATCATTAAATCGAACGCTTTAAACATCTATTCTTGAGTCAAAACTAATCTCAACATAATATAATATAATTCTAAGCTTTAAGATAACTCTGTAAAGTGATATTATACCAATGAATTGAAAAATTAATTTAATGACAGGTTTGTCGTATTTTTTATAAATCAACTACTAATGAATTGATAAAATTATTTTTATTTTTATTTTTAAGTGAACTTAAATATTACCCATTATTGGTAAAGCTATAATTGAAGTCAAACATTTTGATAAGTTAAAAACATGAAGACTTAATTACTGTTGGTCTACTATATTTTTTATTATCTCTTCAGTACAAAAATTTTAAATATTTAATTACAAAATATTTCTACAGATATTTTCGAGGATATCATAAGTATTAAGAGAAAAATAACATAATACTTATTTTGAAATTGTATTATCAATCAGTGTTATAATATTATCTTTTAATTTAACTTAAAGAGATTATGAGAAAAAAGCTTTAATGAGACATATATGTGAACATGTATACTGTATTGATTTCTATAGGTGTGAGATATAAGGTATAAGAACTTGAGCTCCCTGCCAAAGTACGCCTTAGCCGCTCATCATGTTTGCCGATTAACTTGATTTTCTTGCCGACAAGTTGAATGTAATTCAGAACTGCAGCACCACCGGTTCTAAACGCTCGTTCAGGAGCTTGTGTCTCGGTTCGCGCTCTAGCTCTATTATATATATATAGGCGGGTGGTCTCGATGTTCTCGCCCTCCGAAGTTCAGGGACGGGTCACTCGCACGCTTGTGCAGCTTGACGTCTATGTAACCAAATGTCAACATTGTTGACGCGTCAAGGGGTTTATGATCGAATTATAGGCAGGAGGCACCTCGCCTGATTGGCGCACTGCCTTCCTCGGCGTCAATTATTGTTGCAACTGCTTCGTCTTTTTTCGACAGAGTGAATGGCAGTGTGCACATGTAAGATTTAAATAATCAATAACTAAATTAGTCTTGATAAATAGATATTGATGATTTAATTTGATATAAGCATTAAGAAAATAAGAGTATTCCTAATTTACAATGAAAGTTAAAAGCTTATAAATAGTGACCTTATACTGCAAAAAAGTCCCGCAGTTAACTTCGAATGGATTTACTAAAGTCTTTTTATGATATTAAAATGAGTGCTCTACAACTAAATTTTTATTGATGCTGATTAATACAATTTCTATACATAGAGATCAAGACATATTATGATCATTATCTTGAATTATATATTGAATAATATACGAGTATCATGATTATATCTTTGATATCACTATATTTTTTAGTAACTAAATACTAAAAAATACTGATAAATGGTTTTATTTTTTGAAATATTATATTTTATTTATTAGTAAACATAAAACAGGAATTTTGTAAATGGATTACTTTTAGGAATCGTAAAAACAAAAGTTGTAAAGGTTAAGGTTATGGCTTGCCATTCAAAAACGGCGATTCTCAAATGAATTAATAATACAGGAATAGTGTCAAGCATTTAGTACTTTTTTTAGTAAACTTTACTTTAGTAATTTTTTTTTCTGGATTTTTTTGCAAGGCTTTCCAATATGTATAAATAAAATCTCTGGATAAAACACTTAGCAATTAATATGCTGAAAGTTTCAGAAATTCATTGGGAAAGATTATCGAAAAATACTTATATCAAAATAAATTTCTACAAGTCCATTAAAGTTTTAACTATGATCAAAAACAAATCAAATAATGCTCTATTATTGAGAATAAATCGAATCATGTATTTTGTAAACACGCTTTTAATTAAAATGGAAGAACTCAAGAAATGTGACATTTGTAACCAAATTGTAAATGTTAATCAACTGTTAAAAGTCTCTAACTATATACAAAATATTTAAAAATCAAATGTTAAAAGTAATATGCAAATAGTTTTTGAATTATCAATCCTTGTATAAAATTAATTATATTATTTGAATATTGTTTAAATTATTGCATTAGTTATTATTTTATTATGCTTAACAGGATTATTTTTGGTACACTAATGTCTAAACCGTAAAATAATAATTTCTTATATTACTCTAATACGTAGTGTACATTACTGTAATCTAATTCACATAATTATTTTCGTGATAAATATGTACGTATAACTTATATGAAAATAAATTACCAGAAATTTCAAAAAATTAATTTCTAAAGTAAATAGAAAACTTTGTAGAATCGTTAGGAAGTCATATCCGAAGCAAGATCCGAAGTCATATCCTTTCCTCGAGTCTTTCCTCTGCAGTAGATGTTGGTGTGTGAAATGAGAACAATCGCTTCCAGAAAAAACTAGAGCAAAAGGGGAGACAGAAGAGGGGACAAAGGTGTAAATGGTGTCGCTATCCGAATTCTTGTAGTAGTGAAAGGTATATTGCATTGATAGAGGGATGCAATACACGGAGTAGCATTAGACCTATCGTTTCTCAGAACGACTCAGCTGCTTCTTATATAACGGCATTCGTTATCCTTTTGAATACTTGCTTTGATTTCTTAACTTTTTTTGGTATAATAATATTTATGCTCCTCCTTATTCGAAGTTAAAGTTTTCATTTCAATATCTGAAAATTAAACGTTGAATATTTTTACACAAGAGAATCATTTGTATTAAAAATTTTAAAATGATTTGTTGAAATGAATTTTATTAGAAATTAAAAAGTATTTTGTTTTATCTGCCTTAGTGTTGCGACCACGAGGAAAACCTAGTGAAAAAAATCTAACATCATAATATAACAAAATATGTGCCTTTTAAAATACGAGGCATATGCACGTTTCTTGCGTTTGCCTACAAACAGGATAGCTTTACAAATTCCTCCAAGAATCCAGTCGTGGCACGTTGTATAGGAAAGCATATATATATAGCCTTAACCCATGCGTTCAGGGATAGAATCAGTAGGTTAGCCGGTATCAATCGACGTACACACATACCTTTTTATGCTTCTCATTTTCTGGTTTTCTTCATTCTCACTGCTTCTACCTAGTTTTATTTCTTTTCTTATCTTACCAGTTGATCACTGAAGACTGCTAAATTTATGCTTTACGGCGAAAACTACTTTTTTATAAATGAGTGACTGGTATAAAGGCGTATCGGGAAATAAGCAATATAGTTTTTCATTTAATTACACAAATTTAACAATATGGTGAATAAAAAAATGATTTATGATTGAATAATCACAATTAGATTTTTAAGTGTTTTTGTTATGGTGATGTGTTTTATCAAACGTATTAGAGTAGAGCTAAAAATATAATCAAATTTTAATAAATATATTTATATAAAATAAAACTAAACTAAACTAAATAAAAGATTATTCAATATGAGGAAAATAATCGTCTACTTTAAAAGTTTGTTTAGGTACTATTTTATATTATTGATGAAAGGGACAAATAATGTTATTTGGACTTAAAAAATAATCTTAATCTAGTTTTAAAAGATAACAAAATAAAAAATCCGCGTACAGTACACTAAATAATGCAATTTATTTATATCTATATGTATAATTAAACACTTATTACGTGCGTATAAAAATTGTTTTATTTTATTTAGGGAGAAGGGCCTTTACGCAAAAAGACTTTTGAAAAACATTTTTGATTATAATTTATGAAAAATATTGATTAATGGAATGTAATCTCAAATACAATAAATCAAATTCCTAGGTTTTCTATATTCATCTCAATATTCATACTTTTTAAGATAAATGTGATTTCAACTTAAACTGTTTATAAGTTGTTTGTATAGTTGTGTTTGTAGCTAAACAATACACCGATTGTAACATGTGTAGTAAAAAAGGGTTACAATTCTATTGGATCTTCTAAAAATGATTCTAAACGAGGCTCTATTTGATCCCATAAATCAAGGGGCGTAAAGAATCAATTACTACTTATCGTTTTGATCTTTTATTCTATTTCTCGCTTACACTCCCTCCCTGTTGAACAAATCTAACAGATGTTCTATATCATAAATGAACCTAAAATATTACAGGCTAGTACGATGGTTTTCTATACTCAATTTCTATATATCTAAATAACAAATCAACTATGTATCATTAGACAATCATCATTTCCAAAAATAATTCGCATTTTGGACAAATATAAAAATAACTATTTCAAAATAAGAATCAGTTATAGTTACTGATTAGTTGAATGGAATTTGATTGATTTATTTACTGATATACAATTAAATTTACAGACATGCATTCATATTGCAGTAAAATTTAGTTGAGACTTTAAACCTCCCTGTAAAACTTAAGTCAGAAGCGAAAATGTGGTTTCAGAATAAGCAGAGCAGAAATATTTTGTATGTCTGTAAGTGATAAAATATTTTTTAAATCGAAAAAAAGGTTACAAAGAATTGTTCAAGTAATTTTTGCGGGCGGTTCAACAGACAATATAATAAAAGTCACTGTAACATTTCTGATTTTTTTCAGAGTCAGGTGTCTTTATTTTCATTTATTCGGAATTAACTTGCCTGGTCGTTGTTTACAATGTACTTCTTTGAATCTTTTTATTTTTGATTCGCATCGAAACTCAAACATAGATTTACGATTAGGAGCAGGTATGAATTTATTTAAAAGGATCGGGGTTCAAGAGCGAGGTCTTCGCTACAAATATATATAGAGCTAGGCGGAAACATGCCCGCTATTTGGTAAGAATGCAGTTTATTGTTATGTGTCATGAATTTGGTTATGTTTATAAATATACAAACTATATTTATCAAGTTTACTAAATCTGACTGTGAGTTTAAAATTTTAGATACGCAGTTATAATGTAATTTATAATTTATAATGCTGATTAAGAGAAATTTAATAGAAGTATTGCAAATATATTAGTTTTGTTAATTTTATTACAGTCCAAATAATTATTAATAAATTATTATATTGCATTTTCCTTATTCATCATCATACAATTTTTTTCTGATTTATATGCATAAGCGTTTATAAAGCGATTGAACGATATTGCGGTTGAAAAACGAAGATGAACAAACAATTGGGTTAATTTTTATTTAAATTATTGCTCTGATTTGGTAACTGAATATTTTCATAATTCAAGTCTTGTCTAGAATTTAACGTATTAAGGTTTCAAATATGTAACAATATAAGGTGAGAGAGAAAAATAGAGAGAGTAAGATGGATATGAGATTTATGTGTGTGTTTGTGTGTGCGTGTCACAACCAAAGTGAGATATAGAGGTAGAGAGAGGCAGAGGTTCTTTCGATCAGCCATTGCTACATGGTTGTCATGGAGATGAGAGGAGATTGTTCAGCCAGTCTCTGTGAGTGTCTCGTATCGATCGCCAGTTTCTGGTCCCCTCTGGAAGCATGTTCATAGTCTAGCTTTTTTTGTAACAAGGTTTCATGAAAACGTTTAGCTTTTTAAATAATGCTAGGTATTGATTAAAAATACTAAAAATACACTTTAATACTTAATTTTAATTATCAATTATTTTTTAATTCTTTATGTTCAGGATTAATGATTTGATAAAACGTAAATAGTTAAATCATAAAGTAATATAATTTTGTACTGCACATATAGCGGGACATGATTCGACAGTATTATGCAAGATTTCTTTGCATAATTTTAATTTATTTTTAGTCTTTTTCCAACTGGCATTTAAATTTGTCTGAAATAAATAGAATTTTTCTGTTGAAATATTTTCTAATTAATTAAAAAACCGAAATGGACACAACACTGAACGATTGTTTTTATTTTAAATGGAATATTAAATGTAATCAATCACATTAAAATATTAATTAATTATGTCATATTTTGAAATGTGCTATTTTCAATGATGTTAATGCGTTTATTTTTTAATACTATAGGATAAAACCAGGCGAGGTACAAGTGTAAACAAAATACTTATTGGATTGATGTAAAAAGCTTCAATAACACAGGTTGAAGATTACAATCATTTGCACGTACTCGCCTCGGTAGACGCCACAATTCTACCCTCCTGATAGCTTTGCCCTCGCACTAATGCCCTCGTGCTTGCCTCCAAGCAATCCACATGCACTCGTCACTTTGCTAATTGCTTATACACCTTCAAGCAATTTTTACCAGGCATAATTATTACTATTTTTGCGCAATTTTACGCTTCTCTTCTTGAACACATTGCATCACTCGCTCACTCAGTTCACAGAATAATAAACAGGAAACGTGCAAGGTCATTCCACCATTTCTCATGAGATAATGTATATCGACGCCAAGAAATATAAATAAACAAGTGCAAATCAATCTTAAATATTCACATATAAAACAAGATCAAGAATCTTGATAATTCTTGTATTAAAATCTTGTTTAGACATTGTTCTTGGTTGAAAATTCTTGTTCTTGATCATGTATAAATATTCTTATCTTGATATTGTCTTGATTTTCAAGGCAAGACAAAACAATATCAAGATTAATCTCGATTCTTCTGGAAGCCCTATGGGCACCGCATCGAAGGGAGTGTTGATGTCCGATTTGACTCATGGTCAGTCTCAAACGAAATCATGCTGACAGAGCAAATAGGACACAGCTGCAATTTACCCTTACTCCGAAATTCGTGTATCTGCTATAATATTTAAAGGTAGCCCTACAAAAGG
Organism: Sycophaga agraensis; assembly: GCA_018906755.1. Taxonomy (NCBI): domain Eukaryota; kingdom Metazoa; phylum Arthropoda; class Insecta; order Hymenoptera; family Pteromalidae; genus Sycophaga; species Sycophaga agraensis. The sequence goes on along the minus strand of JACCIE010000032.1, from coordinate 284,215 downwards.
GCTGATTTTTTGTCCTTCATTGATTGACTTTCCCGAAGGTAGCGTAAACGCGATGTTGAAAATAATGGCCTTGAAACATTGAAGTTTGATTTGCGCATTATCATCTTTTTTGTATAATTGATTTTTACTTAATATTTTTCAAACTTATTTCGATCTTTTGTCATATGTTAAGTATCACAAAATCGTACATTTATACTTTACTTGATTTTAGTTATTTAATGATGTGATGTTTTAAGTTGTATAGTAATAAAAATCAATGTAAACAATTCAAGTTTTTGTAATAGTTTTTACCAGTAAACTTGATAGGTTCGAGTATAAATTTCAGCATGCTCAGTACCTTTATATTCATTCCAATAAAAAATATTTAATTTTGCAATCATACATTTTATAAAAATTAATGATATTATAACGGAATAAATGAAACTATTAAACAGCATGTATTTTAGTTTTATACATTATTCTTAGAGTTATTGTTAATTATTTTTAAGCGATCTTTATACTTATTTCAACATGAACTCCTACAGTAAAAAATATATTGCTTATAAAAATGTTCTGAAAGTCTATAGGTAAATTTAGCTTTTTTAGTACTATTACGTTAAAAATATTTAGGTGTTTAAGTGTTCAGATTTAACCCTTAGTTATACTTTTTTTATATGTCAGTTTTTCTACAGATTATATAAATTCTTTGTGAAAAATTATATAATGTATTCATTTTAATTTTAAAGTGTATAAATAAATATTTTTAAAGTTGCAGAATGAATAGGGTAAATAAGGTACATCGGAATTCATATTACTGTACATTAATTCATGTATTGTTGAAGAGAGGAGACGCCGGTGTGCCTATTCGCGATGAAGGCGTCGTTGGCGGAGACGGGAGCTGATCTTGTGGTTTCTTGTTCCAACCAAGCATTTCGTCGCGTATATACCTATGCGACTGCACGTTATACGTTTTTATAGATAATTTTTTATTTGTTACAGAAATTATAAATTCAATTATTATTTACAACGTTGTTGTAGAGGAGGAAATTCGAGATATTCAAAATACAGTCAGTTCACACGGAATAAAAGTTAATTGATGTTTTATAAAAAATTTAGTATATTTTGTTATGAAGGAAACTTTGATATAAACTCCCGCAAGAAAAACACCCGCAGAGGATTTGGCCGGACAATGCTGTAACCCTTATTGTAGTCGTGGGCGCTCGCGCCTTCTTCCCCAACTCACAAGTCTCTTCGCGTCTTTTCCGTCTATCCACTCTTATACTTTTCGTCGCGCACGTACTTGCACTGAAATCTACAGAGCTTAAGGGCAATTGCTTACCCCCATTCGATAACTATATACGGTAGCGATATCGAATCAGCGATGCCATGCTAGGATTCTGACGCAAGGCTGTTCTGACAACGGAGTAATACATGTCTACACGACGATGGAGTATTATAAACTCCCGCTCACTCCGCTGTTGCACCAAGGAATCGCTCACAAAGACATAAATAATGCAAGAAAATATAAATGTTAACAATTATATAATAATACTACACATCAAAACGCAAATATGGCCAACTTCAATTTGTAAAGTCGACTTTAATTACTAAACTTTTTTCCTGGATTACCTTTGTTTGTTTAATATGACCGATGATTGAAGTTTTTCAATTTTCTATATATTTATTCATTTGTTTATTTATTTATTTAATGTATTCTTTTGAAAAATATATTTCAAAATTACAAAAATAAATATTATATAATTATATTATAGAAAAATAAATTAAGCAAAAGTTTACATTAGGTCCTACATTAGGTTTAAAATTATAATAAGAACCATATTTACTGACGATTTCTTTGCAAAAGAATATTTTACTTTGGTTAAATAAAAATTTGTTTAATATTAGATTCACGGAAATTTGCTTTTCTAATATAAAACGGTAGAATAAATAATTAATAAAAATAATTCAAAGTTTGTTTCAATTTCAGTTTAACTCGTTCATATCTGATGAATTCATAGATTATCGTTGCACGCCCCCGCTAAATGCAAAACAACGATCGGGGTACAACTATAGATCACGATAAATACGCATGTGTTCTCTCTCCTGTATGACAAAACGAAAACTGTTAGCGAACGATCGCACATTTATTCAGATGCGTGAGCCATAGGGTGCCGATGATCCAGAGCAAATGTTATACTCTTGCATATGCTCGTCTTCCGTGCGCTTTTGTACTCTACGGCTTAACAAGATTCATCTGCTGTCACTTCTATTCGTTCACAAGTGTTTTATTCACTTTATAATCATTCAAGTTTTAGATAATTGGAATTTCGATGTTCGTTTTTTAAATTACAGTTTTAGCATATTTATAAAACTAAAAGAGATACAAATCTTATCAAAAATATTAAACGAATTATTATTTATTTAACCTAAAAAATATATTATGGAAAAAACAACTAAAGAATTAAGTTTCATATTTGAATAATGATTTGAAAAATTAAGATGATATATTTAACTGCATTAATCATAAATACATATGATTTAAAATACAGTTCCTGTAAATAATTCATTATATGGTATCTCAATGTATGAAACGTCTTTTTGAGAGAGAAATAGAGAAAGAATAAACTTAGTAAGATTGCACATCTGTGCCATGTTGGATATAAAAAGGGGGGCAAGCATTTTCATTAATTCACTCCCTTATTCCCGTCGTGAACCTTTATCCTTTCTGTAATATGCAAGCACGTTCTATGGCTACAGTCGACGCATGTGATCCGTGAGTGGTCTGTCAAACTTGCGTCGCTTAATTGGAAAGCAGGAAGAAGACATATAAGAAATATTAAGAATGTGATTAAATTACTCAGATAAAAAATTCACGTTTACAACAGAATAGATACTTTATATTAATTGAAGTAGGAAAGATAATTGACTATTGATTCACTTCTATACACAATAGTTTCAGGAAATTATTATTATACCTCCAAAAGAATAAACTTTTCCTACAAAGAAGCATGTATCTTCCATGATTAACGGATTTTATTTAAATTCATTATATTGATATTTATACCATTCATTTTAACCTCTTAATATTACTTAATTAAAACAAAGTTATTTTAAATTTGCCTATAAAATTACTTAAATAAGAAAATTTAGTTGAAATTTATTTTCTTTTATTTGCTGGTTTATTTCATAATAAAATAGATCAAACATTCTAATATTAAATCCGTTAATAGATATCAATAGTAAATTAACATAGAATTTTTCAATTTAAATATAGATGATAGGATTTTTAATGCTTCATATATTTATGTATGTAAGAATTTGTTTTTGTTAATTTATGTAGTCTCTTTTGATTCTGTAGGTAATTGTACAATAGTGGTACATTTTTCAAATCTTCCTCAGATATTAAATATAATATGGTGTAACGTATGTGGGTGAGAGGGGGGTGGAAGTCGAACGCTCAACAAGGTGGGAGGCTGGGAAATTAAAGCGACTCACGGCTGAAGTTCTTGGTAGATATTTACACTTCATTCGTGACAGCTTAGTGTGTTGAGAAGGCGACGCCCCCGGCTAACTTCTCTCGAATGACTGATTGATTAATGACCTTATTCGTGTTATCCTCGTATGTTGGGGAGGAAGAGGCTCGAGTCGTCTCGCCTGACGCTGTAAACTGACCGACTCTAAAACGTTGAAAAAAATTTATTTGCAGTTCTTTATTAAAATTAAAATAATTATTTATAAGTTTTATAAGTTTTTCTGTGTATGCATTCGAACCTCGATTCTCAGCACAAGCGTTGATCGCCGTAGATACACTATATCATAAAATTTGTTAACGCTTGAATCACGCTTTACATTAACAATTTCATTGTACCTAAAATAAAGATATATTTTATATATTGTCAGATGTAGTTTTTAGTACATAATTTATAGTAATATTTTTACTTTTACTTTTTACTTTTAATTTTTACTTGAATTTAGTAACTTTTACTTATAATCTTATAAAATGTCGAACAGTGCTTGCGCAAGAATTATGAGTAAGAAGGCATTTACTAAATTAGCCTGACTACTCTGTCGGGCCGCAACAGATCGTCGACGAATGAGCGCGCGTCTACGCCTGAAGGGCGCGGCCAAATCCGCTGTTTGCTTTGCGGCCTCGACAGCTCCGTCCTACCCTCTCCCATTGACTATTTCCTCTCTCTCATTCGCTGCGCTACGGCGAAAGAGGTCGCGCTTTTTGGCCACGAAGGCTGGATTTTTACCATTTTTAAACGCCTGTATCTTCGCGGGGGTGCATCTGACAGTTTCGCAACCGCCAAGAAAAATGTTAAGAATTGTCTCAACTATCCCGTCGTATAGTTGGAGATATGTAGTTAAAAAACAGGCTGTATAGATAATACAGTTATCTTAGGGAATAACAGAAAAATAATTAAGGATATGACGGGCACATTAAAGCAATTTTTAAAGAAAAGTTCTTTTTCAATAAGGGGAAGAATGAAAGAAGGAAGAATGAAGATGTGATGATAAAATAATTAATGAAGTGAGAGCTTATACATCGCTAAGTAGACATGGCGCGTAGGAAAAGTTAAATGTAAAAACGGCTTTAGAAAAAAAATGTAAATTGGAATATTTAATTAAAACAGAGTTGGAAGTATTGAATCTTAGCGTGGCGTCGTTGATGTGATGTTTTGACCGTGTAACTGTCAGCAGGTAGCAAGTCAGCTTTTAGGCACCTCTAGACTCGAGGGGCCACGCACTCTTTTTGAAATCTTTTTTGAATCACTTGAAATCTTTTGCAATCTTTGTAATCTTCCGAGTTGCTCGACAATTTCACAGAAATCCGGAACTAAATTCGAGCGTCCGACCGATGCTAGGCGCAGTGGAAGGGAGTCCGGCGGCCCCTCCGCCGCGAGGCTCCGCCGGGCCTACGGGCGAGTGGTGGGGGGATTTCAAAAGATTGCACGGGATTTCAGTGAGCTTCGGCGGGATTCTTCGGGACTCGTGCGATTTCAACACGGATTCTTCACTTTTTCGAAGAGTACGCGACTACGCGAGACTGTCTAATTTCTAATATTTCTAATTGTTTAAAATTTTTTAAACAAAGAAAAAATTATATAACTTTTTTGTCACAAAGTCTAGACTATTTTACTCAGAGACAAGGACTCGATACTTAGAAGACTCGCAAATAATTTTCTATGTTCGTTTAGTTGCTTGTTGACTCAAAAATGTGGCAGTGTGAGTGTACGCGCAACGAACATTCCCGAAGCTCGCGAACGAGCTTTTCCATCGAGCGAGAAAAGTCTAAGACTGGTGGCACAATTTCAGCATACGCTTTATTCAAAAACGCGCATTCATATCAGTTTTCTTTATATTAAAATAAAAGTCTTCTACAAAACATTTTTCGACTTATTTATTGAATGCGGAGTACCTCTAGTTTGAATTTCCGTAGTTTCCTCCTCTACATAAGTGAAATAAAAAAAATTAAGTTTAATAAATGCTATAAAGAAACATACTCGTAACGGTTACCGACGTATCTGCTAAAGAAGAATATAAGTAAAAATATTAAAACTGCAGCTAGGATTAGACGTTGTGAAGTATAATGGGCAATCAAGTATTAGTTTTAGAATGCTTTTCGGAAAGAATTAACTTGGAAGGTTAATTATGGAATAAAAACTTCGATCTGGTAAAAGCAATAATATTGATTGAAATTATCATTAAATATTAATAATATTAATAAATAATAAATAATAAAAATATTTTTTTATTAATCCATTACGCTACAGTCTTGTACTAAGTAGTAGAGGCCTTTCATTACCTTTGCATAGGCGTAGTGCCTATACCAGAGTATACTAGTAAATATATATAGTATCCTATATCCATCCTTTATTTACAACCAATACCTTCCTTTACATTATTTCTATAGGAGGCTTTCTAGCGTGGATTCGAATAATGCAACGCATACCTTGCCGGTTGAGTCTACACGCTCTGCCTCCACTAATTTGAAAGGGAGGCGCATCGAGTCGACTTTTCTGTTTTTATTGTACTTCTGTGTAATACTGATTCCTCGAACAGCATTCGTATTATGAAAAAATGCACTCATCTAAAAAGCTATAATATATATATACCATTTTTAAGCTATTTCGAAATAAAATTACGAAACAAATAATTTTTAAATATTTATACTTCAAATGTTCAATACAGTATCTCCATTTCGAGAAGTTTAATACCATTAAAAATAATATGTGAATAAATTAATTTTTAAAGTATTACGTAGTTTTAATTATAGATAATTAAAAGGTATCCGGAAAGGTTGAAATTGGATGTAATATTAATTGTAACTATTGATATAGATTCTGTTACTAAATAAACAATTTTATATATATAAATATAAATATAAAATACATGAAACAAAAAGAATGATAAATAGAATTAAAATATATAGATTATAAGTAAAATCATATTTAATAGCTAAGATTTTTATAAATATTTACATAAACATCCAAACTTTTATTTCTGGGTATATTCTTCATTAGTATATATTTTATTGGCATATATTTGTTTCAAGTAATTATAAAAGTTTGTACATAATAATATAAAGAAAACAATGCACATAATTCGAAAATTATTATATGTTGGGTTCGAACTACAAAATCAATCCACAAAAGGTTATAGTGCGTGTATCTTAAAACTCTGTAAGTAGATACTAGTTACATAGCAGATTATTAACAATCAACAATTATAATTATTAAAATATAGATCGTTAAGAAAAATTTTTATTGTTTTGCTGATACTAATATTTTAGAAAGCTTTAAACTAATTTCATAAACTAATGAATTTTTGGAAAAAGTATTTTCTCCAAATATACAAAAATGTGCTTCATAACATGTGATTAGTAACATACATAAATTTAAAAAATACTAAGTTAATTAATCGAAATTTTCATAAAATACTGTCAAGTTTATAATATTAATAAATATAAAATTTTCTGATTTTACACATTTGCGTGTTTTTTAAACCGTATTGTATATATAAAACAGTCTGTTAAACGATACATTTGATAGTCACTCTATCGAAAAGTATGAATATATTATCGATCAATTTACTGTTTATGAAATGGGGACATCAACATTATTCAATTTAAAGTATAAGACGATTGCTAGATATATGAAGACAACTACACTACCATAGTCAATGGTTTAACGGCATATTTAGGAACTTGTAGCTAACTAGCAGTATATGCTTAGACAGTATACTCAATTGCGATTTAATAACAATAGATGATTTAAGCAATTTCATTATAACCATTTAGATGAATTCAAAATATAATTAGTACCAATGTTTTTATATTTAAAAAATTATGTGATTTTTGTACTTAAATATTAACAGGAAAATTAGTATCAAAATGTAAATCATAGACATTATATAGCATTCATATAATAGCATTCCAGTAAAGCGTAGACTTGAATTAATCTTTTTCTTTCCAAGCGGAGATTCCGTAGTCGATGATTGAAGTTTCAGTATCTTCAGACAGTTATATTTAATTTTTGGTGAGCATTTTTCCAAATCTAAACTCAAATTCTAATATTATTTTGTTAATTTTAGGGGTTTTAGAAGCGAAAAACCAGCCGAATATGGAATATCCACTTAGAAAGAAACAAGTTAATGTGCTAAATCAGAAAATTGGATGGTCACGATAATTGCTAAAATGTGTGTTGTTGAAATAGAACGTAAAGTTGAATAATAGAGTATCTGAGATATAATGCTTGTTATACTTGCAAGTTAGTCAACTGACTATTTACTATAATTAAAAGGCTCGTAGTCTGACTTCCATATCGGGATCCTGTCTATGATTAAGATGTGGATCAACGTCGACTGGACCCCCAGGGCCTGGCCCCGGTACTCCAAGGTGACCGAGGTGTCCATGCTGCCGATGGTGATGATGGTGGTGATGATGATGGTGGTGATTGTGGTTAAGATGGGATGCTTGGACATTACCACCGGCCCTGTAAGCTCTATGCTTATCTTCAAGTTCTTGAACGCGTCGATTATAACATTCAATCTGGTCTCGTAAAATAATATCTTCTTCGGCGGCCCGTTCTTCGTCGTACTCGAGACATCCCACTCCATCTAATCTCTCGAGATCTATCCATCCACGCCAGGTTACACATACGCCATTCATTATTAAATGCGACTTCAAATGTACCTGCGAGTATAAAATTGAATAAAATGCAAAATTGCCTTAATATGTCTTGATTATTGTACCATATAAGTTCATAATTTTATTTGTAACGCACTTTATAGTAATGCGGAGTTGTATATGTATTAATCTATATACATATGCAAAACTTTAAAGAAAGTAGAGAAGAAGCAGATATTTGAACATATTATTTTTAACTTTTTTTTAATATACGATACAGGATATTTTTAAAATCTATTTGTGTAAGAATCATGAATCTGATCAATCAAGATTTATTTTGATTTTAATATTTCCTATAAATCATTCAATAAATATTTAATCGTTTAATAGATTAGTAAATAGTGCTTCGCTGAATATATGAATGCACTGCATAAACTTAATTCTCCTGGAATCATTATTTTTTTGAATTTTGGGTATCTAATTTTAATTAATTATTTATTTATTTAATAATTATTTAATAATTTATATCTAATTTTGATTGCAATTATAAATTTGAGTTTAATTGCTTAAAATGACTTTCACTTTATACTGAATTTAAAAATTCTGGTTTTTCTAATATTTAATTGTAAATGAAATTAGAATATTACAACGATCGGATACACTTTCTTACTCGACCATAAATAAATCTCATCTAAACATATTATCTGGATTAATAATCGTCAGTTATGATAAATATCCAGCATTAAATCAAACCGACTATACTGGGAGCATTAAAAGAAATGTCAACGCTTTTTTGTTCAAAGTCAACTGAATACGAGACTCTATATGGCTCCCTCCGCCTCTCTCTCCCTCTCTCTTTCGTCGACATGCAAATGAGCGCTACGCAAAAGGGTTAGTGACAGAAAATATCACCGCTTATTATTACTTGGTAATGGTTGTCACGCCCATGTTCGTTTATCTTTTACGCTCGTGAGACCAGGGGAATGGCAGAACGAAAGAAAGGGTTGCTTGCATGCAATGCGGACAAAAAACATAGATTTATTTGTTAAATTTCAACAATTGTTAAAAATCAAATCTAACGTTTGGTCTAAAAATGATATATATTGTAAGATTAAATACTTTAGTTACAATTTTTTTGTTGTTTTAAATGTAATTTTTTAATTTAAATAGCAAATAGAATCGGTGGGGTTCGAAGTCGTATTTTTGTCTGGAATTTAGCTTCGATTTTATCAATGACTCCTTGTCATCCACGTGTATCCCGAACACTACATGTACATGAACTTAGAATTTACTTTTACTGATTAAATGCAATTAAGATGAAATTAAAAACCTACTTATTTTAATGGTCCTTAAGAGGATAGTTCACTATTGCTCCCCTACTATTTTAAATACTTGTAACAAAAAATAGTATGTTATTTTAGATTTTACTAAAATTTTTTTGTAAAGATTTTACAAATTATTTTTATTACAGGAATTTAAACAATCAAGAGAAAATTAGTGTACTACCCATTTTATATATTCAATAAACTCGTTAAATTATTCAATTGTGTGGTCTTTAATGGACTTGAATTACTATTACCTTTAATCCTTACTTATTGTATTGAAATAATTACAGTTTAATATAGTGAGGATGTAAATAATAGCTTTTATAATTATAATATTATTATGACTATAATGTATAATCATATGTAATAATAATTTTAATTGACTAGAAATATATTAAATAGTCGTTGTTTTAGAGACATTTAGTAATTATTATATTACACTTAATGAAAATTGGTAGCTGAATAAACAGTTTTTAAAAGAATATTCTGTAATGAACGTTATTATTCTATGTAAAGATAAATTAGTAATAAAAATAGAGTGTAATACTTCTGTAGAAAATAAATTCTTATCACTTACAAAAATATCAAGTAGATTAGTCATTTTTAAAATGATTTTATAAAAAATAGGTCTATATAATAAAAACTAATCTTTTCATAGAAATTACAATTGCTGTTTATTGTAATGCGCGTGCATCTACAAACATTAAAAATTATAGAATTCAGTTAATAAAACTTATTATTAAAAAATAACATTCTTTAAATTACACAATAAATCAATTGAAATCAATAAATATACTTGTTTATGTAAAAAATAAACAAATTATAATAACTACTATTAAATGCTTTAAATTGCATTTTTAAACTCTTTCTTGTAATAGGTTTAATGTACATACATACATGCATTTTTCATTAATATTTTTTTCAAGGTTGGCCCTTTTGCATATTTCTAAAAAATATGAGATAATCTGTATTTGACAAGACTAACCTAACTAGACTTTGACTTATTTCTATTTTATTCATAATAGTTTTGTATTCATTAGTATCTAACTTTATTGTCTACTGTTTCTGTTTATTGCACATTAATTGTGCAATGAACTAACGGTGGCCCTTCTTTTTTTCTTCGATTAATTCTATATTATTTAAAATATTTTTTTAATGGTTCAATCCTGTTGCTAGAATTTAACAAAATATGTTTGGCTTATACGTAAATATACATGTATCATTCATTTTATTAATTAAAAATTTCGTTTAATTAATATATAAACCAGAAAATAGCGAGTAAATTTTTACATCAATTAGTTTTTCTAGGAGCCTATGGATAATTTTTAATGAAAGTAAAATAGGTTATCATGTATATCATTTTTAATTTAAATTGTAAGTGAAATTTTAAGATAGTTTTATCGAAAAATTTTTCTTTGTGTAAATTGAATTTTTGGGCTGTATTTGTGATATGAGTATAATATTGATTACAATGGCGACTTAAACACCATTCTAACGCGTTGCCATGACAACTGATTCGCGCACGCGCGAGTGAATTTTTGACAGCGGCATAAGTACTCACTCCATTTACGATTAAGTGCACTGTCATCATTTAGAATTACGTTCACTGCTTGAAAAAATTTGTTAATTCTTATTTTTAATCTAAGCAGTCAATGTATCATTTATTTTAGAAGTGATAAGATGAAAATAATACACTAGGTTTTAATTTTAGTGATAGTAGAATATAATAAAAATACCAAGACGTTAAGTTATTTCACTTAAGGTCTATATTTTTAATATAATGAGATGATTTAAAGAGTGCATATACCTTTATCAATCCATTTTACGAATTGCTATATTATATTGATTGTCTATCTCGAAATTTCGTTATTAATTTGTTCATGATTTTTCATATAACAGATGGTTTAGAGCTTGGATTATTGTTATTCTATATTTCTATCTTATAATAATTTAACGTCATAATCAATAACATAATATGATTTTTCATTATCTAATTTAAGAAGCATAACATAGAAACTTTTCATTATTTAAATTGCTGTATCTCACCTTTCCATGTTCCTTATCGAAGTCACATTCGCGTGCGTCACCAGCAAAATTTCCGGAGCTGACACCAAAAACAAGTTGAAGATTTGTTCCAGTAGCGGAAAACGCAATTTCTGTGTGACCTTCACGACAGCCGTTTTGGAAGCGCACCTGCCGCTCTTCGATTGGTCTGTCGCGATATCCAGTGTATTTTACCTGAAAAATGCCAATATTTAACAATTATAAATGCATTACTTATTTATTTTTTCTACTTATGTTTAGATGCGACAATAATACAAAGGCCATGCAATATTAAAACTCAAATCATGATATTAATAAAATTACATTTTATACTTTTTAATATTCGTAACATTAGATATAAATATTGCTATCAGCACATTACCCGATCTAGAACTTCCTTTTACTAAAATTTTAATAATTATGAGTCAGTGATTCATTTACATTAGTCTTTTAAAAAGTCATGCTTTGCCGTATTAAATTTATTTCCTGTATAATAATTTATTATACATATATGATGAATTTTAGGCTAAATAAATCGCTATTTGAAGTATAGTGAAAAGGAAGAGTAAATTAAAACCATATATGCTTTAGTCAGTCAACCTCGCTTTCACGGCTGAGTCTTCTAAAAAGTTCATCGTTCTCAAATTTGTTTTTCTGATCTGGCACAACCCTCGGCATCTTGAAGACAAGTCTCGGTCTTGGTTGTTCGTAGATACCCATACCGTCAAAAGGCAAGACTCCGACTCCGACTCCGACTCCGAGACCTCCAGATGGGTGTTCGCTCACTGTGTGCATCATCATGCTGTGGCTGTTCAGTGGTCAAATAAAACACTCGAACTAATGATAAAATTAATAATATAAAAAAGTGATTTGAATCACAAAAAAAATATTAGCTCCGATTCAAATCATTGTTGAGTCAATTACAACTACAATTTACTATAGAATCTTCACGATTCTGCGACTCGTACTGTTGTTTATAGCGCTGTAGAGAAGTAACTGAGTCAACTGAGCTCGTCGACTGGTTTGGTTGCTATAGTCAGTCGTGGTCTCGAGCCAACAAGCGAGCTCCGCCCACTTCTCAGCCTCTCCATTCTCGCCCACGGAAGCCTCGCTAGCTACTCCCACTGAGTTGAAAAGGGGGAACAACCCTTGGCGATCGTCGAGTAGAAGACCAGTAGGGGAAAATGAGGTAACATGGATAGGATTGTGAAACAGACATTTAAATTATTCAAGAAGGCATTATTTTAAATTTACATTTTATATAATTTTAATATGGTAGGTTTATACAATTTAAAGCATTTCATAAAAACAATAATAACATCCAATAGTTACTTTACTAATATTGTTACTACAGTCACGCATATGGTAGACAGATTAAGTAATTTTTCTAATTACTTTTGCAAAATTATACCTATAACATTATAATTATTTCAAATTTTTTTTTTATTTTAATATATCCAAATCAAATTTTTAACTTTTGATTATCGGATACTATTTTCATTATATAATTTGGTTATATAAAACAGCTTTCACCTTAATTTATCAACCTTTATAATAAAAAGTGAAAGTTATATATTTGCTGTCGAATTTATAACTTGTCTACTATAATTATTAATATTGCATTTTTTAAATTATTACAATTATTTTAACTTTTTGACTTTTAAATATTAATAAATAATGTTATGTTTTATTTTCATTTATTTCTGTGATTATATACATAATAAACTTTACAATGCGTTAAAACTATAATTAACCAAAATATCAATAATTTTATTGGAATGAAATTTAAGTAAATTTCTTTTAATATTTCAATGTAATCAATGTCATTCTGTTTTAATTATTAATTGAATAATTAAAGACTGCAAGTAAATAACTATAACCTCGTAGTTTTCTCATTACTTACAACTGCATTATAAAAGAGTAAAATATCTAGTATATTTTTATATTATTTTATAAAAATTAAACTATATATAAAAGTTCTGAGGAAGTTAAAATATGTTAATACTTTAGAGCTACTTGATTTTAATATTTGATAAAAGGTATACAAAAATATTTAATAATTTAGATATATTAAACTTGAACATTGAACTTTTCCTTTTATATATCAGTATAAAATATTTATTTTTACTTATTTATCAATTAAAATTATGAAAATTATATTTTAGTAATTGAATAACTAAATTGATATTTAAATAAAAATATGAATCGTTATAAATATAAAAAATATTTATCTAATAAATAATTTTGATATAATTATATAATTTTTTTTACGCATAACATCGCAACAACTGCATCTGCATAGCATACTAGAATTCCATGCGTGGAGTGTTTGAGCTCGGTACGCTATGTAATTTAGGCATCAAAGATAGATCTTAGCAGAAGCGAAATCCCATATACGCAAGTAAAGCACTACACTAAGTCGCGTTTTATATTTGCTGTACTATTCGATGTACAGCACGGTACGGTCGATATGGTAGTGTAATGCTCGGGCGGTAAAATCATACCTTCAATATCGTAACTATCAAGCAGTCGGTACAAACATTTTTTTGATTTAAAGAAGGATCATAAAATATATTTTATATTTTGAACAATTTTTTATACAACCATTAATGTTACTTATGATAATTTTATTAATATTACTAATGATACTAATCTTTGTGCATTGGAGTTTCTTTATTGTCTGTTTCAAATAATTATACAACAAAATAGAATCAAATGAGCGCATTAATTCATCGTAAAATATTATTTTATAATAATACGAAATAAAGCCATAAATTCGCATTTGTAATTAACAAAATTTCTTTAATATTTTAATTCAAATTTTCAGAACTATAAAATAGTCATATTCTAATATGCATGCTGAAAATCTAATAAATATTTTACATTTAAACATTTGTTTTATCATTGTATAAACACAATAATTTTTTTATGAAAGAGCCAGCCTTAACTCAGTGAGCTCAAGCCAAATCGCGAGGACGTTATGATATATAAGCTACGACGGGTGCAGCTACGAAGAGGAGAGAGAGTGGCTGGATACAGCTAATGCGTACAGCAGCTGTGCCGGCTGTTAAATTGGGGGAAGTTGCGATAGAAAAATCGCCACCATGGGAGCCCGAACACAGGCCACCTAATCAGGCGGTGTGAGATCAACCTCGGAGGTAGCCTTCAGGATTCAGGCAGCTCGAAGTAGAAACTGAAAAAGATAACGTCAAGAGGGAAGCTAAATTGGATTAATGCTCAAGCGGTCTAAAGATGATGCGATGGGCAAAAACCAGTTCGTGAACGCTGAGTGTGCTCGGGCTGTGGCCGTCAAGGCCGGAAAGGCTCTCAAGCAGTATCTCAGGAAAACCCAGGTCGCCCTCGAAAAGGTCGTGTTCCAGCGTTCCAATGCCGAACATTGCGCCAACGCAGCGAACCGCGAGCGCTCAGAGCTGCTTTCCTAGTTCGAGGTAAAAGGAGGAGGCAGTGATAAACCGAAGCAAAAGTGACGTCACGGTTACACATGTATACACCTTCGGGGTGTTGTGTGACAGAGCTCGTAGCGCGTGTTCACCTTCAGCGGGGCACACGACTCTACATCAACGGCTCGAATATTCGATGACGGGGAAATATTTGCGGCGTCCAAAATACGCTGGATGCACGCCGATAGTGGGGCCTGCATCAAATTTACGGCATCAGCGGCACGAATAGTTGTCGGTCAGGGGATACTCAAGGCGCTCGGGACGCAGCCGGGTGCTCGCCGCTGGTGCATAGTGGTTTTAATTAGGTTTAAGTTGACCTGTCCAGGTAAATAGAACCAAGAACTGATTACAGTTTTTGTAAAAGTGACCGACATATTTGATTTCAGCATGCAAAAATATATAAGAAACATCTAAAAACTCCATAGCTTACGACTCGTATCAAAAACTACATTCAGTTCTTGACTTCATTTACCTGCGAAGGTCGTTACATGTGACCAAACTAAAATCTTTGTGACAGCATATAATATAAAGGTTTGGTTCAAGTATATAGTGGGACTCAATAAACAAAATTCAAACTGCTGGTAGAAGTCCTTATACGGTACGGTAGCCTAAATGCACAGAGGCACAGAATGGAACCCACATCAGACCTTTTCTGTTGATGCTGCTATGAACAAGACAAAATATTTCAACATATTTTTTTGTATCTTCGTGGCTATTACTATAATAGGCGGCGACTATTTCTAGGTATAACCTTTGTACGCTGAGGAGAATTAGGTAAAGTTCATGTTATATTTTTTTATAGCCCAGAATTATATCTATTTTGCAGATGATCGGCCTAAATAACCAATGTTAATTAGAAAACGAGAAACGTCAAAGGATTATCCATAGGTCTAGGGACCTGCTCGAGCTCTGACTCTTTGCGATATAATAAAAATAAGAATAATAGCAATAATAGTAATCCGCTACTATCAAGTGTGTTTATATTGTTCTACTTTGCTATATAATTATTTTCAAGACTAAAGCCGAGATGTTCATGCATTATAGTAAGCAAAACAGGTTAAGACGAGGTGAGTACAGGTAGTTGCAATCTTACCATCACAAATGGCGTTCGACTGCTAGTAATACCAGGCCGCCCGTGAAAAGAAAACAACAAATAGAAAGAACACAGAAAATTTGCGTGAAGAATTGAGTCGAAAAATAGTAGAATAGCTGCACCGGTGGAAGTTGCTCAAATGGCGTAGAAGTAATAAGTAAACTGGAACCTTCCATACGACGAACTCAATACAACCTTAGCTGAAGGCAATAAGCGAGTAAAGTGAGCCAAGTGGAACACCTTTGAACATGGCTTCAAGGCGTCTATGCACCTAAAGATTCCACTCGGAACTTGTGCTTGAGCCAAGAGAATTTCAAAGGCTCAAGCATATACTTGTAGAGAGAATGTTTGTGTTGATTCCCCGTTGAAGCTGAAAGAGTAAAATGAACCCCAGTATGACTAAGAGCTGGCGTTCCTCGACGAAGTACAAGAGTGAGTTGACGAGAACAATTACAACAAGAAAAAGGCACAAAAAGCGGAGAGCACTAAGATGGTCTTCAGCGCAACAGCGACCACGAACCTTACGCAATCTTACGAGAGATTAAGAACAACCTTGTAACTACGTTCATCACCACTATGGAAGAAATGCGATGGACATTAAGATTTTTTTTAGTAATTCTTACTGATTCTTTCGATCAGTGCACAGTAAGAATTGAGCACGTAGAACCGTTGTTATTGACACAATATAATTATTTTAGGTGTTTATACATATTAACAAGAACATTTTGCACCTGTTTAAAAATTTTAATGTTCTAATTTAAAATCTGTGGTTCTGCAGCAATTGTTTCGCAAACGTTTTATGCTTTAAAACAATAGTTGAATATTGGCTGCTCATTAATAACAATAAATAATGCATTTAAATTATATTTCTTAAAATATTCAATTGATAGAAAATCCTGGATAGGAAGACCTGGAGCCTGCGACATAATCTCAGATTCAGGGTGTTTGAGTATCAGCCACCATGAAAGAACGTGCGAACTGGTCGTAGAGGATATGCGATCTCTTCGAACGAATAAAGAAGATTTCCGACCTTTTCGAGCGTTCAACTCCTTCCTCCTCCTTTGTAACAGAATATGATTATAATGTTTTTAAATAATTTCAATTTATAATACAATAATTTGTTAAAAATGAGAATCTTGTTTTGTTATTATTTTTATTATGTTAATATTTTAAAAACAAGCAGATTGCTTTTGAAAAAATGCTTTAATTTACATGGTACCAGCTATAAAATACCTATGAAATGGTCATTTTTTGCTTCATTAAAAATGGTCTCAAGTTTTAATAGATAGGATAGAAGTAATCCTATACATTTTTTATATAGATTTTTTATGCAAAGAAAAATCGAATTCCTCATACATGCTTTATGACAAGAAATAAACAATAATCAGTATTAAACTGTATTTTTTGAGGTTGTGTACACTAGTCATATATTAGTTGCTTTATTGCTCGCGCACTGAGTCATAAATCTCGCATAGTAGATTCTTAAAAATAATTAGTACTTTATATTAATACAACAATTTGATTCGTTGACTAAAATTAATAATACTTAATGTTAATGCTTCCTTTGTGTGATTAAAAATTATCTAAAAATACAATGCAATATTTAATATATTCTATAATAAGCAAATTAAAGTATTCTAAGTGATTAAAATCTTTTAAATATTTTATATTTTATATTTGTAATTTACATTTATAAATAATAATTTAATCTAAAATAAATAAACAAATATGAATTAATTATGTATTAACTTCGAATGTACACTTATCATTTTTAATCGTATTTAAAAATTCAAATAAATAGAAAAAATATTAATTTCTAAAAATAATAGTTCAAATCATGGGCGAAAACACCGTTTCAAATAAAATTAAATAAAGAATTTATAATATCATACTGCAAGTCATGTATATATGTCTCACACCTAAATTATAACCTTAAGAAATTGTTATTAGAAAATGAACATGGCAATTATAGAGCCCATTTCTTTTCATTAAATATCTATCCAATTTTCTCATAATTTAAATCAAGGCATGTTACACATACTTTATGTAAATAATTTTGTTATGGCTGGAAAACATCCAGATTATTGGCAAATATTACCTTTTCAGAAATAGATTTATGAATTAATAAATTAAGTTTTATTAATTTTATTATAGTAAGGTTCGTAATTGATATATCTTAATAAATACATGAATTAAATAAAATATTAATTCTTTTCGAACATATTTAATAAATTTTAATAATATTTTAAAGTTATTTGAATGTTTTATATATATCTAGAATACGTTACTATCCATTGACTAGTTGCCACAGAAACCATAAAACGGTGTAAGCAAATATATCGAACAAACTCCAGCACAAATTAGTCGAAACGCAACAGAATATATTTAATCACAAGCGGCACCAGCTTTGGAAACATTTTATACTTAAAATGTTAAAATCTTACGAGAATAAATCCAGTAACAAAACTGTTTTGTATGGAAAATACAACTCAGTGTGGACTTGGGAGCGTCGCTCTTTTGAGCAACATCGTCTTAAGGTAAGATGTGATAGGTAAACGTTTACGATGTACTTAAAAAACTTTTTATTGATAATAATATAGTGACATTCGTAAAGCTATGATGAAGTCAATGTGTGAATAAATGTATAAGATAAAAACTTTAGGTTTAGAACATTTTTGAAATCATCTTATAAAAAAATCCTTTCTAATAATTTAAAGAAAA
This sequence comes from Sycophaga agraensis, assembly GCA_018906755.1. NCBI lineage: Eukaryota > Metazoa > Arthropoda > Insecta > Hymenoptera > Pteromalidae > Sycophaga > Sycophaga agraensis. The sequence goes on along the minus strand of JACCIE010000032.1, from coordinate 265,462 downwards.
TTAAAAAATAAGAAAGTTTAATTTCAAAATACGTATTTTTCAATAGCAGCAACTATGTAAAACTTATGAAACTTTTATATTCAACGTATATTATATTTTTAAACGAGCTATCTGACATAGAATTTTATTTTCAAAAAATTTTACTGCTGAAAATAAAAATAAAATTTATTCATCTGTTAATAAGATTATTGAATAGTAGTAATATCTTGATAATAAATTGGCTTTATTTTTAAAAAGTGAAATGTACTATTTTTCTTTATAATTCTCGAGTTTAAAATTTATGTATAAATGTATTGCCACGTGGCAGTTACCAGGTGGCTAATCCCGACCCGGGTCCCAGCTACCATGTGACTTCAGGACTTTCCGTCCTTATCTGCTCGCGAATCGTCGCACGGAAAATCCGTGGACACGGCGAAGTAAGTCTGGATTTTTTTAGCTTTTTGCTAAATAGGCACGAAAATGAGAGAAAATGGCGGCAAAATAATTCTCTCTCTCTCTCTCCCTCTCTCTCTCTCCCTCTCTCTCTAACTTTGAGGCAGTAGCCAAACATGTAACAGCAGACTAGGCCTCTTCCGCGTCCCTGAAGCTCGTCGCCTTTTCGATATTGAGTTGGCTGGGTTCAAGGGTTGAGTTGATTGGGTGTCTTTATCTGAGACTGTAAAAAACCTTGGTGTTGCACTATACGCAGGTCTTACCTGGTGATCAGATATTGAATTGATTTGTAAAAGAATTAACCAGGGTTTATATAGTTTACGTTTTTTCTGGCAGTACACCGCGCAGGCTCTTCGTGCCCAACTGGTGCGTTCTCTGGTGTTCCTGTTTAACATTAGATACAAAGAGTCACTTGAAAAGGCAGTGTCTTCAATGAAAGTATTGTCTGAACCAATATAAGAAACTGACAACCAGACGAGTGAGATAGAAAGATGAAGTGTTTTGGTGAAGTGTAAGTTGAACCGGATGAAAGAGGATACATTAAACTCCCTTAAATAGATCAAGAAAATTGAAAAATTTATGGATTCAATATAGGAGATTGGGATAAAAATATTGAGACAGTACAAAGAATACTAAGCAGGATAGTTGAAAGCATTTCTGCTAATGATCCAGCTAAACTAACGGCCAATATAATGCCTTTATTGTAGTGGAATCGGTAGTAGATCTTGATTATAGTCTAATTTTAAGAGATTCGGCGTTTGACATAGAACGTTTGACATTGTACGGACTTTGGAACAAGATTGTCACATATGGCCACATTAAAAATTTTGTGATGACATATAATGCGAAGGATTGACTTAAATGCACTTTTGGATTCAGCAAAATAAAAATCAGTATCCTTATATAAGTACGTACACGGCACGGCAGCTAAACGTACACAGGTATAGCATGGGCTTATGGTATATGAGCTCATTCGAGCTCACCACTAGTATATTTTCACTCAGTATTCATAATAACGTACAAGAGAAACGCAAAGGATTATCCATGTCTTCGGAGATCTACTTTGTGACGTGGTGCTTACACCTCGAGGCGAACAAGCCTCGGAGGGTCCCGGAGCACCAGCCACTCTCCGGTCACACCCGTCTGCTCATCGCACAGGCTCGGACCCGGCCGGGCTAGCCCCGGGCGGCTAACCTCGCGGCGGTCGTCGTGGTGAATATCGCGGAGGGAGGGGATTGCACAAATAATAGCTCCGGGGCTCGGGGAAAAATACTATTTATTTGCACCCGAGCGGACGATTCCCGCCCAGACGCCAACTCCGAAACAGGCGCGCAGCGCCTACTACAATCTGGCGGCTTTCATCGCCCGCGAGGCGTAGCCGGGGTTCGCCCCAGCCGGCCCCGCGCGGAAACCAGTTGCTCTGGCAGCTCCGAGACGGCGTTGGGGCCGCCCACCGCACCCGCCGCGTTGCGCGCTCTCTCTATCTTGTTAGTGCGCGGTGACCCGCACCTACCTGGCGGTGCGGCCTGCTGGCCCTTTCCTCTCTTCTTGCTGCGATTGGGCAGGTCGCCGTTGGTGGGCGCCTGGACCTGGTCTCCTGGTAGTGCTGGTGACTTGTCCTCTGAGCTTGGAGGGGACGCTACGCCGCTGGCGGCTGACCCGGGATGGTATGGGGGTGCCGCCTAGTCGCGTCACCTCTTGCGTCCTCGCCTCTGGCCGGCTACCCTGGGTGATGTGTGGGTGGGCCGCGTTATTCTTTGGTGGAGGCAGGCGAAAGGCTCCGGCAAGCCTAAAACCTGGCACTACTGCCGCCACAGGCACTGCACCACGCACATCGAGAGTCTTACGCTCTTTGGAAAAGTCGTAGGTCAGGGTAACGTGGTGGCTCGAAACTATCGGGTCCTCGTGGGAAACCGAACTAACTTGATACCTGTCAATCACCCGGCGATCGGCGCTAATCCTTCGTGCCAAACAGCCGGATGATTAGCGCACGCGCCGCGCTGACGGAGCCGCTGCCGCCGCCGTGTCACATGTGACCCGAGGCCTCCGTCACAACTTAAGCCCCGCCGCCTTACAGTAATAGCATTAATTAGAGTTTGAACATCGTTGTCTCTAAACTGGGTGACCCCTGCCATTGGAGTTTCTCAGTCGTATCGGATTGATTTTGTGTCGGGTGTCACACATCATCGTGTTATTAAAATTACTGAGATTAATTCGAAGCTTCACTATTTTACACGAATTACTTACTATACTTAATCTGTAACATAACTTATATAAAGACCGTGAGCAAATTCACATCATCTCCCATAATTAGAATGATATCCACATGGGTTTCTGCATTTAGCTTGCTCTATTTCAAGTACACTGTCTATTATCAATAATAATAATAATAATAATAATAATAATAATAATAATAATAATAATAATAATAATAATAATAATAATAATAATAATAATAATAATTCTTTGTTCATTATGTGTGTCTTCTTCAACAAAACTTTTTGTACTTTGTCAGTTTTACTACACTGATATAATTCTCGTCTACGAACCTGTTGCTCTGCATATTGCTAATCCAGCTGGATATCCTGTGCGGAATTTGATGCTCTTGCACCCCTTGCTGATGCTTTCCTGGTAGTGTAATTAGATGTACCTTCTATGCCTGAACTGATTACTGACTCCTTTACTTTCCATTGCGTATTTTTTCAAATAAAGCCCACCATTTTCGCAAGTACTTATCTTTTGTCGGTATCTTTCTTACGTTTACTGAATAAGCGTTATTAGTCTAATATTCTGGTTTGAGGGAAGACTTTGCTAATATATTTCAATATTTTTTTTAAATGTAATAATTATGTACATAGATGTATGGATAAAACATGCGTATTGTTACTATTTTATGAAATATACGTTTTTGAAACGAGATTAATAAAATAAAATGAGTCATATAGGTACGTAAAGCGACACCAACGGTGAACGTAACACCACCCGAGCGCAGGCATCATGTTCGATTTAATGCAAAGCGGCTACAGTTGGAGCGCGAGAGACAAGAACAGATTGCGCGCGATAACTTCATTCTCTTCAAGAAATTAACTGAAATCATGAATGGAAAACATCAGGAAAAGTATCCAATTACTGAGTGCAGGTCTTTATGCATTAAAATTCGTTAAAATTAATCTTTTAAGCTATTTATTGATTTATACTTACTGCCACTTTATTGAAATGTGCTGATATTATAATGAGTTCATGTATTAAATTTATTACAAAATTATTATCAATAAATATACCAGTTAAAGAATTATGAATTGCTATTTAGTTTTGTAATGTTTGAGTACTACTTTATTAACAAAATTAATTTATTTCAAATAAACTTTTGCTATATATTTATAAATCCTCATTTATTGAAGGGTTGAAACAACATGCATATTCATAACTACTGATTGAAATAAATGCCGAGTTCAGTAATTTTCTTTTATTTATAGCAGCTTCAATATTTTATAACAACATCTTGCATTTATAGAAACTTACATAAGTATGTACAACACCATTTAATAATTTTCCGGACTATCTACGAAAAAACGCGTAAAACTCCAATTTATTCATTCGATAATCACCCTTAAGTGTAATATAATTATTCTAATGATTTCTAACATTCTGATACCCTGTTGGTAAAAAGATTTATTATTGATCTCAAAAAGCTTTAATTTTACTTTTTCATTAGACCTAAATATCTCTTCATGCAGATCTTGTTGAGATTATCAAGTTGCAATTCGCATTTAATCAAATTTCATAATTGTTTTAAAGTTAAAATTATTTTAGATAGTGTTATGAAGTTATGAAAGTATATAAAAATATACAAAAATATTGTTTGCTGATGGATGGGCGGCCGTAGACGTGGTCCGCGTTGGTGTTGGAGCGCAGCGGCGAGGTGTTGAAGGCCGGTGGCTAGGAGCCGTAAATGGCACCCGCGGGAGCCTGATATTCAGTGAGTCCTGTGAATACACCTGTAGAGCGAGGGTGAAGTCCTCTGAGAGGTGAGGTTGGTCACGAAGGAGAGTGGCGGACGAGATCAGCGTCGCCGAGGCGTTGAACAAAGGAAGTCGATTCGGTGCGGCTAGACGTGTCTGTGCGGCAGGAGCGCTGGATCAGGAGTGGGTCTTTGTTGCTAGTTGGCGCAGGGTTGCCACGCCACGGTTACATGCGTGACAGAGGCGCTCCCGTCACGGGGCCAGTGGTCGAAACGAACGGAACGTACATCCCGCCCTCCTCGTTCCATAAAGACCGGAAGAGAGTCAGACCTTGAGTGAGCGGGATCAAAGGTCAAGATGCCCTTAATCATCGAGTACGTTGGCAGGCTGAGCTGAGGACTCTTGGTCAACGGTGACAAGGAGGAGCGCCAGCTTAGTGATGGACCGAGTATAGTTGCAGTTTCCGCTCCGTGGGGTGGCCACGCGAACCAGGCTGTCGTGGCCAGGGTGGATCTGGAGGACGCGGCCGAGCGGCCAACCGCCTGGCTTGAGAAGAGATGGATCCAGCAGGATGACGAGATCCCCGACCTTGAGGTTCGGACGGCAACGAATCCACTTTGTGCACTGCTGGAAGAGGTCGAGATACTCCCTGCTTCGACAGGCCCAGAACTGGTCTCTCAGACTTTAAACCAGCTGACAACAGAAGAGATAAGTCCCAACGAGGAAGTGTGCTGGAATGAGCACGACGAGGTCCTCGAGATTACCTGTCAGTGGAGATAATAGGCGGTTGAGAAGCATCTCGATCTCGACCAGCAAGGTGGCAAATTCTTCGAAGATCAGCTTTCTTGGACCGAGGACCTGACGTAGATGGACCTTGGCAGACTTGACTCCGGCCTCCTAGAGTCCGCCGAAGTAAGGCGCGGACGGAGGAATAAAGTGTCAGGTGATATCCTCCTGCACCAGCGAGCCCGTGACCGAGCTCTAGTCGATCTCGGCGTCGGTGTGCTCTACGTTGACACCACAGAGGTTAGTATCGTTGTCGTTCCAGATTTCGGCTGGTCGGCCGGGGCGGCTACTGAAGCGGGTCCAGAAGAGAAGGAGTCCAGAAGACCCTGGAGACTGGCGGTTGACTTTTCCAGCCGTGGAGGAGTGTTGATGAGGGCCGTAAGATGGTTCTGCACCAGGATCCGCTTCTGGTCGTAACGCGATTCCAGCGCCACCCAGGCGGTGGCGTAGTTGGCCCTAGTAACTGGCAGATGCTCAAGAGCTGCTTTGGCCTCCTTGAGAACATGGGTCTTGAGTTAATACAATCTCTTGACGACGGAGAGGTATGGATCCGAATGGATAAGCTACCAGAAGAGGTCCCGAAAAAACTCCCAGTCGAACTGCAGGCCGCTGAAGGGCGGCACGGCAATGGGCGGCGGTCTAGACCGACCGTGACTGCGAGAAGACTCGGGTGCTTGGGCCGGAGTCGGTCCTCTTTGTCATAGAGACCGGCGCCGGCCTGCGTGTAGATCGTCTCAGCGCAGGAGTATCCGCCGTCGATACCGCGGCTAGCAATTAGGCTGCGGGTCCAATGCCCGGCGGGAGTCGTGATGATGGTGTTGATGCAGGGCAGTGCCACCTGCGGCCGGATGCACTCTGGATCCGACAGCACGGACGACCTCCAGGATTGAACGTTGGGACACAGTAATAATATATACTTACCATGATACCTGAGCCAAATGCAGCTGACGGCCAAGATCAGGAAGTTGCAGCCCGGCCACAGTGAGTCACAGGGACAGCGAGGTCAAATTCTCTCTGTTGACGAGATGAAGAGGTCCAACCGCTACAGAAGGTGCAGCGCGCCGCTGCTGTTACCGCCGCCGATCGTACTCGATGAGTGCGAGTGAGAGAGGACGCGCCGCTTCCACCCCAAGGCGGCGATCGCGGAGGCCTCCAGGGCTCTGTCAAAAACATCACTGGACACTCGCGGCGCGGAAGATTGCTGCTGTGTTGTCAGAAATCCGGAGTTATTTCTTGCGTCAAACTTTTCCTTTGCAGAGGCCCCAGCGTATTCCCCCCCCCCTTCTTTTATTGTATTGGATTTGATATTTAGTACGAAACGGTGCAGCGGAGTTGCGCCTTCCGCAACTGCCAAGGACCTCCCCGGGAGGAGTCTCCCATTCGCGAACGCGCCAGGAAGAGTCCGCCTGGCGCCCGTTTAATAAATGGTGTAATAAATTCGGTGTACTCGAATTGGACCACGCGAGGGAGGGAAGGCCTCCCATCTCCATGAGGAGAGATTGCGGTGTGTTACACCCTATTATGCACGAGTGGAGTAGAGCGTCCGCTCTGAGCGAAAGCAAAACGGCGAGGCTTCTTTTACCTGTGCGAAGGGCTCACTTGGCGAGAGAGCGAAGCTCGATTTCGATTTTGCGTCAAGGGAGGTGTATGCGTATGAAGTTAGATTCTATATATTTCGATATACCCTAAATTATTCTAACCTATTTAAGCATAGGTATTTACTATATAATTAATAAATGATCACATGGTAAAGACACTTACAATTACCGATATTTATCGACTACCTCTACAACCTTGTATACTAACAGGTATCAATTCTTGTCACTTGTGATAATTCAACGACATAGAACAACTAGTGGTAACTTAGATTTATTATTCCTTCACATTGTACTGTACTAAGTAATATAACAGCCTTAATTTGCACTTTTTATGCGATCATTGAGAAAGTCTTTTTATTATTTGAATACTTGAACGTGGGTCAACAATGACCACGAATGAAAACGAAAAATATACAAACAATTTTTAGACGCTTAGCGATTTTCTTTTAGGAATCATGTTAAATAAGAAAAGGCTGTTAATTTATATTAATAACACAAATAGATCGACTGTGAAGGTATAAATTTTCTAAGATTGTATTCTTCTTTAATATTTAAGAAGATAGATACGGACATCCGTTCTCTAACAATTTTAAATTATGGCTTTGCATTAAATGCATTTATCTTCTGAATAATAAATTTTTCCGGTTTATTTATGAAAAGAGAGTAGGAAATTGAAAGAAACTCAGAACGAATATGGGCGTATATCGATTAGCTTTCAAAAGCAGAACATAGTAAGACAAATAAAATAATTTTTACGTCTACAGAATTCTATTGAATGTATGGAAATGTAAAATCTAATGCGAGTTTGAATTTACAAAGTATACGTGTAACGTAATTTTGATATAATCGTATGCAATATACTAATTTTTCACTAAAATGCATACACTTAAGTTACCATTTAAGTTACTCTCATTTACGGGTATTTGGCGACCAGTGAATTGGATTTTACTCTACCAAAAAGTAGCATGGACTCTATACTCAATCATATGTACTGGACTTGTCTTCATGCAACTGGGATCCCAAGTTGGTAGGCTGGTACAATCAAAAAATATGACTCAGTTTAATGAACGTTTATTTTTTATACCTACTGGAATATCAAGCCTTCACAAAATTTCTATTTTTATTATATATCGTAAACAGTTAATTCGATTAAGTGATATGTTTTTGAAAGATTATTGCATTCCAAGGAATAGTATAGAGGTTGCAATACAAGAAAGATATAATGAAATAATTAGGTAATGTATAATATAATTTAATGATTTTATTTTATCTTTATGAAATCATTATCATTTATCTTTATAATTTAGCGAAAATTAATTAAAAATTACGATATCTGTTATTTTTTAAATAATACCTGTTACACAATGAAAGTTAAAAATGATACATAATGCACGTAATAAGTTCTTCGATACATGGGTACCTCGAACCGAAAATGAGTTTATTTCTATCTCGGTGCATATTCGTAGAAGAATGATTTCTTTTGAATTACACCTAACAGATGATCAAATGTGTTGAATGCAATAAAATCGGTGAGATACGGCAGCCAACGACGAATCCATTAGCTTACACCTTACCTACGAACTGCTGCCCCATCCACTGTATTCTCTAGATTTCGTCCAGAAAGTTTCGTTTTTCGTTTATAATCTAACTACTTATCTGGCTACATGTTGTCTGTTACATACCTTATAATATATTTATGAAAATTATTGATATAAATAATGAACTATTCAAAAATAAAAGAAAAATATTATAGTACATTCTTTTTCTTTTTTGTAACCTAAATTGAACTCGGAACAATTTATATGTGTAGCTGTCTGTAAAGGAATCATACTAAGGGTTTACAAAATTGGGGTGAAATTTTAAATTTATTTTTCATAAGTTTCAGATGTATTAATATCATCTGAGGGATAATCTATAAGTCCAATAGTCAATAATAATTTTTATTTTTTAAAAACATTATCGTACTAAAATTTTTTATTCCATTAAAATTATTTATTGCAATTATACAGGATGCTTACTTTAGCGTGCGCAGTTCTAGTCAATGTAACGATGATGAATCTTGTTACATTGCCACTTGTATCAAATCAAGAAAATCGAACGTTACCAATGAAGGTTTGGTTTCCTTACAGTATTAATTCTGATATAAAATACTGGTTCTCTTATGGTCATCAAACTGTGGGAATACTTTTAGTTGGTACAGGAGCTGTTGGCAGTACTCTTATGATAAATGGATTCATGTACCAAGTTTGTGCACAATTTGAAATCTTAGCTTATCGATTTAATAACATACCGTTATTTGTCAAGAAATTCCAGTTACTGAATCTGCCTAAAGTTGCTATATTGCAATATGAGAAAAAAACAGTGAGACTAAATATTCGGCATCATATATACCTCTTTAGGTTCGTCTATTAAACATTGAAATAGTTATCAAAATTTTAGTACGTAATTAATGTCTAGTTCAATATCTGGGAATAATCAATCATTATTTATATTAAATAGCATATTTACAAAAATGTTTATAAAAAATTATTTGAAACAATATAAAGTTAAATTGAAAAATTCAATGGAATATTGTTATTTATTCATTTTAGTTGAAATGTTAGACAATAACTGCTAATAGACAATAGAAATTGTGAAAAGTGATATATTAGTTGTACAAATCTAATTTATAAATCGATGCAGTGTATAATTTTCAAGAACTGTACATAAATCGAACCTTAGAATTAAAAATATAATTGAATGAAAATCACCAGGAGCTTATAGATTTATTATATTCTATCATATATTAACTGATGAAAATTGAACTCGCGAAACGAAACTGGCCCGCGCGCCGCGGTCACGCATATCTTGGAATTCTTTGTGCTAATTGTTCTCGCGTGTGTCTCTCGTCCCGCGATTGTGGTAGCCTGTTGCTCCGCTTGGACGACTATCTCGGCCTCTCGCGTGCGCACGTCGTTCGTCACAACTTCTAAAATGTTGTAAAGACTACTTTTTGTTAAATTATATTAATCATACTGTCATAATTGTATGATAACTGGAGCGCAAGCTTTGCATCAAAGAATATAATAAAATTTAATTCAAATCTAGTATTCAAATGATTTCAAGATATGTCTTAATACATCCAAAGTTCAAGACAATACAGATGTAATTTATTTGAACATATTGTTAATTAATAAATCAGTAGCGATATTTTTTAATATTTTTATTAAAAAATATTCTTCTTGTAATATTGCATTAAAAATATATCCTGGTATGAAATTGAGGTGTTTCTGCCCATAACGTGTTAAATTTTATGTTCTCAAGGCATATTATGTACTACATTATGCCCCTATTGCACCTATAGAAGACGGTAGTAATTGGGCATAATATGTTAAAAATTATGTTGAAATTATGTTGAAGATAATGTAGACTTATAACCTCAAATTATTCTCATATAAATATTGACAAACATAATTAAAGCACGCGGCATGAAAATGCACACTCGAACCGAGTGGAAATATGAATGAAGTAAATATTCGTTTTTCAAGCTTTTTTCATCTCGGTTGCTTTTTTACACATGAAACATACATACTCGTAAGAGCCGCTCGGTGCGAGATACGTAGATAAATAATAATAATTTATTTGTAAATTTTTACACAATTAACAAATTTTTACTCTTGTTCGTAGCAGCATCTCTAGGTTACACAACTCACGTCAGATTGTGCTAGAGTTTTGAGAATCCAAAAGGCGATTATGAACATATTCAGTCCTCACCTCATCTATTCTCTCCTGAACGTGTTTGCGGAGATCAAGGAAATCTTTAAGGAATTTCCTTTGTCATATTCGTTTGTAATGCCTGTACAATGCCCCATTCTTGGGCTGTAAGTCATAAAGCTTAAATTCAATCCAAAGTAGGGGGTCCTTATTTAATTTCATAATTTTCTTTGGGGTTAATTCATCTATTGCCGCCATTAAATTGTAGTTGGGTCTCATGACTGCGGACTCAGCGTCAAAATTTTTTTGCCTGTAATGGCCCCCAATCATAGCCCGCCAACAACTGAACAAGCCCACCACTATCGATGCTCATATAATCCCTATATTTAAAGAGCAATAGATAGGTTCAGGCGAAGGTATCTCTACTGTAATATTAATTATTTTGTGTTTGATATAAAAAGAAGCAGAAATATTAACAGCAGAGATCATCATATCATTGTCCTCCACAAGAATGTCATCAACCTAGGTACGGAATGTGAGTGCTATGTGCGTAGGACCGTGTTCGATAATCTGCAATGACAGCTCTGTCGCTAGTCTGCGGAGAAATGCAACATCATTACCGGCAGTGTAGAGATCAGCGTTCACATTACCGAGAATCATTTTGTGACTGTAATATGGAATTAATCGTCGCAATTTATCTAAAAATTTAGTTCGTCGTAAATGAAACATGAAGAAGTCTATACACGACATACACCAATGTAGGCTCAGAAGCACCCTTCTGCACGGAGCAGATCAAGTGCTCCAGTACCTCTGGCCTTCCAGGCCTGTCATTTGAGGTTGAGAGTACGCTCACACGGAATTGTTTATCAGCATACAGCACGACTCCTCCATCATTAACGTTTCGATCCTACTGAATTACAGAGAATCCATCAATCTCGATGACCGTATCTACGATGCTCAAAGCCAACCAGGTTTTGAGAGAGAGAAAGAGAGAGAGAGAGAGATAATAATTTGTAAACTTTTTACAAAATTATTGCACAAATTAACATTTACACGCAACATCTTACGTCTACTCATATATAAATTCTATCACATATTCGTCATTACCATAGATATAGCGCATATAATTGATGCATAATAAAATTCTACAAATAAGTCACATTTCTAACACAATACATTATCTATCAATCAATTCACATTCATATACACTCACATACAATGAGTAAATTGAATGTATTTACAATATCAAGTGAAATATAAATATACATATACTTATGATACACGCATACAGCTAAATTTAGGGCGCAAATTAATTTGTTTGATGTCTCGACCCCTCAAATGCTCCATCACTAGCTCCCTGAAGCGTGAAAGACAAGATGCATTCCTTATGTAGGATAGCAGTTTGATCCACATATGAGTACCTTGAACAGAGAAAAATCTATTTCCCGTTTCTGTGCGCATTCACAGCCCTGACCGACCGATCGGATGCATTAGAAGAGAACAGATCGGTGAGGTACTCCGGCTTGCGGAGCCGTAAGATCTTGTAGATCTGCAAATACATAAAATATTCCCTCCAACCGGAACCCTGAGGAACGCCAAGCGTGGTAGAGAGCCAAGAAGATTTTATAGCCCTATCGGAGATGACAAGTTGCTCTCTCCCAGACAGGTATATCCAGATCCACATCAGCACCCCTTGCGAGAAGCCCATACGCTTCATGTAACTTAATAGTCGAGTGGAACAGATAGTATGAAATGTCTTGCTAAAGTCAAACAGTAACAGTAACGTCATCTGTCCTTTATTCATAGTAGTACGTACGTCTTCATATGGGCATGTTATGCTAATACTGTAGAACATATTATGCTACAGAAATCTGGGTACAAATTACTCGCAAAGTTATAATTTATGCTCAATTTCCTGCCAGGTATTAAGTACAAATCATTTACATTTATTTTAAATTAAAATATTTCAACGCATTTTAATCATGTTATTTATTACTTTGCTACTTCAAAGTTTAGATTTATAATAAAATTACTTTTACAATAAAAGTTAAAATTTCTTTCATAGATTGACGGATGCTATCAATTATACGTTTAAATCTATAATATTACAACAATTTTGTCTAAGTTCAATTGTTGTTTCTGTGAGCATATATCAACTTTCAACAAAATCAGAAAAAGATATGGAGTTTGTCATGATTTTCTTTTATTTAGTGTGTGTTCTAATTGAATTCTTAATTTATTCTTGGTTTGGCAATGAACTTATGCTAGAGGTGAATCATGAAATTAAATTTTATATTTAAAATGTTTCTTTTAATATTCAATTACAAAATATGTTCTTTAACTCATTTTTTCTCAAGCGGATATTATATAGTCACTATATTCCATATTATTATAGTCGATACTTCAATTTGTGACAGAGTGCTGAGATAGCCTGTCACACGGTCGACCGTGTAGGTAAACAAAGACCCAAGGCTACGACGGCGCAGCGTCCGGAGATCAGCAGGCGATCGGCGCGAAAGCACACGTTTCTCGTGCATAGGAGCCCGGAGCAAGTGCATTTTGAGTGCACATTTGTGCAATTGTGTTGTGTGCGTCTGTGTCCTCCTCTGGGCCCTCCTGAACACGTTAGAGAGAGAGAGAGAGAGAGAGAGAGAGAGAGAGAAAGAACGAGTGAAGGTTCGTGTGTATCGAAAATCGAGAAAAGGAAGTCGAGAAAGGAAAATCGAGTCAAGAGCGCCAAAATCGAGAGAGTCAAGAGAGTGAGTGTAAGAAAGAAAGAGAACATCTCCAGTAGACGCTTCAAGCTTTGCAGGAGGAGGATCTGCAGAGGCTCTCCACAGCCTGTATGCTGCTCGATACCTTTCAAGACAAACCTTCGAATCGAGTTCGGTTTCAGGTGCCTCAGCAGACGCCTGCACAGAGTTTGGAGCTTCCGCCGTTATCATAGGGAGGGATGCTCCAACGAGTGTTGCGGGGAAAGAATCCGCGGATTCACTGGGGAGTCTGCTGTCCCATCTGCCTACAGACCTACTCAAGGGTACGGTGCCGAAACAGTCGACTAGTAAGGAGCAGACGGTGGCCGGAGTTATAACCGACAACCGAATGTACCTGACAGTGCGACTGAGCGTCAAAGATGTTTATGCGTTGTTTGGTCCGGGTTCCATGATTTCCTTGATTGGCCCTGAAAAAGCTGCTGCATTTGAGGATAAATGAAAACCAGCTCAGTTAGCTGTGCGTGGAGTGACAGGAGGAATACAGAACTTCTCGGAATGCTAGAAATTAAATTCGAAGTGGAAAATATCGAGCAAGCAGTTGAGCTCAGAATCGTACCAGATGTAAGTCACCCTATTATTCTAGGAGTATGTTTCCCAAGCTTCTCGAGTTTGCTCAAAAGGAAGATGAAGAAGATGTTCGAGAAAAGGATTATTGAGCGTAGTGCTATTGAGTGGTCTAGTACTCCTGTTATTGTGAAACGAGAAAGAAGCTATCGATTTTGCATAGACTTTAGAGATATTAACAAGATAACTAGATGCGATCGTTATCCTTTCCCGAATATCGATTCGATTTTAGATATGTTACGTGAAGCTAGATATATGTCGACTTAAAGAAAGCTTACTTCCAGGTGTTCTTGACTAAAGTCAGCCGGCAATACACTGCTTTTGCTGTGCCAGGCTCCGGTCAATGGCAATTCGTTCGTTTATTCTTTGGATTAAAAAATGCGCCAATGACGTTTTGTAGGTTAATTGGGACCTTATTTGGACCCGAAGTATAACCTTATGTTTTTCCATATTTGGACGATCTAATAGTGGCGACGCAAATGTTCGAAGAGCACCTAAAATGGTTGGAGTTTGTGTTACGTACGATAGTGGAAGCTGGACTTGAAGTAAATCATGAGAAGTGTGAGTTTTGTTGATCGACTGTGCGTTTTCTAGGTTACCGGCTGGATGCTTATGGGTCAAGGCCTGGCCCTGAAAGGGTTGAACCAGTATAAATATATTTTAGTATTTCAGGATTTTTTTACGAGGTGGATTGAGTTGAAATCGTTGCGTGCGGCTAATGGGAAACTTCAATGTCAACTCGAATGTCAATTCCAGATGGATGATTACTTCTCGAGTTAGACGCCAGAGGACGAGTTTCAGAAGAGCCTCTTCGCAGCATTGCCGTTGAGCTTCCTTCAAATCGCGGTGTCGCCTCCAGTGCCAACGCCTAGCCTTAGTAAAAGGCGAAAGAGGAAAAGGGGTAGGATCGCGGTCGAGGGAGATTATGGGTCGCGCTATGCGGTAATCGAATCCGAAGGGACCGTTATTCGAGTGCACTCCATATGTGGAGTTAGCTAGCCAGCGGTCTCCGACTTCGGGAGGATAGGCGTGGGGGAGGATAGTTGAGTCCAGCACGAAAGCCGTGTATCGGATGCAAAATGCTGCAGCGCCGAAAATATCCTGTGGATCTTCCGCCGTAGCGAGAGATTACGGTGAGCTGCGGTGCTGCTACAGGTGGTGGAATGGTCGGAAAGCGCCGGCGGCGGTTGCATAAATCGGAGCTGGTGAAGGCACCACTATCGCTGGTAGCCCCGTGCGCGCAGCCCCTGAGGCCGCAGCCTCCGCCAAGAAAGACCTCGGTGCAGGATAGATTGCGTGGATCGCCTCGGAAGCTTCCGGAGAAGATGACGCGAGGCCCCATTAGCTCGCATGGTTTGGCTACCCTCGTTCCTGTGGTTGATCGAGGTCAGAAGTGGCCCGAGATACAAGACTGCAAAAGCGTCAGCCTGCTATCGACAGTACTATCTGAGAAGATTCGGGCTACCGTGGAACGCCAAGCGTAGAAAACGGTAGTTGTGCGGAGCTCAAAGACCTGCCGATGGTGAGGGTCGATGCTGGAGGATCAATTGTTTCCTCGGTCATGCCTCCTGATAGGCCGACGGGAGTTGAGGGAAGAAGTCCTGTGCAGTCGATGGAAGTGTCCGGTGCGGCACTTGATGATTCGTTGGGAAACGAAGATTTCGTTTCCCTGAGGCTTTCCTCGATGTCCAGACCGATAGTCGTGTCGGCCGAGGCGGCGACAGCTTTCGCATAGATGGCTAATGCTTTCCAAGAAGCCCGTCTGCTTCTCAGAGAGCTACGGAACGCGGAGCCAGAGAATCGAGTGTGGATACGGAGGCCCTGGATCACGCTTTCCGGGGGCACCCGAATCCGTAGTAGATCGCGGACGAGTGGTGAGCGATAGAGCTTGAGAAGGCGGTTTCGATAACACCAGAAGCCGTCACCCCTTAGGAATCTGGTTGGTGGCCTGACTATACACATTTAGATTATTGTGTAATATTAGTATAATTAGTGATTAATGAACGGTGAAGTGTGGAGTAGCCGGAAAGCGTGCAAGCTTGGCGGCGACCAGCCTGATGAGTAAACTTAGCATGAAGCTAGAAAGATGTGAAGTTTAGGGGGGGGGGGGTATTGTGATGAGTATCTCGTCATGGTCTCCGCTGTACTAAGCGTGTGCTCGAAGCCTTGACCTTGAACCATGCGACAAAATAACACACGCAAATATCCTTCGATAAATATTATTTATTTTTTATAATTCATTAACCAACAATTATAATTTCGATATCGCTATCTATTTCTCTCACTTTCTTTATCAATGTGGAATATATGTAATGACTTGCGGTAGTAACGGCGATCCTCAGCTTAGCGCAAGAATCTCAATCGCTGAAGGTTCTTAACTCAAACTCTACTAGACTGTGAATCTCTCAAACAAATCAGCAAAAATCCGCCTTGTCACAAACACAACTTAATCTTTCCCTTTTGCATTTTTACCTCACGAACACTTCCACTATCTCTACTTATCTCTTTCTTCTCTCTCTACTTCTCACTCCTACTTGACCTTTTTCTCTCTCTTTAACGCACTGAAAGGATCGTGTGGCGTTGTCTCGCTCTCTACTAGTCTTAAATCCTCACGTGTCTCGAGACATACTAGCAAAATCGTGCGATCGAGCAAGGACCGAGGACCGATCGCGCGTATAATTGTTTTCTCTTCTTAGTACCGCGGTCCGCTTGCGCTAATTACCGCGGTGCGATGAATTTCGTGGATTTTTGCTCCACACCCGGATCAGGGTCAAGGCTGTCAGCGTGTCAGTTTTCGCAATAAGAAGCAATACTTTAAATTATAGTAATAAATAATATTTTTCTTACTATTTATCAGTCAAGTCACAATTATACACACAACGAGTAAACTGTAAATATATACAATAAATCAAAGATGAGATTCAATCATACGTATGTACTTACAATACACACAAATATCAAATAGAATTTAGGGCGCAAATTAATAACTCAATCGTGAGAACATCAGGCTGGAGCTACTACAATTTTTAGAATCATTCGTAATTGCAACGTCCCGTCCTGTTAAACACTCGATCACTAGCCTCTTGAAGCGACAAAGACAGGGCGCATTCTTTATGCAGGATGGCAGGTTGTGCCACATATGAGCAGCTTGTACAGAAAATGATCTAATTCCTGTCTCAATGAACATCCGCGGAACAAAGGCTTCCTTAGGGTCACCCCTGATAGGTCGATCGAATACATCAGAAGAGGAAAGATCAGCAAGGTACTCCGGCTTATGCAGTCTTCATATCTTGTACATCTGTAATATAATATTCCCTCCAGCTGTTAACCCTCATCCAACCCAATTGATGTCTGCAAGGGGTGATATGATCGTCTTACTTAGCGCCCGTCACATACTGCATACAAGAGTAGAGTAGCCGCTTTATTAAAGTGAGTAGATTGTCTCATCCCTGATTTATTTTAAACGGCCTACGACATTGACGCCAGTCAATAAGTCGTCGACACATAGATCTCTTTTTAGTACCAGAACCGCAACCGTTACAAAGTCATCCGCAAGCTGTTGCAACGCATGAATGGTGAGTTTGCTGTAATTCCCCAGCACTGTCATATGCCCTAGGTTAAGATATATATTCGTGCATTACCTTGTCATACTCTGATTTGAAGGACTTATTTTCCATTTCTCGCGGAAATGGTCAATCTAACTGATGAAAAGTAAAAACGCAATTCCGCTCGTTTTAATCAGTATATAGACATTTTATACAATATGCAATTGCGGATGCATGAGTTTTTAGTCGGGTGGTGTATATACATACTCTCGGGAGAACGATTCGTGCGGACGAATCGACTGTCCCTTTCTCCGTATCTTTCGACACGAATTGTTTCGTCATTAAGTGGTCAATGGCGCATGTATCCAATATAACACGGGCATTTTTAATTGGAAAAAGCTTGCAATTGCGTTTAGTCATCGAAAGTGTAACCTTCAAGTGTCAGACGTACGCTATGTAGCTGTGCGGTCAAAAATCACCGCACGTTATGCATGAGATCCTCGTCACGCCACTAAGCGGATAGAGCCGCACGTACGTTGTCACACCTTCTAACAATCGATTCTGCATGCGCCTTGTGGCGCATTACCGAAAGAACCTATACGCGCACCGGGCCGTCTAATGGGCTAAATTAAAGTTAATTAGTTATTGACGCAATATTTATACACTTATGCATATGTGCATATATCTTGTAAAACAAGAGAGAAAGAGAGAGAGAGAGAGAGAGAGAGATTTTGGTCCTCAGTGTCCGTAACCACGCCGTGGTCTCTTTATTGTGTTGTAGCAAGTCACCATAATCACGTCGTGGGAGCTCGATACAATCCTAAGAGAGAGTGCGTACAAGACTCTAGGCAGTGCACTTCTCTCAGTTAAGTTGTCAGTTAAGTTGTAATCTGTTCTCAAGTAAGACGCTTGAGTCAGGCATATGAATGGATTTTCTATCGCGCTTTATTTTTCTCTCCTATTAGTCCTATTTCTCTGTATTTTTCAGGCAAGATTTTCCCGTTTTCGTGACGGTTTATTCTCCTTACTGAAACAAATACGTTTGTGTTTTGGCTCAAGTGATCGTATTGTTTTGTTTCCTTCCTTTTCCTTAATATCAAAACACCGGGCTTTTAGCGAGAGTCTGACCAGCCCGACCGTAGAATATGCATCCCTTCGCTTCTTTAAGCAACGGGCCTTGTAGTATTTAATGGAGCACAATCTAAACATAAGTGACTTTAGTTCATTATCCATCAAGATTTTAAGCACATGTGCTATTTTATGCATGTATATGATGTATGAATGGAATCTATATTTATTTTTTGTTTTCATTGTGCGGTTGAGAGTATGAATGTCTCATATTATTTGTCTTGTATGGCATGATTTTCTTAGAAACATTGACAAGAGATACAGTTCTTAAATGCATTTATAAATCAACAAATATCTAACTATCTATCTCTACAAAGATTATTAGCATCAGTTGCTTTTAATCACAGACTTCATTTGTACTCTTTTGCGATCGTTTTTGCTTTTGGAACACCGTCGATAATGATGTTATTAGTTGTAACACCTGTGACGTGGTACTTCCTCTCCGAGAAGACGTGCCCGCAGCACCAGTCATTCTTTGGTCGCGCCCGCCT
The DNA here is from genome assembly GCA_018906755.1 of Sycophaga agraensis. Classification (NCBI taxonomy): domain Eukaryota; kingdom Metazoa; phylum Arthropoda; class Insecta; order Hymenoptera; family Pteromalidae; genus Sycophaga; species Sycophaga agraensis. The sequence continues at coordinate 246,489 of JACCIE010000032.1, read as the reverse complement.
GCCCGTCGCGCAGGTTCGAGGTCCGGCCGTGCTAGCCCCGAGCGATTAGCGGTCGACGCAGGTTGAGGTCGCGGAGGGAGGGTTCTTACTCAATAACTCACTCTTAGGGGTTCTGGGCAAAATATCGTTTATTTGCTCCCGGGCGGACAGTCCTCGTCCGGACGCACACTCCAGTTGGACGCGTAACGCCCCATCTGCATTATAGGGCGAAGCCGTCCGGGGAGGCATATACAGGGCCGCGAGGACCCATGCCTCGACCCAGACGGTTCGCCGATGTTCCGCTGGCTGGGGCTAGTTGAGCCGCGAGGGCCCTTGGCCGCCACGCTGCCGGTTCCGGGATGTTGGTCGGGCTCCGATCGGTTGCCTCCATTGGTCGTCGACGAAGGCGCTTGGTGGGCTTGCAAGCTCATTTGTAATTTTGGTACATATCATCAATTCTATTTTTTGTAATTATTCTTAATATAATTTTTATATAATTAAATGTATTATTATATGTTTAATATAATATTTTTTATAAACAATTTCTTTACATTTTTTGAATATTTATTTTAGAGTTTGAATTTTCGTACATCTATTTATGCTACAAAATGGTCATTGCTTAGTATAAGTTCTGGTAAAGATTTGACATTAATTATGTTGAGAGCTTCAAAACCAATTATAATATATTGTGGGCATTTTATTGTGTTATCTCTTGAATCCTATATTAAAGTAAGATAATTTTTCTATGCAAATATAAAAATTATATCTAAATCAAAATTTACTTATTATATAAAGTTTTAATATTTTTATTGATACAGATTTTAAAAATATCCTATTCTATTTTTAATTTATTAAGGAGATCATATGTTTAATAATTCTGTACGCTTCTCTTCGACCACTTCAATCAACGACAATGGTTCAGGAATCATCAATAAATATTTCTCTTCTAAAAGTTATGTTAATAAATAATAATTTCCTAGTTTTTAAAAATATTTTTTACCATGAATACTATTATATTTTATTAACTGTATTATACAACCTGTATTTTAATGACTTGTCTCCAACTATACCACGGGATAGCTGAGGCAATTTTAAACATTTATCTTTCCGGTCGCGAAATTGTCAGATGCATCCCGTGAGAATACATGTTTAAAACATGGTAAAAATTCAGACCCTGCAGTCGAAAAGCATGTCCTACTCGCTGCAGTGCAGCCAATGAGAGTAGAAGAAATAGTTAATGGGAGAAAATTGGGCGGATCTATCGTGGCCGCAAGACAAGCAGTAAGTCTGGCCCCGCCCTCCAGGCTTAGATGCGTGCCCATTCGTCGACTGCCAAAATTGTCAACAAAAGAATGTCGTACCGCAGCGGACCATTAGTACCACGATGCGGGGAGAGGCGGCCGGCATGCCAAAATTGTTAACAAGATAAGGCCCAGTAAATGATAGACGAGTAAGGTGGTTGCGGAGTTGGGCTCCAGCCAGCATCTCTCTGCAGCCGCTCTTCTCGCCGTGGTACTGCTGATGGTCCGCTGCAACCGGACATTCTTTTGTTGACAATTTTGGCAGTCGAATGAGCACGCATTTAAGCCTGGAGGGCGGGACTAAATCCGCTGCTTACCTTGCGGCCCCGATAGCTCCGCCCTATTCTCTCCCATTGACTGTTTCGTCTACTCTCATTGTCTGCGCTGCGACGAGTAGGCCGCACTTTTCGGCCGCAGGGTCTGGATTTTTACCATGGTTTAAAGACCTGTATCCTCGCGGGATGCATCTAACAGTTTCGCAACCGAAAAGATAAATGTTTAAAATTGCCTCAGCTATCCCGTAGTATAGCTGGAGATAAGTCATTAAAATACAGGTTGTATAAAAATCTAAGTTAAAGGTTGTTTTTTTATCACAATTATCTATTAACAGTATTGCAAACATTATTAGATTTATCATTTAAAAGATAAAGCTAATATATTGAGTAAAATAAATCAAAGACAATTTTATATTTTTTTGTTATTTTACATCTGTATGTCCAGGGAAATTCATAGGATTTTTCCCCTTATCGACAAATTTATTTTTTTAAAAAAATCCTTTGAAATCAATCATAAAATGAAAAGTTTATTAACCACGAAATCTCTACGTGCTTTTTTTGAAATATAATTACAAAGAAATAAAAAAGATAAGATAAACATTGTAACTCTGAATGGAACTTTCATAAGACTTCGCATCTACAATACCTTTAAACGTGTTACTGTTTTTTATGATAAAGAGGTTATGGACTAGCTCCCTTTTGGTAGACTCTCGGGTAGACTAAAATCAAAGACGAACATGGATAGAACTATACAGATTTTACAAACGTTACTTGATAATCTTCATACACTTTAACAAAGAAGACGTCACTGGAGCATGAGATAAGCAATGCATCCGTTCAAAATTTATTCTACTCAAAAATTGAATGACACTGATGCAGATGAAAAGATAATTTTTTAATCAAATAATGTACCATTATAATTGCATTATTTTCTTGGATGAGCTTTCTTTCAAGTATTGATGTGGCATAACTTATAGAAAGATTAAGTTGAAATAAGAATACTTGTCACTAGCCGCTACAAAATAATGTCAAACAACAAACAGACAGTAATATGATCACTTAATAAACGAGGGCATGTCGTTTCGTTAATCAATCACCCCTGTTTGCGAGAGGTAAGAGGACTCGTGTGAATCAGATACTCCAAAGGGAATAGAATATTACTATATATAAAACCAATTACGAAAGGACAGTAATACATTTGTGTTATTATGTGCAATGTGTTTGTTAGATAGAAATTAGTACGCATTATATTATATCCTCTAAACTGGAATTCGAACTTTTAAAGTGTTTATATAAAATGATAAACATTATAAAATTCACGATATATGCCAAGATACGATCAAATGATTAATTTCAGATTTAATAAATAGCTTCAGAAAATTTCGTGTGTGTCGAGATGTGTGTTATTTAACTTTAAAATAAATTCATTCGATTGTATGAAACAACACTGAATATCGATTGAACAAGTTTATTAGCTTAATAAAATGTGCTATATTGTCAATTTTTAACAGAAAATGCTGTTGTTTCACAATTTATTTCATAATTTCTTGAACTTCATCCTAGGATGTAATATTCACTTAAATAAACAGGTATTATCCTAAAAAAGAAGGATTTCCTTATTTATCTGTAACCTTAATAACTTTTGTACTAAAAATAATGATTTGATATTACAAATTCGAAATAAATATTATTTATATTTAATATTCATAAATTACTTTAACAATAATCTGAAAATTGTTGAAGAATACTTTATCTGAGTGAATATAGTACTAATACGAATAATCAGGCCTTTTAAATAAAAGCAACGTAACTGGTGATTGTTTTATTGCACAGTTTGATATGACATGCATCACATATTATCAGTCTTGATGCGCGAGCAACTTCGTTAAAACAGTTATCCAAAGCTGTAGCGTTAAAACTTGCAATGACTAGTGAAAATACAATCGAACATCAACTGGGTCGACAACAACTAAAATTTACATCATTGTTTCAAAACGAAGCCAATGTGCAGTTAGAACAGCAAATTCAGGAGATAAAAGACTGGCTTTTGGCTAACGAACAGCTATGTTCAAGACTTGGTAATTACATATTCGATCTTTATTAATCTCGTACAGTTAACTAATATAAAACTATTTTTCTGTACAAATAAATATATAACTATACCTGCTTACTTTAATTTTAAGGTAATTTAATATTATAAAAAGTAACAAAATTATAAATAAAAGAAAAATAATACTTTTAATACATTATCTATGTATGTTTTAAATGTCAAACAAGCTTTACATTAAAAGCACAAGTTAATATTTTCAAAGTATAAGTTATTATTTAAACTTATTTCGATAATTACTAAATATTTAAATGTGATAATAAATATTTATATGAAAACCACTTTAAATGTATAACAGAACTTCACGCATCCAGGACAAAGTACATACACTCTTATAATCTAAATCAATCTTTACGGGGACTCGGTAAATTGTTTCGTGTGTGTTAAATATGACTCCAAATCGATACAACTTATATGTGCAAGTAAAAAATAGCATAATAAAAATACTGGTTATCAATAAATTTTAATGAAATATGTCTGAGATAAAAGATAAAAAAATTACACATGTTTAAATAAATCAACTTAGAATATTGCGTCTTATTTTTATTATATCCGTTTGATTTTTATGAAATTATGTGGTACTGAACCATCTTAATGTATTCAAATTTCTATAATAAATTATTGTAAAAGATAATATTAATTATTTTAACAATTAGCGCATGATAACTGACATGATAAAATCCATTTCAACATATTCTAGAGATTTCTTTGTTTGGAAAACAATAAATGGTTTCTATTTATATGGAATTTGTATTTAAAGATCGTTAAACTTTCATTTCATGGCAGACATTGGAAAAAGAATTTTGCAGTCGAAATTATTTAACAATATTGATAATGAAATCGAAGTATATTTTCACAATATATTTAACGATAACAACTTTATCAGGCAAATTCTATATTAAATCATTATCTTTTTTACATGGTATAAAAGTTATATAATTATATTAATTAAAATTTATCTGTTTTATGCAGTGTATGTAATAATTCTTTTTATAGTATAGCTTTTAAACATAACATTTTTATAAAACTCACGTGAAAACGCAATAAAACCTTATCTACTATTTTCGTAATTATAATATATAAAATTTTAATAATTTAACATCATGAAGTTGATATATAATATAATAATAAAATATAATTATAATATACAAGATACTTTAAATGAGGCTAAAAATTTGCAAGCATTTTCGAAATCTTGCAAAGCACTGTGCCATATTTGAACCAGTACGAATTGCTCATAATTAATCTCTGCTTATAACATATGTATTTTTCTGTTCAGCTCTCTTCTTGGTGCTACTTTACTGAATGTCAATTTATTAAATCTGTTTTAAAAATTATAATTGAATATTATAAAGAATTTATTTAAGTCATACATTAAAATTTTAAGCATCTACGTTTCAAAAACTAAACTTATATGTTTAGTATAATTTGTTATGTTCGAAAAACCGTATCCGAGCTAAGGGAATGACAGACAATAATTTGGTCACTTTTTAAGACTGATGTTAAATCTTAACCATGTAACGTTTAACATTAGTACTAGATGTTTTAGAGAGGAAGCTGAGGGCAAAGACAGCTCCAAATACCCGTCACTTATCCCGTTGACTAGGCTCGCGCTGACCTTGACGCATCGGGGTGCCGTTATATTGGGTATGACCAAAATTTAAGAGAAATTTATTCTCAAGATACATCCTGTGATTTGAATGAATTTTCAGATAATATGATTACAATTGATGAAACATTATTTAACGCGCTTAGAGATTTTTATTTAAAAGTCAGGAAAAGAAAACAAAGCAGATGAAGGTGTGTTAAAAAGCTGAGTAGTGACAAATTCAGTTTAATTTCGGTTATATTTTTAAAATCTCAAACTTTGATAACAATAGGTATTAAACAGAATGAATCAATTAAATTTAGGTTCAAATAACAGCTGATGGGTTAATACAAATATGCCTACCCTGGTAGGAGATTGACCATAGCCTTGCGACTAACTTATGTCCAGTTTTTTAGCATAATATGCCCATATTGTGTTAAATGCTTTATACTATAGATAATTCATAACCTCAAATTCATGATAGCAATAATATAAGTTATTGGAGGATCGTATTATTTTAATAAGTAATGAATGAAAAAGTTATATTTTTAATCAAAAACCGCTATAATACTAAGGGCACTGCCCGTTACATATTTAAATACTAGTAGTATATATGTATTTATGAGGAGTTAGCCGCACTTATACGCATGTGACTCTTGAAGGCCGAGTAAACAAAAAGCCTGATCCTCAATCTGATCTGAACCTGAACTACCTAATGTATTCAGAGTATTGTCTCCTCCCTCTTTCTTTCTCTCTCTCTCTCTCTCTCTCTCTCTCTCTCTCTCTCTCTCTCTCTCTCTCTCTCTCTTCTCTCTCTCTCTCTCTCTCGCTGAGCAATCTTTCAGCTTGTATCGTTCAAGCTTAAGCCGAGAGAACGAGGCAAATAAGGTTTCAGATGAAACTTTTAATTTCATTTGCACATTTGCACAGTGAGCTTTGATTAAGCCGGTCTATATCTGTATGAGAAGGATTTGAGGTTATAAGTCCTAATCATTCTTAGCATAATTTCAACATAATTCTTAACATATTATGCCCAACTACCGTCATCTCCTAGAAGTAGAATATGGGCATAATATGGTACACAATCTGCCCACAGAACATAAAATGTAACTGCCTCAATTTCCTACATATGTAAATTTTTCACGAGTTTTACCAAGTTCATACCGAATTAGTACTCATAATTTAGCTACAAAAATTCGTAAATAGCTAGTGCAGTCGCTAACTGAACTACTAATACTGAGAGAATTGTGATGTCATAATACTATCCCAATCAATTTTAAGACAGACTTGGCGCTATCAAATTTCTTTTATTTAAAAAGGTTTTCGTTAGTGTATTATAAGGTGTTCTTAGTTAAAAGTTTAGTGTCAGTTTTGAATCACAAAATAAGGTTGTTGTGGAAAATACTACTTGCTTGTACTCTTATCTCAATGGATCTTTTTTTCAGGCCATACTTTTGATATGAACTATGTTTTGGTGAAATAATACTAAGCATGGAAATAATTACTTTTCTGTAAAATTGGAATATTTGACTGTGTTATGGTTAAGTTAAACACTGCACTTATTAGAAAAGTATTTTTTTCTATATAAAAATATATAATAGTGTATTCCATTAATTATAGAATTTGCACAATCCTACAATTATGGGTTGAAAATATCCAGGTTGTGACGTGGTGCTTCCGTCACACCGCGCCATTAATCCCCGGTCGCGCCGTCCTGCCTACGTGCAGGCTCTCGCGGTCGCCCCGGAGGGGACCCGGCCGGGCCAGCCCAGGCGGCTGGCCGACGATGGTCGCGGCGGTCTGTAATCGGGGGAGGGAGGGGGGCATGGCAGTGAAATAATAGTAGAGAGGCCGCACTTCTCTGTTGTAACAATATGCTTTATTCGCGGTCGGGGAGGACGACACCTCCCCGCCGCACGCCTCCTTAACAAAACAACACACTCCCGATACAAATCTCGGGCGCCGCGGGGTCACGCGAGGTCTCGCAGAGCCCTCCACGGACGCCTACAGCCGGGTCGCCGCCGCTGGAACACCGGGCGCATTGCACCCAGGCGGCGGGCTCCGGAGAGCCCCTACACCTGGGGCGGGCGCCCACAGTCCAGCCTACCCCGCGCCGCTCTCTCTCTCTCTCGCGCGCGCCTTATGACATATGGCCTACCTTGGCCGACGCGGTGTTGGTCCTCCCGACCACAGACCGGCCGGGAACGCTGACCCCAGCGCCTCCCCGATGTCCTGGGGATCGCGGCGCTCGCTCCGGTCGCTCTCTCTCTATCTCCCTCTCTCGCGTGGCGCTGCTCGCTCGCTCTCTCGCTCTCTCGCGTGGCGCTGCTCGCTCTCTCTCTCTCTCGCGTTTACAGTGCGTATCGCGGGGAGATGGGCACAACACGAGTTATCAGGTCGCGGTCGTGGCCCCGCGAAAACTGGCCGAGCATCGATCCGCGCCTGTCGATCGCGCCGCGGGCCTATAGCTCCGACCTTTTCGGCGCTATGGGCCCGCGCGCATCGATTGTTCGGCCGCGGCCGCGGCGCCTCGCAAAATCGGCTCCGCGCGCGCGCCGATGTTATTTGCCCCATCACAAGGTAGAAAATCGTCCCAGAAAACCAGTTTTAAATCTTTTATAGATTCTATTTCTGAAGGAGAAGTACTTGATCCCCTTCTTGAACTGTAATGTGACACCTGACTTGTGCTTATGTGAAAATATGGACGATTTAATAATAGTATAAAGAAGAATAAAATTATAATGCAAAAGTATTGTCATACATATTTAATCTATCACAGCAAAACCTTCCTGGCCGTCAATCCCGGCTTGGCCACTGTTTGGGATTATTCATCGGCTTTCGACCACAACTGATTTCGCTTGATTTTGTCGTATATGATCTATTTTTCGTCGCCATTTACCATCCACTTCAAAAATGGGTCGAGTTCGTTCTATTTCTGCAGCATATCACAGGCGTTGTTTCGGTCCAGAAGGTTTTTTTGCGTCAAATTATGCGACACCCAAACATCAAGCTTTTTTTATATAAAGCCTTCTGCAGATAGTTTAAAATGGTTTGGTGACTAACTCCCATCTCCTGGGCGATGTCACGAGATGCCACATACCGGTCTAACACGACTTTTTCCATGATTAGATCGATATTCATCGTCACAGATTTTTTGCCAGCTGTCTTATCCATAGTGACATTTTCACCGGCTCTGAATCGTCGAAACCATTCATCCACAGTTCGAAGTGATAGAGAACCATCCCCCAAAACACCATTAATCTTACGGAACGTTTTTCTAGCAGAAAACTTTAAAATAGCGCGAAATTCGGCGTTAGTGAACTCCATGTTTACACGTCTATAACTGTTGAATGCAATATCCAAACTAATCATTTATAGCATCGTTTTGTAGCTTATGTCAAGACCTTTCAAATTATGTATAGTATTGCCAGGCACGAGCTCTGTAGCGCTTTGTACATAACCGCGAAATTCAAAAAGACAAAAAGACGGAAGGGCGATATTTACCAACCTAATATTAGTTTGAAAATAATTTCGAAACACTTGATAGAATGGTAGATTGAACATATAAAAAAAAATTTTAGGATAGATACGAAAAAAAAACCAAAAGGAATAGAAAGTTTCATTGGTCATAATAAACAGAAGTAGAAAATAACAAAAAAGTGAGCGATTCAAGTAGATTAAAACAATCCATTTTCCCACTAATAAGCATAATTATTCTTTTTTTTATTCAATTAAAGTTTAGATTATTTAATATATCTGTTAATTAAATACAATAATTTACCCAGAAGTATTACAATAAAATTAAATTTAATTTAATTTACCGTGTAATAATGGTTTTTATTTTACCTAACCTTGTTACAAAATATTTAGAATTATTTGGAAAAAATTATTTATTTTATCTTTATTAAAAAGATAATATTTATCTGTGATTCGACAGAGGATTTCTTCATACTACGTTTTTTGCGGGGTTGCAAATTCAACGTGGAAAAGACAAAGTACAAGTTACGAAATTATTACAAACAGCGTTCATTGTCTCCTGAATGGTTTAAAAATCGAAACCCTTTACTGCCGGAATTACAAGAGATTCTTAATATCGGGTGAGAATAATTGAAATAATAATTGAAATATTTTTTGCCACTTTTTTATATCAATGATTTATAAATTGCTATTATTGAGCTTAATTTTGTAAGTAAATTATATATATATATATATATATATATATATATATATATGTGTATCTTAATATTTATATATTATTATATAATATTAATATATTTCAGTGTTTACTAATTGTTACTTATAATATTGTATTGTTTTTAAATAGAGTCTTTTTACCTTTGAAGAAGGTAGACGAAGAAGGTAGGCTGATCATAATTATTCGGACCTGTGCCCATGATCCTAGAAAACATAGGCAAATAGATGTCTTTAAGGTAATTTAGTGTTCTTAAGGTATTTAATACTCTTAAGTAAAGATATGAAAAACATTAAAATAAAATATAGGTTGTTCAATTTTACATTCAAATCTTATTGCTTTTTTATCAAATTTTAATTTAGATTTTTACAAATCTATAGGTTGACACACTATATAAATAAATTTTTTAAATCGAATGTTTATTAGAAAATATGAAAGTTAGATACTACTTTTAATCATAAAATGTTCCAGTTATTAATATACCCATAATGTCGGTATTGGTTTGTTATATCATTATTGTGTATTACTAATACAAATATAATTTAATATTTAATAGCTAATACATTTATATACATGCATGCATACATACATATACATACATATATATATATATATATATATATATATATATCGCACATAGGAAGAGAGTATATAGTTGAATTGATAAGAAAGTATGACAATTATATATTCTTAATACCTAATAGTAAACTACAAAAAAGTGAAGAGTAAGTACAAACATGCATTTACTTAATTCATAAACAATATAAAATTTTATCTCGTTCAATTACAAAATATTTAATATTTTCTAAGAAAAACATATGAAGTTTAAATTAATATCTTTGCATTAATTTTCACATAGCCATTTAAAGATGTTATAATTATATTAATTATAAGATGTACTAAATTATCTTATTAATGTTTTATTTAAAAATCATTATGTTTATATTGTATGAATTCAATTAATGTACTTATTTTTATTATAATGCTAATACTACTATGGGCAAAAAGTCGGGAAATTTGAATTTAAATTTTTTTGGGATTCCAATAGAAAAAATGCTTTTATTTTTAAATTGATACTACTGTAACTGACATGTGAGACGAACTCGATTTTTACGTCGAAATTTTCATTTGTGCTTGAGATACGCGTCCGTTTGTAAACAGCTAAAAGTTAATTTTTCGTTTTTCATAATGTCTGAAACTATTCAACGACGCAGTTTCATTAAATGTTGTGTGCGGAATCAAATTTTTGCTGTTAAGACATTCACTGAAGACCATCGATGAGTAAACTCGATCAAAAATAAGAGTTTATGAGTGGTACAAAATGTTCAAAAAGGGTTGATCATTTGGGCCTCAGAAAAGTGAAATCTCAACTAATGCTAAAAACGTTCAATTTCATGAAAAACAGCACCGAATTAAATTGTGTGAAACGATGTTAAATAATACGAAAAAATAATACGAAATTTAAAACTTGCGTAATATTTGTATAAATTGATTTTAATAAGTTTTAATGTTCTTTTAAGGTGAGTATGATGATTTTGGATCTAGTGACGCGAGATCACTTGGGGGCTTCTTTGTATGGAATAGTTGCTATCCATGATATGTCAGGTGTTCAAATGACTCACGCTCTTCAAATGAGTCCAAGTGTAGTGAAACGATTGGTAAACACTTGGCAAGCCTATCCAAATCGCATATGCTCTCTTGATTATGTCAACTGTCCAATACATGTTAACATTGTTCTTAGCATCTTCAAACACTTCATTAGTAAAAAACTCAAACAAAGGATACATTTACACCAAGGAAAGAGCCTTCTTAAAAATATATCACCCAGCATACTACCTTCAGAATTAGGTGGCACGGAGGAGACCTATGATTCACTCACATGTATGATATTCAATTATGTTATTAAACCTAAATTAAATTAATTAAATTAAAATTTAATGAAATAAATCCGCGAATAATGGTATTTGTCGAGGTTGTTTAAGTATTCTTTTCAAGTTTCATCAGCTTTTGACCACCATTGACATTATATTACTATAAATTTATGAACGAATATCATCAAATCTTAATAATAAATAATTACTGTCTTATCGAGTAAAATTATGTTAAAAACGTGTATTCGAATAGTGTACTCATGCAGCATGTAATATTTAACGTATATCTTAATATTTAGAATCAGTTTTATTTTTCTTTAATTTTATTTCAAGTCGCAGAAAAAGAAGTTTGATAAAATTTTGTAAAGGTGTGACGGATCAATAGATATTGATTTTAAGATACAAAAAGATACTGTTCTTTAGAATTTGTTTAAAAACTGTGAGGAACACTGTATTATTATTGTATTATTATCTATATGAAACATGTACACAGCATGCTCACTAATAAATTGATTACTGATCATTTTAGGTCGCAGGCGCAAAATTGTAGGGTACTTCTCCGCGAAGGTAGGATCGATTTAAAAATACTAAAAATGGTAGCTGCGGCAGAAAATAAGCAGGTCTCCGCGGGCAAGGGCAATGAGTACTGTGCTAGAAAAGCTTGTCAGGCCGCCTGAAAAACCGTAGGCAAAAACGAGATGGTAGACGCGATCAGCATTAACAATATCGTGCAACCCGAAATTTTTGAATCTAGCTTTCGGTAAAATAGCACATTTAAAAAAATTACATAAGAGTTGACTTTTGTAATCGACAACCACTTCGCTGAGTCGTCTCCTTGACTCATTCTCCCGTGCTCATTAGCTCTACCTAGCTAGCGGAAGCTTGAATTGCCGGCCGCAAATACCATTTTTTAGCTATTTTTCAATCGCTCCTAGCTCCATAGGGAAGCATACTACAGTTTCGTGCCTGGGATCAAAATTGATCAGCGTGATCTCAGCTATTAGCAGATAGACTATATAATATGTTGTATACTTAGAATATTGAGTTATAACTTCACTTTTTTACAAAGTTGCGCACAGCTTGCGCAGTTACCACGGGGTAGTTGTCGGCATGTTTAGTTAGTACGACTGTTTTTTGGATTATTATTTAACTTTAAGAATAGTACAATACAATAGAATAAAAAATAGAGATTAAAAAAATGTCGGTAAAGAATAAATATTACTTAATTGTATAGTAAAATAAATTTGTTGATATTTTTTCATTATAATAGACAGTTTAATAATATTCCGTATTTTAATAATATTCCATAAATATAAATTATGATGAAAAATTAATTATGATGTAATCAGTATTATCAAAATTAAACCTGTAAAACTTCTTATTCGTAGATCTACTAAAACATATACGAATATATATTAAAATAAAACATATGTTATTATTTTTATATATGCAAACAGCAAGTTTAGATTAATATAGAACAAGAAACAAGTAGAAAAGAATTAGTTTAACTAATTTCTGATGCACCTATGCACACGGCCAAAAATCGTGAAAGCTTTTTTGCACATTCTATTACTGCATGTGGTTTTCTTGCGTTCTTCATGTAACTATTCAAGTCTTCAAGCTGATTGTAGCTGTGTAGCGCATAATATGAGTACACTGTTTCTGTGGCGCTGCTACGCGAAGATACCTAGGACTTTAATAAGAGATATACAAATTTAGTGGCGAGGAAGGTCGAAAGGTTCACCCAGTTCACCTCTATAAGAATTCTACAAGAATAAACATGTATCTTTAAATCACTAGAATAATTATTATTATTTTACTTGTATTATTTTCCCTAAAGTGATTCTGACATCTCCAAATCCATTGATTACTATATTTTTAATTAAGCAAATACTGTCAATGCATATTGAATATTTCTACTAGGGTAAAAAAGAACCATTTTTAATTTAAATTAATGGTGCAGAAAAATAAAAATAAAAGGCCTATATAAAGGCCTATGTATCTTACATAATATCTTGTAATGTTGTTCATTAATATGATTTTACTTACATTTAGTACATTACAAATGGTTTTTAAATAAAAGTAGATTAGAATAAGTTTCGTTACTCAAACGGGTACTACGATTCAAATAAAAAATTAATATTAAAATTTATAAGAATTTAAAATTAAATAACAACAAGCTAAAATATCTTTATAATTACAGGTTATTGGAAAGGTAAGGTCGAAGAGAATAGACAGTGGTTCGAAGAGGATGAAAAATATACAAAGCAGTCATTAACGCTTTAATTAAAGTAAATATTGTTAATTTTATAACCTGTTCTTAAAGTTTTTTATTCGTATTCTTATTGATCTTCTGATAATTTTAATTTAAAAAAATGTAATTTTATTTAATAATTATTGCTATTGTTATAAAAATAGGCAAAATTTTGAAAGTACATTGAACAATGTAAAATGGTGTTGTGGTTTTGAATAAACAACTGCAATAAATAAAATATTTAGTTTTCAAAGTTGTTATTAATACAAGATAAATAATAAAACATACACATGTCATGGGCAAGTAAAATCGTCTTAAAACTAGCCATCTAATATCTAAAAACATTTTGTAAATAGATACTAATAATAAGTTAACCCCTGTCTCAACATGAGTTACTAAAGGTCCTCAAAATCAGTATATTTCTCATAACGCAAAAATAAACTAAGATATATAATTGTTCTTTTCAATCTTCAAAATTGATCTCTCTTCTTTAACCTCTTATTTTCTGTGTTCCCGCCACTCTGTAGATGACAGAGTAAAATAAAACAACAAACACCATTGTAATTTATAAAAATTTCAATAGTCAATAAAATCATGGTATTGCGGTGATCGAATTCCTTTTCGATCCTTTAATTTTTCAAGTTAATTCATATTAACCGAACATGCAAACATTTTAATAAAAGTAAATAAATTGTTTTAATTATATAATATAAAAAGATGTGTTATTGAAAAAATTTATTATTTATATGTCTATACTTTTGTTGGATTTCAGACAAATCTTATATAGGAATATATTTTTTTAATTTATTTCAGTTTTTTTATTTCATTTTATTATTTAAGATTGACCTTATAATTTTCATAGATTACAATTTTGTACATGAATATCTTTTAGGTAATTAATTTAGTATTGAGTCATGCGTTTTTCTGTAGTATTTTTGAATGGCAATAAATATTATATAAGTTCATTTAAAAGTGTAAGAAGTCTTTTCTTGTTCTCCTGTCTTTTAGTTTTATTATTTTAAAATACAAAAATGTAAATGCACAACAAATATTGTACGATATAAATATAAATATATATTATTCATTGCTTTATTTTAATCAAATGATTCCTCAATAGATGTAAAAGATGTACCTTATGTACAAAAGTGCAGATATCTGAATGAATATTTGGTAACAATTCGCTCAAATTTTAAATTCTGTATTTTGAGGATTGAACTCGATTTCAAATACGCTAATAACTTTTTGTATAAGTGAGTAGTAGAAGTACAAATAAATTTAGTTTTCATTAAAAGAAGAAAATTTGAATAATTATAAATAAAAAATTTTGAATTAAGTATAATTTTAAGATACTCATAAACTCATAAACACACACTCGCACATAACTCTTTTTTTACAAAATACTTATGAAGAATCACAATACATTCACGTTCGCGTGTACGATAAGGCAGCTACCTGAAATAGTTTATACAGTTAATACAATTATTTACTTTATAAGAAAAAGCGCATCCTTAGATACATTTAGGATGATAAATTATTTCAGTGATATTTTATATTTTAGAAAAGGCCTTCTATCAATTCTTTTTTAGAGATTTCAATCTAAATTGTCTCGTAAAAAAATTATAATCTCACTACATAAAAGTTGTAGAAGTATACGGACCTTTATAATACTATTATAGAAGAGTTAATCTTTGACAATATAACTAGATAATAAAAAATCAAAATATTTCGCCGCACACTGGAGGGATTTTCCGATTAAAAAGATAAAAATAATAGTATTGTAGTTTCACAAGTCTATAACAAAAATGTGGTAGATTTTTCTTTCATTTATTTTAATTCTACCGCGGACAATATAATATTGATCTTAATTAGTTGAGTCTTTTCATTTTTTACAGATTTAAAAACAAAGAAAAAGAGAGAAGAAAAAAGTCAAAGAAGAGAATTAAATAAACTGTACAATGTGATTATAAAGAAGGAAATGTACGATATACAACACCTCTAAAGTTATTTTTTTCTTTGTCTTCGTCTTAAAATTCGTTTCCTTGCTGTCTTTTTTTCTTATCCACGTTTAAATTTGAGAACAAGCATGCTTATCGTAAGAAAGACGATGATCCATATGATTGTTGAAATGAAACCATTGTAAACGTCCGGTTCAGAAATACTCCAGCCACGAGTGAGCATTGACCGTAGTGAGGTCGTCGCCATGGTGAGCGGAAGTCCCTGTGAGACATATCGCAGAATTGTCGGCATTCCTTCTACTGGCCAGATCACACCTATATCATCCAATTAAAAATTATTTTAGGAAAAGAAGAATAAGGTTTGTGACATGTATATGTAATTATTTTAACAATAAGTGTATTTTGAATATTCTCAGATTTAAGTACTAATTATTTTGTGTTATCCAAAATTCTACACAATAAATGTAGTATCTTATGATTCTCACTGAATTTACACCAAAATAAAATATTAAAGAAGAAATATAACATAAAAATTTTTCGTAGTATTAAATGTGTAATAATATATAGTTTTATATCATTGTTTAAGTTGATGAGGACGGTATATACTTTTTCCCTAAATAACAGTGATACGAAAGTCGTTGTAATAAGAAAGCAGTCGAAATTTAGAATCATTGTGCACGCGTATTAGGTATTTTATGACTTAGAGGCTTTAATGTCGCTCAATGATTTAAGACTGTCCTCTGCTTACTTTGGCTTGATCGCGAGTCGATGTCGATACTCACTTTGTTTTCAAACCTTTTCGACGATACAATAGGTTCTTCACTATTTTCTAAGTTCTTTGTAAAACTATTACCGTGCTCTCATTATCCAGAAATAAACGTAGGGTTTTCATATCATACCTAAATTTTATTATTATTTCTCTTTCTTATACCTCACTATTTCTCTTGCCTCTCTCTCTCTCTTTCTCTAAATCGTGTTTTATGCGCTCTGCAAAGTTTTCCGATTTTTATTATGCTTGTGTAATTCATAATTACTTGGATAAGGCTTGAACTCTTCAACTCCAATGATTACTTCATGTTTGAGTAACATTCATCTATTCTACTATACACTGCATGAAAAGTCGTGTCACATCAGACAGATTAACCTTAGGTCTCGTGAGTATTCTATTGTCACTTAGCACAAGGTTTATTACGTCCAATATTGAAGTTTGGAGAAATTTATTTTTATAATTGTATCTTTACCAGAGATAACCTAGTTAATTCTAAGAGTTAATTATTGATCGCATTTATACTTAGAGAACAACACATTTGGGAGCTGTACGTCATAAATGAACGTATCATCTAGTAGCTTAGTATATCGAGGTATAGTTCTTAGGTTCTGTTTCAAAAGTACGTTTGTATTTTTTAACTAAAAATTTGATAGAGTCACTGAGAGAGCTACGTTAAGAATAATCCATATTAGATAAATTTAAAGTTTATATATCGTCGGTTTATATATATTTACAGACTTCTCAATAGATCTTCACTCAACATACAAATATACCATGTCCAGGAAATAGTTAAACCGAGGACCAAGACATTGTGATTCATAGGATTATTAGTGCAAAACACAAGATATCAATAGTTTTTAAATTTGCAGAAATTTTCATAAGATAAATAGCAGATCTTATCTGCCATCGGAAAGGATCTTTTATCAATACTTCTCATTTTTCGATTATGACGATTTTATTAGCAAATTAATTCAAGAATTTTTGATTGAACGCTTGTGGATAGAGATTTTTATTTTTTTTTCTACGATTTTTCTATTTTTCGAATGTAGGTAATAAATTGAAAAAGGTACATATTTGGTCATTCACTGCATCATCAATAAAAAATATCTATAAACTGTTTGAATATTGCAACAACAGAAAATAAAATATAGCATGTTTACATGCTTAATGATAAATAATTAATGATCCATTTGATTAATACACACTTCCATACGCGCGCGCACACACACTTTTTAATATAGGTACTTTTTAATTAATTATATGATTTGCAGACTTGAAATGATTTATTATTTTTCGAAAATATAAAAATAATAAGACTTACCGCTGAGTAAAAGTGTTGGGTAAAAGCTACCGAGAGCCAGTTGAATAGCATTTCTTTCAAGCTCGCAAATTGCTGAAATTACGAAACCTATGAAAGAACAAATAAGATCGTTACTTTAACGAGCGCTATTAATAGTTTGAGGTAAAAGAATATTTACGAACCGAAACACATGCCGCATAAGCCTTGAAGTATAGTGAGAACAATAACCCATCCAATCTCACCTTTGCATTCAACTCCAAAGACGAGAATCATAAATATCAAAACAAGCGCCGTTTGGCCGCACATAACAACAAATTGCGTTACAACGTGAGAAAAAAGGATTTCGCCCGGAGAAACACCAGCTACCCAACTTCTATCTAGTAAACCTTCCATTCTTTCGATTATTAACGCAGATGATGTTAAAGCCACAGCCAAGAAAAAGACAATCCTGAAATTTTTGTAAAATGGAAATTTCTTATCTATAATTAAAGCAATAAACGTATTTTACAATTTTTATACAATTTTCGTGTATATTTCTGTGTATATATCCCGATATATGTTGATAATTTGCACATATTATTTTACCCATTTATAAAACATATTTTGTGAATGTTTCCAGGATGCTTTTTGAATATTTAAGAAAATATTATATATATATATATTTATGTAAAGCATTTTTCTTGCGATTAAAAAATAATGAATAAACTCTAAGGCTTCAATCAAATAATCAGAAAACTTACAGTAACAATAAGTGTTTTAATGGAAATTTTTATAGATTTAGAATTTAAATATTTTTAATCGATTAAAAAAATGTTAAAATACTCATTGCTACGTTAATATTGCGGACAATAATGTTATCTACAATATAATTAAAATGAGAACTAATTTTTTAATGTTGTTTAACTAAAACAGTAAATTTTAGTTTTTTTTTAAATTATTATGTGATATTTGTTTGAAGCAAGAATAGTAGTTCACATAAATACTTACGTTAAGATTACACCAGGTGCTACAAAATCCGTGAAACTTGGTTCATTAGATCCATAAATTGGATCCTTAAACTGAATTGGAACATCAGCTAGTTTGGAATTCTGATCACAAGTCGACAACAAATCTTTTGCGAAATCTCTATACGAATACTGAAGATTTCGAGCAAGCATTAAACCAATTTGTTGATCTACAAACCAAAAGAAAGTAATTTACATAAGTCATGATAAACATATATTTACAATAAGACTAAAATCTTTGTTTATTTGACAACAAATAAATATAAGTTAAGGAGATATTATTTTAATAATATCAATTACGATATATTTATCTAAAATTTTTAAATGAAACATGCCCTCGAATACGTCGAATTATTAACGTCTTAGATGTATATAAATCGTTTTTTGTTTTTTATATATTTTGCTATCTATTCGGTAATAATGAACAATTAAGTTTTATAGTCATTCAATACATATTTTATAAAGTTTTATAAATACTTTGTACCTATTTACATCTTCCTTAAAAATTGTTAATCGTAAATTATTCAAAAAATTCTTTACTGATATATGTTAATTAAATGGAAAATATAGTTTCTTTGCCTTTGTTTCTTCGACTCTTTTATTCTATAGCACACAGTTAGTTAATCTAATCCTATTTTCTTAATTATAATTTAATTCTAACTTTGCATTTATTTATTTATGTTTGAAACAATAGCTTATCTTTTACTTATTAAATACATACTAAATACAACTTACAAAGTACTAATGTAATATTACTAATGTTGACTTAAAATAAATAACTTTATTAACTTAACTTACTGGACATATCAAGCCAAACTCTGATTTCACTTTGATCAAGAGTCTCTTCATCAGCTTCTTTCCCCAGAAGCATTCTAGCTACCAGAGCATCTGTAAAATTTTCAGTGAAATATAATGTCCCCCATGCTTTTCCTCGGCGGACTGCTTCTTGTGCCGATTCAGGATCTCTATAATATTCCTGTAATTACAACCTGATTGTTATGAATATTTCTAACTTTTACTCTACTGAAAGAACACTACAGAAATATAAAATAAATATTGTCATCATGCCTACCGCTTATAATTAATATTTGATGTAAATTTAAAGTTGAACTTTATAATATTTCTTTTTACATCATGTTATAGTAGCATAGGCATCTTTGCGGGACCCAGTTGTGGATTATAAAATTTCAATCGTATTTAATTTTATGAATCTAAATTTTATGTCTCGATAATAAATGGTATATTTAAGCACAAAAACATAAATTGAAATTGTTGGTTTTAAGAAATGCATACCGCCACAATAACAAGAGTTTAAATAATAAATATATTTAAATATAAAATGTAACCTAATAAACTAAAAGATATCAGTGTAATTTATGTGCGTAAAGTTTCACATTTCATAATTACGAAAAGTAAGTCAGTAATGAAACTATCATTCTTCTATAAACATCGTGTGATGGATCTAAAAATACGGTCAAAGTATCTTAAAATTATAGAAGTAAAATATAATTTTTTAAGTCGTACAGTAACGCATTCTTGGTAATAATGTAATTCAATCTATGATTTTACTTATTATTCAATTAAGTAGTATTGTAAACATTTCTTCTCAATGTAGACTATTTTGGTAATTCAAGTAGTTGAAATACTAACACTGAGAGAAGTTTTAATAATTTTTACTACAGTATCTTGTAAACTGATCAAATATTGAAAATTATTATACTGCGCGACAATTTTTACTATGAAGAAATTGTTATTAAATTGATCAGTCTATGATTAATTTACTGTACAGTATGATAAAAATTACTATAAAATTTCTCTTAGTAAATCTAATAATGATTAGATAATAAATAATCGCGCATGGTGCATATACAAAAAATCGAAATAATCAATATATTTTTAATATTTAATGAGTAATTTACTTTTTTTGGAATTAATTTTTATTTTATTTTTAATTTAAAAAGGTTTTAAAATATTCAAAATCCAATAATGCACAGCTAATCGCGTTCGTTTTAATGTCTTTATTCGAGAAAAGTTAAATGTTTCTTTATCAGTTCCTTGTATCGCGATCCCATTTTAATTGACCGTTTCGCACCTGCGTAGCGACTGATGACTCCTAATCCCTCATGCACTTGAGAAGGCCTCGGTTAGGCTCTGGTTCTTTGCCCTTACAATATGTAGTGAGATTACTATCTCTCCATAGATTCACAAATTTTCATAAATCTACCGTTAGATAGTACAGACTTGACTTTCTTCATATTTATATACCACAAACAATTCCTCAAAATTAAAAAAAATCTGTGAGCCATACAAGCGATACTCTCCTCGTTAATATTTACGTAGAAACAATTCCGTACCTTTATCATTGTTTCATTATCGAGGAACTGAAGATATCGACAACTGAGATAAGTGAAAGTACAGTCTTCAGAAACTGGACAGCTTTTATTGCCCCAGTTCATTTCATGATTGACTACAGCAATTTTGAGATCTGTGGGATCCCGACCAATAGCCAAACAAAAAAGTATAACCTGCATTACCGGCAATGCAAAAATGAACAGCATGACCCTAGGAAAAAAAATTTGTTATTGTGATAGACTAATATCAACAAAAATATAATAAATAAACTTGTTTATAAAAAGGTAATTATTTCATAAAACAAAACATTTCCGATATAAGAATGATGAGTATGTATAGGTACAACAAATCGTATTTAATTTTATTTGTACATAGATAACTAATATTGCCTATATTTTGAGCAGTTTTCCCAATTATAAGTTATTAAAATTATAATAATTATTTTAATAAACATTATTTCTTAAGTCGGTGCTAATAAGTTTTTCTACATATATATTATAAACAATTAAAATTTGAAAAACATAATTTAGAAAAACTAGGGTAAAGTTTTCTGAAATTTGATGTTTAATATAAATACAGAGCTTTCAAAAAGTAACGGACCCCAATAATATCTTAAGTTAGAGTGGTTTTAGGAGAAAATGTCCAGTAGCAAAGTTGCATGGTTTCAAACGGGGAGTACGATGATGACCTTGACTTTGATCTAGGCCATGTCCTTCAAGAGCATTTTAAGGTCAACCTTATTTTTTTAAATGGAAGCACCCTCGGAAGCACCTATATTTTATTGCGTATTATAATAACTTATCTTGAGAGCTTTCCAAAGCATTTTAATAAAATATTGATTCATTAAATACTTTTTGAGTTATAAAGATTTGAAGTTAACAATTTTTTAAATTCGAATCTTCTAAATGATTTTCGCAAAATTCCATTCACAAAAACTATCTTGTATACTAAAACAAGGTATAAGTTTTTTTTTAATTATCACGCAAAACAAGTTACAGTTTTATAATAATACTCATGATTGACTGTTTTAAATAATATTTTAAAAGTTTTTTAAAGTTGGTAGGACTTATTGAAATATGAATGATAATATAATTTGTCGTTTTATATAGAATTTATGTTGATTGGAATCATTTTAAAAATTAAGAAGATTTATAATTAATCAATTACATAGAAATAAAATCTATAACGACTGATAAAAAGTATTAACGAACAGTCTTGGACTAACTTCTCAATATTACAGACTTTTCAATTAATAGATCTCTGAAGGTATTTAAAATTAATGCTAATTACGTTATGATATACATCCAAGATGAGCAACATGTCTAGTTTGCTATTTTTAATATGCTCTTTATTCATCAGATATGTCAGATCAATTAGTTGAGTAGAAAAAATCGATACAGTTATTTTGCAGAAGTCAAATAGAGACATGAAAATAATATGTGCATTGTAACATTATACAATATCTATAACAAACGCTTTATTGTAATATTTGTGTGATTATTCGTTAAACAAACGTATTTTAGAACCGCATGAGTAATTGGAATATCTAAACTAAGTTTTATAATTCCAAATATTAAGTTTTTAATAAATCAAATGTTTTCCTGAATGTATACCTGGAAAATGCATTGAAAAGAATCACAATTAATCATAAGATACATACCCAACATTTCTCCACATTCGTAAGAAATTTTTTTGTAGAAGAGCTCTGATTTTTCCAGGACTGGTGACTTTATAGCAATCAGTGAAATCGCAATCTTCACACTCCACCATCGACTCTTTTGTGCCTGGCAATGGTCTTCCACGAAGCTATAATTTTATCGAAGTAAATATACACTTCATTATCTTAAAAATAGATATAAATATTAACTTTTATGGAAATATTTACATATTTAGATATTATAGAATCTAATACAATGTAAAATATTCATAATTTTTGTAATTTATCAATCTTGCTTACTTAAACCACGATCCAAAGGAAAATATTAGGTGGTAATTTCTATCTTTATTCATTTAAAATTTTTTTAAATTCGTTAAAATAATTAAAGAAACTTACATTTAAAGATAAAAAGCCCGTAAAGTAATTTATATTTTTAGATATTTTTGAATATTTTTTTACTCCGGAGCACCTTAAGTACTTTAAATAATAAATTTAACATTTGACTTGTTCAAAATATTTAATAATATAACAGATTATAAATATTCACACGTCAAATTATTCAATTTATGCGATTAAAATTATATAGTTAAAAAAGTATAGATATTGATCAAGCAAGAAGCGTCCCTTTCTAGCCTATAGAATAAATGTATATTACACATATATGTAGAATTATATATGTAATATATGTAATGCGCTACTCTTACATCGTAATGACTGCCAACTCCATTAGTCGTATCGTGAATAAGAACTTCTTTACTTTGATGAAAATTGAGGCCAACTACTCCAGACTCCTCCGTTACATATACTGGTTCATCTTTCTTGCCCCAGTTTAAGGATGCCTAAAAGAAATGAATAAGTATGCACATATAAGAAATTTTGTTGAATGTTTAAAAGAACATTGATTTTATTTTTATATTAACAGAGTTAACAGATTTTGTAGATAATAGTGTAATTATGATCTTAGTCTATTTTTAATTTCAGTAAGAAAAACAAAATATTATGATAATTATCATGAGTTCAAGTTTACGTTCTTATACATGCAATTTCCGTACTTGAAGTTAAAAATATGCAGTATTTTATAATATTTTGTAATCTTAAATATTATAAAATACTGCATATTATAATATAATCCTAAAATTACAATAAGTCATAATTATTCTTTAATAACGAAACAGTGTAATTAAGGTACTTCATATATTTGTAAGTACTTCGATGTTATTTTATGATTTATAAAGTAATATTTATAATATTTTTTACAAAAATATCTTTAAGAAGTATATTAAGAAAATGAAATTAACTATATTTTTATATCTAAGAATCATATTATTGTTAATTGTTTTAATTGTCCAAATATCACTGAAAACTGTACAAATATTTTGGTCTATTTACAATCTCATTGAACATTTTTAATTAATTTTTAAAATCTTAAAGATGTATAAAAATGTTATTTCTTTGAATATCAATTATTATCTATTCTAGGGCATTGAATTAGTTGTCAATATTTTCTCACAGATGGCGCTATCAGAACTATTGGTATTGAT
Organism: Sycophaga agraensis; assembly: GCA_018906755.1. Classification (NCBI taxonomy): domain Eukaryota; kingdom Metazoa; phylum Arthropoda; class Insecta; order Hymenoptera; family Pteromalidae; genus Sycophaga; species Sycophaga agraensis. The sequence goes on along the minus strand of JACCIE010000032.1, from coordinate 222,344 downwards.
GCATATACTTTTAGATGGTAAGGCAAATGTAAATTTGCTATAAAAACGTCGAACTTTGTTATACATGAAATATCTTTATTGAGCAATTTATTGCACTACATTCTTTAAAAAAAATGCAGTTAGAGTATAACAAGTACATACAAAGACAATAAAACTGTAAAACTTTGGGTGCTGTAGGTGCTGATTGGTGTCGATTTTAAACCGACGAGCGGTTTCGAATATCATTTTTTGTTCGGTATCATAGTTTAGCCGGTAATGAAATCGAAACAATTCGATTACTTAAAGCGTACAAGATTATGAAATTCAGTTCAACAATACATTAATATTGCCCACATATCAAATAATATCTTCTTTGCATTTAGTGTCATCAACAGAGAATAATTTATTTAGTTGCTTAACTGAAGCTATTACAACAGATCGCTTTCAATTATAATTCACGCAAGCAGAGATATAGTAAAGTCGTTTAAAAATCCGTGAAAACTTATTTCCAAACATTTAAATTGGATGTTCTATCCCATCCAACGTATTCACCGTATATAGCCCCTTTCAAGTATCACTTATTCTGTTCAATGGAACATGGCCTGACCGAGCAGCGCTTTTGTTCTCATAAACCCTATTAGAAATCGAAATTTGATTTCCGCCGCAATTTTAAACAAAATTTTTTCTTCTAGTATAATTTCCTGTTGCAAACTTCATTACCCTATGACATATTATTAATGAATTCTACATGAAAAATGAGTTTCTAATTTAAAAATTGATATTTAGTATATGTAAGAGAAAAAGTATTGAAAGCATTGAAAGAAATAATTAATTAATTACTAATATGTAAATAAATTAAATATTTAATATATAAATAATTATAAGCTCGTTTTCAATCTGCAATTTAAACAGTCCAATTTGATTACTAGTCAGATTCTGGTTCGACGTTCTAGCAGGAAAGATAATACCGACTAGGTGAATTATTAGAAAACCTCAATACATGATGATTTTTTAAATGAAATTCATTAATTATCAGCACGATTAGAGAAACTGATAACTAATTTTTATAGAACAGACAAATAATATTACATTTATTATTGTTGTAAAATACTACTATTCATAATAATACTATTTACGTAGAATAATTTGGTAATTTAATGTTTAAATTAGGTTATTTTATTGAAAAGGGATTATAAATTAAATTGAAATTATTATCAAAGAAATTTTTTTTTCAGAATGTTAGACATTAGTTTCAAGATCTATAGAAAAATAAAAAAGTTATATATTTATTTAAAAAATAACTTAGATCGAAGATCAATAAAAAAAATTTTATCTTAATTTACAGGATTTAATTCAATAATTTTTCATGCAACTAATTAAGATTAGAATAATATATTTATTTTACTATCTAATTTTTGTTAAGTAGATATAAGTTTTTGGGGTTTAATTAAAAATATAATTGATATCTTAATTTAAATTATTTTAATATAAAATTTAAAGGTATACTTACGAGACTAATATTATTTGAGATGTTAAGTTCAGTGGTAGATTGTGCATACGATCCTTGTTTCCTTGATAATTTAAGGAAGACCTCTTCGAGAGAAGGACAGTTGTACATTTGCAATAAAGCCCGAGGTGATTCCTCTGCTAGTAATCTACCACTTCTCATTAAACCAATCTAAAAAGTGATATCAAAATTTAAAAAACAACTATATTTTAAAAGGCGTAAAATTTTCACTTATATAAATACTGAAAAAATAATTAAATCGGGTATTTTCAAGGTAAACATTCTTATGTAATAAGAAATTTAAACTTAATTTTAATTATTAATAAATTTTTGAAATTATTAATTTAAGAAAGTTTAATAATAAGATAATTATTAAGAAATAATATTAGTTTATTTTTGTCTTATATTTTAGTGGTAAATAGATAATAATTTACCGTATGAGCCTGTCGAGCCTCTTCGATGTAGTGTGTCGTAATAATGACAGTTTTGTTGCCATCTTTAGTGATTTGAACTAAGTGGTTCCATATGCTTTAAAGAAATGCAAGATTCAATTTATTATATTGAGATTGCTATAATGTTTTGCTAGAATTTGTGTGCTATTTTTTGAAACTTTATTCAAAAAGTTAAAAAATATTACTAACATTATATCAGTATACAGATTCAGTTTAAAAAAGTTTAATACTGAACAAAAATTACGAAAGACAGAAAGTTGAAAAAGTGTGTGCTGCATGGTAATATTCGCCATAAGTTCGTTAGCTTGAAATTTGCTATAGTTCTATAAAGTACTATACTGTAATATGTTGAATAAGGTTTCATATTCAACGACTCAAAATAACGATTCTAATGTTTAATGCATTAACACATACACGATTTTCTATCAGCAATTTTTTTCATTATATCTTTTAAACTCGAAAAGTTAATATTTCTTCTTACGCCTTAACATTTGAACCTAGCATACAATTTCTTTCATGACTGTAACAATTGAGATATCCAGATATTTTCAGATAAATTATTAAATATATAATATATAAATCTAAAAATAGACATTTTTTTATCGATAGTGCAACAGGTATGTACGCTCGGAAGCTTGTGTGCATACGTGCTTGCGCGCGTGATTGCAACTTCTATTTTCATTGACTATTTATAAATTATGATGTAAACGAAACAATATATACAAGTAATACTATTAGTACATAATTAAAAGTTAAAAAAATGAAACTACACGATTATTATTTAAAGCATAGAAACAAACGACAAAAATATTATGGACACCTTAGTAGAAATTCTAACCGGTTTTTGGGTAACTAAAAATCGCACTTGCAATCTACATCCATTATCTGCAGATTCATTATTAAAAATGTATATAAAATCTCTTTGATAAATATTATTTAAATAAAAACGATAAAGTAATAAAATAGATTGAATATGATTTTCTATCGAAATAACTGTTAATATTAGTAAAATTTCATTTATAAAAACCGAAGTCATTTTGATTTTCCTATCCATTAATGACTTTTGGCTGTTAAGAAAATTTTACTTAAAATGCTAACTATGAACAAAAATAGTTTCTGTTTTGGTTTTAAGTAAATTTATACTTTTACCTCGTTGATTTGCAATATAAGCTTCAAAACATCAATATGTAGACATGATGCTTGAAAAGTGCTAGGCATGAATAAAGGGGTCTTCGGTAAGTACCTACCATACCGAGATTTTGACGTTCAAAACTAAATTGCAAATAATAAATATATTGAGGTAAAACTGTCATAATTATAGTAGAATCGAATGCTGGCAAACCGCTTTTGGTCCTTATAAATAAAATTATTACAGAAAAACAAATAAAATGGGAGTACGCTCGAGTTTCAATTCTCATTTAAATCCTTAGTTACAATTTTCTGATTTTTCACATCATTTCGTTAATTGTCATTTTTTCGACTGGTTTTCCATATTTAAATGTAAGTTGATTAATCATAAATACCATCAACTATTTTTAGTAACACATTTATGACGTTTTGTTTATTTTGTACATGAATAATAGGTATTAATAAATCTACTTTTTTATTTAACATCGATTACCAAAGTTTTAGTTTAGCATATTCATTTTTCTAAGTTTGGTTTCGAGAATCAGAATATCGCTAATGTAGGCATTTTATTGACTCCAGAGATCCTTTCAACAAACAAAATATTACATTTGAATGTAATTTTTGCATTTTTATTAAAAATATTAGAAACATTACACTTATTCCAGCATTTTTTACAATTTTCAGTTCGATTCACTAATTTTGCTTTATCATTTTAATTTGAAATAAAGTTAAATGGATCAGATAAATCGTTAATTATTAGATTTTTAGCATTAAAAATTATATTATACATGCCTGCATATATTTGACTATTTTGATGAAGAGTATATGTACTTAACCGGTGCTAATAAAATATAATAGAGGTATTATATTTGTATTGCAATTCCTATTTTTTTTTCTCACATACTAGCTATAAATTCGAAGAAATATTTTATAAAATATGTGCAATAGGTACACGGAAATAAAAGACAAAATTGTATTAAAAACGTATAATAAATGCTGTATGGAAAAAATCTGTATAAGCATGCTATCTTTCAAAATTGGTTAAAATGCTGTTTTTAAATTGCTAATAATGTATCTGTAGCATCTACAGTAGATAGCATCAGAATCTTTTACATACAGACTGTTTTTGAATTACTTACAATTCTATACATTTTTTTTGCCGGCAGCAAAGCTGTCAGATGCACCCCCGTGAATATACGGGCGTTTAAAAATCGGTAAAAATCTAGCCTCCACAGCCGGAAAACGCGGCCTCTCTAGCTGCAATGCAAGAGTAGAGGAAATAGTCAATGGGAGAGAGTAGGGTGAAGCTGTCAGAGCCGTTAGATGAGAATCAGGCCTGGATGCACCTTTCAAGTTTAGACGCGTGCCCATTTGGCGACTGCCAAAATTGTCAACAAGTATAGGCAAGAAGGCGGAGTGACTCCGAGACGAGTCGCCCGAGTGATTCAGCCGAGCCATGAACTACATCCTTCAATCGTCGAGATCTCGAAGCCTCTTAATCACAGCATTTAGCTAAAGAGTACATTCAGAAGCTGAGGCAACCGCGTTTTCAAAACACTTATTACGTTAACAGATATCTTTTAAAGAACCCATGATATAGGACTCGACTAGGTTACTCGAGTCACACGCGGTTTTAGAAAACATGCACGCTTTCGAGCCCAATGTCATGGATTCTTTACAATATCCCTGGCTACTCCGACAAATCTGCCCTATTTTCTCCTATTGACTTTTTTCTCTACTCTTATTCGCTACGCTGCGGTGAGAGAGGCAGCACTTTTCAGCCGCATCTTAAAAGCCCGTATCTTCGCGTGAATGTATTTAACAATTTCGTGACCGGCAAACAAAAATGTTTAGAATTGCCTCAGCTATCTAGTGGTATATCTGGAGACAAATAATGCAAAATCAGACTGTATAACGCATAACAAATTTTTTTGCTACAAAACCGTTTATAGTATGAAATGACGCTACTAATGTGTAGATGTTAACAGAACCATTATTTGAGTGAGTCATCCACAACTTATCATTAGCTTATTTAGTAAAACTTTCACTAATGATGCGGCAACTATTTATTTGTAATTTATACAAAAGAATCTGATATCTTTGTGGTAAAACGTTTCTAAAAACCATCTTTTTCAAATGCTGAACAGTAATTTTGATATTACCTAAAAGCAAGTAATAAAGTCGAAGTTTACCTAGCATTCTATGAGTGGAAAGGACTTCAATGTTTGTTAATAGATAGTATAAATTACTATGTTATATACCTACTTTAGTTTATGATAGGGATCGAAATCTTGGGAATGACCACGCGTTGGTGATAAACCTCCGCGCTCGAACATTAGGACCAAACCCATGGGGAGGAAGTAATCATGAAAATTCGGAAGATCCATGCACGTATGAGGGCTAGTTTACCTAGTCTCTGTACCGCGACTTCCACCAGTGGCAGAGATAGGATCGGGTATCTAGACTGACAAGGATGAAAACCAGCCAAGATAGTCAGTAGAAGCCCCTAAAAGCCTTTTTGGTTTTCCTTTGTCTGGCCAGAGCACGCTCCCATTGGGAACTTTATGTATTTGGGAAATACGAAAGGAATTATGCGATGGAGAGGAAATTGTCCCTCCCGTTGCGAATAAAGAACATAATTTTACAAAAGTAAATAGTATAAGTGTTAGTTTTTGTCCAACTCCCTAATTTCCCGTACGATAGATCGCGGTGATTGTTAACGACTAGTTAACCGAGCTGATCAGACCAGGTTCTCTTCGCGGTGAGCATAGAATATGTTAGAAGCAAGAGGTCGTTTGGGAAAATAGTCTGGTGCTCCGGACCCTCCGAGAGTAAATTTATTCTCAGAAGAAGTACTATGTTATAAGTTATATATAACTAAACTATTTGAGACTTTTTTAATTTATTTCTCACCTTTGCCTGAGAAGTGGATCAACTCCTACTGTTGGTTCATCTAAGATAAGAAGTTCAGGATCGTGCATAAGTGCCACGGCAAAGGACACTCGGCGTTGCTGACCACCACTGAAAATTATGAGTTGTAGCTTTAATTTTTAGATTAATTATTCAAAGTATTTAATTTAGTAAGACTTTCGGTCATATATTTAGAATACAAGCATTTTTTTTTAATTTGATGTATGTTGTATGGATGCAGTACGGATTATTATAATAAAAGTTAAGTTTTCTTAATTTTATGTAATGATACTTTTTCCTTTATACTTAGATTAACTTTGTCTAATCGACAAGTGGTGGTAGATCTGTAAAACAGTTTGAAATATTTTGTACCATATTGAACATTTTTTTACTTTTTACATAATTATTTGATGTTTTCGTAATATCAATTCTATTTTTTTATCATCGTTAAAATTAGTAAATAAGATTTTTGAAATATTAATAATTTCTATAATAACACTGTAAGTTTAGTTAGTGTGCCTGTTTATTAATTGCTTGATACTTTATGAGTGTCGATACCTAATAAATTAATTTTGTGCAATTCGTCAATTTTCTACTTAAGTAATTTGTTAACTTTATTAATTCGCTTATCTGTTTTAGCAACTTGCAGCATTACATATATTGTACGTTATTTTAAAGTACAATTGACTGTTTCATTCATGAACATGCATCGAATAGGAATTTTTAATGTTACTTCCGCTGTAGAAGATTTAGTTAAATTCTCTTTTTTAATTAGCATCTAAATGAAAATTCTCTAAATAGACAAAGAATCCCTAGTACACATTTTTCGATATATTTTAACGGAGACTCTAGCAAGTCTGGTTAAAAGATCCTGTATTCAGAATATAGTTAGAAATTCAAATGATTTCTAAAATAAAATCTGAGTTAACCACATACGCAACACACTTCTTTTAATAGATGGGACTCGTATTTTTTTGCTTCTTTTACTCAAACCTTCAGCACATGCTTTTTGTGAAAGATAGGTTTTCTGAACTTGTCCACGTGCTTCCGTGAACCGTGGACTCACTTCCGTAAGAGAAGTTACACGAATGCCTTTGGTGCCCGATGCAAATTCGACATTCAGTGGATACATGTGTATGATACAACTACACATCTAAACATTAGACATTTTTTTAGATTGCCGTGAGTTATTGGTGCTATATACTCCCACAAAATCAAGATGCTGATAGTGAAGATACATAGGTAAGTGACAGAGACCCACGGCTGCCAACACAACCAACACAACAAGTGAAGATAGTAAGGAAGATACAGTTCTTCAGGTGTCAGTGTTTGAGAGATTGGAGTTGTAACATTTAGAACATTCTTATAACGGTACTTTCAGCTAGTTTATACGATTAAATACTAACATTTACATTTATGTTAAGATTAATCGTACAATCATATATGACATATAATTTCAATTATTATACATGAGCAGTTAATTAAATAAATCAATAAATATCCAAATTCTAAATTTTGTTATCTAAGATTTATTTGTTATACTGCTCATAATAATAGAAAACTATGTTATATATATATATCTAAATTAAGCTTTCAGTTATTAAAATTTATATGTTTTGTAAATATTTGTACTTTCCAATAAATATTATTTGATATGATCACATGTATTTATTTGAATATACAAAAAAATACATTCTGCAAAAAAATCATAATTGAAAACACTTTTATATATTTTTAGTATTAAAAAAATTTAACCGATTGTATTGTTGTTACTATTGCATTATTACTTTACTGAACGTATACTATTAAACTATTAATTGTAAAACGTAGATCCAGCAAAAACTTTCAATTTCTAGAGTCTTATTTCCTGAAGAAACTTGTGTTACAGTCATCGATGACATGGATTTGAAAACAGCACTGGTTTTTAGTTCTTATTATTAATTATAATTTATTTATCAATTCATTAATAATTCTAATGACTCTTTGAACAAACTATAAATGAAAATATTGAAAATATTTAATCATAACATAAATTTGAAAATAAATTTTAATGTTTATTAATTGATTTATTTAATTAACTATTGATACATAATAATCGAAATGTTTGTCATGTATAATTATATATATTTAATTATATAATAAATTAGAATTGATTCACCTTTCCCTATTTGAACACAAGATTCGAATCTCTAACCTTCTAATTTTTGGTACCCAACTCATTTTCGATAAACAGCTTTAAAGGAAAAATTGAATGTGTTCACTTGATATTGCATTTGCATCAAACCTACATCTTACCGTCTGTAACCTTCCTTTTTTAATACTACAGCACACATACTGCGTACTGAAACTAGATAATTCAGCATATCGCGAATCTAGTGGATTCTACACTTGTAAAAAATGCTCTATTGTTTTCTAGAAACATAAAGATTTTTAATTTTTTTGAAAGAGGTTATAGTATTTTAGCTAACCAGTTCAATGTACATGGCTCAAACTGTTACTTCGACGCAGATTTTTTTCGTGATTATTATATCATGGTTGAGCAAACAGTTGGCCAAATCATTCAAAATTATTCAATGCTACATAAAAATTGCACAATCTTAATCCCCACAATTTATAATCCGATCATGTATCAAAGTTAAATGAGTTTTTAGATAAGTAGGTCTTAATCAAGTTAACTCTTCAAGATATTTTAAGGAAAAATCATAATTTTATGCATCATATAATTTGAAGTTCAGGAAGGAGACAAATGTTAAGATCTCTTAAAATAAGTTTTATGAGCAATAATTGTAAAAATACAAGATAGATACCTAAGATTCTTTACAAGTCGATTCTGGGATGGTAGATCTAGAAACTGTAGAAGAAACTTAAGTCTTTCTACAATCTCAGCAGTGCACATGCCAAATATCCATCCGAAATACATCATAGTTTCTCGAATGGTAAATTCTCCATAAAGTGCAATTTCTTGCGGCATATATCCAACGCGTTTACCCGGAACTCCTGAGCCTTTGGTACCTGGTTTACCACCCAATACCCAAATCTCACCCGAGTTTAGCCTTCTCCTTCCTACAATACATGAGAGCAGTGTTGTTTTTCCACAGCCACTGGCACCTAATAAGCCATATCTGCAACAAAATTAATATTTTAATATGATGTATCTTATTAGTTTTGTATATAAAATCATATTTAAAATATACGTTGATATTTTCATTCATTACAAATTCGACTAAGTTAAAAAAATCCTAATATTTTAATTATATTTGCAATTTTAACCATCCGAGATTTATATTTTATAAGCATATTTATCGGTTGCAATAATCACTTACACCATCATTATTTTAGAATTCCGATTCAAAGATTTTAATATACCACTAAAAACAGTTATATTTAGTATCCAACTTGCATGTTTTTTCGTGGGATTAATCTTCAGAGAAACAAAAATTCGAGTAGTAACATGTAGCAGTTTTGCCAAAATGCAAGTTTATTATTCGGAAATCTATTTCAATATTGAAGTATATGTAAGAAAAATATATTATATGATAAAAAATAAAGATTTACTAATAAAGTAACAAATTATGGGTATATAAAACTAATAGATGTTTCATGCAACGAACATTTGGTTTGTCGTTGGCTGTAAATGCTTCATTATTAACCAATATATAAAATATATTATTTACATTGACATTGGAACTTTAAATAAATACAAATATAACCTTAGTAAATCAATGTTGGGTATTCACCTAAATTTCAACAAGATTTTTTTGTTTTATCTGAAAACATCATTATCTTAATGATATATTCTGGGTAGATTTTAAATAAAGATTTAATTTGAAAATCCAATAATGATATTTAATGTATAACTACAAAAGGTTCGACTTAAATTACTTAAAATTAAATAAAATTTCATTGTTAAATATGTATATTATTAAAATTAATATTGAATAAAAATAAAATTAATTTTTTTATGAATTTAACACAATTAACCACATGCATGTTTAATAAATACTAAAGAAAATTTAGAAAATATGTTATTATTATTACAGATTATATATACAGATTATTCCAAAATCTGTTCATGGTAAGAAACAATATATTTGTCAAAAATTATAATTGCATGTACAAATACACTGTAAACTATTCCCAGAGTTCAGATCTGCAACACATTTCGCAAATTAGATTATGTTAGGTAGCCATTTATTATGAATCCATTTATAATGCTTCAATCTACGAAAGAAAAATAATAAAAACTATAAAATCGTCAAGAAAGCGTCTATAAATTATTTTGAAAAATAACATATTGTTACTTTTAATGGACACGAATCAACGGAGAATACAAATAGAAATAAATAAAGACGCAATCGCAATGTCGACAACGCATGAACACGCACATTATAAGCCGTCGTAATGGAATAGAAATGCAGTATGTTTTTTCCATTATATAGTTAATTGCGAATTTCTTGCTTACTCAAACACTATTCATGAACATCGTTTAATGATTGCGGAAGCATAGGTTCTTGTATAGTTTTAGTTATTTGACAGATACTCATGTTTTTGCGATCTTCATGTGTATTAAAGCTAATGTTTATCTTATGCATAATTTTTTTTTATTCTGTTCTATGTAAAATCCTATATGTATTTAATTTTTAGACAGATTTTTTTTATTTATTAGGTTCATTCAGGGGACATATAGTTCATGATATTTTAAGCGTAACGATACTTTGCACCATAGGAGTAAACAAAATTATGAAACATGTAGCACATTATAAAACATTAAAATTTATAAAAATAATAAAAAAGATGAGCTAAGTCGCTAAGAAGGTTGATAAATGCAAACTTGTTAATGGGGGCATTTTTGCACATTTTGATTAAAAAAGAGAGGCAGACCCGTACTGTAGCACCTCACTGTGCTCGTTTCGTAGGATAGAGAGAACGTAGGGTTCCGGTCTCAAACTCGAAGGTTGTATCTCAAGGGATATCTCAAATGTATAATACATTACTAATAAAATTATTACGTATATAGATTAATTATTTATGTGATTTGTTTTTAATGGTGCAAATAGCAATGAAAACTCCGTTGCTGTCACTCGTTCTCAACTGATGCCACTGATTTAAAAAGTAAACATTTTTTTCTAATCATTCATAAATGTATTGTAAAAGTACTACATATACAGCGTACGTGACACTTATCCGTTCTATAACTGTGAAAATTACAGGTAAGACACTGCACTTGTGATTATTTAATCAAGAAGCTTATGCGTAATTACATGTAAAAGTGAAGCTTATCTTTTTTCAGAAATATATGAGTCAATTAAAATGATGTATAGCGGTTTCTAATGCTACAATGTAAAGTTGATGGTCTGATTTTATGGGGAATAATTTCTTCTTTTAACGTGATAGTCATTTTTTGAGGAGACTCGTATCCTTTTCCCCCTTTTCCTTACGGGGTAATGCCGGGAAGTACGGGGTCAGTTCTCTTCCTCACGATCGATCAAGATGCACTAGATCACCGCTTTGATCTGTTGCAGCTTCTGATTTAGCAACATTGTGAATCAATTAGCTATGTTTGCATTGCCTCTATTGGTGTTGTATTAATATGGTAATGTATTAATTGTATTGGTATACGATCGTGTCAGAATAATTTTGATATATAATTGTTTTTGAATTAATGAATGCATATTCATATATTGATCATGACTGAGAAAGTAATAATTTGTAGCTTAAGGGGATTACGAAATAAAAATAATGAATATATTAAGGTGCTTTAAAAATAATAAAAAATACTGATCATCGGTAATTTTTCGGATTTATCAGTGATGAAAGATAAAAACTTTATATATGTTTTAATAAGTTGACTTTAAATAGCACGTTTCATTTCTATTCTATGAGTTAGATTTTCATGAACTTGATGTTTGAATCATTATTAAATCAAAAAAAGTATTTGTTATGTACCCAATTTTTAAGAAAAATACCTATAAAATATTATTTTAGTATATTTATTATTTTCAACGTAGTCCGAAAAATTATAATATCAGTGTGGTAAAAGTTTTTTTAACTCCTGAAGTTTATTACAATCTCAATATATAAATATGCTTATACTCTTTTAATTTTTAAGTAAATTTTTTCACTATGTACAATAATTTATACTGATACTCCAATGTGCATAATACATTTGTCCAACTTCAATGAAATACACATGAAAAATACATTGTGTATAATAAAATCTGTTTTGTGCATTAAATATAATTTCAATTTTTCTATACACGTTCATTGTGTATAATCTTTATGTACACAATGACGCCTATGTTATTTTTCTTGTTAAAAAGAGAATACAGTATGCTTTTAGAAAATCTCTAAAGGGTTTAAGAATAAATATAAGATATTTTGGAAAGTGTTTATAGATCGACTGATTATACTTACATGGAACCTTTAGCGACAGTCATGTTGAGATTTTGTATGACGTGGTTAGGATTTTTACTGCCGCCATATGTTTTGAATGCATGGCGCACACTTACAGCCTGCTGCCGGTTCCAGGCAAGACTATTAAGTCCTGGAGTGGCGAGGACCGGATTGGAGGCAGTAGCACTTGCAGGTTCCGTCTCTACATTTGGCTGCATTGCGGCAGCAACTTTTAACCTGCGGGAGTTCTACAGGTCACCTTTGTAAACTGTCGCCCCGTCACTGCAACGTAAAATACGTTGATTATAATAATTTGTGGTAATTTTTTTTTAATGTCGTTCTATTTAATCTTTATTTTGAAAGTCGAATTAATTTTGGAGTGTTCTGTGCACAAAGAATTTTTTATTTACATCTAGATTTTATCTGAATCTGTTTGCCAGGTTATTCTATAGATAACTTTTTAAACACAATATTTTGTATTTCATTACAAATTGAAATTATTTAAAAAAAATTATTAATAAATAGTTCAATTTAAAAATAGACACAGTACACAAAATAAGTGTAAACCCTCTTAACAAATACCATAGTTGATGTAAGTTAATGTAATTTATGTAAATAAATTAGTTAGTTCTTATACTTTTACAATTTGAAAGTGAAACGGTCTATCAAGAAAATATAAAAAAGCAAAAGGATGAAATATAAGAGGGGAAAGAAACGAAGCGAAATAAGACGTATCGAAAAAAAGACCTTGCACCTTCTTCGAAATAGGTGGCCGACCCTGGCACAGAAATTACTTTGAATGCCAACACTCGGGAGACTTTGCGTAAGTTCCCCTTTAATTCTGGAATGCCACGTACGCTCGATGAGGCTTGCGCCAGTTACTTGCTAGTCTCGCAAATGAAGAACCTCAATGCACTACAGACTTGTTGCCTAATCGCTTATTGAGATATAGCCTGGATTCTTTTACCTTCTTTCCAACAACTTATTTTGTAGATGTAAAAAAAATTTTGCTATTCCACGTAGCAAAAGGATCAAATTCCTTTTAAAAACATTCAAGATATATATATACACTCCTAAAAATTTAGTCACAAAATCATGGTAGAAAAATTAACAACTAAATTAAATTCATTTGTAAGCAAATATTATTTACTAAATGAGTACGCGGAGTCTGATTGATACTGCAATAGTAGAGATTATTACCTTTTTATATTACATATTTAAATTTGAAACTTAATTTTTTGCAGTTTTTGAAATGCAAGCTAAATTTATTTTATTGCGTGAAATACGAACTCAAAAGCGTTTTTCCTTAGCATCGAAATAATGACTAAAGCAATTCCAATTTTAGTTGCTTCATTCTTTTATTTACAAAGTTTGAATAATTTGAAAATTTATTCAATATTTTGAATATTGAATAATATAATTCAGAAATAATTATTCTTAAATTGGTTTATTCGCAGTTCATTCAATAATTAAAACTTTAAAAAACTTTTGAATTGATTAGTGAATAATTATTATAAACTTTAATACATAAATAAATTAATAAAAAGATTCAATCGTAACTTAAAAATGTGAGATACATTAATCAGTGCGATAGTTATTTCGAAAATTAAGGATAATACTGTTTTTTTCAAATGTATGATGTTATCACGTTATGTTATAAAAAAATAACGTTTCCTTAAGTACATTTTTTTAGAATAAATGTATAATTTAACAAATATGTATAAGAATCGTTTCTAAAGTAACATTATCGTATCAACAAATTCTTAGTATGTTCAGAAGAAACTTAATTAAATATATATTTGACACAATAGATGAGTTTAATATAACTTCTTATTATCATAAATTACAAAAATCTCACTGATGAATGCCTAAAGTTTTTAAAGATACAAAACATATTTTAAGAATACAAAAATTATGTACTTAAATATGGTATTAGATAGTTTTTTTTTAAATTTTTAAAAAAATGACATATTTAATTAACAAAAAATTGAATCGTTCAATAGTACTTAATCGATATAAAAAATGTATTATTTATTAGTATTTTGTACAACTTATTTTTTATATTTGTATTAAATTTCAGGGATACCTTCCACTGATCTATAATTCACAATAATTAAAAAAAATAAACAATTATTAAGAATTTTGTTATAATATTTATTACTTATTATAATTTATTATAATATTACTTTCTTTATTAAAAGTAAATAAAGACTAAAAATTAGTTAAAAATTTTCTACATTCACAACGCGATACCAAACTAACTTTTCTTTAATGTGCAATGTTGTTATGTTTTATTTATGTAAATGTGACTATGACAATCATCATAATTTGTAGAAAAAGTTGAATGTTAAGTATTCATATCTCTAATATTAATAGTCGATTCTTTAGAATTATAAAATGTTTAAACTTCTATATAAAAATTAGTTTTGCTTGAAATTTTAGGATTTTGTTGAAGATACGTTAAAGTTACACTAAATTTTACATTGTAATGATAATACGATGCTATTAATAAGTTTATGCTAATGTATTGAAAAATAATGAACTTTAAATACGCTTAATTCATAAATTACGTTATAAAATGCGCTACAATTTAATGTTAACAATTTCATGATTATTTCGCATTATGTTGCTCAAAGAATATAACTACCTTAAAAATTACAAACTCATTGGTTGAAAGGATGGAAACGGGATGAAATCGTCATTAATATAGCAACATACATGTATAATATAAATTAGTATGGAGTAAATAGCAGAGGATGCTTACCCACTGATTGTAAACACCTATTGTATATATAGTCAATCTACCTAGAAACAATCTAGTAGAAAAACATTACAGTTTTTTTGTATCATTTTGTAGATATTCGTTTTATAATTTATAATCATCAATGTACACCCATACTACTTTTTAATCTAAATTTAAATTCATGTAATTTTTTACTTTTTATGATTAAAATTCAGTTGAATTTTCTATCAAAAAATTGTCAAATTCATTAAATAGCTAATACATATGTTAATATACCTTGATTCTTATAATTATTGTCTTTAGAATATCTATACACTTTAAATTTGATTACATGCCTAAAGCAAATTGTGTTTATTGGAAATTTATAAAGTTAACGTTAATATTCTGTATCATAAATACTATGTAGAGATCTTTAAGAAATATTTATTAAGATGTTAAGGAAATTTTTTAAACTTAGTAAACACTTATATATAGCATCATTTATTTGAGAAATAAAAGTTACGTACATAATATACTGTCAAGTTATGTACGGAAAACAACTGAAAAGTGGAAAGTATAATTTCCTCTTCTCTGTCACGCAAGATGCCTACCGTCAAATCTCATTTTGAGAATTCAAGTTGAGACACTAATGTAAAGTTGTCTCATCGCGCTTATATGAGCCTCAAATATGGTGAAAATACAAAATATAAATAGCGTCTTGTACAACGAGTCAGTATATAATTCATAAAAAATCTGAAGTTACGATCCGTTCTAATGAATGCAATAGTAGTAAAAATTAGCTATGAAGTATGGTTATAAATACCGCTATTTTGAACTAGATTCCAGCTGTATTAATAAAGATTTTTACACTACCTATTCACCTTATATTGCAGTTAAATAAATCGAACTTTTATTTTCAATGTGAGAATGATATAAAATTTTTTAGTTTAGTTTTAGCTTTTTCCCCGAGCTTTTCTTAATATTGAACCTGAAAATTCCATTTCAACCTGGAAAGTAAGGTGTATATACGGATAAAAAAATTTAAACAAATACATCTAGAATCTATCTAAAAATAGCTATGTTTATAGTTAAATTTTATAGTTTATTTTTACAATTCTATGTTTTTGTCAGAGCGAAATATTATACATCGAAATTAACCATAAAAATTAAAGTGTACGGTACATGCATCACTGTGAAAAACAGTAAGTCAATTAAGTGTATGATCTCAAAAAATTTGCGTTCGCAAACCACTTTCACCCGGATATTTTATTTTCGATTACTCGTACAGGTCGTAATGTCGTTAATAGATTTAACTTTAATTTACATAATTTTAATAACTTTTAAAATATAATTTATAAATTTAAAAATATAGTGATATTGTTTAGTTCTAACAGATTTGTATCCATAATTAGAAATAGTAAGTTTATGATTTATAAGATGAAATCTATTTTAACAATTTTAGCAGTTCCTGTTGAATGCTAACTGTTTTACAAAATTAGTGCTAGAAATTTAATTAGTTGTTTTATACAGCAATTATTTTTGCGATTTAAGACAAAGTGCTTATTTTAGATATTTTATATTATTGTCATCAATTTTTCTAATGTTAAAAAAAACAAATTTTAATTATAACACATCGATTTCAATAAATTTGTTGATATTTTATTCTAGGTATTTAAAACAGATATTAAATTTTAAAAAAATAATTCACTTTTGGCTTATGCTTTATTTTACTTTAAAATTCATTAAACGTAGTATTTTACAAAATGTTAAAGATATTAAATCTTAGAACATTTCAATATAGACCAAAATTCTTTAAAAGCTAAACTGCAGTACCTCAGAATTACTATAATTTTTACCTACAAGATTAGAATAGTTATTTTAAAAATAAGATATCAGAATGAATATAATCCATTCCAAAGTTCTTCGAATTCATAAGAGCTGTTTATGCGTAAGATATTCAATGACATAGGAGCTCGTAAGTACTCGTGCACCGACGAATGCCACGGTTGGGAAACATTGAGTCAGCAGTAGGCATCGCCATGTGAAAAGAAAGCTGAACAGCTTTTACGCAATAGTATAAAGTCCGAGTCAGTCCGAGTCAGTATGTATGGGCTCTCGAAGAGCTGCTACTCCCAATTCTTGCAAATACAAATGTAGCAATAATTTTTGTACATAATACCTAATCGGTTATAAATGAATAATTGGTACTATTTACAAATTGTTATTTACATATTTAAAAAATAACCATTATTAATTTTTATAAAGTAAAAGTAATTTGGTTATAATCATAATATGTGCATTTCGGGATGAATTTAGGCGTGTACAGTCATTTTAAGATTTTTAACTGTTTTTAATGAATTTGAAACTTAATTTCAAATTAATAGAGAAATCGAGAGAAAAATTAAAATTTATTATTATTTGAAAATAGTGTAATATTATGGGCAATTACATATACATATATATATATAAAACAAAGGTAACTTTTTCTCGAATTTTAATATTTCAGTTGTTGCATAAAGTCGTGTACCATCTCTAATAAATTTTTTATAAAAATAAAAATATGGATGTACATTAATCTAGTTTCGTATTGTAAATGTACAACAACATGGGTCAACATATTTGTAAGTAATTTAAATTGTTATCGTACCCATATTCACTGATTTGAAATGTGTACTAGGAAGTCTATGACTTGTGAGTCATGACTTATGAGAACATCAGAGTAATGACTAATGAGAATTGAATCATTTGTTTGATTCAATTCTTTCATCTCTTAATAAGGTTCATGCAAGTTGCCAAATACATATAACATAGAATTCAGTAATAAAGGTCTATTTTATAAAATCAATTATTTTAGTAAGTTGTAAGCAGTCATTTAAATAGTAATTAATTATTTGTATACAAGAAAAATTAAATTTTCGAAAATTAATTAGTACTATTGACATATTTCTTCATTTAAAAATAATAAATCTACGTAAAATATGGCTTATAGAAAAAACCAATTTATAATATTTATTGTTTAATTCTCAATGCAAAAACCCATTCTTTTATGCAATAACCTTATTTTATCTAAATAATAATGTAATAAGGCTAATACTATATTTTACGAAAAGCAAATTATAATACTTCTAAAAAGAAAATTTAAGAGATACTTTTAATGATCTTTTTATGAATATTTTGTATAACAACATTAATTATTTTTATTATTATTATTTTATATGCACTATTAATTATTTTTCACTAATTTTTAGGTTATGTTGCTTTATATTTATAGCTTTAACTAAAATTAAATGAAATCTAAATACATTTTAATAACATCTAATTAATCGTGACAAATTTGTTTTCATTGGTTTCTAATTTTAAATGAGCTCTAGATAATTACTTAATTATATTTTCATTTTATATGAATTGTATATAAATTGTATTAAATTAACGGGTCAACCATTTATATATTAGTATAATACGATAATACATAATAAAATGGTACAATATGTAAGGAAATATAGTGTTGGTGGTCAGTAGCTTATAACTTGCAAAGGTATTATGCTAGCACTAATGTACAGTTTCTATTCTGCGTCAACGTCGAAGTCTCTTAGAAAGTACGTAAACTTTTCTCTCACCCTATCCCCTCTCTTTGCCTAGCTTACTCTTTTACATTAGTACCAATGTCGATTTCTTTTTAGAGAAATCGCTCGTCCTGGATAGTTGTTCAGATTTTTTAACCAGAATTTTTTTGTAAATGATGCTCATGTTGACATTATTATAACAATGAAATATATACATCTACAATTTGTTATGGGCTATATTTTTTATATAATATTAGTTTTATTAAAATAAACTTTAGCTAAAACAATGTTTTTTCATTCTTTTATCTCATTTCTTACACAATTGCCTGTTTAACTCCGGAAATATGAATAAAATTGTATAGTTTTTCAGAGCATCAAAACATGTGGATGGATTTTTTTATCGTTTTAACATCAAATTTTAGGTGGTACGACAGAATGAAATTTTGTATTGTATAATTGTAACGATTCTTTCGGTCATAGGTTATGAATAAAACACAAATTCTTTTATTGATTACTCTTAAGTTAAGCTTTATTTGATGAATTAAAAAAACAAAAATTAAATATTGAAATTATTAATTTCAATGCTCTATTTTTAAATTCTTAAATGTTATTACTTACGCTACATTAATACTGTGTTAATACAACAATTAAAATAAATATAATTATAATGGAATGAGCAGAAACGAAAAGAAAGAAATAACTATATGGGTATATACGTGGCATAAATTAAAAAAAAATAGTAACACGTTATATTGCATTACATTATATTACATTATATTATTACCTTACATGACAAATATAAATAAAAACTAAGTTAAAAATGAACATGTCGATTATTTGTATATATACTTAGCTATTATACAGAAATAAAAATATGATAAATGAATAACGTAAATAGTTGAAAAAAAATCAAAAATAACGAATGCTGACGACACTATGTAATTGTTAACAGAATAAATTTTCAGATAATACAAATTCGTACATTTTTTTTCGAAAACTAGAATTACCAAAACTGTGGTGTATGTCACACGTGAGAATATTAATTATATTATTCCTATTTTGAAGAATGTAGAAAATTTTGTTAACGTAAAGAATATTATTTTGAGAAATGTAGTTATGATGTTTAAAACTTAGGGATACATTGGTTTAACTTAAATGATCTTGAATTGTCAAAACGCGTATTATCAATGAAAGTATACAATTTTAGGTTCAGGTAGAACCCGTTGGAAAGATTAAATTTTACAGCAGAACAATAATTAAAAACAATAAGTTTATTTTGTTCATTTACCTCTTTTTACGCTAAGGCAGATTACAGATGGTGTGGCCCACAATTGTACCGTAGTGCTATTGTTTGATGGAGGTTTGATTGAAGGTAACAAATGAAATCGATAACATCGAGGCTCTACTCATAAAGTGATGGAAGCATATCTATAAGGCCTTACATTTATTTATTTTTTACATTTACTTGGATTAAATATGCAAGATCATAATCTGCTGCTACACTATATGCACTTCAAACTACTATTTATTAAATGAACAGTATGATCTATGTCAGAGAAATTTCTGCTTCTGTTAATAACGAATTTATACGCATAAAGATGGTAATTAGAACGTTTTATCATCAAAGACCATTAGTACAAAATGAAAATCATAATGGTTCAGAAATATTGCTGTATAGCACACCAATCGATCCATGTAATCTGCCTGATATTGCACCTGTTAGAAGTACAGTTTGGTGGAAGTTGGACTGAAAGGTTTACAAGATTGCAAACCATGATTGAAAAACCAAGTAATGTATGTTTCATTGAGAGGCTACCAACAGAAATAATGTTAGATATACATGAGAAATTGATGGACACAATAAGGGCGACCTTCTTGAAGTTGATAGTAACTGGAATATTCAACTATTGGAGTAAGAACTGTGTTTGTCCTGTATTTCGTTCAGAACCTCGATAGAAGTTGTTCGAGAAAGACTTGCTTAATGACATATTTATTGAATTGCTTTGTAGCAATAGATTCTAATACATGAATAATATAACAAATAATTCTAATCCAATACAAAAATTGTATCGAAAGTATTTTTTTCGAAAAATAAAAAAGTAATCGAAACAGTTTTTGATAAATCAATCTTACTGACAACATGTGATTATTATCTGAATTTTTATAAACTATATATAATGCAAAGAAAAAATAGTTTTTTAACTTTGCTATTATATTGTAAATAAATGAACTTATTTAACTATTGCAATTATTTATTCTTATTATTATTTATTAATCTTATTCCTATACTTAAATAATTACATAGAATTTTTAAGAGAGCGTCTATTGCAACGCATTACAATGTTTTCACATCAATATCGCAGTTTAAATATATAATTACATATATAACCAATCGGCTTCCTGACAAGTGTACTCTTTATTTCTTTATGAATCCTTTCACCTACTCTACCTTAATAGTTATAAGTACTTAAATTCTTTTAGCTATTCAATTAAAGCTGCGAAATTTGAGTTAATTTTCAATCTATTTTTTTTATCTAATTTTTTAATCATATTTTTTAATTTTTTATTATTTATATACTTTTTCTCTTGCTACAAAAGCTCACCAAATTGTAACTCAGATTTTTTAAAAATAAATCACCTTTAGAGTAACAATACTTCTTTATAATTTAAGCAGATCCATTGAACAATAAGTTTTTTATCTTTACCTCTAATAGATTGATCAACTGTAAAAAGAAGAAATCGGTAAGATACGGTGCTGTATTTATTTTGTGATGCACTGACTGAAAAGTCGTAAACCAATACTATAAATTCAATAAGCGTCATTTCGATTAGATCAAAATCGATTAAGAAAACCAAGAATTTCACAAAACTGATATGGTACAGTAATTTTCTTTTGAAATTAATAGAATCACACCAAAAAAACTTAATTTTGTTTCCAAGACCTTTATTTATTTACTGCTAGTCGAAATCTTCACAATTGTGTGTATATGTGGTATGAATTTGAAGGAAAATATCCGTCTACATTAAAATAATCTCTAAAATATTCGTGTAGCATGGTATTTACAGCTTTTTACAGTGGATATTCTAACCTTAATACATTATTTGTTTGGTAATACCCGATATTACTGCAGTAAGTTATAAATTAAAAAATCCCAATTAAGAATGTTTCTCTAGATCCCGAATAGAATATGTTTAGATTCTAGTCAGAATCTGGCGCCATTCCTAAGTGTAAACTTGTTTCTTTAACACGAAAAGAGTTTTTTCAGTGAATAATATAATGAAGCAACAATATTGATTAGATATATAAATATTATGTCAATAATTTAAAAAGTCAGTTACAACACCAAGCGCAAATGCTCCAGTAATGAATAATGTTGATTTAAAAGTAACAAAATTTAATAAACTGTGTATCCAATAAATCCAAACGCTACATATTGTCAAATCGCATGATATTTTGGCTCTTTACCTTTCTCTTAAGACGGTTGTCTTTATAGAACCTTGTATATCAAACATATAATAAGATAGGTTTTTGAACGCATACCAATCTTTACCTGTGTCAACTGGCATTAATAAAGGTACTAAGTTGATTTTACCTTCAAACGTAGATATATTGTTTAACAATATTAAATATCTTAATTAAGTTTTATGCTAAACTCTGCTAAAAATTAGTAAGAATTATGAAGCTATAATTTAACAAAGAAACAGTTAATACAAATAAATTTTTCTAAATCCTGTTTTTTTCAGGAGTTTTGTCAATGAATACTTTGCTTTTACTTACATTTAACTTCAAATAGTTTAAAAGGTGTGGTGATTATAGTTAGCTCAAGAATAAATTTGCTGATTATCTGCAAAATGTATGTAAATACTGTCCAACTGTTCCATTCAACTATTCCAACTCTTCAAAAAATTGCTGTTAAAAATGATTAAATAAGCGAAAACGGTAGTAATATATAATCAGAAGACTTTTTACAACTTATACCATTTAAAATATAATTTTAAGATTAAAAATAATACTCGTTTAAAACATTGGTAAAAATGCAGATACTTTAACAATATAAAAACTCAAATCGTCGAGTAGTTCAAAATGGACATGCTCAGGAGTCTTCGAAATATGATAAAATACCTACATTACCGTCATTTGATATTAAATTGCGATTTTATAGAATATTAAATATTTTAACCTATAAAATAGTTTATGACCAACTTAACCAATTGATTTTTTTATCTAAAAAGAAACGATTACTTTTATCCTCAGTTCATATTTGAGCGTCTAATTATAGGCCATGAACAACAATATATAAGAAATTTTTTTCAAGCACAAGAAAAATGCAGATAATAAGGATCCCTGCATTTAACAAGTTGATTATCATTTTGACTTTCGCGCTTACTCCTGGGACAACGCATGCGGAAAGACTTGTATGGAAAGCCTTGTACTCGTCCCGCGAGAGAAAGTACATGCAAAGTTGTACCTCATCGTCTTACAAATATTGCAGTATGGAATGCGGATAAAAATTTTATCATAGCTGTAGTAATAGTAGTCAATTTTGAAAACCACAAAATTTTAAAGTGATAGACATAAATACTTCCATGGACTGTTATTCATTAACAATCTGGTATAGTGCATAATTATATTACAGTGTCGAAACAATTAGCAATACATCTCTTGAAAAATAAATAATTCAACTGCCTATTTAGCACTTTGTATATGTTTTCCTTAAATAATTTTTAAGACGATCATTAATATTAATAAAGTATGGTTTAGAGAATGTTCCAGTCAAATATTTTTGGTCGTAATAGATGAAGTTGATAAAAAAGCCTTTTAAAAGAGTGTTTTTTTGAACTTAGATCGTAACTAAATGAGATTAGTATTGCTCATTACATAAGTATTAATTCAATCTTTATAAGAATAAAAACTGCATTCAAATGAATTTTTTGCTTATTCATACTCGATAAAGAAAACAGTTTCTTAATCAATATACTAGAAGTATCAAAAAGTGGTTTTTAAAACCCGTTAATCAACAATTCTGAAAAAGTATGA
Source organism: Sycophaga agraensis (assembly GCA_018906755.1). Taxonomy (NCBI): domain Eukaryota; kingdom Metazoa; phylum Arthropoda; class Insecta; order Hymenoptera; family Pteromalidae; genus Sycophaga; species Sycophaga agraensis. The sequence goes on along the minus strand of JACCIE010000032.1, from coordinate 198,652 downwards.
ATTGCTTTGACAAAAACATAAAATATCCATAATATCATTTATTTTTAAGATATCTCTTAAATGTCTATTGACATTTTTAACTCGGGCGAAAGCTTTCGCTTAAGTTTAATGATTACTAAGAGAATATTTGAATTTTTATTTTTACATCCGAAATCGTGCGAACAAACAGCATTATAAAACTAAAAATCATTGTGTCGCTAATACCTATTTGGGGATGCGACAATAAATAAATGAAAAAAAAAAAAACTAAAAATTTTAAGAAATTATTCCAATTTTCTATAGTACGTTGATAATTTAATATACCTGACAAATTTGCCTTAACTGATTTAACGAAGTTTTTAATAAAACACGAACTTGAATATTTGCCTTACAACTTTTTTCTTTTTTATATATAGAACTCGGGAATTATAGGTAACTGCCTATTTAGCACTTTAATTATTATCAAGCAGTACAATTTGAAATTTAAACGAAGGAGTATAATCCTGATTCCCGTATAGGATATATAGTTAAAATATCTTAATGTAGATTATATACTCAAAATTTTAAGTTTATATCATTTTAAACCAAGGTATAGTTTGATATTAATTTCAAAATTTTTCTGTTTTTATTTAAAATAATTAATAAATATTATTTTTTCATTTTGTTTTAAATTCATAAATTAGTTTAAACCGTAATTTACGCCAAAGTCGAAATTTGTAATAACAATATATAGTGTATATATATTGTTATATACAATATATACAATATATTGTAGTATATAATATACATATATACACAATATATTTTTTATATGTATTTATTATACAAAAAAGGAATTATTATAAATCCCTTTTAACGATATAAAACGTTTACATAATCTGTATAAAAAACTTATGAGTATCTTCGACTTACCTAAAAAGTTTATCGGAGGTACAAGTATTTACTAATTTTTGTATAATTTTTAATAATGAATTTAATTTCAATATAGTATGAATTTCTTATACAGCATACTGTAATACAAATGTGCGCAAAATCTGATTCGTAAACCAGCTGTATGTATACGATAAAAGTACTTGTCGATATCATTATACGAGTGCACGAGTATCTTATAGTATGTTTCCTAATAAGAATTACAAAATGCTATACAATGATTGTTAGATGGTTAAATTATCGGGAATGGTAATTATAGAAGAGGAAGAAGCTTTAAGATCTCAAAGAAGTAAATTAGAAAACTGTATTAATAATAATTTAAAGATTTGTAAAATGGCGTTGCATTTTTTTTTATTTCGCTGTACAAAGTTGTTTATTTTTCCTTTAAAAGTTTCAGTTATCAAATTAAGATCTTTTATTTGTCGTTAGAATTATATCAGGATGTTCGTTATTACTGTGACAATATCATAATAAATTTTAATTCAATTAGATTTAATAATCTGTAGTATACTCTGTGCGAAGTGATTTAATGCCATCACTTTAATAAAAAATGTAATGAAAATAAATCACAAAAGACGTATACACTAATCTATATCCACATATATTCAGCTCATTAATTCGGAAACTCAAATGCGTACACAAAATTGAAATTTACGTAAGCTAATAGGTAACACAACTTGATAAAAAAAATCTAGCTACACACTATATTTGAATGGCTAAAAATATGTATGAATACAATAATTAAACAATTATCTGTAAAATAAGGTGCGAAATTCTATGACAATGCTATAGATTTTTTTGTTATATTGACTACACTGCTGCAATGACATATTTTAGTCAATAAATTTCTTTGTAGCCGACCTTCAATGCTTGTTTTAGTAAAAGTTTATTTAGGAAACTTTATAAGTTTTGAATAGCCTTCTTTAAAAATTTATCTCCGTATTTCTGAATCGTTTTTGAAATGGTATTTTCTCTTACTTATAATTGATATAAAATTTCATTCAAATATTAATTTACTGTAATTTTTTTAAAACAACATCGACTTGATTTTTAATTCCATAAGTAACTTAATAATAATAAGTATTTGTAATAGAATATTTAAGCTGTTAATGTTGATAATAAATGTTTATATATTTAAAGTTTTCCAGAATATAATTATATCTGTAAAATATATGATACAAAAAATACTGTTTTAAATAAAAACAAACGAATCAATAAAATCAAAATAGAAGAAAGTAATCTTTTAGTAATTGTAAAATATTTTCGTTTTCATTTTAATTTTTTAAATTTGTTTTTTTAAATTATACTCATTATAATACGTTATTTAACATGTATTTCTTGTTATGTGTAGTACATAAGGAGAACATACATTAATTAATAAAATGGAAACAACACTTATAAAAATAGACAAAATCAATTTATCTGACTTTTATATCAATAACATTACGCAAATGTATCGCCTTTAGTCATATTCGCCCATAATGACCTGACCTTGCATAGTAACCTTGGTTAGTTGTGTCTGCAATCACTATGCATGTACACCTGACCAATGTCATATTGAGTACATTGGGTAAAGGCATATGCACATGGATAGAATATGCGATTGTGTAACAATCTCTTTATTATATCGCGTATTCAAAGAATTTAAAAAATTAAATATTTGTATATTAAAAAAGCAAAGTGTAAAAACTATTTTCTATAAAACAATTACGCTTCAAACATAAACATAAATAAATTGGTAAATTTTTTTCAATTTTTAGTTTACAAATACATTGCTTATTTTCCCAAAAACTATTATACAATTTTACAAGTATAAGCTGATTTCTCGTAAGTGTTAGCAACGATACAGCGGCGAAACAAAAAATATAATTTCGCGAAAAATGTAAAAATTTTTTTACAAAAATATGTTTGAATTCGCAATGAAATAGGATTTACAAGAACTCTACAGATTTATTTAATTCTTAGATATTAATTTTGGAAAATTTTCAGATGTCACTTTGATTTCTATCATTTCAACATTAACTTTATGTTTAAAAAGTGTGAAAATAACAGAATTTTTATAATTTTGGCATTATGATATTTATTACATAATAAACATATATTTATTGTTTTAGAATTTCAAGCTTCTGCGGTTCAAGCTTTTAGGTTCTCAGTAGTGTACTATATTCTTAAGTACAAAACTTTTATAATTCATGTTATGAACCAGGTAAATGTATAACAATATTCACAAAAATGGTATATCCCTAATTAATTATCAAAGAAACTAAATTTACTCGCAATTAAACTTTCTTTAGAAGTATTATTTTTTAAATATTCTTATATAATAAATTCATCACGTTGTTCTTTCTGTAGTAATTTTGTAGCATTTCCTATACATTTTACTTTATTTGTTACCTCTTAGTGAAAATTTATTTGTAAATTACAATATTTTTAAATTATATAATTACTTTCATTAAAAAATGTAAAATGCTTTTAAATAATATAAATTATTTAAAAAATTAATCTGTTCTTTAAGTAACATGTATTCATATATGAAACAAGCAATCTACTATCAAATACATAATTCTTATTGATTTTAAATTAAACGCAAATATATTAAAGCTGTGATGTAATTATGAAAGAATATTTTCTTTCATTTACACTGTACACTTTGATTTACTTTAAATATATTGAGAATAAAAAACTAGAATGTCATATCTGGACCCCCCTTCCACTTTTAGTATATTCGAAATTTTATAAGGTTTAAATAATATAAACTCTACCAGTCGATATATATTTAGTGAATATCGGAAATTTTCAAACACGAGTTTGAAATTTGTTTTTTAATTCAAATTTTACAAAAATTTATTTTTAAATAATACACAAATTCATTTTATTAGAAGTTTCAATTTTTTTATGTGTATTAATATTTTTTATGAATCTTTTCAAATCTGTTTTCAAGTTTTATTATCAAAATTTATACTGTAGTGCTTTGTTAATTATTTCGCCTTATTATAATCTAGCTACGATGTACACAATATACATGATTTTCCATTCTTAATATTTTCTATTAATCTTTTCGATATTTATTTTTTTTGTATCGCCTAGACTTAAAAGTAGTATTGGATACATTTCCAATGAACCAAACTTTTTTTTAAAGAGTTTAGAGTATAATTTTTATTAAGATTTCCTCTTAAATTTATTTATAAAGTTTTATTTAAAGATTATGGTATTATGTTTTAAATGTAAGTACAGTCCAGATATAATTCTCAATTCACATGATGTATTTAATCCACTGCTATAAAAGGTTGAATAATGCCTATCGTAGATAAAATCACTAGAAAATAGTTTTAGTTTAATAATTGAAACGATCAAAACTAGCAATCGGTTCATACCTTAGACGATGGGCGCGCGATGATGCTCGGCAGCAGATCTTCGACGGAAGACTTCGTTTTTAAATAGTTAACTAGAAATGCTACGCCTTTCACCCTCGTACAAACTAATCACTCTATGCACCTGCAGAGCGAAGCTCATCAGCACACGAGACGTAATATATCAAACTTACGTGCACAAAATTTTTGAGAACACTGTTTTCTCTACTGTACCATACGACACTTAGTTTAACACAACAAAATAATTAAAATTGACAGTTACAACAAACTTAAGTGACTAATAGGAGGAAGGGAGAGGGACGGAATTTTTTATCTGGATGCAGATGCACACACGTTAGTCTGAAATTTTAATATGAAGAGGAATCTTTTGTGTTTCACAGTGCACGAAATAAACGATGAAGCCTGCTCGAGTCCTGCCGCGCGACTGAGCAGCAGAGTAGTATGCTGTACGGCGCCGATTCCGCAGCACCTCCCCCACTCCATGGCTCCTTTCTCCGAGCACGCAAGCACCATATAATGCTCCTTTCTTCATAACTCGCGATTGGAACCTCCCCACCTCTGTTCCTCTTATGTCCCTTCTCTATAGTAATATCATGGGTTGGTTTTCTCTATGGATATTTTTTTTATTTTTGTCTTCTTCAATACAATATAACAACGGTTTTCACCAATATTTATAAGAATTTCGTTACATAACTTTCTCAGTTGTTACGAACAAGTTGAGTAGATTTGAAAGTCAACAGATACTAGTATCGGAAATCCAATTTGCAGGTATTTATGATCAAATGTATGAATACAACTCGAAATAAAATCAATGGTTTTTCACATCTGTAAATAATTTAAAAATGAATTCCTTTAACTAAAACGTAGTTTGATTAACTGAAATTATTTCTAAAATTGTGTAAATGTAATATTTATAAATCTTATACATATTTTTAAAACTCTTGTAATACTTCATAATTATTATTATATATTGAAGCTTACTTGTCTAATTCTCTATTTAAAATATATTAAAAAATATAATTTAATAAGACCAATCGGGTTTGTACAGCTATTGTTTTTTACAATAATTAGTTGAAGTTAAAATTATTTTCAAAAATTCATTTGTTAAGAAAAATAGGCCTACAAATCACTGGTTTGTCTCATTCAACTATTCTTTTTAATACGTTTTTCAGATAAAAATTAAAAAATTCTAATATATTTCTTGTTATATATATTTCTAGTACAAGTAGAGGAACAGTGTAAACTCTCATATTGAAAAAGAATTAAAATCAATATATTAATAAAAGCAAATTTAATATTTAATAAATTAAATTCATATAAATCCGTTAAAATTAGTTAAAATATCGTCCGCAAAATGTATGGATTTTTGGACATGTAAGTTATATATTTCAAGAATTAGTATCGAGTATATATTTCTACTCTAAAAATGACTATATGCTAAGCCAAATTATTGAACCATAATAGTTCAGAATTGCATATTTAATCTAAACCACATCGTGGTTGTATATGCAAGTTACTGTACTAATTTTTAAGAGTAAGTTAACTTATCTTAAATCGTAAAACCTTGAGTTAATTAATATAGTAATTAACTGCATAATAAAATTATTTTTTGAAAACATCATCAACATTGTATTTTTATCTTTTTCAAAGAATTTAAAGTAAATTAGTTATCTTATACATAGAAATTACTAATAAATCTAAATATTCTGAACTGATGCATGTTGAACCTTCTTTATGTATTTGAAATAAAATACGTTGGAGAATCAATAAATTGATTTTCCAGCAATAAGAAGCTTAATAATTAAGCAGACTAAGATCAATATTTATATTTATGTAATTTTAAAAATTTCATACCTAATAAAAAATATCCTTTTTTAATTAATTAACAGTACTAACTCGAAGATAATCTTAAATGAGTCTAATTGCCTAATGTCATAACAATATAAAGCTAAATACTGAAATTTATAAAACTATTTATTTTTTAGTTAATATTTAATATTAGAAAAGTTTCAAATGTAGGAAAGTAACACCAAACAGTTTAAATTTCTTAATCTTTAAAAGCATACTTTTAAATATTCAAAATTTTAACATGGCACTTGAAGTTTAGTTGGCTGGATCATGGCGTCATAGCAGTGGACGTCTTTTACAAGAAGATGCTTAAAGAGACATTTCTATTCGAGTTTCACTTAGTTCCACTTGCACAATAGAATTTAAATATTAATATTTTATAAGGGTATTAATGTATTTAACAAAAAAATGTTCGAAAAGTAATTTCCATATTTTAATCAAATATCTTAAAATTAGATTCTTCGATTGCTAATCCTGTCTTTGAAAAAATATGCAAATAATACTAATATTAAAATATACAACTCTAAATAGTAAATAATAAATAAATATAAATAACATTTCATTCTTTACGTGGTAAGTTGAGACACAAAAATATATTGTGAATACTATATCTATGTTTGTATATAATTTTTTTAAATTATGTTTGTAATTGAAATACACATATTTAAAAAAGTGTACTGAGTTCAAACCAATAAAGTACTTAAAATTTTTTGTTTAAAAATGTATTTTTCTTAAATAATTTTTAAAACGATGATTAATATTAATAAAGTATTGGTTAGAGTAGGTTCCAGTCAAACATTCTTGGCCGTAATAAATGAAGTTGATGAAGAAGTCTTTTATAAAAGAGTATTATTTTAAACAAGATCTTTTTGAGCTTGGATCTTAACTAAACGAGATTAATATACTATGTTACATAAGTATTAACTCAATCTTTATAAGAATAAAAACTGCGTTCAAATGCATTTTTTGCTTATTCATACACGATAAAGAAAACAGTTTCTTAATCAATACACTAGAAGTATCAAAAAGTGGTTTTTAAAACCCGTTAATCAACAATTCTGAAAAAGTATGAATTGTTCTGACAAAAACATAAAATATCCATAATATCACTTATTTTTAAGATATCTCTTAAATGTCTATTGACATCTTAACTCGGGCAAAAGCTTTCGCTTAAGTTTAATGATTACTAAGAGAATATTTGAATTTTTATTTTTACATCCGAAATCGTGCGAACAAACAGCATTATAAAACTAAAAATTTTAAGAAATTATTCCAATTTTCTATAGTACGTTGATAATTTAATATACCTGACAAATTTGCCTTAACTGAATTAATGAAGTTTTTAATAAAACACGAACTTGAATATTTGCCTTACATCTTTTTTCCTTTCTTTATATACAACTCTGGAATTAAAAGTAAGTGGCCCTGGACTGGTAGGATTCAGTTATTTATATTCATGATTGAAAATTAATGTAACTTTTTCTTAGAATCATTTTGCATTATTGTGCTTTTTTGTGAGGTGCTTAATAACTTTATTTATTTAGTTTGCATTTGTAATTTATTAAAATAATTTTATTTTTGTAGAAAATGATTAGATAATAAAAGACTAATATTTTTACCATAATATATAAGAAAACAAAAAGATACGTGTGCGATAGATGTAAATCGTGCTTTTAATTTTTTATCTGGTTAAAACATTTTTATTTAACATGTTACTATTTAAATCGATTCAAAATGAAAGTTTTGTAATATTTAATATTTTGTATGATAAGAATCATATTCTTATTTATTGTAATCTTTTATTATTAACCGAATATTATTGTTAAAAAGAGTTAAGTCTTTGGTTTTATTTTATATAAAAATAATAAAATTATTATGAAAACAAAAATTTCATCAATTTTTTTGTACACATCTAGTTTATAAATTGCAAGCAAATAGTAGCGTAATTCTCGTTCATTCAAGCCTCATCACCGTTTAACATCATAAAAATGTTTAAATGGAATTCATAAATTTTCATAGAAAAAATGATCAACAAAAACGTCAAAGGGTAAAGAAAAAGCGAGACGAGTTTTTGAAACGTCACTTTGAATACGTGTGTGTAAAAAAGTCCATCATCTTTGCAAAAAGCTTCAACGTAGATGCACAAGGACGAAAGCGGAATAAAAATGCTAAGTTGCTGAGCAGGAAGCCTTCACAGTTTTTATTTCATCCATGTAAGTTCAGTTTGTTATCGTCTTTTAATTTTTGTTGTTTGTTTTCCGGGTCCTTTTTTTCTAGTGTTATTACTCAAATATTTTTCTTAATAATGTTACATAGAATTGAACATGTAGTAATTTTAATATAATAGAAATATTATTCTAATAAAGTATGTAACTAAATTTTTAGAATTTTTTCGATATTTCAAGTGGTTATTGTTACAGATATTACAGATACAGTATATCATTATTTTTAATTTAATAAAATTCATGAGTTAATTAACTAATTAATTTATAGAGTTTTAATTTTAAAAAGATTATTTAGTAAGTTAGTATTTAAAATTTTCTAAATTACTCACGAACAATAAAATTCATTCTTAATTTTGTAACGTGCATTATCTTATTCACAGTCTTTAAGCGAATAATTTTTATACGTATATACATATCAAGCGGCAGAGAAGTTTCTCGATACAATGAAGAGTCAAGTCAGCTCTGACGATAACTAGGTATACCAACATATGATTCATTGATCAGTACACATACAGATCTATACGCCAAATGTGGTTCGTGCTTGCTTTTCCAATGAAAATCGTAGGGACGGCATAGTTCAATTATTTTTTGTGTTATCTCAGAAAAAATGCGTGAACAACTTTATCCTTTAGACAGAACAGTACGTGTTGAATGAGATAAAAAATAATGTGCTGCAAATTGGTTTAAGTTGTTGTTCTATGGAAACGCAAACTATAGAGTTCAAGCTATCAGCTTTGCGTGAACATTTACTACTTATGAGCAAAAAATAATGATTTTGGTACATTTATACCCTCTACTGTATATTGATTGGGTATTACAGAAAATTTAGTATAATTTATGATCGGAAGGTTATAATTATGATCATATTATATGTTGAACGAAATTATGATAGTTAGCTTCTGCCTTTCTATCTCTCTATATTATTTTAATTGATGACTAGATATAAAACTATATATACAATTTATATTATGCTTTATCATTATTGAATATTAATTTAAATACAGTTGAAAACTAAACAATTTTTCATCCACTGTATTAAGTACAAAATAATTAATATTGTTATACAACCTTCTATTGTATATGAAATTCAATATTTAGAAATTAAAATGGCATTCTGCAATTAATAGTAACACTTTATAAGAGTTAGTTTATTTTCACTTTGTAACTTTTCAATAATGCTATCTTAGTCTTACAGGTACTTAGTGCACACAGACTATAGTATTTTCTTTATGTACGTATTGTTACCTAACCTGATATATTACAATTCAGTATCATGTGTCAGAAAATAGTGCATATAATTATATTATAGTATTTGTTTTAGAATAGTTGATTCGTACAATTGATTGATAATCAAATTCTATAAAATATATTTTAAATCGGCTCAACTATTTTTATGAATTCCGCTGTAACCTTTAAATTAATAAAATTATTATAAAAGTAAATATTTTTTAAATATAATCCTTAATTTTATGATTGCATCAACCGTGATTTATAATAAATAAAAATTTTTTATTTAATTTTTGAAATTTGAATAATAACTATTTTAAATAAAAATTTTAACCTATTTGAAAGGTATATTGACAGACAACATAGATACATATATACTTCCTATGGCTATGGTTTGATAAAATCTTAGGCATAGAATTTTGAGTGTTTTATGCTAGATCTCATAAATTATTAGCATAAAATAAAGCATAATCATGATAATTTTATACTCAAGAATTCTACCATAGATTTGCTGTATAGATTATTTTACTTTGTAAATAATTTATTTTTTAAAAACTAGAACGACCGAGAGAACGACATAATGTTTAAATCTTTTAGAATCTAGAGTCCTTAATCTTAATAATTGAATTTGAATTGGAAAATTTAATTTATTTTTTATTTTAAGTATAATACTTGGAACTAATTCAGATCACAATTCTCTGGTCTAATAGTAAATTAGTAGTTGAAACTTATTCAACAAAAGATGCATTGAACCGATCAATGAAATTTGTTCTGATATGGTTCAAATTGTAGGTATTTAATGTGAGAGCATATTGCTTTTGATCATTTCTAAGAAATTTTAAGTTCAAAAAAATCTTCAAATGACAGCAATTGATTAATTTCTTTTGTATGCTCTTTTACAAAAATGTCACGCATGCACAGCCAATCGTTGATAAATACTTCAATATAAATTTATAGATGTATGTTTATGAATTCAAATACGATTTAAATACGTTTTGATATTAAATTTAAATTGATATTAATCTTTAAATCATTATAATTTAGAAGAAATGCCTCTTTATGATTATTATGATTTTGTGTACCAATTGAGTTATGTTCATTTAGGTTTAATAAAAAAAAATGAAACTTAAGTATGTTAGAAAGAAAAAAGAAATATTAAATCATACAGTATGTTTAGTACTCATATCAGTTTAATAAAGGAAACAAGAGAGTGCGTGACAGCTTTTTTTACAAATAATAGAATTTTGTAAAACGAACAAACAGTTGCTTCATTCTAAAAATCCTCAGGATTTACAGAGGATAGTAAATTCTAAACATTTTAACGCACTAATCGCGGCACTTACTACTTGCTATAGTGGTCGGGTCAGGTTCAAGGAGCCAGATACTGATCTTGGACTCTATGTATCGCTCTATGTACGTTCTGATGCTTGGGGAGAACCAAGAATTAGCATCGAGCAACACAAGAGTTACTGCTCACTAACTCAATCCGGAAGAGTGACATCAAAGAAATTTCCGTAGCCTTATAACAACAGTCCCTACTACGACGAGCTTTGTATTGGGTAAGCTCTTTATCTATCATTTTTTTTTATTTATTTTAAAAATATTTGAAGTGATTCCATTCATTGATGCGTTTTTGCGAAGACTTTTCGCGCCTGCGCAGAACGGCTTTTTTGCCAGTGCGTGCTAGTGACGTAATATGCCCGCCGGAATTTAAACGAGAAATTTTAAACACCAAGCAGTAGTGGACAGTAGAGAGTACAGTGGCTGACGATCCGAATAAAAAAATTATCTTATACTCATAAATTTTATTTTTAGATTGAATTATTTAATGAATTATATTTTCATATTTCATAGTATTACCTGCTCAAAAAATGTTATGTAAGGCGTAAAATAATTTTAAAATAAGAGTTATGTAATGAAATAAATAATGATGTTTATAAAGTATGAATTATTATCGGGTCAAAAGCTTTTTTATGCGTTAAATGCAGGTTAGCCTATTTTTTCTTAATTCATTATTTATTAATTATCATTTCTAAAAATATTAAACTTTATTTTATAAAATAAAAACATTAAGTATAAAATGTAATACTAACTGTAAATGTTTGTGATAATTATAAATGATATGAAATAGACATATAATAAGTACGTTAGGTGATTATATAGATTAACGCTTATGTTTTGTTTTATTTTATTTCATGTATCAAGATAAAATAAGCAATTTTTTTAATTAATAATAAAAAAATACGCATATTAAGAATAAACATATTAATTATACACATATTATAGACATACCGCCGAAATGGTTCATATATTTTTTTTATTGAACGGATTTATGGATTATAAATTTAACTTTAATATCTAAATTTTCAAAATTTTGAGTTTGGTTTAGATTTTCTTTTTAACCGATTAATGAATTTTGCGAGGAATTTTGTTCCATAAGAGTTTAAATTTTAGATGAAGTTAGATGTTGTTGAAGAATAAAACTAGAGCAAAATATTTTAAACACCTACATTTTAAACTAAAAATCGTGAATATCTATTTTTTGGTTTAAAATAAAGTCTGCGTAAAATTTAAAAAATTTAAATTTTTCAAATTTTAAAAATTAAAAATCTAAAAAATTTAAATTTTTCACGGAATAATTTTTTGTAAAAAAATTTTATATTTTATTTCAGATGGCCGCATCTACAAAGTATATAATTATTATATTACATTAAACCTTTTAAGGTCTATTTTTACTTCAACAACTGTAGATTCATTATTTTGATATGTTGATATTTAATAAATATTCATACTTGTTGAGATACTTTAATATAATATTCTAAATATAATTTTTATTGATATACTTTATTTAATCAATTAAATCTTACAAAAATAATTTAATATAAGATATCTAAATGTAAACATAAATTCTGTGACGCTGTATTACGGGGTGCAATTATGTGGACCAGGCCGTATACAATGCGGATAGCGGCACTGTAGTGAGCCGCCTCTTTACATGCAATGGGGCAATGCAACTCGCATTTGCCTCGCAGCCGCGCAACCTTCGACGCACGGCGTCTACTTGACCGCTCAGCTGTTGAGCTACGTATACAGCTCCCGTGGAGGCGGCGCGGCGTGGTCCTTGAGATCGTGAATCAATCTACAATTTAGAGAGAGTGGGAAGGGGAAAATAGCAGATTGCGCTCTAACGCTGAAGCGCCAATAAACAGGCGGTTTGTTAAGTAAAGTATTTAACCATTTGCGGCTTGTATTTGAAACAATATTCGAATGAAATAGCACGAAATTGTGCACTTTTTATGTACGTATGACTTGCTTTGCTTCGCGTGCTTTTCGGCCATTCCGCGTCCCGTCTTGATCGGCGTGCAGGATTTGCAGGGGTAAGGGGCAAATAATCGAAGGGCTTCAGTTGTAAAGGGCCGCTTTCTTTAGCGAAGGCGAGAGCTCCGCGCGTGCTCTGCTGGGCTCTTGCTGCCCAACCAGAGCTTCAAATCGATCGCCGCTGGCTTATTAAAGTAATTAGTCATACACGGAGAAAAGAATCCACCGAAAAAGTAGATTCTATGTGTAGAACCTCAATATACACAGACACAGCAATGGTAAACCAGATTGCGCGCCATCTATAAAGTGTCAGAACTTATACTTTAGGTACTAGCCGTAGCACTACATTTTAATATATATATATATATATATATATATATATATATATATAGCTTCATATAAGACTGAATGAATATATGCCGCTATGTGTAGGTTATAAATAAAAATTTGATGTTTATTAAACAATGGTATGTTTCTTTAATTGCAGCTTATTAATATCTATTATACAAAATTAGTCTTAAATCACATATCTTGTTATCAGATAATTTTATTTCAATAAAATTAAAATACATTTGTCGATTAGACAAATATTAAAAATCCATGTAATAATTATAAAAATGTAACACGTCATCAACTGCAGACTAAAGTTAAATTTCTTGCTACTAGCCTAATCAATGAATGAATTCTGATTCTGATGAACGAATATGAGCCTGAAGAAGCTAAAATGAATTTAGATTAAGGCTTGGCTATTTTTTAGTTTACATTTAATGGATCTTTTCACATAACGTTATACCTTATATTTAATCAATATTAGCTTTCGAAGGCTGCTTTTCTTTCAATAAAATTATAATTCACTCATCGATGAACCTAATAGTAAGAATTCATACAATGATGAAAATTCAACTTTAGTCTACACTGGTTAACTTTTTAAACTTTCACCATTGTATGGATATCTTGTTTAGGTTCATCGATTAATAGATTTTGATTTTACATAAAACACATCAGTCTTCGAAGGTTAATATGAAGATGATTGATTAAATCTAAAATAAACAATAACGAAGCTCTGTTTCAATGCATTTTAGTAACTGAAGGCTCAATGATTAATGATATAATGATGAAAATTTAACAATATAGTCAATGCAGACTAAAATTAAATTTTCATCCGTGCATCAAATTAATTTACTATGCTCAAATAATTTATAATTTCCTTCCAAGTCACGTTATATGTCTACGTTGGATGCCTCACAAGGTACCAAGCTCTACTTCTCACCAATAATCTACTGACCTGCGCTTCGCGGGAAATTTACTCTCTCGGGCGCCGAGAGGACAATAAACTTCTTCAAAATTTGTCGCGCCTAAGTAACCCGCATCTTTCCGCTTTCGTACCTCTCTCACTATTTACATGTTAATCCCGCCGGTTTTACTTGTATTGACCTTGATGGCGCCGTATGACCCGTAGAAGCGAGCGTAGAAGTCCTGGTTTTTCAACTAATCTACCTCTAGTTTCAAACGTGCATGGTAATGATGCTTCTTCTAAAATGCCTCCAGCTCCTTCAATTCCACATCCTAAAATAGTTTTAGTTAAGCCGATAATTTTCATTTACATCATCAAACATTTGCTTTAACTCATCAATCAACTAATTTTTGTTCTCACCAACTTAGTATCAGTTTAGCGCCACGGCTCGTTTTATTCTTATATGACCGGAAACGGTGGTTTTATTATTTTCTCAAAGTTCGTGTGTAATTTTATGACCTGAATGCTATTTTCGATTTCTGCAGAGTACGGGACGAGCAAGCTATGTAACATACTATCAACTCAACAACTAATCATTTTGGTATAATAATCCTGCGGTAACGCTCCATGCGATTCCTGCATTACTGCAGCTATACGGGTGGTTCATAACGCCAATATAGTTATTTTCAACTCGGCCGCCCTCGGCCGTGTTCAGCTGTCATCGCTTCTGCGCATTCAGTACTTTTGCATATTCGGGTCTTTTTCATATTCGTTACATTCTCACTCTCCCATTAAATGGTAGCGTTTGGGTGTAGTTATGGTCAACTCCGTCGGTGTGCGCCACTGTTGAATTCTGATGCATGTACATACATTTGCGATCGTTCGTATTCGTCACAAATCGACTATCTTCAGTTTTCAGGGCATTTGCCTTTGCATCGTACGATGCATCGAACGAATTTAACCAGGAAAAATAGAACAGAAATGAGCAGAAGAAAAACGGGTAAATTTAAAGGAAATCTTTATCAACTAAATTTAATTTATTATCTGAATTCTATATATGATTGATAAAAATAAAAACACTTATATTTGTGGTTTAAAACATAGAATTTATTATTATAAAACATTTTTGGCAAGATGTTCCAGTTTAATTCTTGATAATTCGTATAAACAATAAATATAATAAAATAATTGAAGACTCTGTATCTAAAAAATAATATAAACATTCATAGTAGCTTTTTGGTTTTTTATCACAAAGTATTGTATATATGAACTAAGCTCTATACCACGTAGTCTCTTTTAATACAAATAACACGCATCTTATAAATTGTGACGCATACTCTCTCACAGGCTTATTACTACAGAAAAATTTGAAAGCAGCGCTTATCGTCGGAGTTGACCAATACTAAATGACCCATCGCCATTTGACCCATTTTAGTGCTAGCCCACTGATCTGCTGTATCCATCGACGCCGGACAGGAATTGCCGTGCTCACGTGTTCGCTGCGCGGCAGCGCGGAAGTAAGGCCCTCAGAATTCGAAAGCCCAGGACTCTTCTCGTGATAAATCAGGGCTCTCCGACACCCTTCTCTTTATCTCTGTAATGAACACACTCAAGAGGAGTGAGGATGTCGAAAGAGGTTTTAAATAAATTAAATTAAATAAATATTGGTTTAATATATACGAGCGTCAATCAGTGCGGTCGAGCCGTAGCGCTACTTATCATTCCACCATTTGAGAACGCTCCGCGTTCCTCTCAAGTTGCCACCTTATGTATCGGGAGAAGAAATGCTAGTCAAGCGCGAACAGAGATTAGGAAAGGGAACCCCACAGATCGGCGATATCGTCAGACAGGTTACTCGCGGAACAATTGTGAAAAGCTTGACACAACTTTCTTGTAAAGTTAATTTTAACTTATTATCCTCTTGATTAATTGGTGGCCACGACGTGATGTGATCACGCACACACATCTTCGTGCACACGCACACTCACATGTCTACCTTCGCATAAGCATGCTATAGGCGCTGTGTATAAAAAGGCCAACTTTCACTCATCCGTTTCCACACGCATACGGCACAAAATCGATTTGCGAAGTCTTACGCACACAAGCTACACTCAAATCTTCGCACCATAGTCGCTGTTGCCTGGCATGTGGCGGAGGATGCATTCATTCAGCTTGAGATCTGGAGGCTCGAAGTAAACTCAGTTTGTACACCTAACACCTTACAATTCACTAGGAGTTACTACAACCAGCTTTGTAACTCGGAGACACCCTTGTCACTAGGTGGGGAATTATGGCTGAACATTTTCTAGTTCCTCCCGTTACTACTCCTAGGTGTCGTGCCGTTTCCTAAGCTGTCACACAAGTGCCTATACCTAGTTCCAGTGATTATATAAGACCGCACAACTCTGTCACAGACAGCGCATCTAAAGTAAGGGTTACTGACGCAGTCTTAAAGGTCAGTTCAGTAACTCTATAAGTTCACCAAAGTAAACGTACTTTTTTTTCTTAAGCGTATGTTTCTAATCCTACTTCTAATCCTAAGGTCAACCGATCTTACCTACATTCACCTCGTTAACTGTTTGCACAAAAAGCTTTACTGGACAAGATATGGAGTTCCCTCAATTGAATAGAATAAGATATAGATTTATATAAACTGATGCATAGTTAGATGGTATGAGAAAATAGTTATAAGTTTAATTATTTTTTAAATTTTAAACTTATATTAAATTTTTGCTTTTAAATACTTATACTTACTTTTTTAATTCAGAGTAAGTTTTATGATCGCATCCGTTTTTGAATTACTTCCTGTATCATATTTCTGAAGTATCAAAAGTAAATGTCAAAATAGTTAAATCTAAGAATTTTGTTTCTGTAATATAATTAAAAAATATTATTCTTCAAATTGAAAAGAAATAAAAATTGTTTATTGCATTATATTTTCAAGTGTAATAGAATTAATGTTTTTTGTAAATAAAATATTTTTAATTTTAAATAATTATACCATTCTATTATTATTATTATATATATTTTATTATTATATATTTCAAAATCAAAGACTATAAATTTAAGATCAAAATCAATACCAAAATATAAAAAGAATTATGAGTATTCATTTTTTGCGATTTTTAATATTTACGTTTTATACATATTATAAGTTTGTTGTCGAATGTATTTTCGGAAAATAATGAAACAAAAATTCACATAATTTAAATAGTTATAGTTAGTAGTTGAATCTAAATTAAATATAGTTACTTACAATACAATAGTTTCTTTATATTTTATGATTATGTTAGCCGCAGTGTCGCTACTGGTGGAATTATTTAATCGGACTGCGAACGAACTGTTACGTCAATGCCTTAATCGCACTCATAGGTCTTACACAATGTTGTTCGCTCTACGAGAAAGCGCGTAACTTAAGAGTGCGTGCATGAGGTCGCGAGACAAAATATATAACAATCTGACGAATTTTCTCATAATCGGCAATTTTGCAATGTAAAGTTATAAATTGTAGTATAAAATATCCTCAATACTTAACAATAAATTTTTTTAAGACACGATTTTTTAAGTACATATTTCATTATATGCACTTTTTAAAATTAATACACCCAATCGACAACTAATTTTTAGGTGTTTCTTGCTCTTGCTTAACTTGCGACTAAAAAGAAGATATTCTTAATTATCATTCTTCTAATTTATTCTTTATATTATTATTTCGAGTTGGACATCTCACCTACATTGGGTAAACTCTTAGTCGCGAATACTATTTATAGGAATTCTCCGTAATTTTGTTATATCAAATTAATAATGAATATTCTTCTTTATTAACAATGGCTCATCTGTATAGACATTATTTTCATTGGTAAATTTGGTCTATTCAAAATTTTTGTTAAATATATTTTTATTAAATAGAATAGGAATCTAACGTTTTCAAAAAGGGATGACGCGCCTATCCTATAAGCTTACTTTTATATTTGAACATTGTCTACATGAAGTAGTTTTACTATTTTTAATTGAATAAGACAAACTCAACCGTTATACATAATATTATAAATAATATAATATATTATGTTATATATAATATTTTATAAAATCTAGTAGATGTTGAAAACATCCTCATAAAAAGCCTTTACCTGTTTAATTGTAATGAAAATTATAAAGTATATAAAACAAATAAGTATTTAAAAATATATAGTTTATTTTTTTATATAAGAGAATAATTATCTTTTAACTCATTTAAGCGGTATAATGCCTACTATTATTTATTATTTTCTTCTATAAGTAGGATGTATTCACTATATCTTCCTCGTATATGCAACTATTGACTTGAATGAAAATGATCGTGCAAACAATTTTTTTTGTATTCAAGTTATTCATTTAGAAATGATATAAATGATACTTTTGAGGTAATGAAAATCTATTATGTATATGAAAATCGGAAAAATTTTCGTCTCTATTTTCGCTTTCTTTCCAAATTGGTATCTTGTATTAAAATCCTAATATTAATATAATCTTTTAGATATTTATAGTTATAATTTATTTAAAAAAATACTGCTAATGATTAAAGATTTTCTGTAGGACGATTGAATGATCAGCTAATACAAGATGATCTGCATTAGGAATTACCTATTCAGATCCATAATTTTCAAAATCCATTAATTTATGTAGAAGTATTGTAGAAAAAGTAGAAACATTGTTAATTAATTATTATTAATTATAATTATCCAAATGAATATTGTTTCAATAATATCGAATCTTTTATTATAGATATTCCTAAAATTTGAATTGTATTTTAAGTAATTTTTTCTTTATTAGAAATCGAAGTTAAGTTTTTGATTAAATCAGAAACTAACATAATCAAAATAATCAATTTTTGATTACTACCAGTTACTTATTTTACTACTTACTACTCATTCTTACTACTTGTTTTAATTTATGATTTTTTAAAATCATACGTAAAATTTGCTACATTTGGATATTACAATTATAATTTCTTTTCTATTATAGATGGAAGTAAAGCCTGTTTTAATTAAGTATTGCAATTAAACTTTAATTTATGATTATTGCTAGGAAAGATGAACTAGTACTCTGTTTATTTATCTACAATTGCTAATTTATTCATTTTTACATTAACTCCATCTACAGTAAAAAAACGAGTCAAGGCTTTCTTGAGTGCATATTATGGTTGCTGCGTATCAGCTACTCTTATACTAGTCGTGAAAACGTGAAAGCTGTTGGCCTGGCTAAGTTGTGCAACGTCGAGTAAGAGTAATAGCGAGAGGAATAACTGTGTGCTTGCCTATATAAAAATCCCAATGCAAAATGTTAATTAATTATATATAATGGCTTAAATGATAATACGCTAGTAGGTGAACCTATAAAATACTGTCGCATATACAATTTTTTAAGAAATAAGCATATGCAAACCATCACAGCATGTATTTTTTTTACCGAAGTATAATGATGTATATTTTTAACTATTGTATTTATTTAACTAAAATTTTCATTGTTATTACAATTAACTTCTTTTACTAATTCGATTTAAAAATTACATTTATTGTTTAAAATAATAAGGCGTAATATGAATTGGTATACAAACAATAAAAATTAATTTTCTATTAAAAGTTTTGTATTTATTTTTTTTTATGTAAAAGTGTAAATTAATGATTTAATTTATCTATTAAGGACGATTTACACTTAACATTTTTTAATAAATCAACTTTTTTATTTAATTTTTGGGTTTTACATATTATAGCAGACGTAGGCGTGAAATTTTATTAAAAATTCGCAATATTAAAAAAATATGGCAAAATAATATTTATTCCTTTATAGCCTTCTAATTATACCGCGAATTATAGCACTTTATCCTATCCTAACTTTATATGCACCTTCTAATACTTTGTATTATCCTAATATGTACTATGATCTACCAATCATCATTTACTGTTATCACGTTGTAAGTTTCTGTGGCTAGTTCTTTTAATTTGTATAATATTTTGCATTTAATAACCATTTCTCTATATCCAGTTCATATCCATATCAAATATTTAGTACTATTTTTGTACGTACGTACGTTTTGTACGTTGGTATCATTTGACAAGCTTGCAGTATCGATAGCATATTGCATCTCTCCTTTTATATTTATCTGTTAATCTGTGATTCTGTTATATTTTGAGTCATATAT
Organism: Sycophaga agraensis; assembly: GCA_018906755.1. Taxonomy (NCBI): domain Eukaryota; kingdom Metazoa; phylum Arthropoda; class Insecta; order Hymenoptera; family Pteromalidae; genus Sycophaga; species Sycophaga agraensis. Next base: position 178,339 of record JACCIE010000032.1, on the reverse strand, counting down.
AGTACTTATTCATATATATTATTTGGCTTCTCGCGGAGGTATGTATTTGTTTTTGTTGTATAATCGCATATGTTTTCGTTGCGGCTTTTGTAAGTATTGTAACGGACAGAATTTTATCTATTACCCAAACGCTAAGGATTCCAAAAGATGCCGAAAAAGCGAAAGGAATTAGGAAAGAATCCTATGCGAATACAGCACAGCCATTCTTCAAAGCCAACTTCCCAATACCAAGCTGACATCACACCTGTCAGCAACGCATCATCACTTCTCTCATCCCTTACTTCCTCCTGCAACTAGTGTCACCCGTTATTGAACTTCGGATCGCCAGGTACAGATTAATACGAGATAATTATTTCGGAATATAAATATTTTGGAAAATCTTGTATGTAATGCATAAAGAGTCATTCAAAGTCGACGAATGGATTTGTACATCGTGATATTACAAACACAAGTCTTAAGCTATATAATCTCTCAAACATTCGTATCATTTTGTTTATTATTTACAATTAATTATTTATGTACACATAACTCCTTACTCTTATAAGGTTCTAGAGTAGGGCAGAATTTAATCTAATTAATTTTGTATCTCTCGGTCTTTGCTTACCCTGTCCATTATTTTCAAATTGGATGTAATAATATTTCCAAATGTAATACCAAGTTTGTTTTCGTATTCATTGCTAAAATTTTACTATACAATTCTCAAAATCTCGGAAACTCTTTTGTAAGGTGCACTCCTATTTTCTCCCTCCTCTATTTTATGCATCCTCATTTTGTGGATTCAGAATTCTTAAATCGTTTCGTAAGTTGCTGTTCATACTCTTTTACCCAGGACAGTATCTTCTTTTCTAGTTTGTATTTATATTTCCTGTAATAACTTTTATAAAACATTTTTTTATTTAATATTACGAAGTTAAGCTATATGGTTTCACGGTAAACTTTCGCCGATAGACTGCACAGTCTGCAAACTGGAAGCAGAACTATAACCAGCCTTTTACTCATCTAAGGGCCAAAATTATTTAACGTGTTTTCGATCTAGTGTTTTTTGGATTTTTATAAACTTAAGCTACACTGTTTCGTTAGAAATTAGTAAACAATTTTGTAATCGTTATAAACTTATTGCGTGTCTTAAAAAGTTTAAATAATCGTAATATCGGTATTTGAGTAAGTACTTAAAAGATGTTATTACTTCTAGAGTTAAATAGAAATAACATAAAGTTATATATAAACAATGTAAATCTATGTGTTACATTATTTTGGATTCTTGTACATTGCCCAATAACCAATTTAAAAAGATATTTCAAGTCAAATATGATTGAGACTACTAAGCATACAGGACTTAGTAAGAATATAAAACTTTCGAACAACCTTACAGTTATGGTGAGCATGTATATAAAGTAAATCATTTTAATTTAATTTCTTGGCTTGCTTCTAACTTAGAATTAAATATGTTGACTATTATCATAAAACTATAATCCGCATATTGCGTGATTACTAATATACAATGAACAGCGAAATTCTAATGCATAAACTGCTTGTATATACTCATAAATATTTTTTTGTTTCTAAATAATTGTGAATAAAATATATAAAATAAAATACTTATTAAGAATTATACTACATATCTAATATTAATATCTTTATTTGCATAATTTGAATGCTTAATATAGATTATCGGTAAGGTCAATTTTTTCAGAAAAATATAGTGAATATCGTTAAAATAATAAAAAACTGGAGAGAGCTCAGTAATCGACTTATCCCAGATAAAAAATGGTTAGAAACCATATTTTAAAACATTTCTTATTGTTTATATACTGTATTGAACACCATATATTCTTATTCTTGTGAGACCACCATCTGGAGCTATAACCACTTTTATCTGATTAACTGGTTTCTCAGTCGCCTCTACAAATGAATGTTTGAGCCCATTAGTTTGATTTGGTATCAACTATAATGAAAAATAAAAATTATGTATAAGTATTGAAATAAATACAATGAGTTACAAAAATAATTTTTTATTTAAGAAATACGAATCATAAATATACGATTTACTAATATTTCGTTTTAAAAATAATAATTAAAGTCTCATAAGAGGTTTTTTTTATTCGTCATGTAATTTTGTTGTTCACATTTTTATGTGAATGACTTGTAAACCTGTAAGTAATCACGGTTTTATTAACGAGAGTTGTAACTAGGCTATCTTTTTTTGCATTCCTTCAAAATGAAGAATCACCACCCAAGGTGAGGTAGGATCTACATATGAGAAGCTCCATAGCTTGCACGAATTATTGATAGGCGAATACTCCTCTTTGGACTTTTTAGAGTCAGCAGTAAATGAGGAGGAAATTCTATGGTTACATTAATGCGTATTTATCGAAAAGATATGCATTGAAAAAATAAGTTTCTTTATGTGCTTACTAAAGCTCAGAACAATAAGAGAAATCTTATCAGGCCATCAACCATAAGTAATCAACTATCAGCCGAAGATAATGAAAATGAAATAATTAATGAATTCATAAAAACATACAATTATGAACTGAATAGTGGCAATGAAAATGCGAACTACGAAGAGTATGCATTACGATCCTATGTGCAGAATATGAACATCGGTTCATATTCGAAATATATCGAAAAGTATCCAATCTGTGTTCATATCTTCACATTATTATTATTCTTCATCATACTGTACGTGGCATTCTTCAAAGTAGCAATTTATTGAAGCCTCGAAGCTTATAATTATCCTGAACCGTTATGATGTCGTCTAACCACTTTCTTTTGAACCGAAAAGATCAGTAAAAACGAAATTTTTTTAATAAAGTTATTACTGATTATGCATCAAGGTATTATAATTACGATCCTGAAATTAAATATCAATATTTTAAGTAAAATCATCTAGATGAGATAGAATAATTTAATACGCAAGCTGAAGGCCATTCCAAAATCTGCGTTAAAAGATTGCTTTAAGGTTTGGAATCTGTACTGTGAGCATATTATTCAATTAAATTGGACCTATTTCGAAGGATGTCATAGCCATAACGACAAAGAATAACATCAATGCAGAGGTATGTAAAGAGGTTGAATATTTTTTGGATACACCTCGGCTTATTCTGAATGATGAGTTTTTTTATAGGTGAACAGTTTGCACGAAGAGTAAAAGTAAGAGTAACCAATTAAATATAAAAGAGTAGGGATACAGAGAAAAAATATGTCTACTAAATGTGTCTATTAAAAATAAAAATAGGAAAATATAATAATAATATTGGTAAAACATATTTGTTGTATTCTGTACACAATAATATAATTAAAATTAAAAATATAGAATAAATGTTTACCTTGGTTCGATTTAAAATGGTTTTCCAAATTGTAGTTTTTTGATCTTCGTTAAAGTTTATGTAGGTCCCTTCAATTTTCACACTATCTGGACAATTACCTTTAAAGTGAGTTGTTTCAACCTCTACACTATAAATAAATACAGATTCTTCCAATTTGAATATTGCCCATTCTTCACCATAAATCTGTAATTAAAAATATGATATATGTCTGTATTAAAGATATATACAAAGTTCAACGAGTACAATTCACAATGAAAACCTACAACAAATAAAAATATTCGACTAGATTTTACGTAAAGTGTTCCAAGAACAGGCTGGATTGTTAACAACCGCGATGATTTTAGCCTTTTAACAAGCCACTACGCGAAGTCAAACGCGAAATTGACCCTTTATTAAGTATGCAAGTTAGAATTTATTGTATTTAACATAGTTTTTTTGCATAAGGATGGATTTTTAATAGGAAGTTTTAGTTTTATACTTATTTTGTAATTCTTTAGTAAAAAACAATTATAATGTTCATTCAGTGTTCTTTATTTTTATTATATACTCGTATATGGGGATGTAGACATTGTGTACTCACTGATCAACACGCTACCGTACTACCGTGGTCATAACAAAAGAATGAGTCATTACGAAAGCGACCAATAATCTGGTCACGAATAGAACAATGTACAGAACTGCCCTTTTCTGCTTGGATAGCAAAGCCAAGATTGTATTAATAGGTTCATTAGAAAAATATGCTGCAGTAGCTCGCTATTTAGAATTTACTTTAAGTGCTATGGATGTCAAAGCACTCTTGAATAAAAAAATAAGAAGGTGGATAGACTTGTCGTCAGGGATCCAGCAGAGCTTCAGCTGAATCACTATTCTATGATTGTTGTCACGAAGTGTTTCTACTCAAAGACAAATATATTTTGGAGGTGCCAAAGCATCAGTCACAATCCTCGATCACGCACGCCTGCCTATTTATAGGATCGTCCTCTCTCTGGAAGGGACTCGGCCGACTAGTCCAGGCGGCTAGCTTCACGGTATCACCAGTTCCACAAGGGTGCCAAGCAGTTCCAAGTGACAAAAAGTCCACTCAACCTCAATTCAGATTAAAGTTATACGGATTACAATTCATGAAAATTTTACATGTCTTATTTGAAAATGTGAACTTCTTAACACGTATCTTAACATGTATTTATATTCTGAGTTTTTAGGATGAAGTTAAGTATGGGATTTAAATTAAGAATAAGAAAAATAATGTTATATCGAAAAAAGGTATATTTCTTAGAGTTCATAATATCCACAATGAGAGTTGTGTGATCCATTATTCTTATTTCTTTTCAGTGAATATTATATCTTCCTACCCGTTAAATATTACAGAATTGTAAAAATTTATAGTAGTTTAAGATGACTATAAACGATTTTATATTCATATTAAATCGGGCATAGAAAATGTATTTCTTAATTAATACAGAAATTGTAAACGGCTTTATTTATAAACCGATACAAGTATGTGTGCCGTATTATTATTCCGTATTATTAGTATCGTAATATTTAAGTTTAACGAAAACAATGGAAAAACTATAATAGCTTTATTACCAGAGGTGTGTTTCTGTTTGTTATTGTATATATTAGATTTGTGTTTGCGATTAAAAACATTAAGTGGCAGTTTTACCATTTTAACAAATCATAAAACATTATTAGTCTTTCTTAAAATGTCAATTATATGGCGCATTTTTTTGTTGAATATTTATTTTACAGTCATATCATATTTCGTGTAGTGAAGATAAAAATAATCCCAAACTTTCATTGTAAGATTCATTACAAGTACATTAAATATGCATATCTGAGCCAAAAAGTTTGAATCATATTTCCTTAACCGACTTATTTGTATGTTTACATGTAAAAATTATTGTAAAATTAATAGATCGTACTAAATGGTTTGGCTCATGATTGAAATTTATTAGATTTTAACACCGAAGCGCATGACTTTTATAGTCATTCTTATAATTAAAGTTCTTATAGTAAGTAATAAGTTTAGTAATCTTAGTTATCTTTTAAGCTCGCATTATTGTAAATTTGAAATTAAAATTAAAAAACTGTTACTGAGAACATTAATAATTACTGACTTGCATAAATCCTGATTCATCTACTTCGATTTTTGGGGGTCTGTCGAGTCTTCTAGCGGTTTCCCAACCATCGTGCATACCTTCAGCTGGCCACGGATTAAAGAGCGAGTCAGGATGCCCATAATGTGCATTACTAAAAGTCAAGCATTTAGCGTGCAAAGGTTTTCTTAACAAGAAACTTATACTAGGTGAAATAGTTGAAATTTCGCCATAAATTCGCAATCGTGCTACTCCGCCATCAGGAAAAATATTGAAGCGCAGATGTGTGTAAACGAATCTCCGTGTATCCAATTTGAAGTATTGCTTACAGGTTTCAGGATAACCACTTTTCAGAGCTGTCATTGGCAATAAGATGTCCCAGTTCTGAAAGTATTTTAAGAAATATCTTTAAAAAGTGGCAAGAATTTTATGTATGTTAAACTACTACCACTACCACTACTACTACTACTACTTATTATTATTATTATTATTATTATTATACATAAAATCCAAGTGAACTGGTGATATTTAATTATATACATTAATTTACAGAATTAGATACGTCGGATACACGCGTCTTGGGATTGGCGGGTTAAGATAAGTCATTGGCCAGCCTTAGATGAAGGAGAATGTACGACCAGCATCAACGTATACGGAGTTAGTATACATCGGGTATTATGTGTTATCCTGAGTTTATGTTGTGAGTATTATTGTCAGTTGCTATTGCGAGCATTATTGTCAGTTTCCGTTGCAAGTAAGCTCTGCCTGTTTCAAATATTTATAAAATTATAAAATACATCGAATTCAATTTATTACAGTCTTGTTGATTTCCGCCTTTCCCTGTCATACAGCTGCAGTACTCTGCAGTCTTTAGTTTTCTCTATGATGAAGAGGCTGCTCTCGTGGACATGTTGCCCCTATCATCTATATTGCTAGGGCTGAGATCGAGATCCAGATTGAAATTCGCCCAGTTGGTGTCGGTCTCGATGATCAAGTTTGCAGGACGACCATAAGCAGGAATCCATAAGCAGTCATCGCTGACAGAAGTATAGAAATTTCACTGCTTTAAACTAGCTGTCGAGGGAGAATCCTCCTTCGAACTTCCTCGATTCGGTCAAGAAAGCCTGGCAGCATTCAAGCAACTAATCGATCAATGGGATTTCTGGATTGACTTCTGTGCAGTTCGAAGAATAAATTCGAAGATGTCGTATTCGGCATACCCAAAGACTCTTGGCCTCAACCGCTGCTCGGCTTTAGTGAGTGCCAGGGAACACACCACTCCTTGCTTCACGGGCTTGGACGCAATTGAACACCGTCACCTAAAGGTATCCAACGGTCGAAGCAATCGTCAGGAATTTTTCGAAGGATTTTTGAGGCCTCGAGCTACGCCCACATTCTGCTAGAGGATCTTCTTCGTAATTTCACTCCTAAGATGAACGACTATTACATTTCCTGGACTTTTTATAGCTCTATTTCATCGACGACCTGTTCCACGTGAAATACTACTTTTAGGACACAAAACTTGCCTGCACCGACGGGTCGACTGATTCGACAGAACAGCAATTTGGAAACGAAAGATAAGCTTAAAATGAAATTAAAAATATGTAAACATTCTATACTGTGTAACAATTCATAATAATACAATATCTCTATTCAAGATAATAAAATCCATCTGAGCTATACAATATCAAATGAATTTCACTCGATTATTTGAAGAAACTGGCTAATTTCAGTATTAGATGCTACTCATCCAGTATTTATCAAAATAATTTGTCTTCTTAAGCATTGCCTTAGTTAACACGCACAAGACTCCAAATAAGTCCATCAACAGCCTTTAATGAAAACTGTACCCTAAAAAGTTTTTTATTGAGTAATATCAACTTAAACTAAATGTAGAACTGGCAACTGTAATTTTTAAAGAACATGTAAGTGCCGACCTATATTTAATGAATACTTGTGAGTAGTCCAAAAATTAAACGTGATAATAGAACTTCATACTGTCAAAACAGCAAAAAAAGAAGATCATGAGTTATGATCTTAAGCATAATGTTAAGAAGAAAAACATAATATGTATAAGGTGCGCAACTTTGCTTTATTCTTAAAAAGTGATTATCTGTTTATGATTCAGTGTACTGTCCGTCAGTAGCCACTACTTTTTACCATCTTTTGCGCAATTGTTGGATACCATCTCGAAAAAATAATGGATCTTTTCGGGCGATCTATGACTCAATCCATTTTTTAACTTCTGCTTAAGAGTAGAAATACTACTCAGATAGGGCATGTGTAATTTCGGAATAAAAGGTTGTCGGAAGGAGTAATGTCTAGAAACTACAGCAACTGGGGTAAGACTTTTCATTTTAGAATTTCAAAGCATGCCTTGATGGGTTTTGCAACATATGGCCGAGCATTGTCACGTTGCAGAATAACTTTATTATGCCCCTTTTGGTACTGTGGCCGCTTCCCTCTTCTCTCGACTCAAACGCATCAATTGCTAAAGTAGCTGTTCACAAAAAAAAGCCGTTCAACATCTTTCGATTTCAATTTGTGCGGAACCCAATTTCCTTGCTTCTGTGTCATTTACATGGATTTGAGACGTTCCGAAATTGCTTATCCAGTAACTCCTAATAATACTGCTTGAAAGGTGGGCCGCTTAGCCTATGGCTAAACGCCCGATTTATTATTAAGAGAAAGGAAGAGAAAGGGTTGAATAATAAAGCCTGCGGTTTGAGTCAGAATAAAGAATTTATTGGGCTCGTAAAGGGGGAGGAAAAACCACCAAAGCGGTAAAAAAACCTCCCCAAAGATATATAAGGAAAAAAGGGAAGGGCGCTGAGAAGCGCGACAGGAAAATAGTTACAGTCGCCTCACGACGTCCGGTCGCGGCGATACGCACGCAACGGTCGGGATTTTTCGCCAAAGTCCTTAGGCGCGTATGCGCGGAACGCGAATTAACGCCAGGTAGCCCGGTGCCTACCTGTGAACTCGGGCAGCGTGTTTTTACGGATGTCGGAGGATGTCAGCAGATGTCGGCGGATTTTCAGCTCGAGTTAAAAAATTGCGGACTTCGCACACACGTGGTTGCTGTGGAACTGGCCAGAGCTGAACTGCGGCGTAACTATCTGCGCATCAAAATCACCGCTCTTTAAGCATTAAAACTATTCCACATTCTTTCAATAAGAACAGTCTTACAGTAAACAATTGAGTGCATTCGATAAGTCTGATGCAAACACAAATTTTCTAATATAGAGCTGTCGGTATGTTTACAGATATCTAAATTTTTTATCTGCCTATTTCAACCGGTACTTATACCGCTGCAGCAAACTATCGCACTAGATCTGTGGTACCCTTGCCTGAAGCGAACTCAAGCTCAACCCCTCCAGCGAGCCTCAACAGGCGACAACACCATCTGTGCAAGCAGCTTCTTCAGTGGTACGTGGTCTTCTAGGGATCTCCGCCACGCGGGTAAAAGTCCCAGATCACTCACTGTGTACCCGGCATCCGAACGTAATGTACCGCGTATAACCGCATGCCTCGGAACGCGCCTTGTCCCCTCCGGCTCACGCGCGACCTCCAGCACGCGGCTACCGCGACGCCTTGATCGCTATTTCTCTTATTCGGTTTCAAACACCGCGCTTAGAGTGGTTCGAACAGATCTATGATTTATATAAACAATTATCGTCGCCTTTTCTATACTGTAAAGCGAGTAACAGATGCGTCGTGTGGCATAACAAGTAGCTCAGTACGTGCTCATGAGTGGGTCAGTATAGTTACAATATTTTATTGCCGTTCATTCGACTACGTTATATCGCATCCGAAAGAATCCTTTGCAGCCATAATCGTAGGGAGCTTTAGTTTCCATCGACGAATTTCTTGTCTTTCTTGCGTTCGGTTTCTCACACTGTTTACCGCATTCACGCAATTTTGAAGGATGCGTTAGGAATATCAGGTGGGTCCAAGTAAAAGGCCTTAAGCTCCGGATTCTTTTGGAACAAACCGTGTCACAGAAAAAAAACAAAGCATCATTTCACTAGATGTTATGTCTCTACTGTAAACGTTTGCAAAAAACTATTAAGATATTTCTTTAACGCATCTGCAGATCATTATTTTCGCACCTTTTTTTCCAATTCGCCTGAACGGTATGTCCATGAACTTTGCGTGCGATGACATCGAGCAGAAAAGGGCGCACAGTTCCCAGTCACGTATCAACTGGGATCCCGAGGCTGGGACTAGCTCGGTAAGTAATCGCAATGTGACAAATGTTTGAATAAATTTTGTACACATGTAAGTCAGTTAGTTTTCGATATTCCGAAATCATTTTCTAGTTTACAAACAATCAATTTATGGTCACCTTTCATCGCAAGTTGCATTGTAGTCAGTGGCAACATGTTTGCAGCTATTTTTAAATCGTCTGTATCTCCTGCCAAGATCGAAACAAAAGTTGATGTGGGTGATCTCTACAGTAGAAAAGAGAAAAAGATGAGACAGGTGGATCATGCTTAACTGGTAGATAGAATATCAGATTGGTGTTGGGAAGCTGCAGGTGGTAGACACATCAATGATTTCTTTGGCAATCGAATAGCAGGCCTGAGTTCAATTTAGGTAATGAACATGACTGGCAGTCTTTTGTGATTTCTTTTCTGGGTCATGATAGTAGCTTATTAGTTACTCAAGAATTCAAACTGTTCATTGTTCAGCATGCCAATCTATTGATACAGCATAGTCCTTGGGAATCGCAATTCTTTTTTTTGGAAACAGACGTTATTTTAGCCTCAAATTTCACTCTTCTTTCATTTACGAAGCCTTATTGTTGACATGATGGATGAAATTCTATCCATTATGCTGCAAAAACTGTTACAGATGACGAGGACAATAGCCCGTAAGCCCAGAAGTAAAGTAAAGTTCTATTCCCATCAAAAACACTCAAACGCAACTAATGAGTATTGTACTCGTGTTTACAGTGGAGATTTCGTAGAGTCCATTCTCGTATGTATCTTAATTAAATGTGTAAATGGCAATCATTCCATTATAAATTAAATTTTTCATTTTTCTAAATTATAAAGATCATTTATATAAAATTCAAGAAAATAATAAGTTAATTACTAAAAATCATTTAGCTACAACAGTTATCTGTTTGTCGTAAGTATTGGCAACATCAATATAATGAAATTTTAAAATCATTTTTTCTATTTACGCGTTTTTCCAAATTTGTATACTTACATCCCCTTTCTTATTTATTTTGCTGTATCATGATAACATTTTAATTCACTAGTCTCATTATTAAAAGAGAAAAATAAGGGACATCAGTATCATGCATGGTTAACATTATAGATAAGTACGACTTTACCTTAATTTATATCTGTATCATACAAATGCCAATAAAATTTTGGAACAAAAAAACCGTATTTAAATAATGTATAAAGTACTACATTTTTGCTACATAGTTCATAACTGAACTTTATGCTAAGGCGAAAATTCCATAAAATTTTTTCTTAATGTTCTGAACCTTTACTCTCTTGTTCTATAACAAAATATTTTTATAAACATTACATTCATTAATGCCTACTCATTTAAATATTTTTCTAAATTTAAAAGTAGATGGTGTTTTAAAAAGTGTAGTTAGTAACTAGTGTTATTGAATTATATTATATGCTAAATGATGTACTATAAAAAAATGAACGTTACCTCCGAATGAAGTTCAGCGACCTTTTGAAAGTCATCTTTATTAGCAGCAGTTCCAATTTTATCTGTACGGTTTTGAATTCTTTCGATACCTAAAATTTATATTATTGTTTATTAGCTTATTTTACTTACTCTAAAAACATATTTATATCCTAATAACACTACAAATCGTAGGTTTTAAAATGTTGCTATCTTTAAAGTTATTTTATTAAGCTTTACATTAAAAATTTAAAGACTTAGAAATTAATACCAAGAAATTATAGACTTAAATTATTCAAAATATTTAATTTTTAACCTTAAAAACAAAAATTAACCTATAATTTTATGATGGTTTTTATTTACTAAATATTTTTTAATATGCTTTTCATATGCTTTCTGATAGAAATTGAGAATGTTTAATAACAATATCTGTTTTGTTACAAGTGTTTGTTAGACCAATATGTGAATCCTTAATCCGTTTCTTCCTAAGCAAACATTCTATAGTCCATTGGTTTTTCGATTCTAAAGCCCCTGAAACTAACAAAATAATATTTGAGAAAGACATGCTTAAGTGAAAAGACCTGCTGTTTTCGAATCTGAGTTCAGATTTGAACATTTTTCACCAAAAATTAAATACGGTCGCCTAAATGTCTAAACTTCAAACATCGATATGAATGATTGAAAGTTTCAGTTTGCACAATCAATTCACGAGATATCTATAAAATGATTGTAAATAATGTGATTTGATGCTTAATTTTGACTCTGACACATTCCGGTATTGCCAACACTTATTTCGTAACACCGATTGTTATTGTAAAATACAAAATTGATATGAAATATGGATTTAACAACTTTCAAAATATAATGACTACTCATTTAAATCATTGATTCAGTCATATTTAATTTTTAGTGAAAATTTTTTAAACCTGACCTCATATTCAAAAAAAACAGGCCTTTTTACTTAGTGATATGTCTTTCACTAATATTATTTTATTAGTTTAAATAACTTACCCTAATTTTATATCTGTACTTTAAATATTTATAAGAAAGAACATAGTTTTACAAATTAATTTATTTTCATAAGATAGGTGAAATGTGATGCTAGTCAAAGTGGAAGTGACAATACACTCATAGGTCTTCACAGAAAACGGTATGAAAAAGAAGATAACTCTGATAATAAACTTGTTGATTGTTTATCTTCAAGACCCTCTAAAGGATGTAAGGAAAAATTCAATTCTAGATCAAGGTCAACTTCGAAGACACATCACATGTGCCAAGGGTCATTAAAGGATCTCACTTTATTATTAGTCCTTCCGAGTAGTAAATATTATATACCAGTAAATAACGTGCCGTAACAGGGAACGTGTCGTTTACAATACTTATAGAGTTGCAGGCTTAGTGTTGCGTAAAAGAGCAGTGTACGATGCACCTGGCCCGCACCCAGGCAATGAGTAAATGCAGTTTGCGCAGCGGCGCCACTGCTCCAGTAATCACGGCTAAATTTTCTAAAGAAAGAAAAGAGAATCAGGAGGTCAAGCGCCAACGTGTTAATAAATTCTGAATTTACTAATTAAACCTAAACTACTCGCAGCCGTATTTATTGAAAAATATTTCTCTACAAAATTGCGCGGGGTTCATGGTATAAAAGGTTTCACGTAGCCGTGCATGATCGGCTTAATCGCCTTTAGAACATTTAGGCCTCGTTTGGCCAACGCAAACAACGTATTGGCCTTTCGATGGCCCGCTTGCAAGGCGCTCGATTTATGACAGATGACAGGATTTGTGACGGTAAATGTAGTAAGTGGCGTTGGCGGCGCGGCGCAGGTTGAGCGTAGGGAGCAGCGGCTTTCCTCACATATTATCAGGCACAGGGTTCTTCCGCTTGATGTTTTGATAGACGTGAGCTTATCTGTCCCGTTGAGAGTAATTAATTGTTTCAGACGGGACAGAGCGTTCATCTCAGCTCTCGACTTCACTTCGTGTTCCCCAGGGGTTCCGTTTTGGATCACTCCTGTCCTGTCCTTATATAAATGAGCTCGGTCTTGCTCTTAATTCAATATGAGTAAGACATACTTTATATGCCAATGACCTGCAGGTATATTTTAGTGTCCTTAAGAATGATCTGGAGGCAGGAGCCAAGATCGTGTCAGCGGCAGCCCGAGCAGTGTCGGACTAACTGTCGGCAACTGAATGTTGGCAAGATGTCGGCGATTATCTGTGGAATAGGCAGGTTTCTTGTCGATATCGAGTCATCCCATTACAATTTAATTAAGTTTTGGGGGATGTTATCATTTTCTTTTTTATCATTTGACGGTGGACTTATTTGGAGGTAAAATTCATCATATTAATTTGCATTTAATTATTCTTAAAAATTGTGAAACTATAATATTATGATACAAGGTCAGGAGGAATGACCACGGAGTGAATTGAATACTCGGGGCTTGTTAATTGAATCGTCCATATATTTCATAATTTCGGCGTATATAAAATCTTCTTAAATTATCCCTACGTCTTCACCTTATACGTAGTTGCTTGCCAAGTATATTCTACGAAGTCACACTTGACTAATTCTAAAGTATCGCAAACAAATAATTAAACGGACCCGGGATAGAGTTGTGTTTGTGTACACGAAAACTACTATAATAAAACTAGAATCCTGCAGTGACTCATTCGGTATATGATCGGATTAGTATACGGGTGTCTTCGGATTCAATGCTCAGTTCCAACCGATTGCAATAAGTATCAATGAGTTTTCTCATGTATTTTGTTTACAGAAGATATCAAATAAAAAGTAAGTATTAATAATTAAGTAATTTATCTTTAATTCATTAGTGACTAACAACTATTTTATGTAAAGAATTCTTTTTCTTACCATTGCAAAGATGTGTACCTTGAAGCGAGAACCTTGGAGCAAAATTTCCTGTAAAAAATGCAGTGTCAATATATACGCAGTGTATCAAACTTGACTTGCATAGTTCTATTATTGTCCAATCATGACCGGTTATCCTCTTTCTTCGAGTTTCCCATCCATCCATCCATTTACCAAATTGTGTATAAGTATTATTCCATATTGGTTCTTCACGCTGAAATATTATGATACTTTAAATATCGTTGAAAGCGGTCAGTTAGACATTGTAGATTCGTGAAATATGCAAGGTTTATTTAAGGAATCGTGATACTTTCTCGACGATAATATATTTTTTTATCTCATTGATTTTGTCTCTTAAAAGTAATACTTTTTACATATATTATACTCGGATAAATAGCTTTTAAGCGCTCGAAGCTCTTTTGGAGTGTACTTTATTGAAAATACCTTCAGTATGTGCGCATAAATAATAAAATAAAAAATTCACTTTTGGTGTTAATATTTGCTTTGATGTTTATTAATCAAAATGGTATTGTAACAAAATATACAAATAATAAGTGCTTAGTACATGTGACAATATTAGTTCAATATACCAATATAGTGGGTTTAATTTTTACTCTTTACATATACATATATTGTTTCAGAATGTAACATAAATGCATAGCGGTATCTTGCGATCGGATGTATAGTGGCAGGTGATCCTAGATGCGGGGAAGAGAGAGAGAGAGAGAGAGAGAGAGAGAGAGAGAGAAAGAGAGAGAGAGTTTATGGTGAGAGTGGTACATGACATCTCATCGGCCGACTTGATGTTAGCCCGGTATTTAGAAAGCTATGGATGGTCGGTGAAGTGGTGCTTTTTCCGACAGTGGAACGTATGGCCCTGAGTGGTGTCCAATATAACGAGTCCCACTGGGGGTACTCCTAGACTGGGTATCTGGTCAGTGGCGTTTGGGCGTAGGTGCAGCGCGCGCGATTAGAGCTTAGACGACTCTTAGCGCTATATACTATATTCAGCGTTCAGGCTATGGAGGTGCCGTTGCATTTGTTCTGGCTTTGGCAAAACTACAATATCTATAACGCATATGGAACAGAATTTAAGTTATTTTAAATAATTTCTATCCTTAATTTGCAGTTGAAAGAGCTGTAACCAAAAATATATAATACATAAAAATCTCACATCTTTTTGCTAAAATATATGTAAATTTGTATTTAAGTGAAACAAGCTAGAGTCTATAAATTCATTTAACTTTAATATTTAAATTTGAGCGGATGTCGCGCGTTACGCCGCTCGAGTCAAAATAAGCACTCTCGATGTTCCGGATTCATGATGATTGGTGAATATTGACGAGCTCGTGAGGTTTCCTGGGCCCGTAGGCCCAGGGATAAGCTAGGCGCATCCCTTATGCCGTCCCATGTTTTCGCGCCGTGAGGCCGCTACAAGTACGCCCGAAATCGACTAAAGACAGCGAGCAGATGGAAATCCTGGAACGACCACATCCGTGGCCGATTACAGTGACAGGAGATCCGGTTCCAATACCAAGGCAAACCGTGCATTCGGGAACTGAATGCTCATGGACTAACTCTCCGAGTACGGATCCGGAGGCCTGCCCAGAGGTAAGAAAAGAACCTAGGTGGTAGAAGCTTGAACAAACATCTGATAGTCGTCGATAATAAACAGCGCAGTAGTTCCGTGCGAGCCAGGCACGAGTGATAGGCAACTCCGCGCACCTTTCTCGAGTCCGCCCCAACTCGTTCCGTGACCGAAACCGTGAGGGAAGTCTGTGACGTGAGGACTGTGACGTTAGTTCACAGCTACTCGGCATAGGGTCGTCGCAGTCCTGTGAGCCTCAGCTGGCTAAACACGTCCGGGGCGTGTGTTAGGCGGCGGTTGTTTATCGTTCGGATCGAGGCAAGGGTCCTCGCGGCTCTGCATTCACCTCCCCGGGCAGCCTCGCCAATCTCTGTAGCTGGGGGCGCACTGATGCGAGTGTGCATCCGGGCGGAAATAAATGATACGTTTACCAGAGCCCCCGAGTAGTTACTGTCAGACCTCCATTTCATCCGCGATCCTTCCCCGCGTGGAGCTAGTCGCCTGGATCCCCTCCTGGACGACCACGACTTTGCATGACGGACCAACGGTCAAGTGAGAAGTAGCGGATGCTCTGAATCCTTGCGAGGCTCGTTGGCTCGTTTATTTTATAATTTTAGCACAACAATGATATTATATCTTATTAAACAAGTTTATGAAATGTGTTAAAAATATAATAAGAACTACATTAAATATGCTAATGGAAAATGTAGATTATGTTTACTTCTGTTGAGGATTCATGTAGATTTATGTATAATCCCTGTGCTCAAGCAACTGGTGATAAAACATTTGAGGGAATGCAGTATTATGATTGAGGGAATTGATCTTGTACTTCCACCATCAGATTAAGCAGTTAGGTACATTCAATAGTGTGCGTAAATTATATGGATGTTCCTCGTTATTTTCATCATTATTATATCTATGAGAATAAATAAAGATGAGATGTTGTTGATTAATAAAGATAATAATATCTTTCTAGATATCCATTCTCTCTCTTTCTCTCTCTCTCTCTCTCTCTCTCTCTCTCTCTCTTATGTACTTGCAGATCTACAAGATCTTACAGCTGCGTAAGCCAGAGTATCTCGCTGATCTGTTCTCTTCTGATGCATCCGATCGGCCGGTCAGGGGTGAACCTAAAGAAGTTTCTGTTCCTCGGATGCGTACTGCGACAGGAAATAGATCTTTCTCTGTTCAAGTGTAACAAGCGCAAGCGAGCGTCGATGTCGTTGGGACTACGGCCCGCGCGCGTGTCTATTGTTGCACGCAGATGAGGTGCGCACGAAAAACGGCACCGATACAAATAGTGGCCAAGGTGATCGAGTATGTGGATCGCGTAAATAACGCGCCGAAATTCTCTCGTCCGGGCAAGCGGCCTCACCTGCCGATCAGCCCCTGATTGTGGCTTCGATCCAAGACGCCGACTATACCCTGGCTTCGCTCACAACCCTAGACCGAGGTGGACGCATACTTTCCCCCGTCGGACAGCGGATACTTTGACACCGCGGCATTTCGAGCTGCTATTCATCCCGGAGGGATTTTTGGAGAACGACGCATCCTTCGAGAGTGTCACAATTGTAATTGAACAATTGCGCTTAATTATAGAATCCCGCTTTGCGAATAGGAGGGGGACATCTTAACCTGTTGGGCAGGGTTTTATTTTTTTTATAGGCCCTTTCTTTAGGTAGAATTTCCGAGCGCCAGCGCAAATTATGCGCCGCGCATAAGGAGCTATAACCTGACGTGCAATCGCAGCCTTCCTCCCTGTCTTATCGAACGGAGGAGCAAGCACAAAGCGTGCTACCCACCCACGCGCTAGCTTATAAAAAGCAATCGACGCAGCGCAACAGGTTGAGATGGACGATCAGTAAGGCCAAGCACGACCTCACTAGCTGGCTGTTTCATATGCCTCTTGAAGATCTGGAAGAAACACTGAGCAAACCGAGGCTCAACGGGGCATCTGGCAAAATGGTTCAACGGCGACTTCTACCTAGGTGAGTTCGTCGAGTCGGCTCAGGCATAGAGTCTGCGCAGAAATGTTTGGATCGACGATCCGCGATCCAGAGGAGTTGACAGACGAGGCGCACCCGCTTCTATGTCTGAGGGACTCCCTGTTAGATAGACAGGCGCTTGAACCAGAACAGGAGCCTCCAGTTTCTCCGATAGTCGAGGTCGGCCAACCTCAGAACGAGCAGACATGTTGGAAGTCCTGCGAAAGCAGGATGAGAGCAATGGCTGAGGCGATAACGTAGATGTCAGTCCAGATTAGTAGACTACAACAGCATATGTCGTTAATACTGGATCGCGAAGTAAACGCGAGACTGCTTCAGGCGCAGCAGCTCGCCAGTCAGGCGAAGCCCCGAATATCTGCTAGGCCCACAGCAGTAGCGTCGAGTACGAGACTAGATACAGATGGGGCACATCTGAACATAGCGTCGACATTCCGTCAACAAAGCGAGTGTTCGGAACAGCGCAAAATGCGCGTGAACTTCCGAGATACTTACTCGCTGGCGAGTCTAGGATCCCCAGATCCAACCGGTCGTATTCGCCCTAGCAGCCCATTTTTCCCCGCACGCATAAACCATAATTGGAGCAGCCAAAAGAGGAACATTTCACCAAGGTTGGCACAAGCTCTGAGAGCGCCTTCCTGGCATAATACCAGGGACATAGGCGCCATTGTGCGGAAATGGGGAGTTAAATTCACTGGGGAGAATAACGAGGATCTCGAGAAGTTCCTGACCCGCGTCGACTAATGTCTGGCGCACGCGCAGCTGTCCGACGGAGAGCTTCTGCTAGAAATTCGGAACTCCATAGCGGTTCCGCAGCTGTATGGTACTGCAACTTCGGACAGCAAGCGCAATCATGGGCGCAGTTTTGCGCCAAGCTGCGGGCCGGGAGTACGGATCAGAAAGTCGACAAGAGCAGCGCCTGGAGACTGAGATCTGTACGCACACACAAGGCCGAGGCGAAAGTGTTTGGGCCTACATGAATGCACTTGGTTCCTTGATGAGGAAACAAATGAACGTGTCCGCAGAAGACAAGCTGATTGACCGGCTGTATGTCAATATGGATCCGATACTACAGGCCATGGTCAAGAAGGACAAGGCGCGCTCAATTGAGCACCTAATAGAGCTGGAAAATGGCAGTTTCCCCTAAAATCACCCGCGTATCAGTGTAAGGATACGCGGAGATTGCTGTACCGGTCACGGAGTTTATAAGTAGAACGTGATGATTGTACCAGGAGTTTGGAGCAGTGCAGTCTATTGCTGAGGGAACAGACTGCACAGTACTTGTGCTCAACCTCCTAGAGCAACGACTAGCCTCTGGGAGCGCGATCCGGAGCGGTACCCCCACGGGCAGATTTAGCTCGTCGCCGCAGCGCTTAACAGCAAGCCCAGGTAGGGCAAGTGCTAACAATATTTTATCGGCGGTGCGCGGGAAATGCGAACTTTACGCGCTGTCGAGAGATAGAGAGAGAGAGAAAACTCCTCTCTCTCTCACTCGCACTCGTATACAAATAAGGCGCGCGAGTAGTAGAAGCATGACCCATATGTACGATTAGGCCCCTTAACCGGCAGAAAACGCAAATCGTCCCGACGCGACGGATTTCGCGCGGAGAAGTGCGCGCGGTTATTGCGAGAAGTTGCGCACGAAAAGAGTGTTCGCACGGCGCGCCAACCGAATCGGCGCTAACGCATGCGCATTGGTTGCGTCGGCCCTGAGTCACAAACGTCGATAAATGTGAGGTTAGTGCGGAGCTAGCCTGAATTAATTACGAGCGCACGCATGCGTAGCGAATACGGTCAATTTGGCGCGAATTAGGACCCGTTCCCAGAGAGCGCATGCGTAGTTTAAATTTGCTCTTGCTTCGTAGTTAATAAAGTGATTTATGTACGCGCACGATGCGCCGAGAATTGTTGATAATAAATAAAGGTATTTTGAATTTTTGGTACGAAGCTAATAAATAAATCTTTTATTTATTTATCCCATCGGTGGCGAGAACCGACATTCCCGATATCCCTCCCTCGTTACGCAGGGTGCGCGGCTAAGGAGCAAGTGCTTGCGACACTGCCCTATAGCACGTAGAAGTGAGTGACTTTCCGTGTCACTCACATTGTACACATCGGAGATATTTTCTCCCCGATCTCCCCGTTACAGGTTATAAACAATATAACTATAACATTTTATATATGTACTGTAATAAATATGCAAAAAGTACTATTCAATATGATATATAATATTTCATATAATATTCGGTCCCTCATGACCTCAGTTAATCGTTAAAAGAACTTATTGATCTGTTTCAAGGATTAATAAAGTACTGATATAAATACAGTATTGTATATTGAATGGGCATTTAATTAAAAGTGGTACAACTTTTTATTTTATTCAGTCTGCAGTATTCTTATTTTTTAGACACAGTATACATAAAAAAATAAATCTTGAAAATAATTTTCACTCACCTTCAGTAAATTCTCTGCTACAGCAAAAAAGTCATCTGTAGCAAAAATTATTTTGCCTCCATTCTACAAGAGATACCATATTCATTAATTTAAATAATTTATTTCATTGTATAATTATGAAATTAAACTTAAAACTAATATAATATGTAAATGAAAATTAATAAATACAATTATAAAATATAAGATAATTTGTCTTAATTATACATTATTAATTATTAATATATATTTCCAAGCATTCCAAATTATTTTCCTTCATGATATGCATAACATTTTTTTTGGTATATTTTTTCTATAAAATATATAATTATTGAAAAAATAAACCAAGCATAGTATCAAGATAAAAACCTGCTTTGTATACTTGATCAACGCTATGTGTATATTTATTTCACACTGAATCCCAATATTACAAAAATCCGTACAAAAACCATAAGATCTGATAAAAATGTTGCTGTTGAGAAGCTTTTATAATTAGTTGAGATTTTTTATGCAATCTTTGATTTTTCAAAAATTGGTAGTTATGAAATATTAAAAAGTGCTATTAAAAATCCCAAAACGATGCAATAATCTTGAACAATTAAAGTCGAAGTTTATTTAAAATTTTAAAGATGTACGAGTTATATAGTCTTGGCACAGAAAAAATGTACATCAAAATAAGTTGTAAATAAATAATATTGTTACAGCTATTAAAATGTATATATCAACCTTAGGTGAAATCAACGCTTCAAAATACAGATATATAGGCCTGCGGTTAAATGCGTAGACTAATTTTTAGTATACTGGACTTATCAATTAAAATTGATAACAGATGTATTTTATCATTATACTGATATACTAGACAGTCTGGCTTCGATAAATGAACAAAAAATTATTATTGTATGTACAGTATATTTTATAAGAAAATATATTGAACGTACAGTGCTTCATAAACAAATTTGTTACAAATTACAATATTTGTTTTGATCTTAAAATGAACTTTAACTAATCGTATAATAAATGGTTATCTAGTTCTTTGTATTGAGATTGAAGACTTGTAAACTTTCATAATTTATTTCAAAATAATTATAAAACTAAAGCTTATTATATATATATATAAAGTCTACATTTTGAAAGATTCTTGAGATCTAGTATTCTAGTATATTCAATTAGTAGTAAGTTAAAATCAGGCATTCATGGATTATTTAGGTTTCAATCTAGTATTCGTTTAAAAATAACTAGAGATAATTAAGATCATTTTTAAATTTACATTAAAATCAATTAATTGGAATAAGACGACAAACAATAATCATAAATAATTATTTTCAGAATTAATATTATTGATAATCTAAAGTTTATTTTTTCCTTAATTGTTAAATAGTTCATAATTTTTTCTTGAAACATATAATTGTAATTTAAGTTGCAATTCTAGTTAATCAAAATTTATTCTTATCTTTATAATTAAACATTATTTTGTTTAAAATGATGTATAAATATTTCTTAAATTAAATCGATGAAAAAATTGAAAGTTATTTAATAAAACCATACTTACTTCTTCAGAGGAAACTTCTTGTAATCCTCTTGTGAAATTTAATTTAATATCCTCAACCTCCGTATTTGATCGTTCCATATCTTTTGAAATAATATGTAATCGCGTGTCAAAAGAAGATTCTTCAAATCCGTTCATAGTGATTTTTTAAGTATTTATAATATCGAATATATTATCTTAATTATAAGTGGACATTGTCAGTTGAGTGCTATATACTCCGGTCATCGCGTATTGACTCGTCTTATAAACTATACTTTATATTGACGCATTGTCTGTTTATCAAATTAGCAGCTTGATGGCTTCCCCATTTCCAGGCGATAATATGATATGACTTATTGACTTGGAAATTCGAAGTTAAGACGATTGATATGAAATTCCTTGCTCGGTTAATTAACAACTTTCCACTGCCATTAAGTTCTGGTGACAAGGAAATCGTTAGTGTCTCCAGTTAGTAATCTAATAATCACATGTTACGCCATGTTTGACAAAAAATAATAATTAGTGTTAATATTAAATATAATTCTAAACTCAAACTATAAATTATATGCGTAATAGATTCTTATAAAATAATGTGAAGGTAGATTGAAAGTCTGTTGATAACTCGGTTAACACCTGGATGCACTAGAAACAGCGTTGCTTCAAATAATCCGGTCATTGCTGCTCTCGATACAACCTTTCTACGAATTGTAACATTATTAGTGCGAAATAGAATATTTCAAAGTGCCTCTAATATTAAATCCTTTCTGCAATACAATTTTTGTCTATATATTGTTAATTTATATTCATTCAGTATAATTTACAAGCGACTCAATTATGATCATGTTATGTTACAATTATTAAAGACAGGTAGGAAATTTCATAAAGAATTAAGTTTACTTATACTTATGTTTGGGTACGCGTTTATATGTATGTTTTAATTTTTAAATTATAGATTTGATTTAAAAAAAATGATTTTTATTTTGTAAAACCTTTATCATAGTTATTTCACAATTATGCATCGTTTTGCTTATACTTCATTTGTGATACTAATCAACAATGCCTTGTAATGTCTCGTAAATAAATCACATGAGAAAATCCAGCACTACCGAAAATATCACAGCAGATGTAACATTTACAATTAATATATTTATTATAATAATTTATGAAAATTAAGTACAGTTAAACTTTTATTAGTATGTAATTATAACTGTTAAAAGTGAGAGAAAAATTAGTTATAGCCCAGGATCAAATGTCTTCCTCTAAGTTTAAGTGAAAATCGTATCTCCTGTTTTCTTAATATAGGTCAGTAATAATTATTTTCAATGAAATAAAATCTAATTGTTTTTATTTCCATTTCGTTTTGTTACCTGACCTGGGATACCTGAGAAGCACTTAAATAACAACACTGGCATTTAATCATTTCAAAGTAATAACATAAAAAAACTTTTAATCAAGTAAAAGAATATAACGTGATTAAAAAAATATAATAAGCGCAGAATAAAATTTAAGAAGTTTAACTGATTTATGCCAATACATGGAAAAAGTTAAAGGAATTTAGAGCTTTTAAATGGGCAAGACCCTCTGTGCTCCCTCAAATCATAGCTTAAGTGCTACTACTAATTTTTTAAGCTTCAATACTTTCAGATACTTTCTTTAAATCCATCAGCTTTTTTGCTGGGTATCACAAGTTTTCCGATGAAAGTCGAGACACAAAAAAATACATTCATTTATTAAGCATGTTTCAGTCGAAATGAAACTACCTTCCTCTCCATGGGCAAGGACTACGCCTGAGGCTTTATCACTTATCCTCGGGCTACCTCCCGCACATAAGATTCCGGTAAGATAAATATTTTTATTTTGTTTATTTGAAAATGCTATTTCAGTACCTACCAAGGCAAATGTCCTTGCATGGCATCTCCCTATACCAAATTATGGCTTCTTCCTAACAAGCTGAGCAAACTATTGATCAGCTAAAGTCAGAAATTGCCGACCTTTGCAAAACGCAACTAACGCCTAGAATATCAGGTTGCCGAGCTTATCGTTTATATACAGGCATCCTCCTTTATTCAGACAGCCACACTGCTACCATCTATTTTTCACTGACAATCTTTCTCCGCCATCATCTTTCTGCTATCAAATGACGATTCTCAGCATCAGTTTGAAAAGCACTCTTTCCCCTTACCAGTTCATTTACTAAGTGTAAATAACGATTCCTTTAGAGTCGTAAAACTTAACAAAAAACACCAGTTTGACAATCTCCTCCCCACTGCTTTTTCTGACTCTGATTCTTCAAGTTCTGATGAACAATAAACTCATGGAGTCTCACAACCTCCACCAGTCATAGTCATCGGTGGTACCAGCATGTGGCCTAGACTCAAGGCCATAATAGCTATTCGCGATATTAAATACCGCCGAACAGTAAATACTCTCATCAGCATTCGTATTTATCCTGGATTGGTATCCTTTCCGAATAAATTATTGACTTGCAAATTGGATCTGTTTCTTTTACGCCAAAGATTATCAAATAGCTTGAAACTTACTGCGGATGCCCAAAAATACCTTCAGTTGTCAAACTCCAACACAGTAATTCCAAGCTCGTGGTAGCTGTCCCGACACGTTCTTAGTAGTTTGGGCTGGTCCCTACTCCAATATCGACAGCACCTCTTACAACACTGTCGGAACCACTAGGTAGGCAAATCCTTTGCCGATACTTTAAGGCCGACACCTTCAGTAATTATCACTGCCTCTCTCCTCATCAATAATTCCGGCACTACTCAAACTAAAGTGATTAAGAACTCTAATTTCTTTCTTCTTTTAAACTGGAATATATTTCGCATTCGAGCAAAAGTCCTAAAGCTCCAAGTCGTCTGCCCTCTTACCTTGCCTCTTACGGTAAGGGCGTTGCCATTTTGATTCGCTCCTCTCTATGCCACAAACTCATAAAAGTCAACCTCGGTCTCGATGAGGCTATTGGAATCGAAGTCGTTTTTAGCGACAATTCGTTGCTGATCCTATCTATCTATTGCGCCCTAAATGGGACCAATAAAGTACCCAGGACTTACATTTCTAATACGGCCATTGTTCTGGCGGATGACTTCAATGTAAAAAAACATCACATGGGATGGTCACTCCGCCAATCTAAGAGAATAGTCTCTCCCTCGCTACTTTATGAAAAATAATTTCTTGGTTAAACTTTCTGTAACACGCTTTTTACCTCCACTGTGCCACACCTAGACCAAACATTCTAGTTTACCTTTTACTCGCCTTAAATATGCATTCTCTCTCTGATCCTAAGATTACTGTTCAATTATCTTCTGATCATTTGCTTTCACTATTTCAAATTTCTTCTAAAATCTTCTGCTCTCAAGTGTCAGACTCTCATAAAGCTTCAAGGATGCCGCTAATGATTAAACCACGGGCAATCTTAGATGTACGACAAAGATAGCTGAAGGATGTGTTCCGTGACTTCCAAAATAAGGCTTTAAACACTTTATAGAGGAAGCCGAGAAGTAAAATATTATAACTAAAATAAAGCACTCCTACATTTTTACTGTTTAATCGAAGCATTAAATTTACGTTAATAATATAAAACCATCTCCAATTCCTAAATCCTCATCCTACAACCGAAAAATGCGAAAAAAAATTCTTATTTTGAAGGAAATGATTTTATGTTATTATAATAAATAAAAAATATTTGTTGAAAGATTCCGGAAAAATATAGGTTATAAAAATTTGTATGTACGAGATATTTCAGAATTTATTATATTATTTTTTCTTTCTTAGATTTATTCCTTTAAAATGTTAAACATTAAAATTAATATTAACATATTTAATATTAATGTTAATATTAATTTTAATGTTTTATTAACAATAATATTAATTTAATTAACATTTTGTTTTTGTTTTAAATATTTAAGTGATACCTTTATCATATATTTTTTTCCAAACAAACTTGAATCATTCACGCCTATTATCATAAAAATATTTTCATAATATTCCTAAGAAATATTTAAATATCTTAAAGATATTGACTCAAGTGAAACGTAAAGTTATCAAACTCTGTTAGTGAATTCTTTATCAGTCTTTTGCAAAGCTTTCAACATTAATTTTACTGTTTCAGTATCAGTTACTACGATATTGTTGTTACTACCAACTTTATCTTGACTCTGATCCTTTGAAACTTTATTAGATTTTTTCGCAGAGCTATGAAATTCTTTAGCTTTGGTTTTCTCTTTTAGCATTGCTATATTACTCGTAGTAATTCCAGCTCCAGGCATCACAATAATAGTATGGCCTAGATGTGCAATAAGCTCTGAGATCAATTCAATACCTTCTATCGCCGATTGTTTCTGGCCAGATGTAAGAATCCTAGAGAAACCCAAATCACGAATCTTTGTCAATGTAGACAGAGGATGAATTGCATCGTCAAATGCTCGGTGGAAAGTGACTGGTAATGGTTTTGCGGCATTTATAATTCTTTGACAAGAATTAATATCCAAGTTGTTATTAGTTGTTAGAGCGCCAAATACGAAGCCATCAATGCCAATGGATTTAAAGGTACATACGTCGTCAATCATTGCATCTATTACAACAAAGAAAATAAATTGAATATAATAAAAAATATAATATATTATAAATAATGTATAAAGAATATTTTTAAAATCTTTTGAGATTTTACTTTATTTATAGAAATAAGCTCATAAAACCAAATTTAATGAATTGTTCAAAACCAAAAATGAAATGGCTGACGCACTAAAGATAAGTTTGCATACACAACGTATGTATAAAATTGTTGTTTTCAGCTGTATTGGTGGATAGATGAGAATTTTTCAACCCAAATGTCTTAGCCAATAATTTGTCAAATTTTCTAATAACACGATAAAAGAATTTTCATTAATTTCGAAATTCTATCTTTTTATAAGTCAAAATTAAATTTACTAGAAATATGCTTAATTTATAAATCACAAAAGTATTTTTTTCTTACCAATTTCTTCTGATTCATATACAAAGTCTCCACCCCGTATTCGAATCATTGCAAAAACTGGTATTGGTGAAATACGTTTAGCAAGTTTTGCTAATCCAAAGTTGGGCGTTAAACCACCTTCTGTTAAAGCACTACATAACTCCAATCGATGAGCACCACCTTTGATCGCATTTCGAATAGATTCTAGTGAATCTACACAAATTTCCAGCTGAAATGATAAGTTTAAATAGGAATATATTTATATAGATATTTATGAAGAGTTTTACAGAATTTTGTTGAAATTAACGTAAACTTGGATGGTGGGAGAGCATAACTAAAAAGAATTTTTGGATAGCGATCAAAATTTGCTGCACTAAATTCATGGTGCAGCAAAATGCTGATGCACTAAAATCAAGAACTTATATTAACTATGAGGATCTAAATTATCGATGCACAGATCACCGTAACTATGAAGGCATTTACTCATTTTTCCGACGAATAACTACCAAAAACATAATGAAGAGAGGGCATACTACTTTCAGATATTATTTCATTTGCTGTTTATCAACATAAATTTAGCGGGTTCATACGGATACAATGAGTAATAATATTTATATGTGGATATATTACAGCAATAACGTTGTTAAAGACAATATATAAATATTAATAATTTTACTTATTTCTATTTACTTGATACAAATTTAATAAATATTTGTTAAATATTTTTTAATATTTTTCAATGTAATTTTGTAAAATAATTGTAAAGATCAATATATAAAAAAAAATTGCATTTTTTATTAGCTCATAACAATAAAAAGACAAGGGATATTGTTTAAGTGTATGACAGACACAAAAATCAGGTTGTCAGTGTGATATACAGTGATGACTCATTGCGTATCGTAAATCAATAATATTACAGTGTTGTTGTGCTACGGTTATTTACAGTGCTCGTTACTATGATTTACAGTATTATTTACTGTTATACTCGTATATAGTTTTTCTGTATATAGATTGATCTGGAGTAAGGAGAAGTGGATTGTCCGCGAGTTTTAAAAAATGGAAAATTCTAAATCCGATTCTTGTTCTTGGAAGGAAATTAAAAGTGCATTTAGATAATCTGTATGGTTGTTCATTTCCTTCAATGGCGAACATAATTTGTTTAATGAGTTTCAGTGCGGATACTAATAAGTCACGCCCAGGTGCCTCGAAAAGAACTACCACATACGAAAATCTTACAAAATACCACGATATCGTAGTAACGAATTGCCGAACTGAAAAATACTATTAATCTAAGATAAGTATGTAGGATTAAAAATCATAATTTTTAAAGTGTTTCCTGAAACGGGTATCTATTCAAATAGCCCCGCGGTTCTAGTATTAGCGTTCAGCGTGTGGAATTCTCACATATACTGTCTTGGTGCAGTCACTGCGATGTCGCGCATACCGTGAGTGTCGGTTAAATTGCGTATGACTTCTTGAACTGCGATGAAACATCTCACATGAACTCAAGCTTATATGAAGTATATATACACACATCTAGATTTTTCACGTAGAATAAATGGTACAATTTTTTAAGATCATTTAGTATTAATTATCTACAATAAATTACTTCAATTTATTAAATTAAAATGTTAAAATAATAAATTATGCAATTTTAATAGGCAAATAAATAAAAACATATTCTTTAAAAGTTTTTGAAAGTTTATCGTATCAATTAATTACGAGGGGCCGCTCACTTAATTCTCTTTCAAAAGAGCACAAGCGAGCTTCTATGAAAACTAAAGGGAGCGCGAGTGAGAACATAAGACAATCTCGAAGAGAACATGGAGATCAATCTGAGCGTTTAGGTAGCCAGGCGAAGTGGAGGGGATACAGCGGGCGCTGTAGAATAGGCAGCGGGCTCGGCCGCGGAACCCCGCCGTCGGCCGGCTCAGCGGGTAAGAAGTGGGCGGAGCACAAAAGAGGACAAGTGAGAATTTGGGAGTTTTCAGTGAGAATCGAGATAGCATTGCTTTTCGCCAAGAGTTTACAGATCTCGCAAGGAGAACAAGATCCTCTTCATTTCGGCACATTTTTAGACATTTATTTCATCAATGTTTTAATAATTTAATTTAATTAATTAATTTAATTTAATTTAATTATTTAGTATTTTTTAAATTATTTTTAAAAAGACAAATTCCTTTTGGTCCCAATTTTCAAAATAAATATAAAATATAGAGTTTTATCCAGCGAGGTATAAAACGTATAGATTAGAAATAAGTAAAAATAAAATTAAAACTATATTTTATCCCTCATTTAAACTCTATATCATATCCCCTTCACTCAAAAACGGGCGCTCGAAATGTCGAAAGTGTACACAAGAGCATTAAAAAGAACACAGTGAGAACTACGAGTTTTGAAAGAGAATTTTTCCTGTTCTCGAAGTGAGCGACCCCTCGATTAATTATTCTTCTAATTAATTACTACATCTTTGACATAAATATAATAGCAATTTTTTAAATATTAATTTTTATTTCTTTTTTTTCAAAAATGACTATAGCTTTATAAAGTGGATCATTTTCGACACATCTTAAAGTTAAGCTGAACTCGTTCATTCTAAATTGATTAATTTTTATATCTCCATCTTTTTTATTATTATATGTACCACCGTTGCATAAGTGGGATAATTTTGGGCACCAAATTTCAAGTAATGTTGGCAGTGCTGCAGAAGTTAGCCTAGGCCTAAGTTCGCGTTGCTTCGAGAGTATACGCGGTCAGAAGAGCGCCATAAAAAAAAATCAGCGAACGAGTCGATAAAACAGCACAGCAGAAACGCAATAGTAATGTATTGAATTTATGATTATATTCATAGTCGCATTTATTTATTGTCAAATATATAATATTTAAAAGTAATTTTTTGTCGCATTACTTAATTTTAATGTATTGATTCATTATGATATTTTCAGGGGGTGGGCGAAAATGTGACGAACATGAAAAAGTCCCGAATTGAAAATAACTTTGCATAACCAATGCATTAATTATTATTAAAAAATTGTAGATAAAAATATGTAGAAAAAAATTTACATGGAAATATAATTTTAATTACATTTAAACCATAAACCCATTAATACAATGTTAATCATAAATTAATGATAATATAAAATTATATTTCCATATAAAATTTTGTGTTGATAAACTATCAGCTGATTCTGCAGAACAATAAATTAAAATAATAAAATACAAAGTAAATGATAAATTAAAATATTTATTTAAAAAATCAATTTGTTATCCAACATTTTATTCAAAAACATTAATATAAAAACAGCAAAAAAGTCTTCTAGTAAGTATTCTAATGCATTTTAGTTTTTTAAATTTCTAGTTTATGTAAAACGTAGAAATTTCAATTATGTATATTTTGAGTGGTTTTATTATTTTCACAAAGTTCACGAGTAATTATATGACCCAAATGCTATTTTCGATTTCTGCAGAGTACGGGACGCGCGACCTATGTAACATTCTTACCGACTCAACAACTAACCATTATGGTATAATAATTCTGCGGTAACGCTCCATGCGATTCCTGCATGACTGTAACTATACGGGTGGTTAATAACGTCAATGTAGTTATTTTCAACTCGGCCGCGCTTGGCCGTGTTCGATTATCATAGCTTCTGCGCAATCGGTACTCTTGCATATTCGGGGCTTTTTCATGTTCGTCACATTTCCACCCTCCCTTTCAGTAGTCATTAGAGAAAAATTAGTTTATATTAGAGTACTTTTATAATATTAATTTCATAAATATCTTCTATTAATTATTATAATCTATTAAATCCAGTTAATTATCTTTAAGATATAGATAATAGGATTTTTGTAAAATAATTCTTCTTAATGGCATTTTTCAAGAATGATTGAAGCCTTTCTCATCTAGGTTAAATCATATTTTATGGTGTGTAATTATAATTGTTTCGAGGTAATTTATAATGATAAAAATTTAATTCTAGTGTTTCAAAACATTAAATAAATGTATAACTTAATAACTAATAATTGTATGAAGTACAAAAATTTAAATATTAAATTTAATAATTTTTGAATGAGAGTATTCTTGTTCTAGAAATCTTGTTAAGAAAATAATAAAAAATCGATAATCCAAAACGTTAAGAAATATAATATATTATAATGAAAGAAAATTATATTCTACTATTACTTTTTATATTTTTAAATCATTTTACAATAATAATATAATTATAATTTTGTTATTCAAGGATGAATTAAAACATGTAATATATCTAAATTAATTGCTGTGCCCCAATTTTCTTAACCTATCTGCCATAAAGAATCATTTAGTAACAATAATTACAATTAGAAATGCTCTTGATTTAATTTAATATTTATAGTTATTAGATAGAATTTAGAAACAGTACTTTAGGTGTGAATATGATAAAACATTTTAAACAAGAAATTTATGATATCTTCAAGTTTTCATAGTTTATAAAAATAATGTTACGTACCAAAATATTTTGATCAGCCATAATATACGCAATATCAATCTGAAAATGAAAAATATTTTAAGTATTTTATGATATTTCTTAGTATTCTTTAAGTGATAATAATCGCACTATGGAGATGTTAAAATATACACTATAGATAATACTCAAGTTCAGGTACGTATCAATGTAACTGCAGCACCCTCTTCAAATTAAAAAAAATTATTAGTATAAATGTTTTTTAAGAAAATCTAATCATATTAATTCTTACACTTAACTATTAACACATTGAAAAAAAATATTTAGCTACCAAATTTGAATGTTCTTTTTCATTTTTATTCAATACATATTGGAATAATTTAATGCATAATTATTCACTTCTTGTTAAAATATTAATAATAAAAGTAAGGAATTCATGTGAAATATATCCTTACATTATTATTATAGTTTAAATTTTTATAAACCAATCCTGATAGGAAATTGAGCATAAATTGTAGCCTTGTGTCCAGATTGTTTTAACATACTCTGTTTTATAGTTCGGTATACTATATGCCCATATTATATTAAACACGTTACGCTGTAGTTATTAGTATATACGAGTATAGTATATATCTTTACATATTAGGAATATGCAGTACAGATATAAGGAACTGTACACAGCTTTCCGTATCAATCTCTTTCCATCTTTCTTTCTCGCTCGACCAGCCTTTTCTCTCATATACGTAGCATCTAATTGAAATTTTATAGGTTACATATATACACTGAAATTTTCAACGTGCTCAAAATCTAAAAAAATAGTAGTTAAAGATAAAACTAACTTAGGCGAAATGGAGAAAAAGTGTTAGGAGGTATGGGCAAACATTAAATACAAGCTCTTATATGAAATAGGAAGCTACTGCAACGCTCATTACACAGATGGGGACCTCCTTTTAAAAGACTACACATGATGAATAAAATTACGGCGATTCCACATCTTGACTCTATTTTGAACAAGAAATTCAAACTCTAGTTGATTTGATCAAATCCCTATCCATTATCTAATACTGTTTTAATTTTGACGAATTTAAAAAAGTATCAATTATAAATTATGGTTCTTGCATAATCCAAACATTACTATTGTAGGATTATTCCTATTTTTTTAACAAGTATAACAATTCTTCATCCTGTGTTTTTAATTACTACCCCCACTAATACCCCGGGTCACTATACGTAAGATTGAGATACCGTCTTAGTACGTACTTTACCGCCACATGATAAATAAATTAAATCAAGTACTTTTGACATGGCATCGTTAAAATAATAACTTAATCCACACATATATATCTCTCTGGTTAGATATGTCTGTGTTAATTCTCCTGAAAAGTTTGATGCATTCGTTTATGCCATCCATCAGTTATCTTCACCCAAATACCTTATTGAGTAAATGAATATCTACTGAATTTGAGAACTAGTAGTATGGACTATATCGGTAATCGCGAAACAACATCTGTATTACCATGTTTTTTACGTTGCCTATATACAAATCTACCGTTGCAGGTACTCAGTATTAGTAATTAACATATCATGCTTCGAAATACATGCTTGTGCGAAACTGTAGTATGTTTAAATATTTCCAAAAGAGATTTACGGTCAGTTACGAATAATACTGATTTTCTTCCAAATACGGTTTTATGAAATTACGGAGCTACAAATGTAAATTACGGTGCTTTCTTACTTATTTGAAAATATTTTCTCTTAGCTGGTGTTAGAATATATAAAAAAAAGTAGATAGATCTTTTGAAACGCGATAGAACCATTTCTACCCCGTACGCAGAACAATCGCATACCAACACCAACTACTGCTTACTATGATAGCGTATGAAAATTGTTTCGCTTACCAGCATTCCTTTTACTAAATTCAAGACCAACTGGTGCTTCTTATTCCACAACGATTTTGATTCCTTGTCTAATAACATGCAGATAACGATTTAAATAATCTGCCTTTGTTGGACAAAAACTGATCATAGAAATTTGTTACTCTTAAAGCTGCTTATAACTCGCTTTAATTTTATAGTATTAGTACATATTTTACAGCTATTGCTTTCACTTATAAATTCGCTATAATATGTAGAATCCAAAATTTAAATACAAAATCCAATCCAACTCAAAAAATTGTTTTTTTGAAAAATTTATATTTAATACAGTAACATAAAAAATCGACTCATTCAACAATTCAGGCTAAAATTATCTATTTTAGTTTTTACCTTTTGTATCTAGAGTGAGACGAGGACTTTTCGTCAAGCAAAAATGAAAAAGGTCTCTGGCTTCTATGGTAGTAAAGGATGATGGAATTTCTGATCCCCTATTATTATCTGGCTTCAAAATTCTAAATTCTTGTCTATAATTGTTATTTATATAACTGTTGCCATATTTCTGTCAATCTCGCTATATCTCTTTATATTTCTTCAAACCTTTATTAACCTCTTTTTATCCATATTTTTCTTAATTCCTACATCGCATTTTCTATTTATTTAAATTTATTAACTATCTCTGTCTCTATTCCTATTAAGTACCCTCTAAATCAATATATTTTTATTTATCGTTATCTTTACCTCTATCGATCTATTATTAACTTTATCTATATTATTCTCCCTAAATTTTACATTGAGATTTTATTCTTCAGTCTCCTCGTCATCTCTTACACTGCCTGCCACTTCCTATTGTTGGAATAATGGATTGTCTGACCAAATCTTCCTCCACCTATTTTCTGAGTGATGGAGGATATTTCATAGTGGTAGAGGCTTAAATCGAATAAAAGTGCAATGGTAGCATTTAGAGGCAACTCTAAGCGTCGTACCATATATGTACACTAAAATAAAAATTTTTACGACCTTGTTCAATTTGAAGAAGAGTCGTCACAGCATTATTATGTAAAATAAGCTCGGAAAAAGATTCGAATTCTTTAAGAAAAAATAAAAAAATTGTGAATCAATAGTTTCTATCTTATTAAATACAAATAATATTAAGAATAATCAAAAGATTCAGAAGTTTTTGTACAAAAAGAAGCCAAAAAAGTTTTACTGCTCGAAAATGATATTGATCGTAAAACTTTGCACAAACGACCATCCATTTTATTTCATGCATTGTTACACGACGTTTTATCCAGCTGGCTAGTCCCGCCGAAAACCCAGACGTCGCACGATTATTTTAAAGATTCTGTTTCGTCGCAATTTAAAGAAAACCGACACAAATATTATTTATAATGCTATAGACCAATAACCTTTCGTGTTAACAAATTATTATTATAATATTTTAATATGAATTGTTATAAAGGTCCAATGATATATATATATATATGTAACCCTTATTTTTTCAAATTGATTGTGCGAGGGATCGTGTAATTTACATAGCAGTATATAATAAAGAAAATAATACATCAAACACGTTCTAGGGTATATTCGTTCATACAAAAGAAATTCCGTACTTAAATTATCTCAAGCTTATAATTTAATGTAGTACACCATAATTTCTAACAGTGTACTCTAATAAACCTTTTCAACTTAACTGCAAGGAATTAAAAAACGAGTACAGCATATATTGGAATATCGATTTGTGGAAATTAAAAATAATGCATACAATAAAAGACAATTACGTAACTTCTTATTCGGTTAAATCCTAACAAATATATTTCTAGTTTTCTATAAATTATTGACTATAATTCTATTATTTATATTTAAATCAGGCGTAGCAAGTGCAAAAATATTCATAAATGTTTTATCAGTTTTATTCCTGCCTTAATTAATACAAATAATTAAAAAAAATCTTGTTCTTCTCTTAACTATAACATGTCTTAGAGCTATTACATTAAATTAAGCTATAATTAATCCTGTGCAAAATAAAAAAAAATAGATAAAGTTCAACGAATCCTCAGCTTTGCAAGAATTAAAGTTACAATATGTTTAGGTACGCCACACATCGACTTTACTACTGTATACTTTTCTAAACCTTTGTCTAACAGATCTAATCTCTTACGTTACTCAAAAACGGATACTATTTTCATAGATGGCCATCATTTTAACATAGCTATTGATCGTTGCTGCATGATCTAAAAACGATTATTGATTACCTTTACAAAAATCTTGAACTAGGTTTGTTAAAATTAGTTCTATCTAAAATTGTGCAATCATCCCTGGTATCAAACTTTTTTTTTCTGAGTTTATATTGATCGTAATACTTTGTATTGTATATTTAAAAAAATCAAATATTTCATTGCCTTTTATAAGCGAACCGATGCCAAACCATACTTATGAATTTTTATTCAGTCTTCCAAACTTTTCTTTTTCTGATAGAATATTATGCAGATCGATCAGGTTATGTATTCAATCTTGTCTAATAATCTTCACGCAAAAAATATATGTAGAACTGCCAGATCACCTAGATAATTGTAATTTATATTATTCCTGTAGTATATCTATACATTTTAATGCAATCGTGTAAAATAAATTATTGATATTGCAAAAATACTTTCTTATTATTTTTATTCTCTATTTCACAAATTTAATACAATTTTGATTACTTTATACTTTCCTTGCATATTACTTTATTATGAAGATCTTTGAAGTACGTTAAAAGCTGAATACGAAGCTTTCAGAACCTGTAAAACAATTTATAAAGTAAATAATTGTAAAAAACTATATTAAACGAATAATCGTTTAAAAAAAAGAAATTTAACTTTAGAAAACGATTCCAGCGTTAATTGAACATATACTCCACATTTCATAGATATTGGTTTTGAAGATCGAAGAATGATAAATACTAAATCTTTTTTCATTTCTGTTGATAGTGGAGTCCAATCGATGCTACAAATAGCTTTGCTGATTTGTTTACTCTTCAATAGAAATATTTAGATTATTTTTAATATTTTACATTAAAAATATATACAATTAATTTGTTGTGTTAAACTTCTGTATAATACTCACTTGTAAAGTTACTTCGTTTCCAAAATAACAATAAATAAAAAACTGTCCAAGCATACACATCAAATAAAGCGCGTAAGTAAGAAGCTCAACAGAATTTGTGGTTTTCACGGAGAGTTGGTAAACACTTACGCATATTTCTAATGCGCTAATGAAAAACTGACAAACTATAATATCATTGAAAGTTATGCAAATTGTTTCTGCAATCCTATAGTTAATAAAATACATTTTTAGTAAATTTATGTGTCATAATATTCTTAAACTGTTCAATAATATTTAGACACGTCAGTATACAAAGTCATAAAAAACTACAGAGATGTATGAATATTTTTTCGAGTAACATGGTTCAGAAAGAGATAAAAATCATGTAACTTGAGATGAGAAATTCAGTGGTGTCCTTTCCAGTTTTAAACTTAAAGTTAATTTTTAACGTAATTTTGATATCTGTACTCAATAAAAATATGGGATAAAATCCCGTTGAGCGGGCGCCTGAACCTTTCTCGGAAAGATTTGGCAGTGGAATGCTGCTACACGTGAAGGCTCCGTTTAAATTACCCTCCATTTTTATATAGGAGAGGAAGCAGATGGTGTTCTTTTCATTGTTTTCAAACAGCTTTGTAATTAATTATTAGCCGTTCCAGTCAGTAACTGGCTCCTCAAATAATTGGTAATATTACCGAAGGCGAGTAGCACCTGCACGGGTCTGTGTCTTGTCATTCGTTGAGGTAGTGTTATCATCAGTGACGAGTTATGCAGATGAGAGATCTCGTGAATCTCGAGAGAAACGTCTCTATCAGCTGAATCTCGAAAGAACGTCTTGTCAGGACGCTAGTGGTGCGACCCATCGTATTCAGCAGCGTTGAGAGCCATTCTTGATGCATGAGCTAGATTCTGAGCGCTAAAGTCGGAGTTGCTAGATTTTTTGGCTAAGTGCTTAAGTGGATGCTAGAGCCACAAAAAAAATTATAACTACATTTGCATTGTAGATTTATTTACTTTGAACATTATTTTTTACACGTTTTGAAAGCTTCATGTTTAGCTTTTAATATAGTTCAAAAATCTTTATAACAAAGTACAATACAAGGAAAAATATTGAGTAAATTGATAAAATTGAAATTGATGAAAATATTGAGAATTTTGCATCTGGTTTTCTATGTATTTTAGAATTTCTGTTATTTCCGATGAGAATAAAGTCTTGTTACTAGTTAGTTTTTTTATGAATGTTTTCCTGTCTTTGTTGCATAATAGATAGTTATGAAGCGTGTGTTCAATATCCTAATTTATACAGGGTATTATTGGTGTTTCTAGGCTTAAGAAATTAGTGTTTTTGATTTGTTTAGGAAGTATTCTTTAATAAACTACAAAGTACATTTTTTTAATGAGCTATTGCAAAGAAGATGTTATAAATGTTATCTATATTCATTTAAATTTGATCCAATATTAAATTGTGATCGTCGAAGATATATGGTATTGATGTTTCGAATTTAAAAATAACTTGTTATGGTAGGTTTTGATTCATGGTAAGACGTTATTTACATTGTTTTGCTTGTTTTTGAGCTTATTATTAAGTATGTTCCCTCATTTAAAAAGAGTTTATTTGCAAATTTTTCTGGTAGGTAGTTTGTTCTTATTTTTAGGAATAATCCATAAAGTCACTCTCGACAAGCATATCAGATATAGGAGTGAATATTCTATAAACCAAGTTTCGATTAATATAATCACCTTATATTGATGTTTATTTGTTTTTTAATGTGCTGTTTTTTATGTTTGTGCTGAAGTTACTGAATTCTATGAAGCTTATTATTAATTTGCTACGCAACCTGTCTCTTAATTACTTGTCTGCAGCTATACTCCGGGATAGCTGATGCAATTCTAAAAATTTTTTTTCCTCGCAGTCACTTGGCCTTCTTTTGTTGATAATTTCGGTAGTCGACGAATGGGAGTCGACGAAATTCTTTTACTCTCATTGGCTGCGCTGCGGCGAGTAGGCTGCGCTTTTCGGCCGCGGGGGCTAGATTTTTACCATTTATTAAAAACGTGTATCTTCGCGGGGGTGCATCTGACAATTTCGCGACCCAAAAGAAAAATGTTTAGAATTGCCTCAGCTATCCCGTGGTATAGCTGGAGACAAGTAATTAAAAGACAAGTTGTATACATTAGTAACCTCGTTCTTCTTATAATGTATTCCATGTATGTATTTCATTGTGAACTATGTCTACCTATTGTGAACTATTACCTGATTATATGTGTGATTTGTGAAGAAAGACATATATTATGTAGAGAAGTGAGCTATTTTGTGAATTTTAGAAGATTTTATGCTAGTTAATGGATAAAATTTACCCAAAGATTTGATTGAAAGTTGTATTATCATGAATTCATTCCAAATTTTAAGGTAAGTATGTTTTGAAAGTATTTCATTGATGGTAATCAGTATTAAGTTGCAAAAATTATTGAGAATGTTTTTAGTGCTAGATTAAATATGTGGTTGAGTCCTAAAATGGGACTTGACTTAGACTAATTTACGGCATTGTTCATTTCTTGTATCGTCATAGGGATGTTGCGACATGGTGCTTCCTCTCTGGTGATGATATGCCACGCATCATATCAAACGGCCCCGCGTACGTGGCAGTTACTAGATCTTCTTCGTGGAACGTTGCTAGCCGCCAATTTCGTCGCTATTCCCCAAACAGACCGTTGCGAGACTCCCGAGCCTAGTCATGAAACTTCCTGACCAGGGTTCCATCCACTCCAGCCGCTTCATGCGATCCTTTCAGAACTTGAGGTCCATAGGAATTACCGGTCGAAAATTGAAGATAGCTGGGAAAAACTTTATGCTAGAGTGGACTGCGATATTTATTATGTTTAATTTTGAATTTGAATTTATTGCGATGGGTTTTGATTCGTATATTAGAGGATTGTTATACTAGGGTGTAAATTGGCAGAAGTTTAATATAATTTTTTTTTAATGATTTCTATTTATGACCTGTGTTTTAGATTTTTTATATGTTTGGGATATTCTTTATTCCTAAATTTTTAAAAATTTTCTGTTTCTATTTATTTTAAAATGTTAATATGATTTCTAATTGTTTGTATAAGGGTTTATAATATTATTTATTATTTTTTGAGCTTGTTTTTTATGAATACGGCTCTTATTTATGTTTAATAGTCTAGAGATTTATTTGTTTTTGAGTCTAGGTTTTTAGTTATTGCACTGTGTTAGTTCTTGCGAATAGTAAAGTTCTATGAGATTCTGTATATATGTGACTCTAGTTGAATTTCCTTGTCTGACATTCGTAGTGTCAGTCAACAAGGCCTAAACATCTAAGTTATTTATTAAAACCTTCCTTTTTGTTCCATGTTGTTTGCCTGTAATCTTGTTATATGCTTTATTTGTATAGGCATAATATAAGAATAAAAATATTTATTAACTATAGATCAATAAATAAATCAGCTTTTTAATTGTATAGAATACAAAATGTATTGGAATTATGTAATAACTAATTTTTATTTGAATGCTTAAATAAGGAATTCCCGAATCTGCTTACAATGCGCCAAAAAGTATATTGCTTACAACTCTGCAGACAGAAGTTTGATACCACACGCTAACAGCGATCGTAATTTTGTATAATAAATTTCTGAATTGATACGTGCTTTCTGGTTCAAAAAATTTTCAATTTTTAATGAAGTTGAAATTTACAATATATAAATTTGCAATAAATTTGTAAAATAACTAAATTTAATACCATATTTTTATTGAATATCAATTAATATATAATTTTCGTTTAAAAATATTGATTGTCAACTTAATTAACGTAAGTAAAACCTAAGGAATTCTGCTTTCTAAATATTTTTCTTATGCGTACAGTGTGGATGTAAAAAAATTTATTAATATTATGTGAAAGAAATCCTAATAATACTCATACAAAGTAATATTAAAAATTAATTTTTTTATAATTTGTTTTATTTCTTTGTAATTGTTAATGTAAATAGAAAATAATTTTTTACTGTAAATAATAAATAACCTGAAAATATGAATATGATGCTGAACGAAGTGCGCTATCCAGTGCCTCTCTATAACTTTAGTAACTTCCACACAATCCTTTTTTTGAACATAGTTTTTCGGAAATTCTTGAAGCCTGTGTTCTACTAAATTTATTTGGCTGCACACTTGTAGCATGAAACCAATTATAATTGCGTCATTTATTATGCTCACTGCTGGAAATAGAAGTGCTCCAAATCCGTGATGAATGAAAGTTAACCAGTAATGCAAAGAATTGCATATATCGTATGGAAGTAAAACGTTGTATGGTAAATCGTATTTTTCCAAACCACGGAATAAAGGAGCAATTACCACAAAGACAGCTGTGAGTTCCACAAGAGCAAGAAGACATAATGCAATATTTCTAAGATATGGTTATTATATAATTATTCACATCCTTCTGATATTTTTATATAAATATTTGATAAAAATATAAACATATATATTTTCAACTATATTGATACATTTTTAATTAATTATTAAAATGTAATTTAATTAATTTAAAATGTTTTAAGGAAGCAGGAAGTTCTTGAAAATTCGTAAAGATTTAGTTTTAATCGAATAAAAAATTTTTAAAATATGACAACGTATGTAAATTGTTAAAATATAGTTTAACTTATTTTAAAAATCTTCGATTATTCAAACATCTTTTTAATTTTATAATGAAATGCTCAATTTAATTAACGTATTAGTCGGAAAAATTAATTAATTTTATACCATGATTCTATTTTCCAAATATTAGTCTAAAAAAATTTATTATTTCCTGTATTAATAATATTATTGTGATGTTTGTGCAAACAAGAAAAATAGCAGTACGGTGCTGTAAACATGAAGCAATGGCGTATGGTTACGTAATATGTGGGTAACTTATGTAAGAAGCTCTGGAATTGTAAAGGTAGGAGCTGTACGCTCATAACTGAATTTTCAGAACTTCCAAACTAACAGAAATACATATACAGATATTCTTTATTGATAAGCCTGGCTTAAAGTTGAAGTTTACATTTCTTGTGCGAAAACTCTGTTCGACTCGACTGTCAGGTTTCGAATATTACGAAAACTATACGGTATCCCAAAATTTCTGACATGGTTTATCAAATAAAAAAATATTTGTAAAGAAAAATGCCTAATACAAAAGTTGTAGAAGTGGCCTTGGATTTAATTTAAAGCAAGATCTTTAAACACCATTGAATGTGAAGATCATTTTCTAAATAGATGAAACCTTCAAATGATTATCGGGCACGGCGCCCGCTGAGCCTAATGTCAACATGGGTTGAGACTCGGTGGCAGCCGCAAAGCGCAAACGATCTGCGGACAATTAGCATCGAAACAGGGCGAAGACAATTGCCCGATGATCGTCAATCAGCCGTGAATTTGCAGGGCAACAGCAAGTCTGGTGTGAGCTTCACACCAAAGGATGGCTGCATGCACCTCCCCTCCGCCTCCTCCCGCAATACCGCACCACAATCGTCGCTTCTGGGGAGTTGCACCCGGAAAGTACCGACATGGAGGAGAGAGTGAAAGAGACATTAAATGAGTATGCCTCTTGACAACGCCGCCTGATTATAAAATCTTGAAGCTCAGGGCAGCTTCAATTAGAGGCTCCTGCAGGCGAACCCGGCCAGGACGGAATTGAGAAATTCCAAACACCACGTCACAAAGTAAAAGTGTTCTCAGAAGTGAAAAACGTTATACAAGAAACTAATATGATTTATATCTAGGTATCATATTACGACCTAGAATTTGACCTTGACCTTGACTGTGAGGACAAAGTCTCTTTAGAGTAGAAATAAAACAAAAACGATACTTCAAACGGTATAAAAAAGTTATTTTGATGCACAACAAGGCTTGTAAAGCCTTGTACGAACAAAAATTTACATCTTATGAAACTTATACAAATAGGGTAGATTCGTACATCTTATCTAAAGGCAAAAACTGATGCGGTATTTGTTTACTGCCCAAAATTTGGTCAAAAGCAGTAGACAACGATAAGTAATCATTTAAATGTTTTTTTATTTGCACGTGAAATAAATAATATTTTTTATTACAAAATGTTTCGAATTCATTCAAAAATCCAATACTATAATAATATACATAGTAAAAGGCTTTAGAAATGAACATATCTTTGATAATTTTTTACAATCATAGAATATAAGGCGAAGAATTATTTTTTAGAAAATCAAAAACATTGAAATATTATTATGTCAGTGTTGAATGAGTATGTATTTCTTCATTCATTTATGAATTTTAACGTGTTTAACTACAAAATTTCATTTTTTCTAAATAATATAATTTTATTTTAGGTATGAGAAGTTCAGAAAAAATATAAACGTATGCTCCCTTAAGTAAAAGTCATAAAAATTAAAATCATATTCACTAATTCATTACAATTATATGACTTTAAAACATTAGATGACATGATTTTACTAGTAAACTAAAAATTTATCAAATACCGACCAAGGGTTACGACAACGATCCAATGGAAAGTATAATAGTTTAGTAGTAAGTAGTAGTTTAGTAATAAGCAGTTTAGAATTTGTAATACTTGCAAGTACTTGTAGTCAAAATTAGGTAATAAGGAATAAGGAATAAAGTCAAACTTTATGTTCTTATTATGATAAAAAAGTATACACGTGAAGATATATTGTCTTACCTGCATATATCATCGTAATATTTTTTAATAAGTTTTTCATTATCATTTCGAGCATCGCAATATTTTTCCTCAAACATCATTAACAGGTTTGTTACTTGATTCTGGCTTAATAAACTGCAAGCCGCTTTAAAGCATGCAAAATTAGTTGAAAGAAGAATAAAAAAAGTATCATTGAACTCTGCATATGTTTGTTTTACGAAAATTATTTTTGCTAATTGACTAAATCCTAAAGTGTACATTAGTGTAATAGTTACACATGAGTAAAATTTATACAATATCTTTTTTTTTAAGGACCAATGGGATGGGCACCAAACTCCTGCTAAAGTTAATACAACAAAATGTACTTGTAGCATAACTTTACAAAAAATTCATTTTTTTTCAAATTTAGTGCCTTGAACGAAAAATCTATTGTAAAATAAAATTTAAAATCTAATAAATTTATAATATAATTTATCGTACATAAAGTTTAAGAATGTTTTGAGATCAATAAAATCATATGCACGACTTTCTGTGAACTATTGAAGACTCTTATGAAATATAATACACACTGTGAGTTCGAACGATACCTCAGTACTAGCTGTAATTTTGCTTTATATTTAATGAACGATGATGTTATTCTCTATAATTTCTTTCAATTTAAAGATGAAAAGACAAATATCTGTAGTTACGTTAAAAATTGTATATTACTGTACTATTTTTTATTAAATTTAGAACATTAAGTAGAAACATTAATAGCATATTGAAATTTTTTTTGTAAATGTATTGATTTTGTTTGATCTTTTAAATCTGTGAAAAATTCTACTTCTGAACGTAAAGTTTTACACCGAATGATTCTATACATATAATTATTTGCTAAACTTAAGATATTATGACCGCAGAAATAAATTTTAACAGTCAGAATTTTAACAGTAGCACTTAAAGCTTCTCAATACAAAACCCGATTAGCGCACTAACACAAGCACTTCGATTGTTCTGCAATAGACTTTCTTTTTTCTGCGAAAATAAAAGATTTCTCGAGATTTATAAATATTTTCTAGAAATATCCTCTAGAAATATTTTCTAGAAAATATTCTGTATGCTTTCATTAGGGTATAGTGTATTGGCATTCCCTCTATTCTATATCTAACTTGCAATATGGAATATTCTTTGCACAAAGGAAATCCCGTACTCTCTAGACATCTCAAACTTGAAATTTGATATAATTTTTTGCAAATTATAGCAATTCCCTTAAATGAATTTTTCAATTTATAGACAAAATATTGCAAATTTAATACAGGATACATTGAAATATGTACAGCAACAAAAATTGTTTGAGTGTTTTTAGAATATTATAAATTGACGAATTTAGAATGTAAGAACTTAGGCATAATTAAAAAAATGGATTAATATATTTATTAACCTAAAGTAGGTATTTTTTAAAAACATGTGTTTAACTGGTGCCAATGCATCGGCGACCTTCATTAGAATCATGTTAAGTTGTTGAACAGCCGACTCATAATCAAGATTATTCACCATCATCTATTGTGAATCATAGCTAACAAGTACATGTACTAAGCTATTACCTTAAATCTCGACCTTAAATACTTTTATAATCTCGATCTCTTATCCTATTTCTTTTATGAAAACACAAATGTTTTGG
This sequence comes from Sycophaga agraensis, assembly GCA_018906755.1. Lineage (NCBI taxonomy): Eukaryota > Metazoa > Arthropoda > Insecta > Hymenoptera > Pteromalidae > Sycophaga > Sycophaga agraensis. The sequence goes on along the minus strand of JACCIE010000032.1, from coordinate 134,132 downwards.
ATTAGACAGATTAAACGCAACAGCAATGTTGTACTTACTGTACAAAGCAGTAGGGCAATTAGCAGCTGATTCACTACATCATTGTAATCGATTAGATTTATATTGCCGAATTAGGATTATGTTGCAAAATGGGTGATGTGAAAATATGCATGAAACTGTGTTGGATAATCACTGATATGGGACTAGGGCGGGTCCCCGATAGAGTCGGTGTGTACGGAGTCGAGTTCACTAACATCGAGGCGACTACTAGATCGAACTCGATTGAGCCCGTGCTCAAGCCCGTGAGATCACAGTCGAGCTACATCTTCTACAGAATCGTATGGACAGCTCCACGGGTTATGGAGTCGGTATGCACATGATCGAAAGCGTCAACCCAGAGTCATATTCGGATTGAGCTCAGGTTAGCGCGGTCTCGGACTCTCCATAGCCCGGGTTAAGTTCAACGAAAAATCCAGCCGCAGAAATAAAGCTGAGGTTTCCATCGAAACAGCGCGGGTAGCTCGGCGGGTAGAAATAGAGAATGCGGTGACGTGCCCGGCCAGGACATAAGCCCTCGATATAGAGGACGAATGGAGTGAAAACCGCTCGGGAAACCGACTAACGGCAGAAAAGAAAATGTCCTGCAAGCCGCAACATTCTACGTTCAACTATTGCAATCTTCTAATATTCTCAATAAATACAGTCTCCTGAACTCGTCGTCTATTCATTTTTTTAAACATCATTTCTGTCCTTGTATCATTAACATACGAGTAACACAATTACGCGTTGAATGTATAATATTCGATTTGATTTTTCTTGAAACGGACCTCGTCAAATATAGCATTTCTTTTAATAAATGAATTTAACATGTTTTATTTAGATATTTTGTTAATTATAATATAACAACTTAAAATTAATACTAAATAATCTCAGATAAAAAAGCTATTGTATATAAGATAATGTATAAATTTTTAAAAGATATGACATTTTTTTTAAATATTATTAAGTGATTAGAGTTATAACACCAGCGTTACTTTTAAATTGAATAACTTTACTTTAAATTAATCCTATTACCTACCTTTGCGTCTGTCTCTAAAAGTCAAGATCATTGTGATCATAGATATCAGGAATTGTAATCATAATGACTCGATCTTGTCGATTATGAAAGTTAATGTTTTTAAAAATCTGTAATAATGATAGTATTATATATATTGAAAAAACCGTTTATTAGTAATTATTAACAGACTTCATTTATTAACGATCGTTGAAATAGATTTATTTTTTATTCAAAATCATATGGATTGTTTAAGAACATTAAACACAGAGTATGACATTTTCACAATCTGAAAAAAGAAAATATTTTTGAGGTAGCATAAAAAGTTCAAAATGAGACGATAACTAACATTTGCAAATGATTCCAATGTCATGTGTATAAAAGCTCCGCAAGACATATGAATAGGCTTTGTTGAACGAAGAATGATAATTGTTAAGTCTCGAATTAATTCTAAAGATAATGAACTCCAATCAATACCGAAAATAATAGTGCTAATATGTTTGCTCTGAAAAAATGAATAGTTTTTAAAGAAAAATTATTAAATGTTATGTATTCCTGCAATTTATTTAAAATAATGACTGACATTATGTCGTTAAAGTGCCAACTTATACTGTAAATTTAGAATGGTTGAAAATAATACTTTTACATTCAATATCTTAAAATTACTTGCATTTTAATAATTCATATTTTGTACCAATTGTATTATATTTTTATAAACTATAGTTTAGAAAGCACAAAAATTACTGGACATAAGATAAGTAAATGTTTTAGATTAACCTAACTATTCCATGAAAAAATGTTTTCTTATAATAACTAAAAATATTTTCAGTAAAATAAATAATTAATTCCTTGAATACATGTTTATGAATATTAAGAAAAACTTAACAAACATCATACGATGGTGGTCCGATTACTGAATTTTCCGAGGGGCCGCTCAGTTAGTCCTCTTTCGAAAGAGTACAAAGAGGACACAAGAGTTCGCAAAGCTGTACTCCGGATCTGAAATCCGGAAGCAAGTCGGTGGAAGGGGCAGTGCAATGAGGGGCAAGGCGGCAGCCGAGCGCAGTGGAATGGGGAGGCCGGCGCGGCGGCCGTCGTAGGCCAGGCAGGCCCGGCGAGCCAGCGGCCAGTGGTGGGGGGAGTACAAAAGAGGACTAAAGAGTACACAGAGGTTTTCAGGAGTTCTTCGCTTTTTCAAAGAGTGCACGACGCGCGCGGCCTTCTCGCATAATTAATATTGATTTGTAATCATTATTTAATTAATTTGTTCACTTTTAACAATAATTATTTCATATTTTATAATCTTTTTTTTGAATATTGATAGTTTTCCGCTGAGCAAAATAATTTCAAGAAAAAGATTATAAATAGTCAATTTCACTATCGGATAATCGTTGGACTTACTAAGCTGGACATTTAAAAAATAATTCATAAAGTAGCTGTAAAACGGAATTTAATTAAAAATTATAATACCTAAGAAAAAATATGAACTATTTCAGTGCAATTATAATTCTGGCATTTATAGAATTAATTCATTGTAATGGATTAAATTAATTAATTTACAATGTCTAGTAATACATATTATTAAAAGATGTTATCAAAATGATGACGAAAATCGAATTACTCGCGATCAATTTATTACATTTTTGAATGTAACTCACCTGCACGGAAACTTCATTGCCAAAATAACAATATACAAAAAATTGTTGTAACATACAGATCAGATATAGAATGTATGTTAATAATGCAACTCTGTTTGTAGTTCCAACAGATATTTGATAAACACTCACAGAAATGGCTAAAGCACTTACAAAGAATTGACAAACAATTACCTCATAAAATGTCTTACAGATTGAATCGGCTATTCTGTATACAACACAAATATATAGATAAATATAAATGTATTACATTTAAAATATATTGCTTTGATTCTGATAATATTTGTTAGTTGATTATTTTAAAACCATTTTTAGAAAACATCAATAACACAATTATGTAGAATATTTTAAAGTATGGGACCTTAGATTTTTAACAAATTATAATAATATTTAAATAGATCATTTTAATATTTGAACATGTCTTAAGAAGGAGCATCTTTAATAGTAATTTATTAGAAAATAACTGAGAGAAGATGGATGTGTGAAAAATTAAATGTGGTAAATTAAAGAGGTTAGGATAAAGTGATTAGAATCGGTAAGAAGAGTTAAGAGAAAAAAGAAAGGTATAAATAGAATTGAGAATGATTGAATCATTGAATGAATAAAAAATGGTGTAACAGAAAAAGTTATAGAATAATAGATTTTGTAAATTTTGAACTTCGACTGTCTATGTTAAAATGACTACAGTTGTATTTAAATCGAATGCACACGAATTAAATTACAACTATATTCTCAAAAGCTGTTTTGCATAGATATACTTCTAAAGATATTAATAAAACTTTGAAGAATTATTATTTTGTCCCTTTCATTCCCTTAAAAAAAGTTTTAGCGAATGAACAGCCTGAATAAAAAGTAATCCATAATACATTTATTTTATGTTTCCTAATAATCATTTTCTTAAATGTATTCTTATTACAGTATTTAATATGACAAACTTTATTTAAAAGTATTATATAAATATAATTAATAAAGTTACCTACTTAAAACTTTATAATTGCATTATCTAACCTGAAAATATGAGTATGGTGTTGAACATTGTTTGCAATAAATCTTCTTTCTAAAAGTCGTATAATTTCTTTTGATTGTTTTTTTTCAATAGCATTTATTATACAGTAAGAATATTTTTTTATTCTGTGTGTTAACAGCTGCAATTGTCCACATACTTGAAGCATAAATCCAGCAATTAATGCATCATTGGTAATGCTTATTGCTGCATAAAAAATAGCACCGAAGCTTTGATGAATAAATGTCAACCAATAAAACAAAGGATGTGACAAATCATACGGTAAGAAAACTTTATAAATCAATTCCTGGTTAGCTGTTCCATTATTGAAGGGCGCTGCTATCATACATAAAGCGGTAACTTCAACCAGTATTAACAGACCTAATGATAGAATTCTAAAACAAAATCAAATTAATGTTAGCAGATTTTATTTATTCGCAAATCTGCATTTTAAATGTATTAGCATATTGATACTCTTGCCTCAAACGCCTTATCTACTTTATCTTCTCTAAACAACCTAAGTTTTTATACTTCAATGTTTACATAAATATTTCTGTATAATGGGATAAAATTATTTGCATTACAAAATAAAATTTTATACAAAATAAAAAGTAATATGTTGTATTAATTACAATTTATATACAATTTATAATTTATTATATTAGGAATTTATCATATTAAGAACTTAATTGATATAACTACTTTATAGAGATATATGAGTATTGTGACCGAGTGTGAGGTAATGTATAATTAAAGAGATGCCGGTGTATTTCATCTTAAGTACATTCTATGAGTTAAGATGTTATACCAGTATGACACTTTCAGAAAATCGATTTTTTTGTCTTATTCGGTAGTTTACAAGTTCCAAAATATCGTATCTATAATAGTTTTTGAGTAGTATCGTTCTAAGGAGTTACCGTGAGCAAGTAAAAGTTGCTTAGTTAAAACTTGAAACGCGTTTTCCTCAAATCGACGTTTTTAAACATTGCTATCATCATAGATCGAAGGGGAATTTAATTCAAATTAAATCTGACTGAATTCAAATTTTAACACAGTACTCTTGAATATATTTATTCTATAATGAACAAGGATCTTTTTGATTGCTTGAAAATTAATTTGATTGCTTGAAACAATTTTACAATGGCATACGAGGACATTTTGTATTTCTAAAACTGACTCTGTTTTTTAAAGTACCATTATTTGTTATTTTTTAATCTTTTTTGATGATGTACATCATCGCATAGCAATGAAATTCTAAATTAATTTTTTACTTTCAGTTATTTTTCAGCTTTAAGGCGACCCCTCCTTGTTTTATCGATCGGTACTCAAATTACATATTCAAGTCCTCTGAGATTTATGAATCGATTAGGCTGAAATTTTGAAATTGAGTCCAAAATTCAATTATCTATGGACTTTCATTGGACTTTTTTCCAATTTTTATATATATTAAAAAATATGCAAAAAAAATATGCAAAATTGAAGGTTATATTTTAAAAATTTTTTGCAGAGGACTTCAATCTATAATCTAGTTACCGATCGGTAAAACGAGGAGAGTTAGAGCCACTTTAAACGTGGCAGCAGTGGAGCAATTCTTTTTTGAGACTCCTCCAAAGGTTGAGAATGTGTATCTCGTGTTTCAGAATATTCCTTACAAAATACGGCGTATTCATTTTATGCATCTCATTCGAACAAGTATGTCCATAAACAGCCACATTAAAAATAGATACCCAGAACCATCTAAAAATAGTTACTCTCGCCGCTCAAGGTATATTATACACAGTCTCGATTTGATTTCCATCCTCGACGTTTATTTTTTCGATACTTTGTGAGCGCACTCTTACTTTGTGTTGCGAACTCGACGCCCGCGAGAAATGATATGCGACCGCTGACAATCTTCCCGTCTCATGATGTAACCTCAGAGCGCCGAGGAACGACGACCGTCATTTGTTTTGACGGGGCGGGAAGGGAGCCACCTGCTTAGCGCATGTAGCCTACGTCGAGCCACCTGGCGCGCGGGCGCGAGACAGTGCCGAGACCGGGCGCGACGGGGGGAGCTCGCCTCTCGACACTTATAGGCGAGCCAGCAACACATACGCAACGAGTCAAACTGCTCCGCGACTCAGCATTGTGGTACTCCGAACGATTGTCACGGCGATATTATAAACAACCTTTCCATTGTACAAAATAAAGCAAGATAATCCAAGAGCTATTGTTTAAGTGCTCCCCTTCCTCCCGTTCCTCAACACATTGAATTAGATGGGATCAATTAAATTCACATGCGTATACAGTTAACGTGGTAAACTACAGACGTAATATAGACGTGATAGACTAATGTAAAAGACAATCAAATTTATTTGAAAAATAAGAAAACGCAACTATAGCGCAGCATACATAGATTAATCTTCAATCATCAATTAAAAATATCCCAGCACCCCTCGCGGCTCCCTTTTAAGCCTTGCATCTTTGAAATTTCCGCTGCATTCAAGCGGTGCGGCTGTACCTATTTCGTCACATTGCTGCCCATCTTTCGGCACTTTTGTAAACTTCTTCTTGCTACATTCGATTCTTAATGCCCGTCGACTCAATCAACGTCAGAATGTCGGACCCAGGGTTAAGTCAAATGACCAGTAGTGATCGATTCAACGACAAAAGAGCCCCTATTACTTAAAGCTCTGTGGGAGTCACGGCGATCTCTCACCGGCAAAAGCCTCTACAAATACGCTTAGTCATGTTTAACACACTCAACGCCATCAAATCCGCGATCACTCAAGTAGACATCCATGGATACTTCGGTTTTGTATTAATTTCCTTTCAAAGGTGCCCGGCGTATATTTTTCTGTGAATACTGAATGTACACGTCGGATACGTAACAATACTATTAAATCTGTATTAAATACAAATTTCTAAACTGACCTTTTTAGCGTTTATCTCTGCCAGTTGAAGTACATGCATCTACGTTATTACTGTGAGTACCTCTTTCTTCTTCATGCACAGCTCCAGATAGTGCGTTTCTTACAATGACCTTGCTTTCTAAATTCTAATGTGGCTTCCTGCTTTCTAACGATCATTCCAGACTATCTCAGCAATTCGTAATCGAGTTGCACGTGATCATCCACGATCTCGAGAATTGCATCAACGTGCTTCCTGACTTTAGTTGCTCTCCTATATTGCCTCATTGCATAATCTTGCAACGTGATTTATTACAAAACATCCCAAACATCCCAAAACAATTACATCAATTCCTCAAAACAACAAACCTAACTAATCGAATCTGAATTAATTGATCTTAAATAATCATATTTTTGCGAAGAATTAATGAATTAAAAAATAGAAAGGACAATTACGTTCAGAATATTATAAACTATACACTTTCAGGAATAATGGAATAAATTAAGAAACACCCTGTACGTCATTACATTTGACAGAAAATAGAGATATTTTACAGTAGAAAACACGAAGTCAAGGATTTCCGTTTTAAATTTTCGTTTGCGGCGAGAGAACTGCTTTAACAAAATTACGTGTGCACAAGTGAGCATACAGTGCATGTGTGTATATAGTGCATTCGAGTATTTGACGTGATACTTTCCGCGTGATAGATACGTAGAGGCATGCCATCAATGTCGATAGTAGCCCGAAATTCTATCTCTGCTCCAACCTGCAGCATTAAGGCAATACCTAGCGAAGTCGAATACCTACGATAGCGAAGTTAAGCGCAACAGCGCTGGGCAAGTGCAATAAATTCGAACTGCACTATCATCAAACATATACTACAGACACACAAGCAAATATTCATTAACGTTGAATATTGTTCATTCTTTCTTAAAATTATTTAAGAAGATCGTTGTTCTGATTAAATAATTATATCAGAAGTACATCTTTTGGATTTGAAAATTGACATATTATAAATACGAAACATGATACATTTATTACATGTAAACATATGATTAAAAAATATAAAATAATGTATAATACGAGAAATAATATATAACTAATATATATGACTATATATATATATAATTTATATCTCGTATAATATATTTGAATTCTTTTTAATTATTTTTTATATATATACACATGTTGTCGACACATATGCATATAAAAATAATAAAAATTTCATTGATAAATTTAAATAATTGTTGTAACTAACCTGCATGTGTTATCATATTTTTTTTTTATATTTATTTCAATTAATCCGTGTGCTATGCAACAATTATGTTCAAACAACTTAATTAAGTTTATCACACGTGGTCTAATGAGTATATTGCAAGCAGCCTTAAAGCATGTAAAGTTAGTAGATAAAAGAATAAAAAATGTATTATTAAATTCAGTAAAATTTTGTTTAATAAAGATTAAACGTGCCAGTTGAGATAATCCTAATGTATACATTAACAAATTAATTAAAAAAGAATACAGTTGGTATAGTCTTTTCATCCAATTTGATGACCAATTTAATGGACACCATATTCCTGATAATGACATTACTGTGAACTGCACTGGTAACATATTAATATTGCTCATTTTAAATAATCGTTTTCTTTATTTTTTTAAGTTAATGTAATACAATATTTCCGAAAATTAGTAATTAATGAAACTTAAAGTATTAAACAATTTCTTTCGATTAATACAATTAAAAAATCTTTTTTATTGCTATTAAAATTACTACAATTCAACTATTAAAAAACTTTTTTGTATACGTATCACTCTATTTTACTTTACTACCTCTCAAGAGCTACATACGTCTCATAAAGTGTTCGATCCATGACTATAGCAAGTTCCATTATATTGTTTTATTTTAGTAAGCCATGTATTTTTTTCTCTATAATTTACGTTCAAGACTGTAAAATAGAAATTACTGTCACAACAAACCTCAAATTAAATACCATATCAAAGTAAGAAAGTTCTTTTTAATATTAGTAAGCACAAGTACAGCTATTATACGTTTTTATGTTTACACCTTTTAATTTATAAAAATCTTAGTTTATTTTAAATATTAATTTTTTTAATATACTTACTTAATATTAAATAGTTTTAATTTCATAACGTATTATTTAATTTAATTTATCTGATTAAAACTTTTATCAAAATTATATTTTCAATTAATATTGTGTTACTTTAAAAGCTAATGCAGTTTATTAATAATTAATTATAATTCTATTGTATAGAATTTTTATTAAATCATATTTTTAAAGAATTTTTTATGGTTCATAATATATATCTAAACAATAGAAGATTCTAAACTACATAAATATGAATTAAATATTAACAAAAACTTATATTTTCTAAAAAGTTAAACGTATATTTGATTTTAGTGCGTTAGATTGCATAAAATGCTAGAAGTTAAATTATATATTTAAAAAATTTAAAGAAAATTAATATTAATACCAATATTATACAGTTCATAATTCACAGTATGCAGTCTGTATGTAATCTTTGTACTAAGGCAGATGAAATAAGAACACACGTGTCAAAATTCTCTCTGCTATCTTCACAAGCAGTAGAGGATTCAACTTCATTGAACATTGTCTCAATTGGAGGAGAACAGCAGTACAAAGTAAGTACTTATAATTTATTTATATTAATAAAAATTTGATAAAAATTTATTTTCTGAAAATAAAGAATGTAGATCCAGTTTTTTATGTATACGTTTTGATTTTTATTTTAAATATTTGATGTGTAAAGTGAATATTATATATATATAACTACTTATTTTTTTCCAGGTATACCTGGACCTAACTGCAGGTCGTACAACAGCGTTGACTCAGGGGTTAGAGGGAGAACGGCCGAAAAGCAGGTCGCTTGGCTCCCGCGGCTCCCGGTCATCCCACTCCAGTCACGTTCACTTGCATCCTGTATTATTTATATGTTTGCTGCAGTGCCCGCGGATATCTGCATTTTTGGCCGCGGTTACCATTTTTGAACTATTTTTCAATTGCTCCTAGCTCGGCGGAGATTATCATACAGTCTGGAATCAAAACGGATTTGCTTTATCTCAGTTATTTCATTGCATAGCGGGAGACAAACAACAAGTGAATAGGCTGTACATGTTGCGAGCCGAGATAGCATCAATGAATATAACGCTCGATTATAGCAGGGCAATGGCTTTCGCTCACTTGTTATTATTTGCGGCAGTCGAGGTTACGAGTTCATCCGATTAAGGCAACGAAAATTAAAGGATCTTCCGAAATTATAATATGTAAGTTAAAGTACTGATTGTAACAATAATATAATCATGTATTAAAAGGCTTCGCGAGAGTCCAAGAAGCGCATTTCTACGCCCGCTGCGACCAGGTGAGTAGGTGAGCAAGTGCGAGCCTGTGTTCTGAAGGCAAAGTCGTCTATGAAAGCGCTGAATCTCGTAGGTCGTGCGGGGAGATTACGCAATGTGGATTGGTTATGAAATTTTTTTCATTTCATAACGTAAAAATTTTAAAGTAAATCTATCTTCATGTATAGATAATTATTATATATAAAGTAGAAATGTAACAATATTAAACTTATGTGTAAATTCATATTTAAATATCCTTTATAAAAATAGATTTAAAAACGTAATCCATCAAATATTTGTTTCTTGTTTATCTATTGCTGTTCTTAATACACTAAACGATGTGTAAGAAATTTTAATTACCTATAATTTATTATTAAATGTAATTCAATGTAATCATAATATATTGTAAAATTCAACTTCTACTTACTTTCATAAATGATTCAAGGGATAAAATAATAAAAAATCCATTAGATAGTACAACTGGCTTTGAAGAACGAAGCATTATTAATAAAATATCTTTACTCGATTTGATGCTGAGTGGCAGAGTATTTATTTTAAAAATGAATTCCGTCAAATTTTCACTCTAAAACAATAAAATGATATAGTTGATACTATCTGTTACCGATTCGATATACTGTGACTTACTTTTAGTGTTAACTCGTTACCAAACCAACAGTAAAAAAAGAACTCGATTAGCATACATATTAAATACAAAAGTTTTGTGAAAAAAAACATATTGATTGTTTTATTCATCGACAGTTGATACACGCTCACAGAAATAACAATAGAACTTACTATATACTGTCCAACTATAGCTAAACTAAAAGTCTTTTTTAAGGTATCCACAAATCTATAAAAATTATTCAATTAAGTTGATTATTCTAAATTTTTGTTGTGCACATAATTTACCATTTTACCTAAATATAAAGATGTGATGTTTTATATTACGAATAATTAAGTCCCTTTCTAATTTATAAATATTAACATTCATTTTGTCACCATTAGTAAAGTATTTTAGAATTTTGGGTATGGTAACAAATCGGTGATTCAATAATTCAAATTGTCCACACGCCTCAATTATAAGACCGAAAATAAGAGTATTGCTGGAGACTGAGATCAATGAAACAGTTATTATTGCAATTGATTCAATAATATAAGTTATCCAAAATATTTTATCCAGTGTGTAATCGTATGGCAACCAGATTTGAAAAGGTAGAGTACGGCTGTTAGGTTTTTGAAAAAAAGGCGGTACGAGAAATGAAAATGCTGTAATCTCAACCAGAAGTAAACTTGATATGGTTATGTACCTGTCTTTTTATAATATATTTAATGTTTATATCTTTTTTTCTTAATTAAAGGAAAAAGTAATATATGTATAGAGAGTAAAGTATAATTGAGTCCCTGATTTAAAAGATGAATTATCAAAAAAAGCTTCAAGAAACATAAAATAAAATTTTTTTTGCTCAAATAATACGACTTACATTGCTGTTTTTTGTTGATAATTTGAAAATGGTATGCTTTCAGTGGAGACCTTGAGAACAATACAGATATTGAGCTTTTCAAAGAAGTTTTCGACAATTTTCCTAGTATATCTTGGAAAATTCCAGTCATGACGTTTGCAATCACCACCCTTACTGCTTCAAGGATTTGAGGTCGAATTTCGAATAACTTAGCTCCATTCTATTTTAGGGCGTAGAAGATTCTCCAACACCTTACAATAGCCGGTCGAAGTTACGTTAACTGTAACTACATCGGATTCAAAAAAATATTACCCAACAATTTCACCAGGGTACACAGCACACCAAACGGTTACTTTGGGGCTTCGCAGAGATGTTTCATATACTTGACGAAGATTGTCAGATGCCCAATAATGAAAATTTTGTTCGTTTACCATGTCATAAACATTGCCGGAGAGTGCAGCAGTTTAGGTTACATTGCAAGAATCTGTACGTTTTACAAAGTCTTATGAGTTCCACTTCTGTACAGGTTGTAGGTGTACAAATGAAGGTCTGAGTATACAATTCTGGACGACATTCCAAGCGCAGTACCTCTTCAATGGGTACTCTTTCTGCCGCGATATTTCGCACACTGTTACATTGCCCAACTGGCTTTTTTGGAACTATAAAGAAAGTGTCACAACACTTTTATTTTTAATCACAGTATGATAACGACTGACAATGGCATTATTTTCCCTATCCAGCAGCGTCTGCCCCGCCCCTCTTCTCGGTCAGGGGTCCCTTCAGTGATTCTTAGAAACTAGGGATTCTATTCTGCGCCACCCTGTTATATTTACAGGTGAAGGACTTGGTTCAAACATATCCAGAGTGTTAGCGCTATAGGGGCCAGTAGGGTATCAGTTAGAGGCTTGATTAGTCAGAGAACAGTTGAATGTCCGAGGTCGGTTGTTGCGGTAGTGGTATTCAAAGATTTATTCACTGGGTAGGTAGAACTAAAATCGTTGCGAGTTACCGCTAGAGGGCCATTGCAAGTATTTTGGAGGATTTAATCTTTTTGCAACGGAAAATCCCCACCTTCCTGCTGACGGTTAATATACGTTGTCACGTGCCTGTTACCGGGTGGCTAATCCCTCCCCGGGTTCCAGCCACCACGCGACTTCAGAAAATCCGTGGACACGACGGAGCAAATCTGGGCGCTTGCTGATATAGGAGTACGAAGAGAAGGGAAAAGGGCGGCAAAATAATATACGTGTAAATATGTAAAGATTAAATAAGTATTTATTATAATTAAAAATAATAATTCGCCTGACAATATTTATAACGCGCGCAATCTAACACACGTTCTCTCTCTCTCTCTCTCTCTCTCACTCACACTCGTGATGCGAGCTATTCGCGCGCTACAATTAAAATAATAATACAATGCTACTTACTGTAGCAGCGGTGACTCGCAGCTTGGCGGGAAAGTATTCGACCGCTCAACTGTACTCAATCTTGGCAAGAATCTCCTCGACCGTAAACGGGAGGAGTTTTGCCGCCACCAACCTACTCAAATTTAGATACACTGCTGTGCACGCAACTCTATCACAATTACTATTATTTAATACTTCGTATCTACCACTCTCTCTTATTTCTCACGCTCTCTTTAATTCTATAAAAATGCGCGACGCACTCCTGTTCTCTCTAAGTCTTGGGCCCTTCTGCATGCCAAGACACACTGACGATTTAGTGCGATTGAGCAAGGATCAAGGGCCGATCGCGCGCCTATTGCGCCCTCTCTCATCATTTTATGAATATCTTTTTTAAGCTCATCGATGAATGTATTTAGATTTTACTGAAAGGAGTTTAGCCTTCAAAAGCGAAAATAAAGAAAATAGATATTACATGAAATAACCTACCAGCAAGAAATTTAACTTTAGTCTGCAGTTGCTGACTTGTTACATTTTTATAATTATTGCATGGATTTTTAATATTTGTCTAATCGACAAATGTATTTTAATTTTATTGAAATAAAATTATTTTATAACAAGATATGTGAATTAAGACTAATTTTAGACAGATATTAATAGGCTGCAATTAAAGAAACATATCATTCTTTAATAAATATCAAATTTTTATTTATAACCTACATATAGCAGCATGTATCAATTCAGTCTTATATAAACACACATGAAGGCCTTTGCATGGTTAGTAGGGCGATTTCAGATTCTAGAAAGGCGTACAGCCGTTTTAAGTTTTGAGATTTTGCACACTAAGTACTAAAATGTAGAGTGCTACGGCTATTACCTAAAATATAAGATCTAACACTTATATTATAGATGGCGCGCAATCTGGTTTACCAATGCTGCGTCTGTGTATATTGAGGTTTTACACGTAGAATCTACTTTTTTGGTGGACTCTTCTTTTGGGTTCAAGACTGACTTTTTTCCAGTCCTCAACGAAGAAGATGAGCTGCTACGGGACTTCACCAATGGGAGCAAGGTGAGGCGGGGCCTGAAGCCTCTAGAGATGTGGTAACCTCACCATCAGTGCCACAGTCATCTTTCGGCACCTATATGCAAATTCGGCAGCGGTACAAACATTCCCAGCAGTGCCAACCCACATCGAAGCGATAGAAGTAAAGGAGGTGCCGAAACTTGGACGTCTCAGGCCAACCCGTATAGTGATAGTATGTAGAGAAACAACGGTAATTGACCTGCTAGGGCCCATTGCAATGACAGAAACACTGCTTAGAGTACCAGCTGTGTTAATAGCTGACCATGAATAACTACGAGTCGACCACAATCACCTCCAGAGACCCAAAAGTAGTCTTCACGACCATACCATTCTAGCACGTTGTGCTGTTGCCCCAGAAGAGGATCCAGTTTCACAGAATGGCAGCGGGGTCAATGGAAACTCGGGGGTATGATAAAAATCCGACTCTCCAGGGCCCCCCAACTCGGCATTCCAACAGCTGCGGCCGGAGGGAAGTGGTCATCAATGGCAGCCTATATTGCGGCAAGGGAGATGGGTACTGTATTTCGGCAAAAGCGGCGCCCCTTGCGAGATCTTTTCAAGGGCCCCTTAAAGCCGTAGTCGGAGACGCTGCATTCTTATCTATTCTCAATTACTTGGTAGGTATCTGAAGCTATTGCGTACAAGAACGGCGCGTTATGTTATATGTGTGTTTCGGAGCAAGCTGGGACGTCCCGCTCACGCCGGCCGAGTCGAAGCCGACGCGGCAAGTTTGTAAACAAAAAAGCGCGGCGCTCTAGGCCCGATAAAATGGCTCGCTACAATTGTTTGCGCGAACTTAGATGTGATGAAATATTAATGATTTGTAATAAATGAAATAAAACTGATGAGATGTTCGGCGATACAGTGGTTGGCAAGACGCGGCGTAGGTTTATTATATTTGTTTTTTATGGTCCACGATTGACAGATACAATCGAGGCTGTTTCGGGCAAGATTTGAAACAGACTTGCTTCGACGTGCAAAGGCTGGAAGGAGGTACATGTAGCACATTTTGTTCCGAGCGTGTTCGCAGAGGCTTTTGTAGCCGAAGCAAGACCTCCTAGGGAGCCTCCGGCCGAAGCCGAGGGTCGAACGACAAGGCTCCTGGGTCATGGAGATCAGTATGCACAGGGTCGGGCTTCAGCCATATTTTTATTCTATATTAAATGGATGATTTTTATATGTATGTTTATTATTGTTACTACAAAACTAAGCTATCTATTTTTGTGGCGAAATAAAATAAGGTACAAACCGTATAAATTGATGACATTTGTTTCGTATAGTAGTTTCATTACAGTCTTGATCCATAGCGCAATAAGCATTCAATGTATTTATTAGATTAATTAAATCTTTACGTCGAGTTAAAAAATTTATCGACTTGCAGCAGATATTTAATATCGACAAAAATATAAAAAGTATCTCTGTAAACTCTTCAAAATTCATATTTACTAATATAATACGGGCTAGTTGTGCACTAGCCAGTAAATACGGAAGTAGTGTAAAAATGATTTGCCAAATTTTGAATAATAATTCACATGTTTTTGACCTGTAATGTTGTTGCTTCCAAATACCGCAATAGGTTAATATTGTGAATGATATCTTAAGCGATTCCATTTCACGTTACAGACAAAAATTCTTGCTCAGCCAAAAAGATTTTTATAAAAGCTTAACTCGGTAAGTAGGATCATTCATTTACTTTAAGTTTCAGTTTATTGAATAACCACTTTTGTAATTGAATCATAATCGTACATAAAAATATTCGAGGAATATTTACAAATAGATTATTTAATTAAAATAAATATAAGTTGAGCTTTTGAGACCTTATGCAGTATTGTTAACAATATTATAAGTAACAATGTTAATGTATAAATATGTGCCACGTTATGCACGTACTAATTTAGGCTCATTTGTGTCAATGTCTATTGCTCAATTTAAACATTGTATTCTATTCAGTTTATGTAATGGACTGGATAAAAAACAGAATTAAATTGATAATTTGCAAACTAAACACAGAGATAAAATTATTCTAGGGGTCAAGGATTTACCTCTAAAAGACCGCAGAATCGATGTATTTCTGGACAAAAATCAATATTTTTCTGACATAAACAAGATCCACAAAATCAGAGGTCGGATTTTTAAATACTCATACACGCTCTATTATTACTTTATTTTTAATTTTTAATTTATTTACTTCTTTAGTTTGTAAATGCCTTGTTTTTGGCACTCCTTAAACTCAGAGACACCGTCAGCCAGTTTTTGGGATCACTATCCATAAATCTGAAAAATGAGATCAATTTAGAAAAATGTGACATTGTTTAAGAATTATTATTTAGGGATTAAGTTCCAATAATAATTTTTTTTTAATCTCTATTTACTTAAGTTAATAATCTTTATTTCTTGAAATCTTAAAAATAATCTTATGTTTTAATACTTGTTGCGATTTCGTAAAAAATTATATAACCGACATGGGACTTTCTCAAAAAAACTTGAATGCTTTTTGGGTCTCTTCTAAAGGGTAATTACATGCACTATACACTGGGCACTATCCCTGGAAGTTGAGACGAGCCGTTAGCAAGTATTTTGTATCGTGCAGATGTATTGTACAAAGCTGACCAATTGTGAGCTTATTAATACACTGTACCCACAAAGATACGAGGCTCAGCTGGCCTAAAAAGCGAAACGATGTCGCCTACTATTACGACCCGTAGCTTGGAAGGAGTCTGATACACAATGAAGTGCCCCAGGCCTACTGTGGTGTCATGCTCCGGCAGTCGGTGCTCGAGTTCCTACAAGAGGATGAGTGTGTCATGAAGACCGAACATCGATAATTACAATGTTCAATAACAAGATTATTATCGATATATTTCAGTGCGAAAATAGTAAAACTTAGATGTAATTATTATCCAAAAAGCTAGAGCGCATATGGCTTAAACATCGTGATATGAACAACAAGGCCATTGCAGATGGAACTTTGTTACTTCCAAAGATCCGGTTAAATCATGTAGTTTTGAAAGTACCCTTTTGCAGAGTATTAGATTCAAAGGTTTATGGCTGACCCTCCGAATCTCAATAATATTGTTCACATCATTGATTGTTATACTCATTCCATTTTTGCTGCTTACACATTTTGACTTTGATTTGGCCTTGTCGATATTCTATTTCTTATATCATCTTCAGGACCTCTGAGGGAGGAGAATCGAAGGACCACCCGACTTCCATACACGGACCCCGACTACCTAACCAAAGAATTAAAAGAAAGTAGCAAAAATAAAAAAGTTGAGCTATATAAATATTTTTTATTTATATACTCTCTGATAAAATAATCTGTATTATAATGAAACTCCAATAAAATCTTGGTAGAAGACGGGCCCCAAATCTGACGTTAGATTCGTAAATTTTATTTTTATTTTTCAGAGAAATCGTCTTTTTCGTAGTACTGAGTGAAATGGAGGACTTCCTAATGAAAAATTTTAAAACATGCAGAATTAAATATGACTGTGAATTAAAAATAATCAAAAAGAAATACGGAAATAGGAACTGTGTACATTCACAAGCTGTCAATTGAAAAATAGAGCATATAAATCGTAGGATTAAAGATCTGCAATGTTATAGGCCTTTTCTAATAGATGAGTGAATAGAGTTATAAAAGAAGTGGACTTTCAGGAACATTTCAAAGTAATATATCAAACGTAAACACATTTGAAGCCATCCAGTTTTTTTAAGGATTATTATAACCGTTAAATTTAAAATAGACCCGTGCTCTCCAATATTAATACAGTGTCAAGTTATAGAGATAAGGAAAGCGAAAGAAGAAAAGAGCCTTCTGTAGTTGGATGAGCACGACGTTCCATGTAACCCCAGAAAGTGCCAGCATGAGTTGACGAAGGTAGCAACAACTGGTAGTCAAATCCCTCTCGTCACGTGGACAAATTAAAGGTTATTGGGCGGTATTCTTATTTTATTGGGAATTGGCTTTGTAAATAAATTCTATTTTTAATTTAATTTATAATTAAATGAATTTTAAAATTTAAATTTTTTTAACGTTTTTTTTCATAAAAAAATATCACTTAATTTTAATACTATGAAAATCCATCTATTAGTTCAGGCTGCAATCGACGCTAAAGTCAAAATTTTGAAAAATTAAGCCTGCTAATTCCTAGTTTGGTTAAATAACCAGGAATATTTAATTTAATATACAGCCTGTTATTTAATTAATTATCTCTAGCTATACCACTGGATAACTATGTGAATTCAAAATATTTTTCTTTAGGGTAGCGAAACTGTCAGAAGCTGTCCTGTGAAGATAAAGGTTTTTAAAAAATAGTAAAAATATAGCCCTTGCAGTTGCACAGCTTTTCTCGCCTGTTTACTTTTATGTTTTCAGTATTAAGTATATGTAAACACGTTCGTTGAGAAATCACGATTTTAAATGAAAGCACTTAGTTCAACAAATTATTAGAGAGCAGTTTTATTTGTTATATGATACTCCCGCGGCTTTTGTTAATTCACATCCATCCATAATATCCGTAAAATAATATGATACTTTTTATCAAATAATCCATGCAACTTAACAATAACTAGAAACAAAGCGATATTCATTAAAGAATGCAATGACTGGAACAAGCATATAATCAATGAAAATCTTTCTATACTCAAATTTATCATTCGTAAATTAAAGTAGACAAACTCGAAAATATTTTATATTTTTATTTTGTATTTTTAGTATTATAATTCTATTTATAAACTGTAATTGTTCTTACACTAGCACATCAACAATTGTAATCTATTATACTGTATTTGCCACATTGTCATAAGAAATTTCTAGTAAATATCTTTGTGCTAAATTTCATTTTGTTTGAAATTTTAGAGGCAAATGTGATTATATCTCACGGCTTAAATAAATTTATTAAATCAATCTATCTATATATATATATAATAGCTAGTGCTTCATCCCCTGTATTTTTTTCTATAGGCATTTGACAACTTAGTCTCTCAGAAAGAAATGAAATTTTCCTAACTTTTATATAGTATTACTCAAGGTCAGTAATTTTGGGAAACCAATATAGTCCTATTAAAAACTGTAGTATAAAATTGTAACCCCTGCAAAAATACTATCAAAAAGATCATTGGAATTTCTTAAATAAAATAATTAAAAAATTTGATTGGATACAATAAATAATTAAAAATAATTAAAATTAAATTAAATTCTGCTGATTAAGATCTCATTTTTTAAATAAAGTATAGTTATAATTTTGGCTTTGTTACTTCTCCATAAGAATGAGACAATTTTCATGCAATTGAATTTTTTAATTTAATAAGACATCTCACGAATCTAAGTTTTTAACTTCTAATAACAAAAAAAATATAACTTATTGTTTAAAAAACTAATAAATAATACCAAAAAATATTATTTAAGAAGTTTGTTTGATGTATGAATTAAGTATTGAAAATTATGAAAAAGTAACATTATTACACTTAACAAAAATAATACTTGATTCACTTCTGAGTACAACTAATTATAACTAAAACAATAATAATTTAAATGCATCCAAAAAAACAGTGTACTGCATGCCGTAAAACGTATTTCTGTAAATACGATAATACTACAGACTAACAGATTTAACGCGAACGCATATTAGAATAAAAATCAATATAGATAGTCTTTAATTCAGAAGTCTAGTATTACAATTAATGATAGTGATTTAATAGCTTATAAATAATACTTACTATAAATATGAGAAAATGACTAGTTACAGTTCGGACTTCAATATATCTCTAAAAGAAAATTATAATTGACGATACAAAGAAGAGTTAAGTATAGATATATTTTGTATATAGTCTTATATTTCATCATATCGATACTTACTTTTACGACACAATACCAAAATTTTCTTTATGTTTTTAAGCATTAATATTTAAATAATTTATATTAAAATTTAACATTAATAGTTCTTAATATTATTTATTAGAAAATAAGATAAATTTTTAGATATTAAAAAGCTTTCAAATTATTCCTATATAATTACTTAAGCGAAGCTTGCACTAACAGTCCCCTTTATACTATAAACACCTACAATAAAAAATATATTGTTATTAGATATTCGAATTTTATGAAATAGAAGTATCAAAAAATACAGTGTGTTCACTATTTAATTCTGTTACTTTTAAGAGCGTAGTTCATGATATTCTAAACGCAATGATGCATTTAATTTTCAAATTCGTTTTGCAAATTAGAATACATTATATAATGCATTAGGCAAAATAGGCGGAGATAATTGTCCCACAAGGTTCTCAAGAGATATCCTCAGGGGGAAGAGGAGAAAAGCCCCTGGTCTCCAATTTGGAGACTTGACTGCCATCGAAAAAAAATGACTAATGAATGGAACGAAAATTTTTCCCCTTGATTCGAGGAAAGGATGCCGGTGTATGTGATGTATATATGGATGCTAATATGAATAATTATAAATATTTATTAAGATATAGTACTATAAAAATAATGATTCTGTAGTGTTCGACGTGCCACGTCCTAGATGCTCGCGCCTTATAGCTTTTGACGCACTCAGTACGCGTATGTACGCGCCATCGGCTGAGTCGCAACCCGGAGTAGCTAACCTTGCAGCCGCCTCGGTCGTTAGTTTGCTCTCCTCGTAGCTTGCTTGCTCTACAGGTTGGCCGCTCGGTCATCCACGCGAATTGCAATCGTCGTATGCGCCGAGTTTATGCCGGACATAAGGGGAGCGCGCGAGACAAGAGAGGTTGCCGCCAAAGTAGTGCACGTTGAACTAGCTCCTGCGACGACTGTCGATCCGAGAAATGCTCTTCCCGAGTCAAACGCCCTAGACCGGAGGTGGGATAATTCGAGCTGACGGTGCAAACTTAGTACAGGCGGTATTTACTCATCTATCATCCTGAGTTGCTTTTTTGAGGGCAGGGGAGCGAAACGAGCTCGGTGTCTCGCGCAACACCTTAATCACGTCACGGCACTCCATTGCGAGCTTCCTTTGGCATGCCGTTCGCGTTGGCGCAAAAGAGGCGTAGATGACGTGCGCTTAACCACGTTTCTCGGGCACTGACGGACACTAAAATTTGACAAAGTTTATCGCGCCCACAAGACCACCAACCATACTCTATACTCGCGCCCATTTTCCTCCGTTTATGTTGTAAACCCACTATTTCGACCTGTGTAGCGTTAAATTAAAGAGCCGAGTTCGCGTTCAGTGCCCGTTACAGCATTATGTTTTAAATAAAATAAAATACAGACTTGGATCCTTCGACTCCTTCACCATAAGGGAGTGTGTCAGGAGGAAGATAGGAGGCTTCTTTTCCTCTATACTATAAAATATAGTAAGGTTTATAACATGGTAAGTCAAAAGTTTAAAATATGGTAAGTTGTTGTAATTTTTATGAATAATTTCTCTAAGTGTACAAATTTAAAGTTAAAGGAGGGCATGCACAAAAATAATACATAACTAATGTATTTTCTGTAAAAAAACTGTTATTGTATTTTTATTTTTGGACGATTATTTTGATTTCAATGTTAGTAGTTTATATTTATAATTATATTCAAATAGAGTTATTTTTGTTAGATGAATCTCTAATTATATTGAATGCTGTATATTGTAACTTCAGTATCTAGAAAAATATATTTAATATTTTTATTATTAAAGAAAATAAGAATAAAATAGAGATAAGTTAATAATTTTTAACCCTTTTGAAAGTTCCTAAAGAAAACGTAACAAAGTACGCACTGGATACTATAGTAGGTTTCGAAGCCCTCAGTGATATCAATAAAATACTTTTGATGGTATTTAAATGTAAAGAAGTCGAATTAATTTGCAACATAATCATTCCAAGGTTTTCACTCTGAAAAATAAAATCGTAAATAAATGTTACACCAAACGATAGGAGAGACCGGAACAAGATGGTATTCAAACTGATATTATAAATGTAGTAAATCAAAGAGATGTAAAAAAACCAAACCGGCGCATTGAAGTTTACGGCAGTTTTTAAAATGCATTGTTTTTTATGCATGGATAAAATTCGATATTATGGATTACCTATTAATGACAAGTCAGCGAAATATATCTCCTTTACTTGCAGATCTCTCCTATTTATAATAAGTAGAATTTTAGCAGTAATTTTATATGAGTATATAAAATTGTTTTGTAATTAATAGATATAAAAACCTACTTTCAATGTTAATTCGTTGCCAAACCAACAGTAACAAAACAATTGCATAGATACGCTACAAAGATATAATGATTTAATGTAAAAATCAGGTGTAATTGTAACTGTTTCCTTCGTTAGTTGAAATACGCTCATTGAAATAACAACAGAGCTGACAATAAACTGTGAAAGTAAGGACATATTGAAGGTTTCCATGAATTTGTCTGCCAATCTAAAAATATTACCTTACTTTAACAGAAAATATTTATTAAAATTAATAAAGAAAGATAATCTTAAAATAAAGATAATCTTAAGATAATCTTAATACTAAGAAAGATAATCTTTAAATCATAAATTTTTATCTATTAAGAATTAACTTTTTGTATATTTATGTAATAAAAAATATATTTAAATATTTATTTATAAATCTAATTTCATATTTATTAATACATAATTTTAAATTTTAATGTAAAAATTTTCAATTTACAGATAAAGCAAATCATAGTTTAATAAAATTATTCAACTATTTAAACGGCCGCCAGAGTTATTTGCTTGTTGAGTTAGTTCCATCGAGATACCTTGGTTTATTTAAATATTTTATATTATTTACGTATCCATTTTTACTGTTAAATACATCCATTCTCTCCTCAATAACATTTCCAATCAGACTGGCAGCAAGATCCACTAATAAATGATGTTAACGAAATTATGCCAATCACAGCTTGCTTGGTTTACCGAGTAATACTGACTGAGTATGGTATACCTTATACCGACATATGTCCTATGTCCAATGTGTTGTATAATTTCTAATGAATCGCCTGTATGCGTGCGTGAATGGTGGGAGAGAGTTGCGAGTGCCAGTGTGCCGCGTTCTCTTCCGAATCGAGCACTTTGAGTCATCAGGTCCGAGGGGCAGGTTTGGGCAGGTTCGGCCTCTCACACCTGCGTTCGCCCGCTTTTCCCAATAGGGGTACGTCGAGAGTCGTCTGACGCGAGAATATGTATATGAGTACAGGGTGAATGATGTGCATATCGTTTTATATTTTTTGATGTGTAGCGTATTAAATGGGCTGGGTATGACCCAACTGTATCCCAGCCGGCGACAGCGAGGCTGCACCGATCTGCTTGCGGCAGCGAAGATGCGCTGCGCGACGAGCTTTTGCCCACCCGCCTTTATCCAGAAAAGTGATTATAAAAAGAAAACAGTATATGTACTATATAATTAGAAAAAATTGATAAATATATGCTAGTTAAAAAAATTAGATAACAAAGTTTAAGATGTGACAGTGTATTGCCCTTGCAGCTTTTCACAACTTTTCACATTTTCGCTTTATGCTTGGGTTACTTATTAATACTACTAGAAGCTTAGTGTGTTAATATTAACGCGATTAAGTTTAACCCGTGTACCAATATTATTAGAAAATAAATATATATTTCTATTGCCATGTACCATTTTCTGTAATTATATAATACCAAAACAGTTAACAGAACATATTATGCATTGTTTTGGCAAATATTTTGGGCTTTTTTCGGTGTCTCTTGCAACCAGCATTAAACTTATAAGTGATACTCGTATTGATTATTTGACTTTTGCAAAAAATGTGATTAAAATTAAATATAAAAGTAAACATAATGTTCACATTTGGGATAATTAAATGTTAATGTTAACTATGAATTTATACTTCATGCGGCAATTAGTGTTAGTTATAATTTTAATTTGCCGTTGTTTTTCCTCAAAATTTGTTAACAAACCAACATAAACAGTGTAACTTTTGTAATTATAATTCAGTATTGCTTATAATTATTTATTTCACTTTTCATTGTGCACGTGTTGAAATAACCTTTACGCCATCGTCTTCAACATATTTAATTCTGTTAAGTATAATAAAAATATAATTCGTGACCACTTGTTTTACTCTGAGTAGATTTATCAAAAGTAATATTTAACATGTCTGAAACTTTATAAGAATTGTACAAATGTTACAAATGTAATTTGTAATATTCTAAAATTACAGTTATTTTGAAAGCGCAACCCACTAATCATTTTTAAAAATATCATTATTTAAATATGAATTAAAATAAGACATAAAAATTAATATTACTATTAAATTATTACTAATAGTGTACATATTACGATAAATAATATAAATACTAAAATATTTGCACGCCAAAAATATTATTGCATAAACTAAAGCTTCAGTTCTCCATCGAATCAAGGTCGTCAATATAACATAATCTCATTTAGTACCTCAAACTGACACTTCCTTAAGAAATTCGTTTATTTATTTAATCTTTATCCACTTTATTTATGCTAAATTATCATAATATTTTTAACACGAATATAAAACTATTGAACGCGTAATAAGAATTTTTTGTTTATAATGTATGTTTCATACTAACTTGTAAATGAATAAGTGATGACGAATATTTTGTCGTAGAAGGCGCTTTTCCTGACAGCTTTGCTTTGAAGATCTGATGTATATTCCTTTAGCTAATTCAGCATATTTGGTAAAATTTATAAGTCGATGAGATAGTAGTTCGAATTGGCCATTAATAGCAAGCATTATACCATAAATTATGATATCAGTTCCAATCGACAAGTTTCCCATAGATACAGCACCCATTGAATTTATCGCATATGACAACCAGTAGCGCCATGGCGATAAGTTGTAATTATAGGGTAGCCATATTTCAACAGGCAAGGCATGACGAATACCATCTTGAAATAGTGGAGCAATAAGAGCTATAACCATAGTTGGTTCCACCAATATAAAGGCAATTTTAATTACTGTTCTACACAGTGGAATTAAATAATTAGATGTGAATAATCGCTATATATTTTTGAAATTTTTATATGAAAAATATTCGTATTCATATTAAATTAATGATTTTATGTAATAAATATAAGCTTTTTGTTTTAATATAATAAGGCTAATTTAAATGGAAATTCAGAACAAAATTCATATTCGCGAATATGCTACTTAGTTAATGACTTATATGTGATTTTTGTATTTATTTTTATATTTAATATATAGAACCAACAATTTTTGTCAGTCGTCAAATATATATTCATAATTTCCTGAAATTATGCTTTTATATACAACTAGTTTCGAAAGATTCGCTAAAAGCATTGTATGGTCGAATGTTCTGCGATACGTTTTGCTTCAAACAAATACACCTTCATATCAAAGCTGAATTTGTTCTTCAATAAAAATGTACTATACAGAAATCATCGATTTACATATTTATTCCCTGCGGACTGCCTATGATGTAAATACCTTCTTTACTCTTAGGTTCTTAGGTGAGCATGAACTTAAGTTAACGAGTTAACTTTCCTAAGCATTTTGTATTGGAATCACACTTATTCAGCCTTAACTCCACAGCTAAGGCCTATCTTATACATTAATTATCTTCAAATATATAATATCTTAGGCAATAATGGTGGTTGAGCCTATTGCGGTATATAGAGTTTGATTGAATTGCATACAATTTGGGAATAAAATAAAAAAATTCTACATCATTATTTGAATCTTACGATTTCAAATTAATGACGCACAATTCACTATCTTACATTCAGTTCGTAGCACCTCTCGCGCATACTGTTACGTACGCGCTGCTCCCTCTGCTGCCAGGGGGAAGGCTGAGGAGGCAGCGGCGCGCGTCCCCGCTCGTGGACCGAGCGCGTGAGTCTGGAGGAGTGGCGAGGCGACTGAAGCACCAGGTTGCGATCGAAGTAGATGGTTTATTGACTCTCGACTGCGTGTATCGTCGGGAGAGAAGAGGCGGCGCTCCGACGTATCGTTCGAGCGCGAAGTTGACAGACTAGAAGCCCGCGTTACAATTATCCTCGTGATTCCTGTCCCCGTTACTATTTATAGCGGCTTCCCGTCGCTCTTCCCCACCTGCGGTCTGCCGAATTCCCTGTATCTCTCCGTTTGGAGTTGCTGATCTTGCGTCTGCTCCGGGCGCCTTCCTGTCGCTAGGCCGCGTCGGCCCGAGGCCCCGAGTTTTCGTCGATCGGCGGATACCCGAGCTGCCGATTTCGCGGCTTAGCTCCGAGCTTCCGGTTGCTTGGGCCCGGCTGCTTGCGGGGCCCGCCGCTTTTCCCCGATCAGCGGATATCGGATCTGCTGCCTTCGCGTCTCCGTCGAGGCTCGGCCGAAGGTGACCCCGCGCTACGAGTGCGGGGTCACCGAGGGGCCGCTCAGTTAGTCCTCTTTCGAAAGAGTACAAAGAGGACACAAGAGTTCGCAAAGCTGTACTCCGGATCTGAAATCCGGAAGCAAGTCGGTGGAAGGGGCAGTGCAATGAGGGGCAAGGCGGCAGCCGAACGCAGTGGAATGGGGAGGCCGGCGGCCGTCGTAGGCCAGGCAGGCCCGGCGAGCCAGCGGCCAGTGGTGGGGGGAGTACAAAAGAGTACACAGAGGTTTTCAGGAGTTCTTCGCTTTTTCAAAGAGTGCACGACGCGCGCGGCCTTCTCGCATAATTAATATTGATTTGTAATCATTATTTAATTAATTTGTTCACTTTTAACAATAATTATTTTATATTTTATTTTGAATATTGATAGTTTTCCGCTGAGCAAAATAATTTCAAAAAAAAGATTATAAAATATGAAATAATTATTGTTAAAAGTGAACAAATTAATTAAATAATGATTACAAATCAATATTAATTATGCGAGAAGGCCGCGCGCGTCGTGCACTCTTTGAAAAAGCGAAGAACTCCTGAAAACCTCTGTGTACTCTTTAGTCCTCTTTTGTACTCCCCCCACCACTGGCCGCTGGCTCGCCGGGCCTGCCTGGCCTACGACGGCCGCCGGCCTCCCCATTCCACTGCGCTCGGCTGCCGCCTTGCCCCTCATTGCACTGCCCCTTCCACCGACTTGCTTCCGGATTTCAGATCCGGAGTACAGCTTTGCGAACTCTTGTGTCCTCTTTGTACTCTTTCGAAAGAGGACTAACTGAGCGGCCCCTCGGTGACCCCGCGCTACGAGTGCGGGGCCCCCGAATTCTCCGCGACAGCGGATATCGGAGTCTCTGCCTTCGCGGATCCGTTGCGTATCGCGCCGAAGGTGTGTACGTAACAATACCTTACAAATTCCTATCGCTCCAACTTCCGATGCTCCCTCTTAGAATGCTAGCACTTGTAGCGAGTCTAATTAGCGCCGCGAGCTTGGGAAGCTTTTAGCTTGTTCAAACGACGCAGGCCACACTCGCGCCGCCTAAATCTATTAGAAGCCTCGACCCGATGGCCCCGGATCGGCGTAATCCTCTTCGTGCACGTAGGTGACCTGCATAATTACGTATTGATGTTTGAACAACCTCAGGCTAACGTGGGCCAGTCCAATCTGAGTGCCACTAAGGCAACTTCTCGACGAGCGTGTCTCCTCGACTCAGTCCGCCTATCCCGAAGACTAATTTTTCAACTATCATGTATCGCACTCCTTCGCGTATTTTTCCGCTCTTTTTCCTCGACAGGGGCCATTTTTCACACCGGGGAAAACAAAAGATTGCCATAAGTATACCTTTCATTAAAGCTACGCATCTACCCATATCGGTTACAGTACTTCTGCTGGGAATGATTCAATAGACAAAAAAACTTATTTTTCCAAAAAGTTTTACTTTGCTATAATATTTATTATTATTTTGATAAAAATAGAAATAAAGGTATGTTTTCATAAATTGAGAAACTTTAAGCAGTTGATTCAAACCTTATAATAGTGTTAAATTTATTATATATGGCATTTTCATTTTCATTTATAGGCTTAATCCAATCAGTTGATAGCATTTTCATTAAACTAACTACATGCTGTCTTTGCCATAAAATATTTGTTACCTTACAGCATACATTCACAGTTGACAAAGTAAGATAAAGTGTGCCTGTTAATTCATCAACGTTCATATCGTTCAAAAGAATTCGAAGTATTTGGCCCACGGCTAACCAGTAAGGTAATGGTATCATTAAAATACGGTAGAATTGAAAAAGATACTCGTGCCACTTGTTTATCCAAATGGTTGGTTTCCAAAATCCAAAAAATGTCAATATCATAAAAGCTGTTTTCAAACCATTCATGACTGTTATGACTGCTTAATTAAATGAGGAGATAAGGTTAACATATATATACTGAAAAGTTAAATAAAATACTTGAATGCTTAAATAATATGCTCTCCAGTATAGTGAATTATTTTTATCGATGAATGAGTACCGTTAACATCAAACTAATAAATGTAGCTCCTGAAAATGTAACTTACCAAGCATATTATACTAAATCAATATACTGTTCATATTCTTTAATGTCTAATTATCTTATCATATGTAAGAAACGCATTTTAAGTATACACAAACAATATTTTGGATATCAAGAATTATCAGCTATAGCCTACGACTAGGAAATTACACAAGGCATGTAATTTGATATATTTCCCTTCTTACACACAACATTAAATAATTTATAATTCTAAAATAAGAAAAAATATATGTCTATAATTAGATAAGAATAGAAATACACATTTCGATTAGTTTTTGAATAAGTCTGTAAGATAAAATTACCCATTTTTGATGTGTTCTAAGCACTTATTCGTATATTTCTTTATGTACAAAAGTCAAAAAAGTTATTTCAACATTTATGTTATTCTTTATGTAAAAATGTTAGTTATTTCATTACGAATACACTAATTTAACAATAAATATTTGAATAAAAACTGAATTTATTCATGATTAACAGAATAACTTGAGTTACGTGTATTGAATCATGTACGTACATGATATGACTATCATATGTCAAACTTTATTTTTCAAATATATCTCTAAATAATTGATAATTTACAGTAAAACTGATTACTGATGTAAATGCTTTTGTCCGAAGAATCACTTTCTTATTTTGTAGTAAAGTCGCTATTCGTTTCCGTTTCTTATTTTTCATCTTGTTTCGTGTGGCAAGTGTGTGAATTCTCGTCATGTCCAATTGCGTGCCTTCGTTTTTTTACCTTTTTTGATCAACGGACGCCTTGAAAGGATCTCATTAAATTTTACAGTTAGAAGAGGTACTCGCACTACTTCGACAGTAGTGTTTAAACATTCCAAGTAGACCTTAGCTTCCTGTAGAGCTCTAAATTTCCTGACTCTAGATCCTGTAAGGGTACCTAACCTGCGCTTAACGTATGGTAGGTGTAAAAAATTTCTTTTTGCGCATCTTATTGACTTATTGACACTTATTGTATCTACCACATCCGTCGGGTTCGATTGTCACGCGTAGTAATTCAACAGAGACAATAATTCATGCCATGAAATTATGACCTTGAAATTATTTAGAGACATACCCCTTGTTTTACACATCTGAGTTTGCAAATGCTAAAAAATTCCCAGGGCTTGCTGTTGCTGGACGTTGGGAAATTTAGGGGCTTCGTTAGGCGGTCAATTTCTGTCGGTTGGCGGCCAAATGCTTGAAAGGTGAGCGCGGCTTTCCCCATTACTCAGAAATACCCAAAGAGATAGGGTGATGAGGAGGTAGCTAAATAAATGAATTCATTTTTAAAATATATATAAAAGAGGACCTGGTGGCTAGGCAGAGTGGGTACCGAATCATGCTTTAAAACCTGTACCCGTTGATTTTTTTTTGCAACAGATTCCGTAAGTTAAATAATAAAATAAACGGGTGGCGGACGCGAAGTCTAGTTAAGGCTGTCCCCGCGACAGGCCGTAGCGTGCTCGATAGCAGTTAGCGTCACCTGTTCCTCTTATGTACGAACGGATATAGGGCGTCCGTTTTGAGCAAAGGCAAGGCAGCGAGGCTCCTTTTGCCCGTGCAAGCCTCGAGGTTAATTTTCCCTCAAGGGATTCGGATGCGAACTAAGCTGTGCGGGGCTCCGAACTGGGCTCCGATGGTGCGTTCGCGCAACTGCAGTTCTCCCACGTAACGCGTTGATTAGCTACTCCGCGTTCGTAGCGGGTCATGTGTTTACCGCGAATTATCGCGCCGATGAGAAACAGGCGTCTCCGTGAAGTCACGCGTACGTCAGGCTTTCCCATTTAACTTATTCGATAATTTGTCTAGTATCGCAAACTCAAAAACAGGTCCGAAATGCTTACTAACCTGCAAGTTCGCACCGTTTTTCTGATTTTGGCACCAGTTTACATCATAATGCTACTGCGTGCTATAGCTAAGAGACAAAGAGATGATAGCAATCAAAAATGAAGAGTTGGTAAGAGCTAGATTGTTAGCAACAGACGATTCGAGCGATAACCATTTTCTTGATTTCTCTATTATTTTAGTATCTAATATCTAGTTCAATCACTAATAGCTATTGGTCATTAATAATAGTTGACAGTAACCAGTTTGTCCGAAATATTCTGATAGCTGACCTCTGTCTCTCGCACACTGGTTAACGTCGAAATTGTTGTTTGCTATTTGTCCAGACGTCAAATCCAAACAAATTCCCTGAACTTGTCGCTCGCCTCATTATAGCCCAAAATAATGGGCATACTCACTGTTGCTTAATTGCATAATTCAGTGTATAAGCTGGTGCTCCGAAGCGGTTAGAACTACAAAGGCTCTTTGTCGCTGTCGAAACAGATCACTGCTACCAATCAACACATCCGCGGCTACCAGGGTTAGGGGGGCCCCCCCCTACCTTTAGACGCCCCCATTGTCAGACCCCGAAGAGCCTTTACCACTAAATCAACCGGCTGGACATTCGGACATGTGCACTCCCGACCTTCATCTTTATAGGGATATCATGAAAACACTGTCCCGGTTTGCATTGACGTCCGCTCTCTTTCTCGCAACATACAAATTTAAGCCTATCTTGCGCCTAAAAACTTTAAAGCCTCCTCCAGACCGCAATCGTTTTGTATACGGGCAATGTATTGCCCGTATCGTGATGTAAGCGGCGGTACCAATACCGGAGCGACCCTCTAAGAAATTTTTCAATTGCACGAGCAGCTTCCGTATGCACTGTAATTCGCGCAGGCACAGGAAAGCTCGGCGAAAAGTGGGACTGGGGTGCTCATAGACTCTTCTTCGTACACGATTTGTATCAAACTGCCTGGCGCCTCGCAGACTCACCACTGATCGGCTATTATTAGGCTATTACCTCCGTTCCTTATTAATGCTAATCTACGACACATTTGCTTGTTCGATTATATGCAGAGTTTTTAGTTCGACATTTTTGTTAAGGTGTAGGTTCCGTTTTCCAATTGGTTTAACTTCATCCTTTTCTTCAGCTGCTGTTTGAAAAGAGGATGTGACAAAAAATAAATTATTAAAATATTTTTTACCGTATGTATTTATGTATCCATGTTATTTTTTATCGTACCTACGATAATAGTAATATGCGTATATATCTTCATTGTTTCAAAAATTTTATGCACAAACGCAGCTTCCATCTCATGCTCCTAAGCAGAAGGTCCGATGCTACAACGTGGATCCTTACAGCGAAAGATTGTAATACATCTAAGCTCTTTTTAACATCATTATAATTTAGTTCTGCATCGTTTAAAATAATCATTAATATAACCTCTATTTTCAAAATATCTGGTTATGCTAATTACAATACTTATTGAGATAAGGTTTCATTCTTCAAAACTGGTATCTTACCTGGTAAAGCCGCTGCTGTACGAGCCGCCGCTGCTCGTATGCACGCATATTGGGACATCTAGGACGGGCTGATGCTACTTACATCCCGTGAGCTTGGCTCGAGTACAAATATATGTTCCAGCACATGGGGGACTGCAGAGATTACCTGTAGCTATCTAGCTCATATTTGAGTGACAAGGGGTCCAGTATGAAGACGATATTGGCATACATGCGCCAGGTAAATAGATCGCTTGGTCACGCTGGCCGGGGAAACCGCGACTCGAGAGACTATCGACGAAGCGTAGTAGGGTTAAAAATTGTGGAGTCTTCAAACCTTCAAGGTCTTTTCTTTATACATCAAATCTATTACATTTATATTCTATTAGTTCTATTAAGTTTATAACAATAAAAGAAAGATAGTAAACATCAACTAACTTATTCGTTTTCACCCGCAACCTCTACACTTATTTTAAAAACAGAAGTAAATAGAGATAAGACGGAAAAGAGAAAAAAAGAGTAAATATAAGTTTTATTTGCAAATAATTTACAAAATATTGCATAATGCTTACAGTCATAAACACAACATAATATCATCATTTACTATCCGAGGGGCCGCTCAGTTAGTCCTCTTTCGAAAGAGTACAAAGAGGACACAAGAGTTCGCAAAGCTGTACTCCGGATCTGAAATCCGGAAGCAAGTCGGTGGAAGGGGCAGTGCAATGAGGGGCAAGGCGGCAGCCGAGCGCAGTGGAATGGGGAGGCCGGCGGCCGTCGTAGGCCAGGCAGGCCCGGCGAGCCAGCGGCCAGTGGTGGGGGGAGTACAAAAGAGGACTAAAGAGTACACAGAGGTTTTCAGGAGTTCTTCGCTTTTTCAAAGAGTGCACGACGCGCGCGGCCTTCTCGCATAATTAATATTGATTTGTAATCATTATTTAATTAATTTGTTCACTTTTAACAATAATTATTTCATATTTTATAATCTTTTTCTTGAAATTATTTTGCTCAGCGGAAAACTATCAATATTCAAGAAAAAGATTATAAAATATGAAATAATTATTGTGTTTCGTATTATTATGTTTCGAAAACGCAGTTGTTTCGTTATGTCGTTTTCTAAATGCTGTTTTCATAGATTCGATGATACCATCAATTAAAACAAGGGCTAATGTAATGTTATTCGTAACCGCAATCGCAGTTTCGTGTTGCTTCGCCCAAGTGTTATTGTTTCGGGCGGCAATATCGTGGCGGCCGGCCTCCGGCCCGATTCCTGTAACCACCCATTCCCCATACCTGTCTTGTAATCACTCGGCCTTCTTGCCGATACTTGTTGTTGACAATTTCGGCAGTCGTCGAACGGGCACGTGTCTAAGCCTCGAGAGCACGATCAGGTTCACTGTTTGCCTTGCGGCCCCGACAACTATGCCCTACTCTCTCCCATTGACTGCGTCTACTCTTATTAACTTTGCTGTGGCAAGAGACAGGTCGTGTTTTTCGGGATTTTTACCATTTTTTAAACGCCTGTATCTTTGCGGGGTGTATCTAACAGTTTCGCGATTGGCAAGAAAAATATTTAGATTTGCCTCAACTGCCCCATGCTATAACTGAAAATAAGTAGTTAAAAACAGGCTGTATACTTCCGATTAGAAATTGCGATATATTTATGTACATATATAATGGTTAAAAGATATTTAAAAAAATAAAAATAAGTTTATATTATGCATAAAAGTTTGATTCCATTTAACATAACAAATTATAAATGGTTTTAAAAGAACATTTGACTTTTATATTTATTCCATAATATTTGTCTTATTTGCTTTTTAAAATTAGATAATGATGTAATATCTTATTTACTGTTTAAATATTTTAATAAATTGATTGAAAAAATCAATTTTAGAATATAAATGAAATTATTCATTACTATAAATATATTATTATAAATAAATTAATGTTATAATACATTTTTTATGTACACCTGGAGATACGACGAGTGGATCCATTGTTCTAAGTGTCGCAGATGGAGTTTTTCAAAACTCCTATACATTTTTGAAACGCTGTCTGTTAATCTTCAGTTTAACTAGAATGATGATGTCCTAAACCTAGAATACGCGGATCAGCATGCGTGCGACCAAGTTGTTATTAGGATTGTCGCCTAATAACCTAAATTTGTCGATCGGGGAAATCATACAGTAGTATATATTATAAAATCATAATTGAAGTGGCAGAAAAAATGGAAACTGTATGCATGAATGTTATAAAGAACCTTTGAGATTGCTAACTCGTGAAAGATAAATTTTGCAAAAACTATTTGCGAAATAAAACGTTTTTAGAATCATTCAAAGAACACGTTTCAACTTTTTCAGCATTTTTCTAACCAAATTTAATTTTTTTTAAATTTGGCACTTTTAAGAGAATTTTGAAAATGATGAAAAAAAATTAAACTAAGTTCCTCTTATTTTTCGTAATACTTTCTGTATCTGTCTTCGCTGAGCTTCTAAATTTATAACACTTTATTTATTATTTTAAGACGAAACGTATTTTATTGCACCAAAATAGAATAATTGTTTATTACAGACACAGTTATTAGCATTCCAGCATTGTGATTTGCAGCAGTAAATTGGACATATTTCAAGCACTCTAGTTAAAAAAATTAAGTTTAAAGAGAAACTAATACTAATAAATAATAACAAATAAAAACATTATTTTGTTATGTTAAATTTTTAATGAGAACAAACAATATAAATTAAAAATTTTATTCTGATTTAATTACTTTATGTTTATTTTTAAACCACTTAGTCAAACCAAGGTTAATTAAATCATGATTCTCATAGACCCACGAAGATAGGACAATACAAAACATGATAGTACCAATAAATAAGTGACTAAATTTCTCATCTGGTAAATAATGTATCTAAAGAACAAGAATATTAATTTGATATTTAATTTTAATAAAACTTTAATTAGTTATTAATTTTTATTATTATATCTTACTTGAGAGTATGATGTAACCAATGCAGATACAATTAAACTTATACAAAAAAGTGGCTTTGGAACTAGACCTGATAATGGTCTATAATTTGTGTCAGTGTATCTTTTGTTAATAATAGTTATTGAATGTATTATTCTAAGACTCATATTTACACAATTACCTAAAATAAAGCCAACTGGGCCAAACAAAGTAGCCAATACGTAAGAAGCTCCAAGAAATGCTATGGATTCATAAATCATAATAAAATTATTTTTGTTGATGGTAGTACTATCAACAGTAGCATTTGTGTAGCATTCTGTGACACCATTAATACCCAATAAGAGAACTGCTAAACAGTGAGCTCTGAGTAAAAGTATTGGAAGAGGAGAGTTTAATTTGTCACCACCATAGAGCCATAACAGCATCGAGGAATAAGATTGTCCAAAAATCAAAATTATTAAACCAATGGATGTAACTATTGAACACAAGTATTTCAGGACATTAGTACTTTCTTGTACTTTAATTTGATATTGTCTAGATATTGATTTATCTCGTTGTATCATTTGTGTAAAATAAAAATAGCTACTCTCTTCTATAGGCCGAAAAATAAATCTGGCAGCTAGTGAACCCAAATTATTTACAATTTCATAAATTCCCTAAAATTATTAATACTTAATAAAAATTCTAAATCTCATTAGTAAAAAATTGATAAATGAATAAATACAAATCACCTGTTCAGAAAATGTTAACACTGGTAAAATTGTCATAATTAATCTTTCTCCTTCAGTTAATATTTGTTTTAGTATTCCTTGTTTAAAAAAAGATAAAGTCAGTCGGGACAAATTTTTATTTAAAACTGTATCCTAAAAATATAAATTTTTGCTTTAAAATTAAAAAAATATTTTAATGCACAGTCAATTAATAATCAACTTACAGAATTGTTAAGATAACCTGGGAAAAAATCTTTTATAGTCCTGAATGGAAATTCTGCATTAACATATGCTTGTTTTCCAACATGACAACATGATAGATTTTCTTTTAATTTATTTTTTTTTAGATTTTCTATGTAATGATGAAAGTATGCATAATGAATAATTGTAAAGAAAACTGCAGCAACTAATTGTGCAATTCCAAAAGCAAGAAGAGCATTTTCTGGATT
Source organism: Sycophaga agraensis (assembly GCA_018906755.1). NCBI lineage: Eukaryota > Metazoa > Arthropoda > Insecta > Hymenoptera > Pteromalidae > Sycophaga > Sycophaga agraensis. The sequence goes on along the minus strand of JACCIE010000032.1, from coordinate 98,365 downwards.
ATAAATAATTAAAGTAACAAATGTCGTGGTTCTTGTTGCAATCTTCAAAGAATCTACAATTATCTGAAATATTATGTTATTATATAGCAAATATATTAAAAAGACATATGCATAGATACTTGGAAAAAAGCAAGAACATTATAGACCATGTTTGTTTTTTCTAATTGCATTAATATATTTAAAAATGTATATATAATACATAAATTTTATTTTAAAGACAGGTCTGTATTTTTCATGTATTATATGAGCTTATGATTAAATATAATCTTCTATTTACCCTGAATCTAACAAATAAAAATGCACTAGCAATAATTTGAGCCACCAGTGATGATAGTTCTATGGAACAAGAAATTATAACAGCATACACAGCAAAGGTATAGAAAGGTGGCAAAGCTTCTGAAGCTTGAAGTACAAACAACCATAAGTATCCAAAAATAATAGATATTATAAGACAAATAGGAATTCTGTAAAAAAAGTTCAACTTATTTGTTTTAAAATGTATGTTTCATAATCTACATGTTTATTTTTATATAAAAAGACATGTACTAACGATAACCATAATAGATTAATAACTTGAGCCCAGTTATGTTCTGCAGTATTTGTGAGACAGGCCTTTATAAATGGCTCTTGAGACAAAAACAATATCATAGATTCCAATAACAAAAGGCGAACATTTATAACTCCAAGTATAGCTTGACCAACATATCTTATCACGAATGCATTTAACAAGAATGTAACAAATCGACAAATGATCTATATATCCAGATAAGTTTGAAATCATTTAGAATTTTATTAGGACAAAATAGTAAAAAAAATAATGAAAGTAATCAAATGCATGTCAGTTTACTTAAGTCAATATATAATCTTAATCAACAATATAAAAACACCTTATATACTCACCTGAAAAACAATATTAAATGAAGCATTTTCAAGACTACTTTGCAGATAATTAGTTGCCATTATATGAGATTAATATATTTATTATGACATTCTATAAAAAACAAAACATCAGAAATATGGTATGGAATAAATATTTCCACATGTGAAAATTTTTCTAAATTTATGTAATTGTTCATTCAAAGGTGAATGTACAAAAAACTGTCTCTTTATAAATTTGTTACAAAACTGTTTGGTACAGAATCTCAGTCGATGAGTCTTTTTAATCATCTTTATAAAGTTTACTGTTTATTTTTGACTAGTTTGAAGCCGAACGTCAAAATCATCAAACTTCAATAAGTTTTTCATTATTTTTCTCTGATTTATTCATTTATTTCTTGTATTTCTTATTTTACTTTTTATTCTTTTATAGACTCAAAACTGATCTCATAATGTCATTACCTGATTGTTTACTTCTTATAGCAATTAAATCTAAATGCACTTGCGAATTGCAAGATAAAAACTGTGTTCTTACTAATAATTCTTCTATACTTTCTTTATATTTCGGCTACAGCTCTGTTCTACAGCATCAAGCAATTGGTGTTGCACTCACCCATTCCCGCGATCATAACGTTGGATAGGCGGGAGGTTCAAACTCGTACGAAGGTAACTAGATAAGCTAGAATGAAGAAAAAGACTGCCAATGACTATTCTGGGACCGACAGCTAGCGTTGCATAAAATGGGCCAATTTTCGGTATAAACATTTCAAATAATGTTGTCAATGCTACATAAGTTAACCCAAGCTTAAGTTTTTAATTTGTATTTCTATGTTTGTTATTTTATTATTATTAATTATCATATATGTTTGTTTGTTGTTGGCTTAAAACTTAAGAAATTGTGTTTAAAAACTTATGTCCCAAAAATCAGAATAGAATGCTTATTTTTAAATTTAAATAGCCGTGAATTTTTTTTGAAAATATTAAATCTTTAAATTCGTTTTAAAAATAAAGTGAATATTGTAATTCTTTTAGATTTAAAAACAGTCAATGCATTATGATTACATTTATAAAAATGTATTATAAGATCAAAATTGACCAATCGCATAATAATACTTGCTTCATATACTCGTTTTTACCATTCCGTTAGTCCCTTAAATTATGACATGTCTCCTTGAAAATTATTGGCGAGGAAAAAATATATCTATTTTATTCTGCATTAGATGTTATATTTATAATGCTAAAAATATATTGCGACAAACGAAAATAGCAAGATTTTTTTTTCCCCAAAATTGATAATTGAATATTTTATTATAGAATATTTTACCCCATATGTATCACATCAAGATATGTTACTTAATTTCAAAAATTGCTAAAGTCTCTAAGACGGCATTTGTAAATTTCTTTTTAGATTAACTGTTTCCATTAATCACAAAATGAATAATTATTAAATAATATACATACAACTTTTTATAAATGACAACAATTTAAACATGGTTTGTATAGGTACTGTCACAAATTCTATAGCTATTATTATTAGCTACTATTATTATTATTATTAATTCTATAGCTATTATTATTATTGTTATTAGAATTGTGCTGCTTTAAAATAATTATTTGTATATAAATAAACATTTACTTTTCAAAAGACATACAATTTAAATTATATATAAATGATAATATATATTTTTTGCAGCAGAAATTTTCAATATGGTTGTTGAAGAAAATCGAAAACATGTGAACACTCTACAAAACATTATTTCACTTACAGACAAAATACAAAACAAACAACTCATTTTGTGTTGTTATTCATAACCTCAACAGAATATTTATTCGTAATTTAATGACACTACAAGATTGTGATCAATCAATCTGTTATAATAATTTCTCGACATCAACTCGTATATTATTTCATTGATCTAGTTAGTTTTTTAATAATATCGTGATATGATTTTTATTAAAGACGTACAAAAGTAAGGTTTTAATAATTTGAGTATAAATACAGTTAAAACATAAGTTTTACAATAATTTTTATTAACTGTAATAATACTTTTACATATTCCTTAAAGTACCTTTGTAAATATGTTATTACTTGAATGAAGGATTTTTTAATTATAAAGAATAATAACTTTTACATAAATTTTACTTTTAGAATAATTACTTATTATGAGAATAAAATAACATAGAAATGTTAGACTAAGATGTAAAATATAATAATTATAAAATATATTAAAAATGTTACAAAATAACAAAATATTATTTTATCAGGTACATTTTGAGCACATATTGTATATTTTATCATTGATCTTATGTTATATGTTTAAAAGTATTTAGAATAAGCTGCATTATTTTGTTGTTTAAAAAGTATTTCAATATATTTTAATATTTTCTTCGGTTGTTTTGTGCAGGAATTAAGATGTATATATCAATATTTGAAACTGCGTGAAAAGCACGTGAAGGCCAGACTCCAAATCTTGTAACCGTATCAATACGGTAATCTAATTATTAACCAAAATTCACAATTTAAATTTAATTATAACTTTTAAACAAATGTTATTACTTACTTTTATATTAAAATCACGATGTAATTAAAATTTATAACATATTATAATCAATCCTTCTGTTTGAAGCTATTTTATGCCATTTTTAAAATCTAAAATAGCGGAAGCACAATTTGATTTAGAATAAGTACTCAAAATCAATTCTTTTTACGTTTTATCGTTTAACTCATTGAATTTTAAATTACAAAATTTGCGTGCTTTTTCATACACGCCAAAAAATATAAATCCACCCATTGTGAATCCAAAAACTCTAGGAACGAAACCAGCAAACAATCTGTAACAATTAAATTACAAATTTATTTAATTGGAAATAATTATCAAATTGTATAGTATAATAGTACTGTATTGTAAATTATAATTTAACAGAAAATATATTAAATCAATTGCAGCTTTCAATATAAAATACATTCACAAAAACAATAACGTTAAAATAATAACAAAAAGTAAATAAATATTGCTATTTTTATTTATTGATCTAATTTGTCTGTGAGTTTATAGAGTTTTTGAAGATTTAGAAGAGTAATACTTTTATATTAAAATACATACTGTTAAATCTGTTAAATTAAATATTAAATTCATAAATTGACCAAATTACCAATTTACTTTCAGATATGATTAAGGAGAAATTACAACTGAATAGAAATCTATACATGATTGTTTAGGGTGCTCTAACCCGCACTACTTTATCATTGATACATTTATACAGAAGTCAAAAATTCAATATTTTTGAACGACTGCTCGCCTTTATTCAACAAACGGTAAATGAAAGTTAATATGTTGCGCCATGGCGGTGAAAAATAAAAGCTCTCGAAATATCAATTTTCATGACTTTATTTTTCATTATCGCTTTCTGATAAAAAGCTGATGGTCGTCCAAATAATATTTAATTTTGGATTTACAGTTTATCTTAAATATACGGATTATTTTAAATGAACCTGTTCTCAAGTAAAGGCCTTGAAATGCCAAGTCAGCAGGGCGGGTTAGAGTTCACTTAATAGTTTAGCGTGTAGGTTTTGTGTGCAATTACCTATTACTATAATGTATTTTTATACTTTTTTATTTTCGAAATACGAACATTTATTAGAAACATAATTAATTTTGTGTGATTGTATTCATGAAACATGACGTTCAATAAGTTCCAAACTAACGAAGAAAACAATACTTGTTTTGCAAAATTCAGTTTTATTGATCAATACAATCATCTTTCAGTGTAATATAATTATTCTAGCACCTCCACTCGCGACTTTTTTGGGAAATTCTCAGCGCTGCAAGAAAAGTAGCTATCAGAGCCTGGAATTTGTCCTTCTCTAATAATTATCTGTACCGGTGCTGCATGAAGTAGTATATTGAGCATTTTGATTTCTCCTTGCTACATGAGACAACGCTATTAACCGTATGCACTTTATTAATTGATTGAATAAATTTGTTTAAGCCTTAGGGTATAACCCCATCTGGCTCTGAAATTGCATACAAAATGAAATTTAATAAAAAGGTATTTACGACAAATTTATGAGGAGAGCGATAGATAGATAATTGGTTTATTTATAAAATTTTACAAAAATTATTGCACAACACCTTAGTTAACTTATATAAAAACTTATCACAGATTATCATAGTTTCATTAATATTACAGATATAGCGCAGTTACAGCAATAAATAAATACACACAAATAAATAAATCAATAAATCACTTTTTTTATTATCTACCAGTCAAGTCACAATCATACACACATGTATTTATAATACATACGAGTACATTAAAACAGAAAACATAATTTAAGACGCAATTAAAAACACAACCATGAGGACATCTGACTAGAATAATTATATTGCTATGTCCCATCCCCTGAAGCGACGAAGGTAGGACGCATTTTTAAGGCAGGATGGATTGTTCCACAGATGAGCAGCTTGTACAGAAAATTATCTAATTCCCATCTCGGTGCGCATCCGTGGAACAGAAACCTCTTTAGGGTCACCCCTAATTGGTCGATCAGATGCGCTAGAAGAGAACAGATCGGCGAGGTATTGAAGATCTGGAAATACATAATATATTCTCTCCAGCTGTCTACTTCCATCCCGCTCAATCTGATCCTGAAGGGGGCGATATGATCATCCCATTTGGCACCCGTCATCACATACCGCACACAGGAATTCTGTGAGCGTTGTAGCCTTGTCCTAAACTCGAGGGACGCATCTAAGTAAACGATAGAACAATAATTAAAATGAGGAAAGACCAGAAAACGCACCAGTCTGGCACGAAGAGCCTCCGTGGTGTAATGACGGAAAAAACGAAAACTATATAAAACCTGGTTAATTCTTTTACAGATCAATTCAATGTGTGGTCTCCAGGTAAGACCTGCGTCTAGCACAATACCAAGGCTTTTTACAGTCTCAGACAAAGACACGACTGCTCCCTCCCAAAGTTCAATAGAATTGAACCCAGCCAACTCAATGTCGGAAAGGAATCTGCGAGTTCCAAAAAGAATCACAGACGTCTTTCCAACATTGAGCCTCAGGGACGTAGACGAGGCCCAGTCCGAGACTGCTCGCGCTGTGACTGTTACATGTCTGGCTTCTGCCACAAAGTTGCTCCTACAAAAACTATGGTAAACCTGTAGGTCATCGGCATATACAATATGTCTTATACCCATGGAGTCCAGAGCAAGACATAGGTCATTAATGTAATGGAAGAATAGCAACGGCCCCGCGAGAAGCCCATACGCTTCATACAGTTTAACAGACAAGTGGGACATATAGTGTCGCACGCCTTTGTAAAGTCAAATAATAACAGTAACATCACCTGTCTTTTATCCATAGCATTGCGTACATCTTCAGTCAATCTTCACAGAGCAGTCTCAGTTGAACTGTGCCGTCGATACCTAGCTTGGAGTGGATCGAGGATGTTATGAGACACCAAATACTCCATAAACTGGTCATAAACAATTCTCTTAAGCACTTTTGAAAGAAAGCAGAGCAGTGAAATCGGCCGAAAATCATCTGGTCCAGAAGATGTTTTTGATTTGACCAATGGCACTACGTGAGCTTTCTTCCACACCTATGGAAACCTCCGCTTTTAAGCGAGCCATTGTACAGGTGCATTAAAAACGGACCTATAACCGGAAGATCCTTAACAATTACACTGTGCGGAATGCCATCCTCACCAACTGTCTGCGATGTGAACTTAGATATTGACAGTACAATATCATTAATATTTATAGTTTTAAACTGAAAAACACCATCAGCAGCAGAGTTGAGTACAGCATGTATCCGATCGTCGTCGATGGTATTTGACACAGATACCCGCGCAAAGTGAGTGTTAAGCTCATACGGCATGAGCCCATGCAAAAACCCACTTGCTCGTGGTTGCAAATCTAGGTTCCGCAACTCACGCCAGATTCCGCTAGAATTTTGAGAGTCGAACAGGCGATTATGAATGTATTCAGTCCTCGCCTGATCTATTTTCTGCTGAACGTGTTTATAGAGATCGAGGAAGTTCTCGAGAAATTTCCTTTGTGCTGTTCGTCTGTACCGTCTGTACAGTGCCCCACTCTTACGTTGTAGGTCACGAAGCTCAACTTCAATCCAAGGAAGGCGATTTTTATTTAATTTCATAATTTTCTCGGGAGCGAGTTCATCTATTGTCGTTATTAAATTGTTGTTGAGCCTCGCGACTGCTGACTCAACGTGAAAATCCTCCGCCAACAACGGCCCCCAATCATAGCCCGCCAACAACTGCACAAGCCCCTCACTATTATAATCCTTATATCTGAAAGAGCAACAGATAGATTCGGAGACAGGTATCTCTATTGTAACATTGATTATGTTGTGCTTACTATGAAAAGGAGCAGGTATATTGACAGCGGGGATTACCGTATCATTGTCCTCCAAAAGAATGACGTCAATCCAGGTGCGGAATGTGGGTGCGATATGCGTAGGACCGTGTTGGATAATCTGTAAGAACAGCTCAGCCGCGAGTCTTGGAAGAAACGCAGCATCATAACTGACAGTGGAGATGTCAGCATTCAGATCACCGAGAATGATTTTGGGACTGTAATCCGGCGTTAATCGACGTAATTCATCCAAAAATTTAGAGTTCCTCGTAAATGAAACATCAGAGGGCCTATACACGGCACAAACTAATGTAGGCTCAGAGGTACGATACTGCACGGAGCAGATCAAGTACTCCAGTAACATTGCGTACAGAGAGAGAGAGAGAGAGAGAGAGAGAGAGTGAGAGAGAAAGAGAGACAGAGAGAGTGAGAGAGAGAAAGAGAGAGAGAAAGAGAGCTGAAGAGCCTGTCTCCAAGTCAGTTTGGAGAGGAGGGGTCTACGTGGTATTTTTCTTTTTTTCTTTTTTCACCGCGATGGGACAACTACTTGTCTTGGTGATGCCGTTGGTCTGATTCCATGCTTGAAAGAGACTGCAGTACAGTAATACTCATCAATTTCACTCCTTGTCGGGAAATCCCTGAAGTTGGACTCGAAACCGCTTTATTAGTTCCTGATTTCGACACGCAGTGGATTGGCTTGGGAGTAGTATTGGAGGTTGGTCCATTGGTGGCAGTCCATTGGTGCAGGGCTGGGTACACTATTGACTCCCTAACTGGGTCCCGTTATTAGATAGAATGGCCCAGGCGTATCCGAATCGGCTGAATGTTTTCTACAAGGGAAGAATCAGCTTCCTGGTACTGCAACTTTCCAGGGGATAGGTTTTTACCCACCGACTGAACAGGTCCGTGATGTCCAGAAGGAACTGTTTCCCAAGAATACTTCGAGGGTAGGATTCCATCAGTTTTCCGGTTACGGTATCCCAGGATTAAGTGAGTTGATGAGATCGGGGGGCGGCCTTGCAGGTGGTATAGTGGTGACACTCACGGACATAGGCTCATGTTTCCATTTGGATATTACATATGCATTTTGCATAAAGAACAAAAATTGAATATTTTATTGTAATTTACAATCTAAAATGTTTATTTATTTGGATTCATTACTCCTTTTTTTAGTTTTAATTTTTATTTAATAATAATATAAATAATCACTTAAAATAATAAATTTATTTCATTCTTAACCATGAGCAAAGATTATTTATATTTTGTTTAAAAGAGGTTAAGGATTTGTGTCGTTTACTATAAAAAAATTTGAAAGTTGAAAAACTAAATTATATAAATCATGTACTTCTCAGATAAGAGCCATACAATTAAAATCTTATCTAGGTTGTGCACTGCAATCTGTGACGGAGTCCTCGGGTAGCCTGCGGTAACACGGTCGGTCTGTTGGTAAACAGGGATCCGAGGCTTTGTCAGCGCGGCGGCCGGGGATCAGCAGGGAGTTGGCGCGAAAACAAAGCGCCGATCGCCGGGTGATCGCCGGCCGAAGGAGAATAGTTAACGCGTGGCCAAGAGCGCTCTCGGGTCTCGACGATACCCGGAACACGCGAACCACCGCGCAGCCCCCAGGCCATCCGGATACACCCCGAGATCAGCGGGATGCCTCTACCCTCCCACACGACCGAGAGAGTGCGAGCCGCGACCGCGACAAACCGTCACCGACACCCGGCAGGACATGGGCAGCCAGGCAGCCAGGCGCCAAGGGAACTGCGGCGTCCCTGGGTCTGAAGAAAGGGTCAGCGGGCCTCACCGCCAGGTGTGTCTGTGGAGCGCTCTGCGCGGCGCGGAGAAAGAGCGCGCGCGCGACGCAGCGGACGCGGTGCTCCCCTCGTCATCCCGGGGCCGCGAAAGTAGCTACCCTGGTGGCCCGCCCGAGTCGAGGCGACGGCCCCTAGAGCGACCCGGTACAGGTCTCTCCGGGCGACGTCACCGCGACGGGCGATGAGGCGAGGGCCCCAAGGGTGGCCCAGTTCACGCCCCCGCGGGCGGCCTTTCCCGCCGTATCTAGTGAGGCGCTGCGAGCCCGCCGGGAGAAAGCGTCCGGGCTGGGACTGTCCACTCGGGCGCGAATAAATACGTATTTCCTCCGAGTTTCGAGTAATTATTTGGTGTCTTCCCTCCCTCCGCGATCCCAACCCGCGTCAACCGCCACGAGGCTAGCCGCCCGAGGATAGTCCGTCCGGGTCCCCTTCGGGGCGACCACGGACCTGGACGACCGGAGAGTGGCGGGTGCTCCGGGCCCTTCCGAGGCACGTCGGCCTCGGGGCGGAAGAACCATGTCACAAATCCTAAAATACTAAAATGAAAAGAAAAATTTGAAGGTTACTCAAGTTTGAATTTTGGCAATTATGTTAGTCTTTTTACAGCAAATATATAGCTTATTATTTAATTGAGGCTCAACTGCAGATAATAGATTAGATCAAACAATTTGCTTGAAGCAAATTATTACTTATATTAATATGAACCCTGTTCTTCTACACTAAGTTGTATCAATGATATTTTATTCTGATATTTCATTGGAAATTATTACATTTTTTATAATATAATTTATAGAATATGAAATAACTTTTGAATAATTATTTACTTGAAAATTGGAAACAAAATAAGATGCATAATGTAGTAATTTTATAAAATCCTATTCAAACTAATCGAACTTTCTTTATAAGCAATATTTATTTTTTATAATGATAATTTTATCTACATGGAAGAATTTACTTGCAAAGATCAATATTAAGCAATTTTGATATTTTTGCATTAATTTTTAAACATGCAATTAGATTATTTTAATTGAAAGCATACAAATTAAAATATACTCACCCCTTAATTCCATTTTCAGTATAAACCTTGTTTAACATAAAAGTTATCTGAACTTCTCTTTTATTAGTTGAAGTAGCTGATAACATAATTCTAGTTTTGGCTACATCAAGTGGTGTAGTTATTGTTGCAGATATTGTTACTATTTCCCATAAAAAAGTTAATAGATTAGATAATTTTGTAATACTAAACAAAATCATATATTTTTGAAAAATGATGCATTACATTAAAATTATTTTTTATCTTACCTGATGCTGCACCACAGATTGCTCCTTCGATAGGTGTGCATTCTCTGGAGTACTTTTTAGACAAGCAGAGCTTAAAATATTCCCACAGAGGCATCTGTACAAGTCCAAAAGGCAAATCTCGAAGAACTGTGCTACTATAGCCTCGAAAAAGAGTTTTGATCTTTAACCCATTGTGATCATAAAGTAAAGCTTGTTTTCGTTGTTTAACTACTTCAACGGGTACTCTGATTAGGCAAGCAACCTGCGTATTATATTTTCTAATAATTTTTAATCTATCAAGATGATATTATATTATACTATATTTACAGTAAATAAATTGTGTTATTAAATTTATACTTAGATAATAAATACATGCTGACATCTATTAATTTTAGTTTTTTAAATATAATTATCAGAGTATTAACTACATTTTCTTTTTTAATATAGAATTCAAAATGATTACATTATGAATGATAGATATATTTTTAAACTCTTACCAATTCACCACAAGAAGCTGCACCCATGTGAATTACTGATTGATACTCATGTGGTATGTAAGGTTGAAGTATATGTTTAATCCCATCATATGTTATAAAAAAAAGTGCTGCTACATAAAAAAAATATTTGCTCCAAATTTAGCTGATGATTAATCTATACTGTCCAAATAATTTGATGACTTAATACCTGCTGGTGCCGAACCTATCATAACTGGTACAACTCCATGATAAAGCCGCTTAAATCCTCCAGAATTAAAAAATCCATGTTGACTTTGTAATCGGGTTTTAATTGTGTCTACAGGAAAAAATAATACATCACAGATTAAACCTGCAGCAGCTCCAGACTGAAAACATAATTTTAAAGTATAATAAAAAAAGTAAACACATATTCAAAGTATTATTTTGAATTGAATACTGCTAACTATTAAAGATGTAAGAAACAAGTTTTTAGTATCAACAATCGTCGTTTCATGAAGCATTATAAAAATGATAGAATTCCAATTATGTTATAAAATATTTAATAAGCAAGTATACTAATATTGATTATAGAAGACCAAATTAGGTAATTTCGTAAAGCTAAAAGTTGAAGGACCTCTTAACGCTCGCACTTTTTCGCCCATACATGACCTATAGACTTAGTATATATATACAGTCATTGGTAGAGCAGGACGATTGGTGAAACAGATATATATATATATATATATTTGTTTATATATACTGCAAAACGTATATATGATTCTTTATCGCATTGATTTACATACTGCATTAAAAGAAAATCACAAAATAAATTCTATTAATTTATTATTTAACATTTTTTTTATTATTAAAATTTATTAATATTTTCGTATTTTCTATACTGCTATATCTGAACATTACTCCTTTGTTAGTTTCTTCGTTGAAAGAAGTTATACGAATTCTCCTAAATAAAATACTTTAACTATTTTCATGTATTAGAAAAATGCCTCGAAAAATGCATTCATTAATATTTAATTTTTTGAATTCAAAGCCATGCGTATCATAATAATAATCCAGTGGTAACTTTGTAGTGGAGTTGGTAGCTGGCACGGCTAGCGTCTACGCCAGGCGCCCTGCAGTAGTGCCGTCTTGTGACTGACTTGCTCGCACCAGCCCAGCACGCCCTGAGTCTATAAGCATCTATCTTCGTTGGCATAACGTTGACGCACACTTTTGATGCTATGAGTTGAGCGGCGCTGCGCTGACACGTGCGCACAAGCTATTTGACGGTCGCTTTCGAAGCCAACGTTTTGCATCCGGCTTGCACCGCTTAGTTATCTCGCTGTTAAGAATAAACTGTTTATTGTGTGACTCGCTGCAGCATCTAACTTTTGATTATATTAATATTGAAAAAAATGATTGGTAATTGTAGGTGTAAAGAATTCTTTATGATAGCGTTACTTTACATTTTTCTGCAAATTTGTTATATTACTGGTAAATATTTTCAATTTTTTAAACTTTTATTGCTTATCTATTTTGCTACTATAATTATTGAATGATATTAACACAATATTTTAAAAAATGATACTATGTTTTCTCTAATTTATTTGTGAAGTATAGAATTCACTGTAAATTACATTTAATATGATAATAGTTTTCATATAAAAGTAAATATAAAAGAGAACTATATTTTCTCTTGTATTACAGCAAGGACTACTAATTATGTTACTTGTGGTTCAGTTGTAAAATTAATGAATACAGATTATAAGGTGAGATTACATTCACATGATATTAAGTATGGGGATGGAAGTGGACAACAATCAGTAACAGCAATAAAAGCAAAAGAAGATGGCAATTCATACTGGCTCATTAAAGCTCCAACAGGAAAACAATGTTCTCGAGGGTAAACATTTTAGTCGTATTATAACCTTTTATATTCATTTTGTTATTTACATTATGAAGGTTATTCTATTTTGAAGTGTACTTTTATACATATTGTTTGTTGCATAGTAAACCAATTAAATGTGGCAATATTATTCGTTTGGAACACATGTCTACTAAAAAAAATTTGCATTCACATCATGTAAGTTCACCGCTAAGTGCTAAACAGGAAGTTTCAGCCTATGGAAATTTTGGAGAAGGTGATACTGGTGATCACTGGATGGTTGTTTGTCCAAGTGATTATTGGGAGAGGGATGAACCAGTTATGTTGAAACATATTGACACTGAAGCGTTAGTAAAAAATTTATTTTATTTGGTTATCTATAAATATAAATTTGAATTAAAATAAATGTATTCTATTAAGCTATTAAACTATTTAATTTTGTTGGAATATGCATGGTAACTTGTTTTAACAGTTAAAACTGTATTATGTACAGATACTTGGCAGTGACTGGGCGAACTTATGGTTCACCAATAGCAGGTCAGCACGAAGTAGTAGGTGAATATTCAAGTAATAGTTATTCACAGTGGCAGACAATGGAAGGGCTCTTTATACATCCCAACGATTTTAAAACACAACATTTTGAGCATACTGAATTGTAACATGAATGACTGCATTCTCATGTTACAAATAATTTAAAGTATGAAATGATTTTTTGTGTGATTGCTATGTAAATATGTATGTGCTATGGTAAAATAAAAACAATTATTTATGAAATGGTTGATACAAATAAAAAAAAGTAAATGATATGATATAACCTTAAGAAGAAATATAAATTAAAGTTGATTAATTCAAATATATTTTATAATTTTAGACAAAATATTAATCTTTAGGTTATATTGTTTACAATCATTATTACAGTAAATTTTGTATCAAAATAACAAGACAAGTTATGAAACATTTGTAAAAACTATTTAGACATAATTTCCTTTTCTGTGTATAAAATACATTTGTTTTATATAAAAATCACTGAATTTTACGAAGACTTTCCTTCACACACTCTTCAATTTATACTTTTGATCATTATTCCTTGAATATAAAAGTCCATTTAAGGGAAATATGAGATTTAAAAATCCATAATTTCCAAAAATTTCATACACATTATTCCATTTTTCAAAATCAGGATAATAGTTTTGTTTTCTAGATAAACAGGTGTATAATTTCCATAAACCATAAACTGAGGCAAAGCAAGCAATGGAAATAGAGACAATGAAAAGGATTGCTAAAAAAAGATATACACTTTCATAATCTATTCGAATGAATTTACCTGGTATAAAAGGAAAGAATATATTTGGTACAAAATAGTAAATATTAAATTTAGATGTATCTGAATACACAATGTAATTATATAAATATGATCCTATAGTCAACACTGAATATATACAAACAAAAGCAGCATATAAACAAACAAGTATAAAATTTCCCATATTTTGTTTTAATATGCATCCTCCTAAGAAAAAGCAATGATGATCACGATGATAGAAACACTTTCGACAAAGTACACAATGTTGGGCAGGTCTTCGAGTGTAATGCTTACATTTTGCACAATACCAAAATCTTATTCTATTGCTTTGGCTTTCCTGATATGCAGTTACAGTAAATGGTACAATAACTTTTTGCTTTATCTTGTAGAGAAAGTACCAATTTAGGTAAAACTGTCCAAATAAAAATACAAAAAATGGTGGCATTGTATTTTGTATGTATACTGTTACAAAACTTATCATAAGACTAAATAAAACTGTAATTGCTGGGCAAATCATGTAAGCAATATAATGAATCTGCCTCATTCTTGCTTGATAAAAGTAATTGTACATTAAGTTACATATATATACAAAGATTAAAAATTTGAATAATGAATGTTTAAATAATTTAAACCTTCCGAATAATAGATGTTTGCAATTCACGAATGACAATGTACACGAACTAGTTTACATGTAATAAAAAGCATTTTGGTAAATATAAGAATTGTAAAAGATTTTTTTGTTTCATTTTTAAACTAAAGAAACTAGAAAAACCATTATAGTAAAACCCTTTTTTAAAAATATAGTAAAAATAAAACAATTTACAAAACACAAGGAAATGGAAAATAATGGAAGCAGGCGCAAAGTGCCTATAAGTATACTCGTATCGGTTGTCACATGCGAGTCAGTCAGTGTGAGTTGGTGTGAGTTATTGTGGATTATGTCGATAAGTTGTGTAGTTGGCATCAATTGACACGGGAGGGTAGGAATGTGACGAACATGAAAAAGTCCCGACTATGCAAAAGTATATAGTTCAGAAGTTTGGTTAGAAATATAAGAAAATCGAAGATATTCAAAAATTATATTGTTAAAAACAGCAACGAAGATGTGTCCTAATAGACTAGCCAAAAGCCCAATAGGTGAATCGAAGTAGATTAGAGGTACCGCACCTCAAGTTCACTTCGCATCGCATACCCGCATTTGCAGCGATGGTATATAATAATGATTCTCGGTTGGTATGTGATATCGGCCAACCGACGCAGGATACAAACCAGACCATATGAAAACCAAATAAAAAAATTCGATATATATTTACAATATTTTTTATCTTTTTAATTTTGTACACGTATGAATTCATAGCACACACATGTATAGTATAAAAAATAAAGCCGAATAAAATTTATATTCATGTTTATTTTCCATTTAAAATTTTTTTCCCTGATAGACAAAAATCACATTACGCAGTGTCTATGTACATATATTAGAAGCTATGTACTTTGAGTTCAAAACATACATAAAAATTTTTGAATTAAATTGATTCAAAAATTAGTAATGAAAGGCAAAAAATTATTTTAATACAAAATTTTATGTAATTAACCGTAAAATACCAGAGAAATATTTAATTAATTTCATATAATAATTAAAATATTGTTTTAAATCAGAATAAACATCATCAAAATTTGGCATATAAATTAATTTGGATAATAATACAACTATTTTTTGGGAAAAAATCATCATTAATAAATTTATTACTTTTTTAAAAAATCACTAGCGTCAGTTTACGTAAATGTACATTGTCATATACTTATGGCCACAAATAAAAAGATATAACAGACTTGTCTATACAAGAGTACAATTTTCATTATTTCAATATTGTTTGAAATTAATTACAAAAGCATTGTATGATACTATACATTATTTTTTTATACAAATCTTGATACATGATTTAATTAATAGATTAATAGCCGTTGCCTTAGTATATTTTAAATATAATCATCAACAATTATTTGACATAACAAAAGTAGAAAGAAAAAATGGAAAATTCACTATCTACAGGTGGACAAAATTTTTAACTCTATTACTGTTGTTTAACATGTTTTGAAGATTGAAAATGAATAGTTTTTTTGTTATATTATTTAATAACATGCTTTATAATTTTTATCATTAATGCTATTGAAAAAAACTTAGAATGAAAAAAAATGAATTCAGTAACAAATATTTCATTTTTATGATTATTTATAAAACCTTGAAACATCTCACAGAAAATATATCTTTTAAAAGTTTTCTTAAAAACTGTTTTTACTTGGTGTACTGTAATATTTTTCTAAAGATACATTATTTCAAAATTTGATATAATTGATAAAAAAAATCATAGTAGAATTAAAAGATAAATTTTTGTTGTACCTGATGTGTTTTACTTTAGAAACATATAAGCTCATTGATATTTGGCCATTAATATTCTTTGGTACTAATTCATCTTAAAGTCAGAAACCCATTGATGTACCATTAATAATGAGATGTTTGTAAAACCTAAGGGTATTCATAATCTACTTTTTGCCAAACCAAAAAATTGTTTTAAAACAAATATACGTTGCAGTTACGACATAAATGAATTTCATTCTTTGTTGTTGCTGTTGTATTTGTGATTCAATTGCCATGATTCGTCTGTTTAATTTGCCTACTTGTCGTCTTAAATGTTGTACTTCCTCATTGGGCGGTATAGAAGTATCTAAAATACCATATGCTGGTGTTTGTTCTCTAAAATTTATTTTAGAAGATCAACAATTGGAACTACCCTTTAATTCTTTATTTTTATTGAAATATATTCCACTAAATGTATTCAAATGTTCACCTTGCATGTCTAATAATATTTTGAACTTCACTGTTATAACGATTGGTTGGTTTGGTAGAAATAGCTTCTACATCTGAGTTATTATTTTGTCGATGATCTTCATCTACTGTTGGAAAATAGTGATTGTCAAGTGTCAATACTCTAGGAGGTGTCTAAAATATAGTAAGTTAATAATTTTTGGGTATTAAAAAATGAAGCAAAATAGATAAGTTATAATAGCATTTTAAGAAACAGAAAATATATTAATAAAAAATCACAGAGATACATACAACACATCGAACAAAGGTTGGCTCCAAAGGCATGACATCATTTTCTATGGTTACTTCTCTAGGTGGTGCTTTTGTTCCAATATGTTGTTCCTGGCCTGTAATAGTATTTAGTTTAATAGATACAGATTATATACTTCATTTAAAATAGTTAACTTAATATTTGACATTTAAAATTTGACTTATTTAATTTGATAGATGTAGATAATATACTTTATTTAAAATAGTTGTAATTTGACCTACCAACAACAAGAATACGATCTGGAACATGCATTTCAAATTTATCAGACATAACGTTATTCCAAACTGCACCATTTATTCCAGCAACATCTTCATCTGTGAAATCACCACTTACTCTGATGCTTTTTGGTACCCTCATTCTTTTATTAATATCAAGGGTGAAATTAGGGTCAAAAAAGTTGTCTGCCTCACCATTGAAGCGAGTTGGGCTATGAGCATTAGCCATCTTACCTACCTAAGAGAAAAAAAATACAATGCAATGTTTATTTTTCACAAACATTAGATAATAAAAACATAAATAAGTTTTTTATTCTAAATTTTGCATTTTTAAAATTAATTTTAATTATATATTCACAGATTAAAATTAAAAGAGAAATACAACTAGAGATTAATGTAATCTTTAAGAATAGACAATAATATTAAGAATTTATCTATTATGTTAGTATATTCAATCATATCTCAGATTTCAAATCTTAAAATTGTAATATATTAATTATATTTCAAAAGAAATTAGATAAATCGCTTTAAGCTTTTAGTTAATATATGATCCGTATCAAAAAAACTACGTAATAATAGGAACAGTTTGATTTGTAACCCTTTCTACAGCAAGAAACACGATCACAGTTAAAAAAAAGTATTGTTTTGACAATGGACATATTATGATCCATGTAAAGGATGAAAAATGATTGTTTATATTTAATATATTGAAAATACTGATATTTTTTGTAACTGTAAACCTTTTTATCGTTACACAGGTATTCTGCAACCGACTGCTTTGGCACGCTGACGGTCCTGTTCAAGACGTTGATTGACTCACTCCAGTGAGACAGCGACCAGTCTCCAAATAATAAGCAACAACTCTAATTGCCTCTGTGAGTGAGTCTAAGGACTAAGCACAAACGAAAAAATTCAAGCAAAATCCCCAAGAGCCCAACCGACCTCAAGTAGCAAGCCCCTAACTTAGTGATTTAGTTGGCTGGTCAACCATATAGCTCGAAATTGATTCGCGCCTCGGCTTGGATCTTCCCGCCATCCCATTTCTCTCAGAGCACAATAATGTAAATTTTTGCAAAAAGAAACCAACGGATATAGATTTAAAGACACCTTCCTAATGCTATTTATTAAAATGCCATCCCCTTCCAATATTTGCATGCATAAAAATTGCACCCTTACCAATTCTAATTGCACCACCTCAAAAATATTAGTTATGTTAACTGAATTAGTTGGCCGGTTAGTTGATATCACAAATTTCAATGTGTAGTAGGTTGGTTTTCAAGAGTGCAAATTGCATTTTCATTTAAGAAATCTTTTAGCACCGCATATTTCGGCAATGTATCGCGAAAATCGCATTTTGCTCGGCTGGCTTAAGGAGAATGATGTTAAGTACCAGTCTTTGAATATTTTTAACATTTTGAATATATTGATCATACATCGTATACAATCAGTACTCCATAGTAAAACGAAGGTATCAAAAAGCAAAGTGGAATAAGCTATAAAGAAAAGAAAGCAAACATTTTTAATATTTCTACAACAACTTTCTATGGTCGTTACTATACGTCACAAGATATTTTTAGGAATTGGAAACATGATCATACATGGTCACCGTATAACCTGCGCCGACCACAATGAGCGTTTCGTCCTGGGGCTACCCAGGGCTACCCATTGGACTCATCAATGCGAATGTAGGCGAGTAGGTACTAGATAAGTAGACCCGGATTCTCGGCTACTTTTTATGTGGAGGCCATGTAAGGGCCCATTTATAGTCAAAATATTGGAGAAAAGAGATATACTAAATATTTCTTAATTCTAACTATTAATTATTTATTGAATCTACATTGGAAAAACCAAAAATAATTAAATTTAAAAATACATAACAGATTCAGGGGTAGTTTGGTAGCCAGAGCGGGTGGGTGCAACGTACCTAGCGTGACTTTGTACCTAGCACACGCATTATCTCACTATGCTAACTTAACTTAGCGCGATGCGTTACTATCAAAAACACACGCGTACCTTAATTATATAGCAATTTGCAGAACCGAGTTGGAACATAAATCCAACATTGTGAACTGCACATCGCCGCGGCAAATCGAATTATGTATTAAAGCTTCTTGCTATTAAAACTGAATTTATTAGCTTGTACAGGTCAACATTTTAAATTAGATATTAATCCTAAGGCATATTTAATAATGCTGTAAATTCTTTCTTTTGATCAGCTACTCACTGATCTCGATAACACGCTTGGTGATATTAAAATAAGAATTATAAATATTTTGCTAGTTTCAAAGATAAACATTGCAAGCTAAATTTGAATCATTGAGAATATTTTTAATAATTTTTATCAATTTTATCTCATAAATTAACCTTAACTTCATTTTATTAAATTAAAAGAAACTTACAAAATATTTGTAAATCTGATTTTAATATCATCAGCATTATTAAGATCAGTGTGTACTTAATAAAAAGAAAGAATTTACAGTATTATTAATATTCCTTATGATTATCTAATTTAAAATGTTTACCTGTGAAAACTAATAAATTCAGGTTTAATATCATCAAGGTTTAATAATAATTTGACTCGTCGCGATCACGTACAATTCACAAGGTTGGATTTTTTATTAAACCGACTCGGTTTAATAAAAACGGTTCCGACTCGGTTCCGCAAATTGCTATATATAGATATACGCGTGCTTGGTATAGTAACGCATCGCGCTAGGTAAGTTGGCATACAGGTAGGATAATGTGCGAGCTTGGTATAAAGTCACGCTAGGTGCGTTACAACCCATTACAACCCACCCATCAGAGCACTCTGTGGACCATCGCCTATAATCATCATGAGGTCTATCAATTATATATAGGGTTATATCGATGCAGTCTTACTGATGAATTCAGTCGGTAACCTTGGAATGAAAATTGAAGCGGCCAACCGCGGCAAAGACGTCCACCATCTATAGCCATTCACTTTAGCCCGCCAAAAGTTTGATCATAGTTTGATTGCTGGAGCCTGAAAATCTGACAGTGGTAATGCGAGAAACCACAGAGTGCTCCACTGTTCCGTGCAAGAAGAAGACAAGAATAGAAAATATTTTGGATCTGTCAATATTTATTTCCCGCCAAAACAATCATTACACGCATTTCTAATTATTCTAATACAGTACAAGGCACATTCAAGTATACAAGATCGTGTTCAAATTTTTTTGTTAAGAAAGCTTTGTTTAGCTTAGGTTTTGAATAAAGAATAATGGAAGAATGTGAGTGTGGAGATGATAAAATCAAATTATGTTGATATTTTAAGTGGTTCCTAAATATTTTAGACTTTGTTACTCAATTGATACTTGTTACAAATATGTTAAATGTCTTAAAAAATTGTAAATTTTGTTTTAAATTTAATGATATAAAACAAAGCAAATTAAAGAAAAAGTAATTTATAAAGTAGAGGTTACACAATAATTTAAATTTGATTACTTACATAGTGATGATATAGATTATAATAGATTACTCGATATTTTTTTTTGAATTTTATTAAGAATTTTTATTTTCAGCCATAGCAAGTCACAGAAGTAAAAGACAAAAAACTGATAAAACAGGTCGTTTGTCTGCTCTTGAAAAACTTAAGCAATTAAAAGGTAGTAAGAATAAATATGAAGTAAATGACTTAAATAATGTTTATGATGAAGTTGATGAAAAAGAATACGGTAAAACTGTTTTGGATCGTCAGTGTGATGATTGGATTGTTGATGATGGTAAACATTAGATAATTATTAATAATGAATTATTTATAAAGAGACAATTATTATCATTGAACTTAACATTTTTTAAACAATAAGTTATGCTGCGATTTACAAGATTTTTGTTTTTAATATTGGTATTAAGTCAATATAGTATTAATGAATATAAGATTATTTTTATTGTATTTGTTCAATAACAAGTTTAATTTACTCTTTTATAAAAATTAATATAGGAGGTAGTTCAGGTTATATCGAAGATGGACGTGAAATATTTGATGATGATTTGGATGATGAAAGTGTGCGTCAAGCAGAAAAAAGAGATCATCTAAAAGGGCCAAGGAAACGAAAGCGAGAATCAGAAGCAAAAAAAGGAAGTATCACTAGCATGTTCTGTAGTATGGCTAACAAGAAAAAAACAGAAGAAAAAATTCTTGATGATGATATTTTGGGAGATCTTATGTCTGAATTAAAACATGATTTGGATTCACCTGATCAAAAGACAAAGCCAAGAGAAAATAAATTTTTATCAATACCTAAAGTTCCTGTAGTGTAAGAATATTTACTCTTTCCTTTTGTTTTCTTAGAATTTTTTCAAATAGTATTTTTCTATTTAAAATATTTGTTAATATATAATAATTAATTAGATCAGAAGATGAAAAACTAACTATTTTATTAAAAGAAAATGAAGACCTTTATGACAACCCAAAAAATTCTTTAATTAAAAAAAAAGTAAAGCATGAGAATATTATACAAAAATCAAAAATTGAATCTGAAATTAAGGTTCAAGAACAGGTAGAAGTAGAAATGAAAATTGACAATCTAAATTTTAACGATTTTGATTCCAATGAGTATCCAGATATAAAAAAAAGTAGATTGAATGAAACATCAGATATAGGTAATTTAATACATGTTAAAGAAACTTCAAACATTCGGAGTGTTAATATAAATGGTGATGATTTACAGAAATTTATTGGTGATGTAAGTGTAATTAGTATATTTTATAGAATAATAAGATTATTTAGTTAGTATTTACGAGTAAATTTGCGCAGTAATGTCATCTTAAAATTTTAAATTAAAATTATAATGTTTTCAAGTAGTTTTGCAGTACTTAAACATCGTTTTTAGTTTTATACTGTATATAACAGAAAATCGAAGTATTTTGATAAAATAATTTATATTATCTTTATATCACAATTGTTTTAGATTTCCGATATTGATTTCGGAAATATAGAAATGGATCCAATTGTGTGTCATAAAACAAATATAGAATTGGGAACCTCGACTTCTGAAATTCCTGATAAATCGCAAATGTGGAAAGAAAAAACCATAGAGTTTAATAGTGACAATGTATTAGAAAAAATTTGGGAGAAGGACTTTACAGTGACTTCTGAACAGGAAGAAATCAAAAAGCCCATTTCTCACGAAAACATGCTACCTTTACCGACGATAACTAATGATGAAGGCGAAAAGGTATTCAGATTTTTTTGGTGGGATGCTTTTGAGGATCCATTAAAGCAACCTGGTGTGGTTTATCTTTTTGGCAAAGCCTTTGTACCAAATTTGAATGAATTTATTTCCTGTTGTGTCTGTATTAAAAATATTCCTCGAAGGATTTATCTATTACCTAGAGAGTATGTAAGTAAAATATTATTATTCCAAGATTTCAAAAGTACCTTGAATTTCTGTTACATAAAAATTTCAATTAAAATTTGACTACTAATAACAAACTTTACTAGATTAAAAACGAGGTATCAGATGGTTGTAAAGAAGCGAATACAATGATGAATGTCTATGATGAATTCAAAACTTATGCTCGACGTAATAACATTGAAGAGTTTCGTTGTGATGAGAAGAATAGAAAATATGCGTTCGAACGTGAGGATACTCCGAAGCAATCCGATTATCTAGAGGTTCGATATTCAGCTACAAATCCGCCAATGGATCCAAATTATACAGGTCCAGCTATTGAGGCTGTGTTTGGTACCACCGTCAATGCTCTCGAGCTTCTACTTATTGAGCGTAATATTAAAGGACCCTGTTGGCTTGATATTAAGATACCCTTACCTGTTGGGAGTCCATTTTGTTGGTGCAAGATTCAGGTATGTTGATTACAAAGGATTAAAATGAATGCATTTTATCCAGTACCTCTAATTATTTAATAAGTAGATATTCAGTTATCGAGTTTATTATTAAGCAGGGTTAACACTAATTTCTTACTTGTACTATAAATATCAGCAGAAAAAAGTACATTACTTATTATGATTACTTATTAATAATTAGCTTTGAATATTATTAATAATAATATAAATTATTAATATTAATCATCATATTAACTTTATATATTATTGATTTATATTAATCAATTTTTTTTTCATAATTTTATCTTCTGAGTAGAGTATACCTTAAATAAATCAATGCATTTTCATACTTTGAAACTTAAATGATAGTAGTTTTCTTATTTCTACTTCATGAATTGTATGACGTTGATTTTTAATACTTTGAATTTTTTATTCAATTTAATATCAAAAAATTCATACTTTTAATTGCATAAAAATAATATCATTTGAATTTCAAATCATGAAAATCCATTCATTGGTTCAAGTTGCAATTTACACCAAAGACAAAAATTTTTAAAAGTAATATGTAAAATGTCAATAAGCCTATCAATCTCTGATTTGTGTCATTAAACTGTACATTTTAATATGTTTATTATAAAAAATTGTAATATAAAACATTTTGAATTTCTGATAATAATGTTTCTGGTAATAATGTACTATAGGTATGTATAGTACAAATAAATGACTATTGTAAAAGTATGTTTTGAAATATAAGTATTATTATATATTTATATATGTTTATATTTATTTATCATATTATCATATTTTAAATATAAGTAATATATTTAATTTTCTAATAAAATTAATAATATTAATTAGAAAAGTACAATTATATTTTCAGGCAAATTGTCT
Organism: Sycophaga agraensis; assembly: GCA_018906755.1. Lineage (NCBI taxonomy): Eukaryota > Metazoa > Arthropoda > Insecta > Hymenoptera > Pteromalidae > Sycophaga > Sycophaga agraensis. The sequence goes on along the minus strand of JACCIE010000032.1, from coordinate 74,317 downwards.
AAAAATGGATTATGTATCTGTAACTGTAGAGCAAGCACACACATTAAATATACCTCCAATGGTTTTAGCAACAATTAATATACAAGTTTCTGTTGATCCTAAACAGCAAAGAAACGACATTGTAAATATCGGAATTTTATTGCATCATAAATTTCATTTAGATAAAGCTTCACCAAAACCATCGTTTGATGAACACTACTGCAGTAAGTTATTGATTTATTTTACTGAATGTCTTTTGCCTATTTATTTTGCATCTGATTAATTTTTTTGACTCATAAAGCTCTTTGAAAAACTGTTGCAATTAAATTAATTCAATAATACTGAAGGATTATATCATAAATTTTAACCAACCACATTATCATTATTATTATTTTGTAATTGCATAGACAGAATGGTATAATTTTTAATTCGCACCCCTAACATTCTAGAAGAAATTGTGTATAAGGCTGAAATTCAAACTACCGTCAATTCGAGATTTGCCGTACTTAATCGGTTCTTTAATCATTTCCGCTGCGTTAGGGGTGTGACCTTGAATTAAAAATTATGCTGTTCTATCTCTTTTCATAAATTAATTAGTTGTCTTGCATTTCAAAAAAATTATACAGAGCAAAGGATGCTTTTTATCAAAAAAACGCTATTTCATCCTATTAGAAATACTGCTCAGAATTGTTTTTGAGCTTCATTTTAAAACTCATTAAATAAACTGTCTTTTGAATACTCAGATTTGATAAAATATCCGGACAAAAAATAGTTTTTTTAATAATCGTACAGGATTTATGTGCCTTACAAGATGTCATAAGATTTAAAGGTGCGGTCTTAAAGGTCATTTATATGTATAAGAATGAGCATCTTCCTAAAATTTTTTTATTCTGTTTTTTATTCAAGTAATCATTATTTGTACTAAAATAATACCGTACGAATTTTATCGTGACGAATACAAAAATAGTCAGTCTGCAGGCTTAAAACTATATTTATTCATAATATACTATTTTTTTTATTCAATTTAGTTGTTACGCATCCACGAAGTGTGGGTTGGCCGATGAAAGCTCGTGATCGACTATCTAAAATAAAGCAAACAAAAATAATACGCTGTGAAACAGAATTGGAACTACTAGAGCAGTTTCTTGAAATAATGCAGCGCTCGGATCCAGACGTTCTTATTGGCTATGATTGTGGTTTTCAATTTGATGTTCTACTAAATAGAATTAATACTCTTAAAGTAAAAAATTGGAGCAGCGTGGGTAAACTCAGGCGCTCTACGATTCCTTATTTTAAAGTATAAATTTTTAATTTGTATTAATAGAAAGTTTGATTTTTTTAATACTCAATAATTTTTTTAAATGTTCTATACAGGGTAAAATGATTTTGGGTCAAATTTTTTGCGGTCGGCCTGTTTGCGATATCATTACTTCCACGAAAGAATTAAATCTAAAAATTAAAAGCTATGATTTAACATCTCTTTGTGTCGCTGTAAGTAACTCAAAATATTATATTTATAGTATACAATGAAGTTCTTTTTAGTGATATCATAATGTAAACAAAAAACAAGATTCTATGTTTTAATATAACACGTTTTTAAACATAGAAATGCTTATATAAAGATTACTATTCCTATAATATTTTAAAATTAATATTTTATTTAAGAAATAATAATTTATTTAGGTACTCCATAAAAAGGAATATGAGTGTAAAGATATAAAGCCAGAAGATTGTCCAAATTTTTATGCTTCTGTTGATAAATTAGAAAATCTAATTCAATCTACGATGATAAAGGCTTCATATATTTTGGGTATTGTCGTAGAGCTTAACATACTACCTCTGGCTCTTCAGATTACTAATATTGCTGGAAATACCTTGTCACGGACGCTGTCTGCTGGACGCGCTGAGAGGAATGAATATTTACTGTTACACGCTTTCCATAATAAGAGTTATATTACTCCAGATAAAAGATTGACGAGTAAAAAAAAAGAGGCTGGCGAAACAGTCCAGGGAGGAAAAAAGAAACCCGCATATGCTGGTGGTTTAGTACTCGATCCTAAAAAGGGATTTTACGATAAACTTATATTATTAATGGATTTTAATTCACTCTATCCTAGTATAATTCAAGAATACAATCTCTGTTTTACAACTGTACCTGGAGCAGCTTATGATAATGTTGAAGTCTGATTTATTTAGAAGTTAAAATATTTTTTTTGGTAGAAATTGGTTTTAGTGTTACATAATTGTTTAAAATGTTTTTTAGGATTTGTGTTTACCACAATCCTCCATCGAAGACGGTGTGGTACCTACTGAAATTCGTAAATTAGTTGAAAGTCGAAAGGAAGTAAAAAAGTTATTAAAAACGCAAAATCTTGCCGCTGAGTTAAAAGTTCAATACAATATTAGGCAATTAGCTTTAAAACTTACCGCCAATTCAATGTATGGATGTCTCGGAGCGACCCATTGTCGTTTCTATGCTAAGGGTCTCGCAGCTCTCGTAACAATGAAAGGTCGTGAAATTCTTCAAAATACTAAAGCTCTTGTGGAAAAAGCCGGTTATGAGGTGCAAATAATTTTAAACAATATAAAAATGATGATTTTCAATTCAAATATCAATAATAATTCATTGATGTGTCAATATTAACATTTGCCTAACTTAAAAATGTCTCCCTAGTTTTTTAATATAATTAGTTATTGATAATTGTTTTAAAAAATTACAGGTTATTTATGGAGATACAGATTCGATTATGATTAACACAAATCTTTTAGAGTATGATCAAGTATTTAATATTGGTAAAGAAATAAAAAAGGAAGTGAACAAATTGTACAAGAAAGTAGAACTTGATATTGATGGGGTATTTAGATATTTACTATTACTTCAGAAGAAGAAATATGCTGCAATGACTTTAACTAAATTGCCGAATGGTCAAATGCAGCAAATTAAAGAATTGAAAGGATTGGATATCGTTAGAAGAGATTGGTGTGGATTAGCTTGTGACATTGGAAAGTATGTTGTATTTATTATTATTATACAAAAATATAAAATGTATTAAAAATAACGTTTTAATACATTTTATATCTTTACAGCCAAATCTTGGATCAATTATTAAACGAGCAATCAAATGATGCACGATTAGAAAAAATCTTCGATATCTTGCATACTGTGGCGGATAATTTACGTGAAGGGAAGGTACCTCTTTCCCTACTCGTCATCATGAAACAACTTTCAAAAAATCCAAATGAATATCCAAATGATAAAAAATTATCACATGTGCTCGTCGCATTAAGACTGAATGAACGAGGTAGTCGCAAATGGAAGAGTGGCGATACTGTGCCTTATATTATTTGCGAGGTCAGAAACTACTTATAGTAATCTTAGTAGTAATCTTAATAGCATTATTATGATAAAATATAAAAATTCAATTGGGTAGATTCTTATATTCTTAACTTTTTTTACGAAAACATATTACTTAATTTTTTTGCTTGTATTCATTATTTAAAAATTATAAGTTTAGTATATTTAGCTTTTGTATAGTCTATTTTTTATACAATTATATGATGACATGCAAATAAACATATTTTTAAATTACATTAATAATAGTTAACTAAAATTTTAATTTAGGATGGAACTGACAAAACAGCATTGGAGAGAGCGTATCATATCGAAGAATTCAAGAAAAGCGAAAAACTAAAAGTTGATATCAACTATTATTTATTACATCAAATACATCCTGTTGTACTAAGACTTTGTGAACCAATTGAAGGGATTGACGATTTATTATTGGCTCAAAATTTAGGTAATTTATTAAATAAAAATATAAAAGTAGGAATTTTAAAGACCATATATTTAATGAGTATATTTCTAATAATATGTAATATAGGTATAGGTGATCTTTATAAACCAAGAAAAACTTTTATCAATCAGGGTGCTATGGAAGTACCTTTATCCATACAAGATAATCGTTTTCATAATTGTCACCCCTTTAAATTCAGATGTCAAAATGAAAAATGTAAAACTGAAAATGAAATTAAAACTCTCTTTTCTGACTTTGTAAGTAGAATTATTTTTGTTTCTTCTTTGTTTGTTCTTTGTTTTAGTACAAAGAATTCTAAAATTTGAAATTTAATTTATTTCATTTGAAATGTACATCGTTAGGCTGGAGTTCAACGACCCTCTTTGGCGATGTGTTCCAATATAGATTGTAATTTACCACCATGGCAATATGCTAACATTTTGCAAAACAAATTATATTTGGATATAAGAAAATTTATTGCAAATTATTATTATGGTGAAGTTGAATGTGAAAATCCAATTTGTTCCAAAATCATGAGAAGAATTGAACTAGATATTAACACTACATTTCCAAAATGCTATAGTTGTCTTGATGGTGATGTTCATAGAATAGTGAGAAATTTTCAATCAATTTCTTTTAATGCGATTTATCGTCCATATAAAACATGTTTTCGATTTTAGCATAAGGAAACCGAATTGTATAATCAGCTGAGTTTCTTTCTCTACATATTTACATTAGATTCAACCTATTATAAAGGTAAGAAAATATTATATTCTTAAGCTATATGTTAACTTAGTTGCTACACTTAATACAATTGATATGATAAGACTACTGCAGAAAAATTAAAAAATATGATAAAAATTAATATAATTAAAAAGTTTTAAATATATTAACAATATCTAAATTATTCTTTATGCTAATAATAATTAATTTATTGAATTACTACAGTTGTTCCCAAAAATTTAATAATTAAATGTTTTAATTAATTAAAAATAAATTTTTTAATTAAATAATTTAAAAAAATGCTTTTTTAAGATAAAATGTTGTTATTCTAGATCAAACTGTCTTTATTTCATTATACAAAAATATATTTATAATTAAAAATATATTTATAATTAATAAATATATTTATAAATATATTTATAATAAATATTTTTATAATTAAGAATTGACACAAAAATAAAATTTGTAAATTTTCGAATTATTTTACTTATTACAAATATTGCTTCACTTAATAGTAAGATTACATTTAAAACATTTTATTAGTTTATGATTGTTTTAAAAATTAATTAGATCTGAAGCCTGTTCCAACACCTGAAATGAAAGCTGCATATGATATGCTGAAGGAATTTATTGAAAAACAGATTCAGTTTAATGCTTATTCAATTGCTGATTTAACTGAACTTTTTTGGCCTGATATCAAAGAGAGCAATATCGAACTTCTAAGTAAACTTAAGAATTCTGTATCAAGTATCATTTTAGAGGACTTAATTTAGTAGAGAGAAAAATATAAAGCAGTAAGTATCTCTATGTAAAACAGTATTATTGAGTATCAATAAGAAAATTGAAAATACAATTTTTATGCTAAAATCGATTTTATGGAATACAAAAATTTTATTTTAGAATGAATAAGAATAATCGTATTAGAATATTATTTTAGTGCGAAAAAATTGGTTGTATTAAAAGAAACAGTCTTTTTATAAATGTATACTACAATTGTTGTACAAGATAACAGAAACCGTTTATATAAGTTAAATATAAAATATCAAAAAATGATAGACAGTCTTTTAAAATTATTACATGTAATATCTATACAAATAATTTTATACATTTCAATTGAATTAATATATCAATACACAATTATGAATATAAAAAATTTGCACAGAAATGTGTAGTATTCCATTCAGATTCTTCTAATATTGAAGACTAAAATAGTTAAAAGTAAATATTTTAATCTTTTATTTTAGAATTTCATATTACTAAAAACATAGTTATTTGTAGTCTTTCAAATGTTTGAAAATATTTAAAAAATATATTGATTAGTAATCAAAAGTTTTAATATTGTTACACTAATACGTTTTCTAATTATAGGAGATTAAAAAATATTTTCTAATTTTTATTTAAGCAAGTTCTTTAATAAATATATTTTTTAGATACTAGATTGATTACTATTCATAAGCATTAACAACAATTAAATTTTTTTTATATAATTTATGTGAATATAATCATTTATTAAATCAAAAGAAAGCAATATCACAAACATCCCAGTACCAAACGAACTGTACTAATTAAGTTTTCGAATCGAAAAAAACCACAGTCTTTGAGACAAATTTACAAGGTTTCATTTCATCGATGATTTAAGAGATCGGAATCGGAAACATTCGATATATTGTAGAAGTTATAGGGTATATTAGATGGTACAAAGGTAGATATTGGATTTGACATGGCACTGAAATAGGTAGTTGCACTGGATGGTTGATGATCACGTTCGCGTACTGATAGTTGTTGTTGCTGACGTGTAGAAACAGAAGACATTGACAACGTTTCGTTACTTTCTACAAACGTTTGGATGGTTGTTACATTAGCTGATGTTGGAAGTGACTGTAGTACTATGGGTTGTGGCGTTACTGTTATTTGTGGCACAGCTTGAATTACCTATTAAATCGCCAAAAATTAAAAAAATTCAAAATAAAGGCCAAGTGTACTCGACATTAAGTTCAAATGGAATAATTTAACACTGACTTGTGCAGTTGCGGCTGTAACATGCGATGGTACTAATGCATTATGTGTAGTATGACTGCTCACACTTTGAATTTGCACCAAGTTTTGTGGTTGTAGATGCTGTTGGCATTGCTGCTGCTGTTGCATTGTTGAGTTTTCATTACGCTCATTTTGCAGATTCGGAATATTTTGCCGAGAATTTTGTTGCTGTTGATTTAGCTGTAAATGTTTTGAATGGGACGTGTTGATTCCATGACGACGTTTCATATGTTTATTGTAGTTAGGCCAGTTAGTAAAATGATGTTGACATTCTTGGCAGCTGTACGGCCTTTCACCAGTATGCTGTCGACGATGGGTCTATATCAGATATTAAAATGATTCGACTTAGCTCCGTGAAAGTTAGATGCAATGATATTATTGATTACTAATTTTTCACAAAAAGAGAATCTTTTTTATATAATGTTACGAACCGTTAATATTCCTTTAAACCGAAAGCATTTTCCGCAAAATTCACATGAGAATGGCATCGCACCTGTATGAATTCTGTGATGTTCTCTTAATGTACCTTTCTCTCTAAACGTTCTACCGCACACAGCGCACTGATGAGGTTTGGCACCAGTATGTACCGTTTCATGTTTTTTTAGTTGTAAGGGTGTTTTAAATCTGTAAAATTAAAAAATTATACTTAAAAAAAGATTTACTTTTTAATTTTATTTTATAATTAATTATTTTTAATTTTTTTAGAATTGTACTTTATTACAGAGTACTAAACTCACGCTTTTGGACATTGTGAACAATTGTAAGGTTTGTCAACGGAATGTGTTAAAAAATGAGCCTCTAAGTTACCCTTTTGGATAAAACTTTTACCGCATTGATCGCAAGTAAAATTCCTTACACCAGAATGAATTCGTTTATGTGTCACTAAATTTGGCTTTGTAGAAAATCTGAAATTAAGATATAATTATAAATTAGATTCATGAAAAAAATAATTAAAGTTGCTCTTATTTTACTCTCTTTTTTTAAATAGTTTCTTTACTTCTATTATGTTAGAATATTTTCTTACCTTTTATCACAAAGATCACAAGGAAATCTATTTTTTATATTTTCTGGTAGATGACAACGACTGTGAATGAACAAGGCACTTTGTTGCCTAAAACCTTTCCCACATGTTTGACAAATATATGGTCTTTCCTCGCTATGAATAGCTTTATGTGTATCCAAAACCTTTTTATGAATAAATGTTTTCCCACAGTCATTGCAACTGATTTACAAAAAATGGTAACAATTAAAAAATAGTATTTTAAAAGTTCTTGCATAAATGTTATTGAAAGGAAAATTGGTTATTGATATTTAAGATAGTATTTTCTTAAGTTGCAGAGAATGTGACTCTTTTTTTCTTCATCAGAATACATTGTATAATTAATAGGTAAAAATTAATATATCAATATATAATTTTTAAGTTTATCATCTTTGTTAAAATTTAATACTAAGATTTTCTGTAAATAATTTTAAATCAAATTAAAGAATAAATATTTTTAAAAACTATCATTTCATTAATGAAACTGTAAAATATTTTGAACAGTTATTCAACAGTCAAAACAATTTTGAATGTTAATTTAAGTTAAGAACAAATTAAATAATGTCGATAATTTACAAATTATATTTAACAGAAGATTTTTTAAGCTTTCTTAATATTGTACTTTAAGTTAAATAAAACGAATAAAGTTGCACACTAATAAGTATTTGATTGAGTTTCTTGTTAATTATAACAAAAGCTTTGTAGTGATTTCAAAGTTAATTGAAATAATTGTTAACTTACGAGAATGTTGTTAACTAAACTAATAAATCTTGTGCATTCGAAATTACATACCTTTATTACAAATATTATATATTTTTTATTTCTGTCGATAATTAAATACTTTCTTTTATAAATATATATAAATATTTTCTATTTACCTGAATTTTGTCTTGGTTTTGTGTCTTTTAACATGGGTTAAGAAACCATAATATTTATCATAAACTTTACAACACTGTACACACATATACTTGGTTTTCTGATTATGAATAGTTTCGTGATGCTCTTCAAGAGATTTTAAACTAGGCAGTTTATCGTTGCAATCTGTACATAACCAAGGATATCTATCAAGATTTTCTCCTTTCTTTCGTAGTATCTTTTGACTTTGCTCTGAATTTCCTTTTCTTCCTTCTCGAATTATCATTTCCATGTCAGAATCTGTTCCTATAAGATATAAAACAGAGTATTCTAACTTAATAAATTGTAAATAAATAAATTATAAATAGATAGACTTTAAATATCTTTATAAGTATAACCAGTCATGTAATTATCTGGAATTTTTATATTAGACTTTTTATCTTCTTGATGAGTATGCTCTTTATTTTGTACATTGACAAATACATTTTGTAATTCTGATTTATTTAATTTAAATAAACTGCTTTTCCGTTTTTCTTTTTTTTTGTTATTTTGTTGAGATGAGCTAGATTTTATGATGCTTTGGATATTATCAGTCTTTTCTTCCTTTACACTTTTTAAAAATATTTGAGATTCATCTTTATGAACAGGTTCGTTACTATTGTCATAGTAACTATGATCTACTACATCTGTTGAGTTATTTTCATAAAATTCTTCTTTTGGAAAAGTGGATGACTTTTCTATAAAATTGACATTTGGTTCAACGGCAGGTGGAGGAGCACTTTGAAGACTTTCTTGTTGAGCTTTTACTTTAGGATCTATAAGTATATGACGAAGGGAACATTGAGCCTGATTTGTTTTTTGATAAAATTCATAACACTGATTCAGAAGTACACAGCAATCAATGCATACAAATAGTGGCAAACAGTCACTTATAAAAACCTGTAATAAAAACAAGTTAAGGTCAAAATGACAGAAAGATTTAATTTATTTAATTGCCCAACCTTTTTGTAATTGAATTTGTACACAGACCAGCTATCTAATTATAACAATATCTAAGGAAACAAACATAATTTATTTAATTATATAAGATTAAATGTTTTCAAGCATTTTTATATTAGTGTAGTTAATATCATTGATGAACTATTCAAACATACAATTGATTTTACATAAAATTTAAATATAAATTTTATGTGAATGCAGAAAAAGATTATTGTAAATGTTTTTCAGACAGTAATTAAGTTTTTATACATCATGAAGAAATTAAAGGAAAAATGTACAATCTAAAATGAATTCTCTATTTAAATAATTATATTCTATGTTCTTTAAAATAATTATCAAAAGTTTCTATCAATTTAACTTAAAGCCTATGTATTACTTTTTTTTAATAAAATGTTTGTTTCCCTATTTTAAATAGCAACTAAAAGTTGATTCTATCTCATAAAATATAACTTTGATCAGAGTTAAGCAACACACCAGCAAAACAAAAAAAAAGCGTGCCGAGTGATAAAATATAAGAGATAAACACTCGAGTAGAACTAGCCTGTATCTGCAGGCACTTGGAAATTTTTGTCTCGATTGCGAGCTTCTGACCCTCTGTATCATAAATGCCGATGAAGCCGTCCTTGATCTCAGCACAGAGTCGACAAAGTTGCTGCAATTGCTTCTCAACCACCCTCGCACTGTCCGTCATGCTTTATAACCAAGTATTTTCTTGTGCTTTGATTATTCCTGCACTTCGTTACGTTTTTATAAAAATGACAATTATAAGACTTCGTAACATATTGTAGCACTATCGCGATAATATTAAAATAGTCGACATAAAGTCAGCAGACGCCGGCGTTCTGAATTTGACCACTTGGACAACCATTATGCAAATACGTTTATTGCACACATACTATATCATACGCGCACCTTTGTTTACAATCGCATTGTAATCGCAATTTTTCTCTTCTACAATGTTATAGTTTACACACAGTGAAATATTATTAAAATGGATTTACTCATTCAAATACATAGGGCACTTAATAGTTTTTTACGTATATAATTATATTTTTTACATAAATATTTTTGAAAGATGGTACGAAAGCCAATAAACAAACGATTTCTCAAAATCTCAATATTTATATAGCGCATGCGTCAGGTTACTCATCCGTTCAACTTGTACACAGTTGCATTGGATGCAGTATATTACTTCAGAATACTTTATTCCAACACCATTCTCCAAGGTGCAGGATTCGTGACAGGTGACAAGGTACTGCGGACGGAGTCTGTTAAAGTGGACCAAAAATCTGAGAATATGCACACTCGGACGTTGAGAGAGAGAGAGAGAGAGAGAGAGAGAGAGAGAGAGGGGTGATGCTGAGTACTACCTGTCAAGTCGTAACTATTGAGCAGTACTGATATATTGCCAATCGCGTATTAACGGTTTCTCCAATGTTACTATGTATAATATAATATCTATATAATAGATGTATTTATTTAAGAAATGAATTGAAAGCTTGCCTTTTGAGATCTGCCAATCAAACTTTCAGCTTGAATTTTAAATGTTTTAATCTGATTGGTCATGCGGAAACTAGTGTGTCGTGTACTAAAAATTATTAATAAAATAATTTTGTTCCATTATACTAACTTTCATGAAAGTACTACAATGGTTTAATTTGACTTAATATATATGCCGAAGAGTCTCCTAGGGGATTTGATCTTCTACGTTTTAATTTTTCAAGCTTATTAAAAAAATTATAAACACCAGTGTAGCGTAATATAAAAAATGTCTATTGAAATGCAATTAATTAATAAGTACTACTATTATTTAAAAAATTTAGTTTTTAAATTTATTATAACAACTCTATTTGTTAAATATTAGATACTTAAAACTTTATGTTAATGTTTATGTTTAAGTGTTATATAGTTATGTCATAATAATGTAAGTTTCGCATAACAAAGCTCGAGACTATGTTTCACAGTACGTAAATAATGATTTCATTTTATTTCATGGATAATGGCTTGAAGGGATCATTTCAGAGCTCAATCAATACTAGTAATTTACTCTTTCTAATGATATATATATATATAGGTTAACGCGTAACTGCGTAAGTATTATAATAAAAATCTAATTAATTGGTACCATTTCGTGATTACATAGATTTCGATGGGATGAATGCAAAGATGGAAATCGGAAGGTTGTAGAAATAGAAATTCGTACACACACCAGGGTGAGAGGCAAACGCCGCGTGCTTTAGCCCAGGGTTACCGACTGTATTCGTGTAAGACTGCATCGGTAATCTTTGCTTAATTCTGTGGAGAGAGTTGTGCAGTAATTGGTTACTGGACTGTTGGGTCGAGAAACAGCTCGACATACAATTCTAATCGGCATACAATCGTATATTGATATTTTCTGCCTATTGTTTTTACAGAAATTAACTAACTGTCTAAAATTAAGTACTCCTTTACTAAATGAAGTATTATCAGACTAAATTTAATATAGAAATATTGTTTAAATGCACATTCAGTGCATTGGCAAAATTTGACGATGTAAATGGAATAACGGTTTGAACTCGGGTTTGAAAATATATGCAAATGCATACAAAGTTTAATGCGTGTTAGAGCTACTTAAATTTCTTTAAAAATAAGCAAACGCACTTTGTTGAAGAAGATTTGAGAACTCTTGCAGTTGAGGCGCGCAGTACAGTTGACTGAATTTAAATATTTCGAATTTCGATTCGCAAAGTTAAAGATATTATTAACGTTACTCACCGCCGTTATCGTATTATTGCTTTAAAACCATTTGCAATTTTCGAATTTTGAAATGAATCATCTTAACAAACATTTTAAACACAAAACACACAATTGGAATTTCTTCGTTTTATCAACGCATGGGTTAAATACATTAATTTTGCATGCTTATTTTTAATAAAAGAACCCAAGAGATCACATTTCATATATTAATATTGTAATTTTTATTCTAAATCCAAATTCTCAAAAATTCTTTTCTATACATATAGTTATATTTCACCTATATATGTATTAATGGTTTCGAAAAAAAATATATGATAAATTAAAAAATCTATTAGGCTTTTCACGATGATCTGTTTCACATGTTGACACGCTATGGGCATTCAATTCCCAAATTTCATATACTAGGATTGGTTTCGCACTATGACTAGGATTAGAAAAACGACGGAATAGGAATCCTGGATTTAAAAATTCAATATTTTACAATAGCTGATAACAAAAATATTATTTAGATTATTATTACAATAATTTTATATTTCTAGATATAGAAAGAGAAAACTATAATCATGAGTTTATTATCTAAGATTAAACTACACAAATTTTCAATATACATAACAGTTTTAGACTATATTAAAAACTAAGTGATGAGAGAATTTAAGCAAAGAATATTTAAATTAAGCATAAAATTCGACACTGATCCGCATCCTATTTAAGAAAAATTTCTTTTAAGTAACTATTTAATTTTAATCCTTTTAACATTATTTACTGTTTTTACAAGAATCCGTATGATGATAGTATAAGTTAACAGGCTTTCTCGGTTAATATGTATGAGGAAATTAAAAGCACACACATGCATACAAGTCCTATTACAAGTTATAATGCGATAAGTTGCTCTATATCCTCAACTTTCTATACTATAAAATTTTGCATGCATACAAAAACTGTTCCAACACGATTTGCGTCTCCATCGGTGAACAAAAGTCTTTAAGGCGGCCATCAACTCTCGCTCTCACTGTTCTGAGAATCGGTTCGTGGAAGTGAAATTATTAGCGGTACTTTGGGAGGGGCACTGAGGAGTTTACTTAGCAGGGTAGAGAAATCGTGTAAATGAGCAATAGAATCATATGGGTGAACCTATACCCATATGCGTATTGTATACACACATAAACGATGTACATTGTGGGAACCGTGTTCTGGGCAGGACTTTTACGAACTTTCGCAGTTTTACGGATTTACTCATTGTAAACTATTTGTGGTCTCCGTTGTTAACTAAAATGATATCATATGGTGAAAATCAATAGGAAAAATGTATTTAAAAGTTCAAAATAAAATCTATAAAATCTTTTTGAATTTTTTTTAAAGTAAATTGCTATCGTTTGAGAGAAAAACTAAGGGATTATACAGTTTTTTAATTAATTGCATATTTTAAATAGATTACCTTATTTCATCAGGAATATAAAGTATTATGAAAATTGTTTACGTAATATTTTAAACAATGCTGTAAACAATATAATGTTTATTTAGCCTACAGAATACTCGGGAAATTTTGAACGAATTCTCGCCAAACGTTCTCGACGTCTATTATAGCTAGGTAGAAAAGCTATAATAGTCTAATTTTTATTAGAAAATAAGTTAGCTACAAGCAACGAATTTTTTAAAACTATCCATTCATTTTTAGTAACAATCTAGAAAGTCATTTTTAAGACTCGTTTCGTTGCAGTAGAGATTGTAAATATTAATTGATAGTTGTTTTGTAGATTTGCCGAAATTCTATCCTCACTTTCTTTTTCCGCATCCCTTGTGGGGCGAGTCTACATATTTATACGAATTGCGAATATAGCAGCGATTAGAAGTAGTGTACACACCGCTATTCTCGATAGTAAAAAAAATAAGGGGTCAGTAGCCATTTTAGAAAAACGAACTGACTTAGCTTGACTCTTCAATATACAAAAATCTTTGATTCTTCAATTTACCGTACGTGGCATAAATAAGCATAATTGATGAGCCGCAAACTAATATAGAGAAAATTGAAAGCAGCCCGCGAAATTAGCATGGTATACACAAGAGTATAGGCGAGATTTCAAACATTTCTCGCATAGAGAGCATCTCAAACTTTGTATATATGTTATAAATCCTTAGTCACGATTGAAACACATGAAAAACAACAGCTCTTACATATTGCTCTCCTGAAATCAAACTCTATGGGTACGATATTTATTTAAAAATTACCAATTTGTACTCAAGGTTTATTTTTATTCATTTATATCATTATAATCGATAACATGATTTAGTATTGAAATCGATGCACTTCTTTAAAATAAAAACGATTTTTTAAATATAAATTACACAAAAACATTTGAACAGATTACTCACTCATGATCATCATTCATTCAAAATTACACAAGTTTTCCTTGTAAGTTGTACAAACTGATCTATATTTTTGGTAATCGTACATATAGCTAGAAATTTAAACTTAATAGTGTTAGCAATATTACTTTCTTTTAAAACTTATACTTTAAATTACATTATCCAGCTAATAGATAATGTATGGTCTATATTTTTTTTATTCAAATAAATTTTCTTATCGTGATTATATGGAACAAATTCGTCCTCATTATTAATGAAGTTTCATTAATAAAAATCTGTAAATAGTGAAGATGCAGCTGACAGACAGAGTAAATTGAGAGTGAGGCTCAGGTAGGGGCGGTTCGACTAAATGCGTGTGGTATGTAGAGTACCATATAATGGGTCTGGCCCATATTTTAAAGACTTCTTTTAGTTTCGGACTTCGGCTGACAGCTCGTATTTCTTTCTGTTCGAACAATATAATCAAGAAGAAGCGGCGCGGGAAAATTGCGAGCTGAAACGAGCTGATCCAAGATTTACGGTCTTATTGGACTTGCGGCCTATGTATTGCTGTACTCCACATTCAGTTCTACATCAAAGGAAAGTTATTCGTCTTGAACGTTCCTTTTACCAGTATTTCACGGGCCAATCGAAATGCGCAATGCATGTATGTTTGATAATACTTTCTCCTCACGACAATATAAGTTTCGCAGTTACCTCTTGTTTACGCTATTTTTCTTTCATATCGTAGCCCTTTTTACTTGCATCTATTAATTTACAAGCGAAACATAATAGTGTTTATAGTAAGCAAATTATTATTACTATATCAATTCACCTAAGCTTTAATGAATGATGGTTCCGTTTACTCATTATATATTATATGTAAAATTTATGATGCGATGTCCACTTGAAAACAAAAGTCCATTATATTTAGAGTGGAAATTATCCAGTGAAGCCAATAGATACAAATTTTTCTTATAAATTATATGCATTATAATAAAATCATTATAGGATACGCAATTTAAAAAACTGCGATTGTGATTAATGCTTAAGTATAAATCCTTAAAACATACTAATGGACTGTGGAGATCCCGTATAAGGATTGATTAGGCCTTATAATTCGGTTAACGTGTAATTTGAATAAGTCTCACGTATAAATGGGTCACGGTAAAAACAATCTCAATATAGAAATCATAAAGTATTCTGTGTCATCATACGAAGTTTTACAAAGATACTATAGAATACAATTATACATAATATCACAAAAACAATATATATTTTTTTTTGTTACGTATATTTTAAATATATTGTAATATGATGAATTTGAGAAAACGGTATATTAAAACTGTTAAAATTACAAGCAATATATGCAAAAATTAAATTATTGTATATTTAAAATAAATTTTTAGAATAAGGTCCACTTAACTATGTATATAATATAATAAAATTAAATTCTTACATATATAAGAATTACGAAACTTAAAGAAGTTGTTTCTTACTTACATCTGATAATTATTTTATAATATTTAAGAGATTATCACAATGATTATACAAATGAAATGTATCTCTGTATATATATTACATATTACTTCTGTAACATATCCGTGAATGTTACTGTCGTACACGAAAATATATATACACGTTTCTCTGTATAATGTTTCTTTTTATATGGACTTGATAAGCCTTTATTTGTATTGTATATAGTTTGAAAGAAAACTAAATTTTGCAAACATATTTTATTGTTTATGTATATTATTATATAGAAGTTATCGAGCAAAACATATTGTCCTGTGAATATACTTATTTTTAGGTATCGAAATGGTCCTCGAGTCGCTTTGGTTATAAATTATTAATAACATAAGGGCCTGTATTGATCATTAACTGTTTCATAATGAAGAGGAAGTAATTTACTTTAAATGTAAAAACAAAACCCTACAACTTACCTTCCCCTTAATTTTTATTTAAAAATAGATATAATATTTAATATCATCATCCAGTGTTGTTTTTATATTCAATACATACATGCACTAATACTTAGGAAAATATTTAGAAATAATAGTCAAATATTAATAGAAATATATTTATTAATTTGTTTTAAGACACAGATTCGAGTTAATTTAAGTTAAGCAAGTCACGTGTTAAAAACCACGTGTTTATAATACAATGTCCTTGAATAGAGAAGGGGTGCTTATTTGATGCTTATATAAGTATATTATTTTTCGTCGAAGTATATAGTTACCTTAGCCTAAGTAGACTTGTTTAGTAATCGATAAAAAATAATATACATTTAATAGAAAACCAATTTAGAAGAGAATTTCTTATACAGTAGGTACAAATACTTTAACTGAAAGTTCTTAGGTATTTTTCTATTTTTTCTATATTAAATATCAAAATTTTGATGTAACAAATCATTATTTTTTAATTAATTTTAAACTAAAAACTTGAACTTTTTAAATGCCCTTGCCTCCGATATCCCTTTGCTTATAAATATCAAACAAAAATTAAGGTACATTATTGTTTGAAGAATAATACATTCGTCTATAACGTAAGTTAATGCTTGTGCTTCAAGGAAAATTACTGAGTTGTCGAGTTCATTGGAATTTAAAATCATGCTCCTCGCTTTCACTTGATTTTGAGATGTATAGTCATAAAATTCATTTCAGTGACCGTTGGTGTCGAAAAATATGTTTTTACAGTTCAGTAAGTTGCATGTTTTTATGACAATTAAATAGCTACTTACAATCTTGAAACAATGTCTATCAGTTTTTTATAATGTTTTAACGATGTCTTTTAGTGATACCGTTTTATTAATAATTATCGATTATCTTTTATTTTGTTAAGGATTTATTTTTTCTCGAAACATAGCCTAGTCTTCTTAAAATTAGTTTACGAATGGAAATATTATTAAAATAACTTCAAAAATGTACCACATTATATCCTTTTAAAACAGTACTACATTTTATTCAAAGAGATTTTTAATTTTAATGTATCCATTAAAATAACATTTTATTTAAGTCAGTTTAAACTCATTACTCGGGTGCGAACTTGGGCGATAAAGTACATAAGCTTCAAAAGTATGTTTGACTAATTTGATATCAAAAATTTGTTTTTTGTTAAGATAAATTTAAAAAATAAAAAGCAAATGCATAACGAGCACCAAATAGCGTTTTGAGCATGCAATATCTAAGGATTATTCGATTACAAAGATGAGGATGACATTAAAATTTATGTTGCACAACGGTAAATACATGTACCTATAATACTCTGCTTTATTCGTTTTTCGATGCAAACTGTTAATAACAAATCTTGAACTACAAAGAGAATCCTTCGACTGAGGGCATACTTTGCCACCTCCGCCACGATTGATGTATGTATGCAAGCCAGTACCCAAACACGACGAACACCGGCGAAGGAGCTGATGCGGCTCCACCGCTGTGTATATATAGGGGTGGACAAGTCTTCCCAGTACTGTAGTTCACCGGCGAACGTCGTTGATCGAGCATCGCTCTCCCGCAGGTACTTTCACCGCAGGGGCCCACTTATACTCTTTTCAAAATATCATATAACGTGCACCACTCTCTTCTTTCATTCTTTCTTTCTCGACCCTACTCTCTCTCATTATATTTACTTATCCATTCTATATATTTACGCATTTCTGGTATACGCAATTATTGAGCGCTCATAGTGCTTTCCATAGTGAGATCCAGCAGTGAAATAGGTAATGAGTTAATTAGGTTGCAGATACACAAAACAAAAATATTCTTCCTATTCTCTTCTATATTTCCAATAATCGAATTCGTGACTTAATTAAATTCAGAAAAACACATTTTTATGAAAGTATAGAGAGTTAATATTGTTTAAATATGTAGTAGAAAGATAATTCATTTATTACATTTAAACTATGTGTGCAAATACATTAATAAGTTTATAGAAACTAGTAATAACTAACTCACATTTCAAATCTGACATTTATTAGTTTTATCATATTATCGCAAAGGTTTAAAAAGTGCGTAATCAATTTAAATTACTTATTAATAAAATAAATTTCGAACCTTTTTTTAATAATATACATTATAAATATTATAACAGAATATATATATATATATATATATATATATATATATATGTATTTCTAGGATCCAATATTATTTTATTATCTCTGTATATAAGATACATAATTGCTGTATGCATGCTAGTTGAACATGAATTAATTTCATACAGTTTGGACGAATCAATGTATAGGCAGCGAATGTTCACTTTAGCCACATTAATTATAAAATGCTAACACGCCCCTTCTTTTGAAAAATATTTCCTAGCAGGCGCGGATGAAAGCGATGTGTGGCATACGCAATGAAGACGCTGTAACCGGTTAGAAAGAAAGCCGTGGGAGATCCAGCTATCCATATATACACTTAGCTAATCGAACCGGAATTTCGGTTTTTCTGTCGGAAACCACAAATAAAGTAGATTCTAGTTTTGGTCGACAATGTATTACGCACTATCCATGAGATTATTGATTCTTATTTTATAAAGCATGACATAGGTTTTTTTCTTAATAAAACACACGTTAACGCGCTCGTTCCGAGGCTCGTTCACACAAACATATAAAGTAAATGTTACATTATATAATTAGTTCATTCAAATAAATTGTTCATAGTATACATTATCCTAAAGTTTATTGTCACCATTTTGGTGGTCTAGTTCTCGAAATTTTATATTTTTTATTTCCCGATAGGAAAATCCAATCTCAATTAAAGCTGAACTTATTACGATTAAATTACCTATCTTGATTTCAGCTAATATCGAAGTACCCGAGCAACATGTTGCGCTTTTTTATCCTTGGAGGAGTATTTGTTGCCATGAGTGCGGCCCAACAGCCTGGTGGTAGGGTTTTGGAGCCACCTATTCCCGCAGCATGTGCTCAAAGTAAGTTTTAGTAACATTTTATCACGTTTTTTCAGGTTTGTTGTAAAAAAATGAATAAGTTCATTAAATAACAGTGCGAAAGAATCTATTATATTAATGAATGTTTTATGGAGTCTTTTGCTATATCTACGTATTGCTTAAATTATTATTCAATTACTGATTAGTTGAATTACTCAAACTAATTTTGTAATGAGTTTCTCATCCTAGTTCTAAATTATTATTTAATAATTATTTAAAAAACTATAAATCTATATTAATTAATGTAAATTTATTACTTAAATCGGTCAAGAATTATGTTTTAGTATAAATTTAGTAACCTTGTGCATGAACTTGACACTTTTTCTTAGCGCTGTTATATGCATACAAACTTAAGTGTCCCGGAAGTTGTCCGAACGTTCCGACACCTATTTGAAAGCAAGCCATCCACATCCTCATCATCGAGCTTGGTGACACTTTCTCAAATTAAAATTCACCCATTTATACGATGTGGCCGGGCCCATAGAAAGCTCTAGTACCGTAAACTGTCACGTAAATCTTTTTTCTTGTTGTGTAGTGAAGCGATAATTATAGTTAAGAATTGGTATTTGAAAAAAAAATTGTTTTTCATAATATTTTAGATATAAGCTAAAAAACAGAGTTTTACAGCATCTTATATTTGCTCAAAAAATTCTATAAATTCAACTGGTTCCTTTAAATTTTTTGGCCTGTCTGCTTATTCACCTGGCACAGGTATAAACTCAGGTGCGTACTACATAGCGAGAAAAAGTGCTCGCGCACTTTCACAATCGACAAAGCGAGTTTTCGCAGTGGAATTTCAATGAGTTGGAGACGGCTCCTCTGCATTCTTCGTATAGTGCACCACGTGCGGGAAAGTTGACGATTTTGTGTGCCGTTATACGAATGATTTTGCGTTTGGTTGTCAATTTGCATTCCCTTCTTATTTATAATACTTGCAATAAAAATGCGTATTAATTGTAAACATATGAAACTTTTTATAGAAATACACAACTCAAATATATTATAATAGTTTACAATTATTGGTTTAGCATCACGTGAAACAAAAACAGTTTAGGCTGAAAAATAAAGAAAGAAAAGCAAATAGTTAAGCTTGCTCAAAAGCCAGCGTGCACGTTAATTTTACTTAATTATGCAAATAATGTAATATCTAATACTCACCATCTATATCGCAGGTACATCATTTTTAAAAGTATTCTTGTTAATAATATTTTTATGTGAAAAATTGAACTTTTCATAATTTGTTTGTCATGATAAAAATAATTAAGTAATTCTAAAGAATAGTAGATATTTGTATATAGAATAAATATGAGGTAACACCAGATAATTGTTGTTTGTTGCAAAACATGACCCTAATGATATAAGGAATGTTCCGGATATTACTATATAGTCATCTAATAATCACCTTATCAGTTAGTCACCTAGCAGTCAATTTTATGTATCAAAAAAAATCTATTGCTTGGCCTACTAGGCCCCTAACCTCGCAAACTCTCTTGGTAACTTAATGTGTAAACAAGTTAGCTCTGTAGGTCATATGTACCTATTTCAAGAATCTTTAATGGAAGTGAACCTGCTTTTCCTGTAGCTCGAAAGCGTGAGTGCGGCAGATGCATACACCCGATCGGAATTCGACTCAACACTACTGAATGGGCCATCGAATAAGTAGAGCTCAATAAGTAGAATAATATGACTTGTTTTTAATATAATATTACTTACTTTCGCACATATATAGTGCATAAATAAATCTGAAAATTTAAACATTTAGACATTTGTCACTATTACGAGCACTATTATCTTTCTATTGAATAGTTAAAATAGTGAGTAATCAAACATTAGTTATTTCAAGGATTCTTAAGAAAAATAAGATTTTCTTATTAAATAAGTATTATTATAAAACACCTGTACTCAACACTCCCGAACATACACACTTATCAAGCTGCGCACACTAAAATAATTTTAAATAAGAGAAGTTTATAATAATTAATTTTACCGACCTTAGATATTGTTTATATATATATAATATAAATGTATAACTACTTATATTTCTTTAATTCTTAGTATGCAAGCATTTTTAAAAATAATTACGAATTTTTACAGCCAGTTCATATGCGATACTGCGCTGTTTTATGGAGCCACGAGTGCTTTTTTTCCAAGTCTTTTATTATTAGAGAGCAATAATATGGAACATAAGAAGTGAAGACAAAGATTCTCGTAGTTTTGTTCATTCAAAAATAGAATTTTTGTACTTTCTGTGAGAAAGGAATCGAACAGTGATAATATTGAATCTATAACTTATTTTTCAATTAGTGATCTTTATAATATTCAATGTTAAGTTGTAGTTAATATTTAAATATCTGAATATTTGCCCTATTAAAAGTGAAAAGCAGTTTTACTTTTAATTGGTGAGAAAAAAAGTAGATTGAAATAATTGTATGACTATATCTTAGACTAAAAAGTTGAATGCATATTTTTTATCTCATTGATTTTTCCTTAAGGATCTATTCATGAGCGATTCAATGGTAAAGGATACTATTATTCTTGGGCCGATCCCAGAACAACAGGTCAAGAGGTTGACTGGTTGACTGGCAGAAATTTCTGTAGGCAACGCTGCATGGATCTTGTCTCTTTAGAAACATCGGCCGAAAACGAATTCATTAAGAGCCGGATTGTTCAAAGTATGTTACATCATTATTTTTGACAAAATATTTATCTATTAGAATAATCAGTTTTCGTCATTTGTAGTAAATGTCAATAATTTTCTATAAAAATGAAAAATCGCATTTGACTCATAAATTATTAAAATTAATTACTTTTTAACTATTCAATTTTTTTATTATCTTAGATAAAGTTAAGTACATTTGGACTTCTGGACGTCTTTGTGACTTTAAAGGATGTGACAGGCCAGACCTACAACCACTTCAGATTAATGGCTGGTTTTGGACTGCAGAGCTCCAAAAGCTCGCTCCTACGAATGAGCGTGGACAGAATGACTGGTCTGAGAGTGGCGGGTAAGCGTGATATTTCCTATTTCTGCCTTTGATTTAGATTGTTTATGAGTTGAGCTTGTAGCGAACTTTTTTTGTATAGCATTGGCAAACCGCAGCCTGATAACCGAGAAGCTATTCAAGGTGGTGCTCCCGAAAACTGTTTGGCAGTACTGAATCAGTTCTACAACGATGGTGTTAACTGGCACGATGTAGCTTGCCATCACAAAAAGCCTTGGGTGTGCGAAGAAAATGATTCACTTTTAAAGTACGTCCGTTTCACCAACCCCAACCTTCGAGTCTAAATCATTGATATAGCTATACCTGAATATCAGGTTTTCCAAAGTTGCCTTTTTCACCAGTTTCTGTAACAGTTTTGTCATTCAGACTAAACCAATACGCGCAAATAATACAAACTGTTTGCAACTCTTGATATAACTTGAGAGTTTACACATCTGCAAATTAGGGTTATGTGTTGGAGCATTTATTTTCGCATTTCGTCTGGATTTTTCGTGGCACTTTTAGTAATCGCCATAAAAACAACCAACTTCTGAGATAAATGTATGCATAATTTGCATACTAATTATTTATTTCGATAATAATGAAACATTTCTGTAGCATTTAGTGGAGCGATATTAACAGAGTTTAAATGAATTATTTATGATGAATGAATGTTGTGGTTTTTTTAAACAATCTATTGTTGTACATTGTCATCTAACAAAATCATGTGTTACAAACAATCATTAATTGTATAAAAAAGGTTTTTTACAAATTGATTAAATCTTAAGGTTAGATATTGAACAGTTTATTTTTTTCCTTCAACCATAATAATGTGATATCCAAATTTTGTTTTAACTGGTGGATCTGTATAAACTGGAGAGCCAAGACTAGATGTAGGCAATGCAAATGCTGCTTCTTGAAATGGACCAACCATGGAACCACGAGTCATCCATCCAAGATCACCCTTTATAATCATTTGAATTTTTTATTTCATTTTTTTTAATAATTTAATCACTATTTAAAATAAATATAAGCATTTTGATAAGTATATTATTATTACATTAAAATGCATGTTAACGTTTCAAGAATAATAACTTAGATTTGAGGTAAGGTAAAATATTTAAATTATCATTTTTAAAGCATACAATATATTTACTATTAAGAAATGAATGGCAAATTATTTTCCAAATTCTCCTATTTTAACGAGTATCTGGTTTTAAGTTAGTATATTGTATATTTCAAACAGTTAAATTGAGTGATTAATTATAATTTTGCCAAAGAGAGGGTTCTAAAAATGATCTGCAAAGGTTGTAAATATGCTGTATTTGTGCAGATTTTGTCTGTACTTAGTTGAATTTTATAAAACAATATATGTACAATATATAAATATAAAAAATTTATAATTAAATGTTAAACGATTAAAAATATGAAATTACCCCTGATCTTGCTTTGTCTTCACTATAAATTGATGCTATTTCATTAAATTTTTGACCAGCTTTTAATTTTTCTAGAGCTTCTAGAATTTTAGATTGTTTCTCGCAAAGTATATGTCGTACCTAAAAATAGATAATTTATATAAAAACAATACAAAAAAAATTAATTTTTATTCAGGTTTGTAACCTTTACGGAAGTTCCTCCTTTTTTTTCTTTTTGTTTTTCACAACAGTCTTCACTATCTTTTGATTTTCCAGTTTTAGAACTGCGACATTTTTTAGGCGGCATTATTTTTATAATGAAATTTTTTTTAAAAAGAACGAAAGAAATATTACAAAAACATTATGGCATAGAAAAATGTTTTCCACAGATTATATTTACGAAATTATAAGGTTAGGATAAAGATTATGGCAACCAGAGGGCAGCCTCACAGCCTCTTTGGATTCCGGAGTCTGAGCTGAGTGGCCTGAGTCAGTCTGAGTTTGCTCGGTGACTTATTAATTATATTATTGAGGTGAACCGTGAACCACCGCGTAATTAACTGCGGTGAGGAGAGTGGGAAATTGGGAATGTGACGAACATGAAAAAGTTCCTAATATATGCAAAAGTACCGAATGAGCAGAAGCGATGACAACCGAACACGGCCGAGTTGAAAATAACTACATTGACGTTGTGAACCACCGGTATATAAGCTGAAATAATTCATTATCACAGGAGTATTACCATAATGATTTGTTGTTGAGTCAGTAAGTAGGAAAGAAGTAAGTTCGTTACACAGGTCGCGTGTCCCCTACTCTGCAGAAATAGAAAATAGCATTCGGGTCATGTAATTATACGCGAACTTTGTGAAAATAATAAAACCACCTTCTTCGTTCGTATAAGAATAAAACATTTAATAAAATATACATAAGTTAAGTTATTGTGTTTTACAAAAAGTCACTACATACTCTGCTCGATATTTTTTGCTATTTTTATATTAATGTTTTTGAATAAAATGTTTGATAACAAATTGTTTTTTCAGGAATCAGCCGATAGTTTATCAAAACAAAAATTTATCTGGAAATATAATATTTAATTTTTAAGTCCATGATTAATTTGTGATTAAAATTGTATAAGTGGGGTTATAGGTTTAAATATATAAAAAATTATGTTAAAATGTAATACTATATTTCCATGTAAATTTTTTAATAATAAATAATGCATTGGCTATGAAAACTATCGGTTGATTCTGCAGAACAATAAATTAAAATAATAAATTAAAAATAATATAAATTAAATTAAAATATTTATTTAAAAAAACAATTCGTTGTCAAACATTTTATTCAAAAACATTAATATAAAAATAGCGAAAAAAAAATGGGTAATTATATGATCCAAATGTTATTTTCGATTTCTGCAAAGAACGGGACACGGGACCTATGAAACATACCGACTCAACAATAAATCATGGTATAATAATCCTGCGGTAACGCTCCATGCAATTCCTATACATTACTGCAACTATATGGGTGGTTCACAACGTCAATGTAGTTATTTTCAACTCGGCCGTGATCGGCTGTCATCGCTTCTGCGCATTCGGTTATACTTTTGCATATTCGGCACTTTTTCATGTTCGTCATATTCCCACTCTCCCACTGGTGTGGACTGTAGACAAATGTTCAGAAGACAGAACTTATTACATACAATATACAGATTTAGTATATACTTTGGCTAGACTAAAGACGGCGCTAAAATCCAATTTATATACATATAGATATACATATTTTACTCAATAGAGTTATATAGAAATCTATTGCTTTACAAATTAAAAAGATATGTTTTAAAATAAAAAAAAGCTACGATTTATCTTGAATAGTTCTTTTTTAATTAGCTGAATAATTAGCTGAATTAATTAGCTTAAATACAATGAAAATATCACTACCTGTTACTCAGCATTAAGTTATTTTTATATAAATCTGTAGGCAAGACAGTATGGACTAATTTACTGTTTCGTGTGGGCATTGTTTATACTGAAATAAAATTCTGTTCCTAAAAATTATTTTATATTATTTAAAATTATTTTTTCAAACATGATTTAATTTAATGTACTTACAATTAATCATTATACTGATTTATCTTCGTAATTACATAATAAAAAAATTTCCTTTTTTTCAAGAATTTGGATTAATGTAATCGTCAATAGAACCTCTAGTGAGGTCAACAAAGGAAAGGGATGGGTGAGTGAGAAGTTTCTGGAACAAAACAAACACTATTCGTGAGGCACACTTGCTTCAGCATAAAAACCCTTACGGATCAGAGGGAAAAGCCGAAGCAAGCGTATGGTATATATTTAAAACGCTGACGACAAAGATACAAATTAAACCGCGCACACCCGAGCATACATCCACACACACACGCGCGCGCGCCGAGAGGCTCCTCTTACCTGGTAGCTAGCTATCACCACACAAAACTCGTCTCCAAATTTGGTCCCTAACTGACCGCCTCGAGATTCTGAGACACATCAAGCAGTTCTGCATCTGATATCAACGCCGAGGAAGATCCATTCAAGAAATGAAATGGTGTCAATGCGTCAAGATCATCGACATTATAGGAGAGTGCGCTAAGTGGACGTGAGTTGAGACACGCTTCGATCTCGACGAGGACGGCTCGGAGGACGGTGGTTAATTCCTCGAACATTAGGGTATGTTCGCCGACTACCCTCTTCAAATGATGCTTGACGGACTCTACTCCTGCTTCCCATAGGCCTCCATAATCCGAGGCGTTTGGGGGAATAAAAATTGAATCTTTCCCGTCATTCGTGATAACCGAAGGGCTCTTCTTATAAAAATCAGACGCACGGTGAAACATTGTCTTTAACTTATTGTCTGCTCCTTGAAAATTAGTCGCCTTATTACTATGCAACCTTTTGCAGAGCCCTCATCTGCCTGCAAATTGCCGATAAGCGCTAATGAATGACGCAGCAGATAAGTCGCTTACGAGCTCTAGGTAGATTGCTTTAGTGGAGAAATAAACAAATACTACTATATATCCCTTATAGGATCGTTGTCCACGGCCCTTAGTAGTGTGAACCTGAATTGGACCAGTATAATCTAAACCTGAGACACAAAAAGGCCTATTCGCATTCACTCGATCCACCAGAAGATCTCCCATTAATTGCTGGGCTGATTGTGGATCAACCAGCTGACAGGTTATACACTTATGAATTTACGAGTTGACTAACCTTTTTCTACCTAGAATCCAAACTTGTTGCATTAGAATGCTAGTCGTCAACGTTAGACCACCGTGTAAACAGCTTCTATGAGTAAAGCTAATGAACAAAGTACTGAGAACTGATTCCTGCGCCAAAATAAGAGGGTATTTACGATCGAAAGAGAGAATAGACTGCGTTAATAACCTCCGACGCGTAAAATATTGTTTTTGCATACAAACGGGTTCAATGTTGTGAGCCGACTACGCTTCGGTAATCTCTTTCGAGCTTTGAGGGTCTCAATTTTGAATGAGGGAAGCGGCACCGCACCCTTCCTTTTTCTATGTAGGTTAAGAAGAGGACACCTACATCTCGCTATTACGCGGACTAACTTGGACATGGACGAGAATCGAGTTAGAATTTCTCTTTCTGAGTGCACCTTCTGCGCGTGTAACACACGCGTCTTTTCCACAGATTCGGGCCAATGTTCTGGAGTCTGCGAAAATCAAGGTGGCCCGTGTCACCAGAGATCGGTTTGCTGAAGATTCGCGGGCCCCATTCCTCGAGTTGCTAAATCCGCGGGATTCTGCTTCGTCGGAACATGCACTCACCCAGCCGAGGACAACTCCGTCTGAATATAGGACTCCCTATTCGAAACGAAAGTCTTTCAATGATAAGCATTCTTGTACAGCCAAGTGAGTACAATCTGGCTATCGGATCAAGCTTAAACTGAACCTCCACTGAGAAAGCCTAACTTCCTAACATGATAAATCAACTTCACGAGAAGTGCTGCCCTGCATGTGCCCTAAGCGTTCATATTTACCCATGAACTCTCAATAAGCCTGAGCAAACTTTGGATCACAGCAAGTCTTCGATGCCTTGAGGCAAACGACCGCATCTGTCTCGTCTCAACTACAGTTACCAGTGAATCAGGTTTTATCGGAAGCTGGACTTCATACCGATTTTGCGAGTCTCGAGTTTTTTGAAACAGCGCCGTGCTCGCCTCTTCGTCAGGTTTAAGCTTCGAAGCGGAAGCGGATAGATCTTCAACAGCCTAGAAACGCTGCAATGTTTGATCTAATTCCTGCGCTGATGTGCAGTGTAATACCTGTATTGGTGTGCAAGAGGCAGGCGGTTCTGCCCGCTGTGAAGCCTTCACCTGTAAAGTATCTGAGACAATCTAACCGAGGGTCGTATTTTGAGCGACAAGCTGCGTAGGAGGCAGCTTACTCCAGGGCGAATCAGCTGCCAGAAAACATTGGCACCGAAAGTAACGTCAATCTTCTCAAACACGAAAAACTGTTGCTCCGCCAGAGTGATTCCCAAGAATTATTGAAGGTCGAGGTTGTCTATCATTTCCGCTGGAATCTCTGATGTGAGACGAGAGAGGACAAGCGCTTGAGTTTGACATTTGAAATTCTTTTATGGATGTAATAAAAAAATTTTTTTACGGATGTATAATTTATGTTAGTCATTTCATAAATTTGTTCAAATCTCCAGATTAGGATTCCACATATTTTTTTGACTTAATCAAAAAGTAAACGTAAACTAGTTAAATATAATATAACCTTTGCGCCTATAATATAAAGTTAAAACTATAAATAAAATATAAACTTGTTCATGTCAATGTGGAACGCCGTTTTCTGCAATGTGTTTTTCCAAAAAATTGAAAGATTATTTTATTTTCTTCAAGTCGAGTATAAATACAATATGATTTTTTTACGAGAAACAGTTTTCGCTATCATTGATCGTGGACTTGTCCTAAATGATAAAGCCGAAAACATTTTTGGGAATCCCGCTTTGGAAACATCTTAAGCAATTCTTTAAATTACTAATGTGTCTATCGCGGCGCTACAAAGGCATACCTGCATGAAGTTTCCGGATATCATTTTTTGACAAAAAAAAGTTTTTAGGAATTTTTTCTGTAACAATATTTTGTATTACAAAAAGAACGTGAAATACAAAATTGCCGTACAGGCCTACATTCACCTTGTTGTTATTTGCTGTGGTTAAAGAAACATTCATTTTGTTCTTACGAGTAATGCGGAAATAATCATCCGCCCGGCATTGCCCGCTCTACCGGGTAAGGTATTCATACGTCGGGATGTTACCCGATGTCCCAAACCGTATGTTCAAAACAAGCTCAACGAGGCTATCAGTTTCAGTCCCATTTATAGGGCACCATACATTCAAGAGATTGTTCCGTTTATAGAACAACCCTCATCCATTCATCCTCATTCACGCTGTCAGACCACTAAATTCGCAAGCACCCATGGATCTCGTGGACAAGCCTGGCCGCTAGCTACAAGGTCTTTTAGTTTCTAAAGAAGACGCGAGAGACTTAGACTCTAATGAAAAAAGGGCTTTTTTGCTTGAAAAAACGCCTGTAAATCCGCCTTATATTATTGCATGTGGTGCTCATCTGAGGGTAAAAAGTTAGTTTGCGATCGAACTTTACGTCCAAATATTGAATAAGAGGAGAGTTGCTTAGTTTGCACGTGAGGAATGTACTTTAAAATTTGTTTGATTAATTGACATTAATTGATCGGTGAAACAGGATGAAAATTTTTGTCTGACAAGACGTAGACATAGATTTTTCATAACATCGTGGAGATGTTATTGTGGACAGTGGACTCATCGGCGCTACTCGGGAGAGGAGAGTATTATTTTAAGATAGTTGTCGCGAGATTTTTAATTCGCCGAGAAAGAGTTAAAATAAGTAATGTTATTGCAAGTAATATACAAAATTCTGTGTGAATAATGTCTGTAGTCCTCTCTCAAAATTGGTTAAATATCGATTTTTCGAAGGAATGGATATTGTAATGTAACCAATATAATATATGTATAATTGAAGTATCATTAGATGACGTTTTTGTTTAATATGAGTTATATCTAAAATTCGTATTTATTTAAAAGTAAACAATGAGTACATATCTTTTAAAAATATAAGAGCATATAATCTTATTATGCAGCAGTTAGAATAATTATTAAAGTGTACTTGAATCAATCTGCATTTAGAATCAAGCAAACACCTTGTAGAATCCAGTGGGAGCTATGTTCTGCGGTGGCTAGGTCAGCTTCAAATACCAATCCAACTCCCATAGCATTTCGCCGATCCGAGGTTGTATATACTGGTGTTTTGATAGTATTCTTGAAAATAATAAATTATTACCTAATATAAAAATTAATAAAAATTATTAATATTATTATTACAAGAAGCTTCAATCGGTGCGATTCTATAGGAATAACGCTCAGGATTGGCAATTCCTCGATCAAAACTTTTGGTCGCGATTGCTTGAGGCAATTGGATTCCAGATCCCATCGTGCACCTTCTAAGTATAATCCTTGTACATAACAACCCTAAAAGAATTATTTTTGCTTCGATAAAAAATATATCCTTAAAAGTACATTTCATCACTTTGAATTTAAAAACAGAATTAGTTAAAGCTGGTACCTCTTCCGGTCGTTCTTCGACAAGCTCAACTGAAGCGTAGCGTGAGACTGCGGTGTACATAACTGACCGATCGAGGGGCCAATTATTCTTTCGACACGCCATCTGCACGAGAGCCGCCAAATATGTCTCTGGACTATGTAGCCCTGATAACCACATAACGATAGGCTCGTTCATGCTAGCCTTTGAATTTTATTTGTCAATATTAGTTGACTTCGATTTATAATGTTAATGAAGAATAATAACTTTATAGACATTTACTAGTATTCAATTTACGTACCCAACTATTGTATTGAAGAATCCGTTTTTCAAAATGTTCCATCCAACTTGCAAGATTTTTTCGAGTAGCTGGCGCTAGTCTTGCCCATTCTTGAGGTAGTATCCCGTTGTACAACGAGTTTGCAACATTCTCTAAAATAGCATCCATTCCTATTTCTCCAGCGATTGCCTAATTAGTTGACGTTATTACATTTTTATTCGCAATAATTATGAATTTTCTTTTATTCAAAACATCATTATAAGATATGTTTACCTTTCTGAGCTGCGATAGAGTCATTGTCATCTTTGCAATAAGCCTGTTAAATCTCTCAAGCTCTTGGAATAGCACAATTGTTGTAGGTGATACTGATGTTCCAAAGTTTCGCTTAATTTTTACAAGATCGTACTCGCTTGGCATTTTACTTAAAATATCAGCCGCTAAATTATCGATAAACACATCTCTGCTTATTCCCGCCGAGCTGACAACTATACACATATAGTAAAAACAATTTTATTGAAAGCTAATGTGATTTTTAAATGTTGAAATACTATAATTTATACAATGCATCCACTATACGAGTTACTTTCTACGCAATCAAAAAATACAAATAATGTAAGAAAACTAAAAACTTACAGCCTCCATTTAAGCTAGCTGAAATACAAGATATATAGATTCAGGTTTATGAAAAACTATGATAATGAGCTATTGCATATAATTAACTCTAGGATACTTGAAGGTGAAGTTCAGAAAGGACGTACTGCAGTTTTTCATATTTAGATGTATAATCTATCTCTGTTACATGTTCGAAATATGAAAAACTACGGTACGTACCACGTGGACATAGTTTCAGGTCATCTGGAACACTTAGGCACCTAACAGAGATAGATTGTACACCTAAGCAAAGGAAACTACTATGTGCACGACCTGAATCGCATCTTTGGGTATCCCGAGCACCTACACTTCCAAGAGTAATCCTTTTTAGATTATACTTAATTCAGCAGTATTATCGGATGCTATTCTTAAAGTTGGTAAATTAAAGACATGTTTTTCGTAAAATTGCTAGATTTTCAATCAAGAAAATGCCAGTTTTGACAATTTTTAAAACATAGTTATAGATATGAATATTATCCCTTTCTTTGTAGCACCTATAAGTTTTCCATACTACGCTACTATTATTTATACTTTTATTTTAAACAAAGAAATGTCGTAAGAAAAAAACACTTGTATTTGCTCTTCGGTTTTTTATTTATTTTTCATTTCTATTTTTAATAAGGGGCCCGTATGAACTTCATATTTTTTTAATAAATTTAAAATTATTTTAATATAAAACTATAAAAATGTAAAACAGACATTTGCGGCCTAATGTAATCCTGTGCAAAGTTTTTAAATCCAATGTCTCCATAAAAATTAAGATTTTTATTAATCGATTATCTTATATTGATACGAGTTATTATTTTTTTAAAAAAAAGTATAATTATAAAAATCAGTCACCGCACCATCTAATATCATAAAATTAGACTAATAAATTTTCTTTTCCTTACAGTTCTACTATACATTTTTTATTTGTTAAGAGTTTATTAATAGATATACAGATCACAGTCTACCTGTTTGTGGTTGAAGTTCAATTAGGTGTCCCCACATTTCTTTAGTGGCTTGTGTGAAATATCCAATCTCGGCATTCGGATGTAGACCAAAAACTTCAGGTGAGTTGACGAGTGGGAGTTCTTCGATAAACCTAAGATAATTTGATCGGGAACCCTTGAAAGGCACAATGTAGTCAACTTGCTCGTTGCGATAGAAATGAAATGGTTGGAACTCATCAAACAGAAAATCTCCGAAGTACTCATCCATGTAAACTTCTGACACGCGCCGGTCGTAGTTATCGATTACTCGACCTCCGTACATAACCTGCCATCGATTTATTTTTTTCGTTGTATAATAGATTATTTTTATTATTATTTATTTTTAATCGTATATTTAATTCAAGGGTGATTTACACTTATTCCTTTGAAAAACCTTAAATACTTATAATATAAAACATTTTACTTATAAAAATATAATATGAAAATACTTTGGTAAAGATATTAAAATCTATAGTTGAAAGATTCCTATTATAATAGGCTAGATCTACAGCCTGTAAGAAATATCCACGGTTTCGCGCCTCGGAAAAAAAGATTAGCGTGATCTCATCTATCTCGAGAATAGCTGTAAATAAGTAATTCGTGGATAATAGATTTTAGTAGATTTTGTAGGCCTACTTAACTCCGCTATATCTTAATTTTACAAAATTTTCAAATTCTCAATTTTCAAAAAATATATTAATGTTCTAAGGTTAAATTTCTTACTGTAATATATAATAAAATAATAAATTCACGATTTGAAACTAAAACGATATAATTTTTATGTTATATAAAATTTAAAATTAAACCTAAAATTTAAAAAGAAATTATATGTTAGGGTTGAATGGGCGTACATATTTCTACTGTTATCTCATTTAACTACTTTTTTTCCAGTAAAAAAATTGAATTTTATGATATAATATGTTTTTTTACAGAAAAGCAGGGAGTTAGTCCCCTTATCCCCTTTATTTAAAATACGAAAATGCTTACCATTTTCTTATTATTACATTATTTTTTAAAATAAGTTAATTTTTTGTTTTAAACTTGGAATTAATAAAAAATAAATTTATATCAGAATTACGTATTGAAGAAAAAATCTATATAAAATAAGTTTTAAAAAGTTAACACTATCGTTGGATGAGATTACTACAGAGTTTTAATAGCTTTAATGTAAATACAAATCTTAATACATTGTTGTCAAAAAATTTTATGTTTTTAAGAATTATATATTTTTTATTTCAAATATTTAAAGTTGAGGTAGGAAATGCGTTCAATGACTCATTATATTATCAAAAACTAAATTCATGCAAATTGAATCAGAATAATATTAATGCATCAAGAAAATGTTTAAAAATATTTACATTTCAGCACACAAAATGAAGTTCTATTATTTTAAGAGTTTTCATGCTGTAAAAAAGTTATAGAAAATATTTTTTTTCTTTTTACTTATTAAACGATATACTTAGGCAGATAATTTATTAAATATTTTTATAAAAGTACCTCTCCTACTAAGTACTTCAAACTGTTCCAAGGTATTCTTGATTCATTTAACATTAAATTTTTAGTAAGGTATGTATCAAGTATTGTGGTACAAACATTAAAATCAGATTCGTTAAAATCGTAATTAATGTTCCATCCAATTTTATCATATTTTCTTCTTTCCTACAAAAAAAATATTACAGATTTATTTCTAAATACGTTTAGTATATTAAGAGTATAAAAGATAATCACTTGAACAACAGCGTGATAGAAAGCTAAAACGTAAATAAGATCTTTATACACAGGATGCTCACAACGTTCAATAATATTTTCTGCCATTTTAAAATATGTATTTTTTAAATTCAATTTCAATCCATTTGGAGGTTCAGTTACAACTATAATAAACATATTAAAATTATCAAATATTTAAATTTAGGAATGTTAATATTAGAAATTTAGGAATATATCTAGTTCTTACAATACTAAATAAAAAAGTACCTTTAAGTGATAGTTGTAATATACCAATAGGGAAATTTGGTGTCGGGTCGGTGGTTATCCAAAGCCTAAAATTAGAATCAGGTGTACCCATATATTCCAAAATTTTTTCGAGTTCTGTTGTAAAGGTAAGTAACAAGTGGCAATTTTGTAACATAAGCCACTGTCCTTGTTTAAATGCATGCTCTAAGAGATCTATTGCTGTCTAGAATAAAATTGAAATACAAAAAACTTAGAACGATTGCTGAATATTGTATTGATGTCATTATGGAAATACCTTTTCTTGTCCTTGACCTAAAGACAGATGTCGGAACATATTACCTCCAAATCCATAGCTTTCAGCCAATTTAATAAGTTCGCTTGTTGGATCAGATCCAGGACTAAGAACAAATACAACGGGCATTTTTGACGTACTTTGTGAATAAATAGCCTCAAGACCGATACTTGGTGGTGTTATGTATTCTTCACCCATTGCTTTGCTGATGTAGATTATTACACCACGGTACACGCGATCCACACGGAAGCAGCGTAAAAGCATAAGGCGCTCAAAAGCCGTTAATTTGGCATTTTTGAATGAACCAGGCA
Source organism: Sycophaga agraensis (assembly GCA_018906755.1). NCBI lineage: Eukaryota > Metazoa > Arthropoda > Insecta > Hymenoptera > Pteromalidae > Sycophaga > Sycophaga agraensis. The sequence goes on along the minus strand of JACCIE010000032.1, from coordinate 39,378 downwards.
GAGGCATTGATTCCGGATTGTCTAGATCATACCACTAAAGTGATTACAAACCCGTCGTATTATGTAGTGTTTAAAACTGTTAGATTTAGTAAACATCATGTATGAGAAATAATGAAACCTGTTTCCATTCATTCGTGTTTTCTTCTAAATCAATTGGTAAAGGACTAAATTTCTCTGGAAATTCATGAGCGATTTTCAAGATGTCTTCCCAACCAGCGACGGATAACCAACCTTCGCAAGGATTTGGCCAAGTTGATCTATCTAAAGAAACATTACCTTTAATGAAGAATTCTAATTCGCTTTGACTAACCCTTTTTTGATTAATCTCGATTCTGGTGCAGATTTGAAATGAAAATAATAGTTTATGCCTTTCAAAGATACCCATACAACCATAATCATAGGCACTTTTAGTTAATGTTCTTATGATGTTTATTAATCGTCGATCCAGAGCAAGATCAGGCAATGCTTTTCTTAATGCTTGTACGAAAACCTTGAAATTTTATGACAATGAAAATAAAAATATTTAGACCTACCATATTAGAAAATTTAGGTGATTTATAATCAATTTATTGATACATTATTAATTAAATATTTTTTAATATTCTTCAGTGATCTTGCTTCCAATAATATTACGCATACTTAGAAAGACCGTGTTAATTAACGTAAGCAGATATTTAAGAGATTTGTAACTCTCAGAAATTCTTTACATTCGAAAACCATTTTTGATTTAATGGAATTAAATAGAAAAACGTGAAAAAATGTAACGATTCCTTTTAATACTCACTGTCAAATTTAGTCTTAACATTATAGCGGGCGCCAGGCATTGGGCCCGTCAAGCCCAACTTTTCGCGCTCCGGGGGAAAATCGCGAGGAAAAGGGAAGGGGGCGTGAGGAAAAATTTTGGTGGGATCCACGGTAGTATGCTCACGGTGCTCAAGAGTAACGTGCGACTTTTCACTTTCCGGGCAGGATAACCTGTAAACGTTGTGCCGACCTTAGCACCAGGAAGCAGGAGATGTCGGCGCCAGAAACGATTATCAGGGTAGCTGCTAATTCCAGCGAAGGTATCGAGGTACCCCCAGGTCGACGTTTGACGAGCGCCAGTACGAGAGCCCAGGTAGGGTTAACATTTTTATAATTAATTGAGTACAGTCGGACGCAACAGAGTCGGCTATATATAATTAATTGCAAAGTGCAGGTGTTGTAAACACTGCCCCATTGCACGTATAATCGAGCGGCGCACGTAACGCCACACATATTGATCACGGTCGGGTCGGAGATGCATTAATCCATTACAATATATATATATATATATATATATATATAGCAAAACTAAGATCACCTTTATTTTCTAACATTAGAAAATTATTGTTATAACTGTCATCAAATTAGATAATCTCACCTCAAGGTAACTTGTCAAGGAATATTGATACATTGAGTTAACAAGAGCCATATCTGATAGAACAAAAAAGAGGATAGCTCCTCTTTTAGCTACTGGCCTATAATCGTCCCGTAAGCCATTAATTTCCTTAGACGTTATGACAGCTTCACGTAGCTTGATTGCCACCTCCGAGGCACTAGCCTTTGATCGTTCCAAAGTTTCTATGAGGTCTATGTTATCGAGCATATTGCCCTGGTTACTCGCTATTTCTCGCAGCAAACTATCTCCCAGTTCTTTAAGAAGTGCTTTGTGTGCACTAGTCTCGAGTATTAAAGCTTCGCGCTGTTCTTCTATATCAGGCCGTTCTGTTCTTACAACAACTGAGAGTAACTGCTCTTCTAAGCCCTAAAAGTTAATATTTAGATATATTTTATTATCACTATGAGTTGAACAAAATCTTATATTTAAGAAAATATCATACAGTTGTTGTAACCATATAATTAATGACAACTGCTTTTGCATAAACTGATGCGTCGATCATAGGATTAGCATGTTTTGTCATCAAGTACATGCGGAACTTTGGATCATAATCAATTTCCTTGTCTCCAAGCATGACAAAACATCGCCCAGCAATATCTTTAAAAATGAACATTCTTATTAAATTCAAAGAATGATAACATATAAAAAATTGAATATGCATGAATACTTTGGAAATTTTTCATTATAACGTTATCTAGAACGGGGTCAACATAATCAACATCTTTAAATAGCACTGGGAATCCAAATTTAATAGATATTTCTACTTGTTTAATAAAATCTGTATCATTAAAAGTTAACGTTTTTAATTGATTTTCTTCCTCTCGTTTCTTTATCCATTTAAATGCTTGCTGTTGTGGATCTATACAAAGTGGAAATCGAGACGCTCTCACTGTTAGAATAGCATTTTGAATGGATAATTCGTCTGGTGGTAAGCCTTCAGAATTCCAGCTAGAATTTAAATAAATCAATATTCAACTGGAAGTAGTATATATAATTGGAAATGAGTATAAATCATAAAGGATTAAACATAATTCCGTACACGCTAATTTCAACATCATTGCTCAGTTGACCTTCAATCCTGAAAGGGGAAGATATAGGAATTTTCCTGTTTAATATGCTTTGCTGCCAATTTTGGTAAACCATCTCCATACGAAATTCGAATGTAAAAGGTCCACAGTAAGCTAGAAATTCAGCAGAGAGAAGACAATTGCCAACTGTCCTCCCGAGTTCCTGTTTCAAACCTTCGAGTTCGATTTTCCAGCGTTCATTCTCCGATGAAAGGCCCCTAAACAAATGAATAATTTTATCTATTTCGTTATTAATTTTACTATATTTTTTATATCTCTTGCTCAATCTACACGTACCCAATGAGTTTATCAGCTGCTATGAGACGTCGCTCTAGCAAATCAGTTTCTTCTTGAAGTCGTTGTCTTTCTTCCATTGCATCTTTGTATTTTGCGTTTAAGTCACAGAGTAACTGCTCAACTCTCTCGAGCTCACGTTCCTCCTTTTCTAAAGCATTCTTCGCTCTTATAGATTCCTTTTCTAATTCTTCGACTCTTTCTATTTTAGGTTTGACCTATTACAAATAAATTATGATAAATTTAATTAAAACAAACTTATGAATGCCCATAAACAATAAAGTAAATCGTTCAGAATAAGATTTCTACTTACTTCTCGATAAACAGAGCAATATTCTAAAACAGCAATAACGAATTTGTAAAGTCCGTATCCGGCTTTGCTAATTGTCTTCATTTGCTCCATTTTGTTCGACTTCCTCATATGGGCCTTAACCATTTGTTGTTGCTTGAGAGTAATTTCATTGCAGTTCATTTCCTGTAGAACGCGGACAAAATTTGGATCACTCATCATACCTTTGGCACTTTTCCAGGAAATCTCTTTGGTGCCCCGAATGATAGCTACGCACTCACAGACGACCTGCACTGGCTCTGGAGGCGTGGCGAATGATCTAAATTGCCGTAAAGTTATTTATTAGAGTCGAGAAAACTAAAATTGAAAAGAATTTCTTAAAATTTATTTCACCTTATCTCAGTTATATCAGATTTGTCGAGTTCACTGAGAGCAGCTCGGGCACCATCGAGAGCCGGTTGAGCCTCTGCAAGAGCCGTTTTTGCCTCAGTTGACTCTTTGGCTATCATTTTATTTCTTTCCTCGATTTCTCTACGCTTCTCAGTGCCTGCCGCCTTCTTTGCTACGGCCAGATTTTTGCTTTCATCAATTGTTACAAGAAGTTCCTCACAATTATGTGTTTGCTGAGCAACTTTCACTCGCTGCACCGCTAAAATGGCATTTAACTTATCAAGATTATCTGAGGCGTCAGCAATCTTCGAAAGGCCACCAGAAAGACGAGAACATTGCAGATCGATGAATGTCCGTCGCTCCGCCAGTAAAAGTACGTATGTCTCAAGAGCATCGAGATAATGTCGAGGTGTTACATGGTTAGGGCGACGGAGTTTAGTAAGAAAGTCTGCCGTATATTGATTCACCGATATATGAGCATGCACCGCATGTTCAATCACATTTTTGCGGTAAATTTCCGGAATTTGAGAATTCTGCAAGTAATATATTTTTATTTCTGTGTTCTTTCATCGGAGTACCTATAAAATTATGAGCATTGTATATGCAGTGTACGAGGTTACTTGTCTTAATGTAGCATTTGCAACTGCAATTAACGCCTGTTCTGGCCAGGGAAATATCCAATCTATCGTGGTGCAATTAACAAGACCCGGATAATTTCTGCAGCGTGCTCTTAATAGGTTTCCCGTTGGACTCATCGACAAGGCGATGCGTAGATTTGCTGTACTCTGCTTAACGAAAAATGCCCACACATTCTCTCTGTTAATAGCATAAATCATTTTTATATTATTTACAGCTTTTTTACTCGCTTAATTCAAGTAGACTGACAACAAAAATCGAGTTTCAACAGCTTATTTAATAGCAGCAAAGATTATATTAAATTTAACAACGGAAATGGTAAAATGTATTATATATTATACGAAAAAATAAAACTTATACTTTGTCACACCAAAATTAGCATCCTTTGCCGCAGCCCTGCAAGCTCCAACAATTGCATCTATTTCATCGTCCTCGAAAAGGGCTGAGATAACACCAGTTGTCAGCAGATTATTGATGATTTCTAAGAAACTCTCATCTGCTACTTGCTCATCGGTAAACAGAAATACTGTCGGTTTATTTTCCACACCGACAAAAGAAAGGAGTTTCTACAAGTTCACAAAATTTTTAATACAACGATGATCAAGCAGTTTGGTTCGTCTTTGAAAAATTTACCTTCATATCATCTCGAAATGAAACTTCATTATATCCTCGCGTAAGTGCTATCTCGAATAGGTGACAGTTAGCTGCGTAAGTGGATAATCTGACTGTTGATCTGCGTCCACTACCACCAACGCCAATGATAAGCGCATGGCCGCGCTGCATGCGCAAAGTTCGATGCACCCGAGTCAAATGTTCGATTGCATCATTAAATAGGACAATACTCATATTACCTCCTTCCTCGTTGTGCTCCTCTAAAATCTTTGCATTTTTTATTAACTTAGTGTTTAAGAAAATAAAATTATCTAAAATTATGTATAAAATGCTGTATTTAGTATTAAATTATAAAAGTTAGAAAATTTCATAGTTTTTTCATAATATAATAAGAATGGAATTATAATTACTTCTGTAAATAGGTTGTAGACGGCTTCATAATCAAGTAAATCCTCATAAAATCTTTCCTGTTCTTCGGTACTGCAAGCAAATCGAAAATCTCCAAATAACAATGGATCTCGCAATATGTACGAAATTATATCTGGTTCTTCTTCCCATGATACTTTGAGCTTCTCCTCGATATGACGCTGCACCAGTTTGATATCCTAGAAATTGTATGATTAAAAACCTATCTATTTACAAAATAACATTTTCCTATAAATGTATGCAAATTTGCATTTTTCAAGTAAATGGGCATAATGAACACACTCAATAGAAAAATCGTATGTGATACTTATGTGCTTGCAGGTGTATCAATACGTATATACGAATAACTTTAGTTGTGTACGTGAATGAGTTACTTTGTGCACTTATACGATAATACAACACGTATTTCCCATAGAATACGTTCAAGAAAATTAGAGTTACTCTTTCTGAAATAAGTCTGTCGCAAAACACTCTAGTAAATTCATTCCTCCAAAGACGAATAAAATTGTGGTTCGTTTTAAAAATGCTTGGTCTACTTTGCAACAATCCTGCTGCTACTCTGGATAAATCACGCATATTAAAAATGTAGTGAAATTTTGAAGGCGTTGGAGGTAATTCAATAACAATGTTCTGTTAATAATAAGAAAATAGTTTAATGATTAAAATGTTTCTAATTAGAATATTACATTAATTAATACTTGAGTTTTTCGTACTTTGTAAAGTTCCATAGTAATTTTTATTAACTCATCAGTAGTCTCTTGAATTGAGTCTGGAAATATTTTTAGATGTCCCGCTAATATATTTTTATAAATATAGTGCAAGGTATCATCGGCTGGAAAAGGGACGTTGTAAACCGAAAACATAGAAATGAAACGAGGATCTGTATCGTGTCTTCCTCCCCCCGATTTTCCCATAGCAGCTAAATAACCTAATAAAAAATATTTATATAAAAATATTGAAAATATAAATGGAATATTTTATATTTAATTTTCTGAATCCAAGAGTATTTTTTTTTTAAATATTATTCGACTTCAGAAGTCATACTTATATCCTTCATAGTTTTCCAATTAAGGTCCTTTCCGCGATTGTAAAAACCCTTTTTATCGACTAACAGCTTTAATAAAGCGATAGGCTGTTGAGTTCCATAGGTATCTACTGTAGGCATGTTCATGTCATCAATAAATATGATTAAACGTTTACCCGGAGGTGGACCATAAATGTCTTTTGTTCTTTTATCCACAACTGATTCAATAGTTCTCTGAACATCTATAGAAGTTGTTCTCGACGAAAAATTAATAACTAAATTATTCTGAAAACAGTTAAACTTGATAACAACTATAGTCATCATATATAAAAAGATTTTAATATCACATTACTAATAAAATACTAATAATCAATGTATAATTAAATCTTTTTAGAATCATTAAATTTACTAACATATTTTGATCTTTGTAGATTTCTAAGATAATCCATAATTATAGCACTCTTAGATGTTCCAGTTTCTCCTACAAGTACTAATGGTTTATTCTTTCCAATCATAAGTTTAATGAACCAAGTCGCCTTCATGGTGTCTGCTGTGTGCACCAATATTTCACTGTAACTTTTGTGTCGGTCGTGCATATATTTGTTCACTAAACGCCTCCATGGTATCCACATTTTTTTTTTCACATCAAATAGATAATCATATAATGTTTTGTAGTGAGTGGGAATATAGCGAGAAGTCGCTGGTCTTTCTGGTGAATCATCCAGTAGCATAAGTCCTGAAGCTTTTTTTATAAAATCATCAAAGGCGATACGAGAATCGGAATCGATAGCTGCCCCTATAGAGCAATACATTGCCTGAATAAACACAGCTTCTACAAGCTCATCACGTGCCTCCTTTTTTTCGTTCAATTTGCTTTCTTCGTTTTCGCTTAATATTTTGTTTTCAAGACGCACAAATTCATCGGTAATAGACTTCGGATAAAGTAAGTCAAGCATAATACATAGCTGAGTAATCTGAAATACAAATTTTTTTATTACATAATATTTACCCTTAATAAGTATTAAAAACATAAGAAATTTATAGTCATTTTTAAATGATACTTTTAAAAAATTATTGAATAAGCACCATTATATTAATTATAAATATGTCGATACTAAGAAAAAGAAACTTTCAAATGCTTAATAATATCATTGTGGGCACGATATTTTCCATTATTTCAACTGAATATACACATATATATTAGAATCTTGAATAAGTTCTTGCTATTTTAAGAAAAAATAAGGAAGTGCTGTATCTAACTTTGAATTTCAGTATATAGTACTTCATTTAACTGCAAATAAAGTAAATTTTTATTAATTTAGAAAATGAAAAATTGAAAGCACATAGAATTCTTGTTAAGACTTCTGGTGTCAATACCGTGTCGGATGCAACATCCAAAGAATGGTTTCGACATTTCAAAAATAATGGATTTGAACTTTAAAAGAACGTTCAAAAAATTTTGAAGACAAAAAATTTGAGGAATTATCCGATCACGCGGTAGAGAGATATCAAACAACATTTTGTCATGTCTGAACTACTATTTCAACAGAAAAGAAAAGGCTTTTTGTACCATATTGTTACTAAGGATGAAAAGTAGATACACTAGGATAATTCATAGCGTAGACAATTATGGGGTTATCCCGGTCATTCATCAACATCGTCTGTAAAACCAAATATCCATGGTTCGAAGATTTTTCTCTGTGTTTGGTTGGAACATCAGAGTATAATTTTTTATGAGCTGCTTAAACCGAATGAGATTATTACGGGACATCACTATCAACTTTAATTGGTGAATTTGAGTCGAGACCTAAACAAACAACGGACTCTATACAAGCAGAGACATGACAAAGTGATTTTATTACATAGAAACGCTCGGTCTCATGGAGCAAAACCAGTGAAAACTTATCTCGAAACCTTTTAATGAAAAGTTCTACCCCACCTGCTGTATTCACCTGACATAGAAATGTTTTTATGCTTGAAACTTTAAACAAAACTATTATTTTATAAAACACAGCGAGAATTTATTCAAGGTCCTAATAAATATATCCTTCGGCGTCGGAGCATCAGATCGCCAGGTTGGAGCGTGGCGTGACGCTGGTTTCGGTTATAGGCGCAGCTGTGTCTTGCCCTGGCCTCATCATTAAAACAACGAACCAAGTCCCTGATAAGCGTTAGCCGTTCCATTTGATTCTTCCAGAGCTCGGCATCAATGGGGATTATCGGGCCCTTTTATTCCACCTCTCTCTTGAGGCTCCTGCTGGGTCGTGGAATCCTCCTAAAATTCAGGACAGCTGCGGAGAACTTGGTGCTGGAGTGTACTATGGTATTTAACACATACCTCAACTCTGGAAAATTCTGATCTCAGTTACGATGATCTACGCCAGCATATTGCGTAAGCATAATTTTAAGCGTCCTATTCACCCTTTCTACTGGGTTTTCTTGAAGAATGTAGGACGGGTCGTAACATGCTCTATTCCGTATTCCTCCAACGCCTCTTTCAGGTGTCTGATCTCATTTCACCGAATAAACAGATCTTCAAAAACCGCTACGTAGGTGTTGATGTTTACTTTGGGGGAGCTCGATCAGGTCGGCTGCCATCACTAACCAGGAACTCTCCACGACCCTCTGGCTTATAAGGACCCTGTTGGGATACTTTGTATTTCTGGCACACCTCGCATGCTTTCACAAAGTCCCTCACATCGTGGTAGAACCCAGGCCAGTAGCATTTGCGCGCTATCCCGTCGACGTCTTCTCTATTACTAGGTGCCCGGACGACGGATGCTTGTACGCGTCTACCATGATCCTGGTTCCACTTGGGGAATTCCTTTGGGGTTTGCTGGACATCTCTCAGCCGATCTAGATACCAGCGATCCGATATCGTATCGGATCTATCTAGTCTTCCTGGATCAAAACATCTTGTTACATCAATATTCGCTCCCGGGATTGATACGCAGGGAATAGAGAGCGATTCTACCACCCTGTGTTGGAGTTTTTTAGGCACTACCTCACCTAGGTGCTATTGGGGTACGCCGTGAATGTTAAATCGGGCCGATCACGGCCGGGGCATTGTATAAACAAAGCCCCTTGCGGGTACTAGGCGGCGAGGTTCCCTGATTATCTGCATGCAAAACACGCAGACGTCGGGCACTGCCGCACCCCGTGCCCAAACCGCTGGCACGTATAGCACTGATCCCAGAGAGGAATTCCATCCTTGGGACCACGACTATCCCTGGCGGCTACGGGTGAACTCTGGCGGCCTCCATGGCTTGGGTTTCGAGCCTGCTAAAGGGTCGGCCCCCTCTACCCTAGGTGAATGTCGCAATCGGGCCCCTCCATCCTCCGAGTGACTCCAGAAGAAAGTCGGACTTTACCGGATGTCGTCTTTAAACAAATGGCAACGCGGGTTCTTCCCACTCGAGGTGTGGTGTAGGTAGGCTCCCGTGAGGACCGCGGCTTGTGCTCGGGATCGATGTTCGGGGAGGCAGTACGGACCGAACGAAGGAGCTGCGAAACGCTGTTACTCCTCTCTCCTCTTCCTCACCATCCGCTAGGTCCCTTAGGGTCCCCTTCGGGATCTTTATTCGTTGACCAATGGTGGCGACTGCGTAGGTCCTTGGCGTTGGTATTGGGCAAACGGCTCTTTCTGCTGCCACCATACTTTCTCCTGCCGACTTGTCTTGTCGGCCTTGGGAGTTCTAGCGTACCGAGCCTCATAGCAGTCACTCATCGCTAGGGACATCTTGTGCTCTTTCCCCAAAGCAACAGATCCCGCACGCTGCCGATCTCGATGTGGATCACTCCAATCCGGTAGTCAGACTTGATGCGTTCCAGTAGAATTCCCACTAATTGCCGCTCTGATAGGGAGGACTCGAGCGTATTAGCCTGGGCGCAGAGACGGCTAATGAACTGGCCCATCAACTCGGGGGGTCGCGCCGCGAGTGGACACGTGCCACCAGAGCACGTCAGTACGCGACAGCAAACTTCTCGGCGAGACCGCACGGGTAAAACTCATAAGCTATTCGAAGCTTGTGGTCAGCGGTCATCTGTCGATCAGTGCTTTGTTTACGTTCCAACTGCCGGTCGCCGCGCGGATAGAACCTCCGGTCCCTACTTACTACACGACCGACTGTGTGTAGGGCGACCCAAGACTCCGTCATAAATTATACACTTGTACATATTTCGAATTAATAATTATTATGATATTTGTGTAATTTACATAAGAGAATAAATGAATTGTTGACTGTCATTAATTGTTCATTGTTATCAAAAAATATTTTTCTCATTCCAGTTTGATTCAGAAAAGAACAATTATTAATTTATTCGTGTTGTTTCTCTATCTTCGTTTAAGCCTACTTGTCGCATCTAATTAATTGAATTAATTAGACATAGCTTTGTTCGGAATGGAGGTTAGTCTATGATTTTATATAGAATAGCAAAAATTATAATTATTGATCAATTAATTGCACGGGCTCATCCTGTATAAGCCATAATTGTCAAAAAAACAAATAAATGTATAAATTTCAAAACCTTTTGTATAAGAACGTATTATATAAGAATATAAAAATATATTTTTCGTATTCTTTTCATAAGTTGAATAAAGAAAAAATATCAAATTACCATATTAAGAGGCGTTTGAGGAAGTATTAGTTTTAACGGTTGAATTTGCTGTAGCCCTGATACACCATGAAAAATGAACAAAAACGACGACTCTATATATTTATCAACAAATTTTTCAAACATACTACGTTCCGATACATTACGAGAATATATCCACTTGTCTAAATACGGTGTATATCCTAAATTTTTAGGATCTACGTAGACCATACCAGCTCTCGAAACTGTTGCAGGTGAAGCATATTGTAAATCGCCAACCTGAAAAAGCATAGCCTTTTTTCTATTTGATTCTCAAAACTTAGAGTTTAGGAACACTAATATTTATCTCACCTCAAATAATAAATTCACATGATCCTGTAATTTTATTCGTTCTTGATTCGCTAGAGTCAACAACTTATTATCATCCATCACCGAGTTCATATTTTCAATCCATAAGGCATCAACGTCTCCGTCGAACATTATGTACCTTTTCTCTTTTTTGCTCGCTTCTAGTGGTTTATTAACTTCTCGAAAAATATTACTAAGCAAACCGTCAGTCCAATCTCTTGTTTCATGATCTAATACTCCATAGAGTTCAATAACAGTACATGCTTTTGGATTCATCGTATAAAGTTTTGTGGGACAGCCAAGCATAGTTTGTGCATCACATAAAGCTTGAATAATAACACTTTTACCACCACCAGTTGGCCCAACAATCATCGTAGAGTGCCGTGTCATCATTACTTCGTATAGTTGTATCACTTTGTCGACCTTAAATTTGACATTGCGCGTTGTATATAAATCAAGGCATTTCTTCTAAGAAAATAACATATTACTTAATTTATGATGAAATATTAATATATCATACCTGATCTGGAAGAATCATATATCCTTTGTCTGCAAGTGCTTGTTCAACTGCATCGTTAAAATTAGGATATCTTACTCTTGGACAGTCTAATCCAGGAAACAGATCCTTGATTAAGCCCAAAAACAATGACACATCTTCAAAAATGAATTTTGGTAAATTCATGTCCCTTAGTGCTCGCATAAGTACTACATTTTCAGGTAGATTTCCAGAAGTTCGTTTTAAGTTTCCAGCCATATTTAATACAGATTTTAAGGCTCGAAGACCAAAATCATAATGAGTTTGTTTGCTAAGCTGTTCACGAGCAAGATTATATAAGACAGTCATTTTTTTTGCGAGGACTTTGGCTGTAAGGAATCCAGCACTAAAAAGTTTAATCTGGCAGATAAGTTCATTGTCTGGGACGATGCAGACGACTGGTCGAAAAAGAGCTTTGACGGATTCAGGTAGTTCTGTACGGCCGGCATAACCAGGATTCATTGTGATAAATATGCCAACCTTTGTATCCAAGAATATGTCTTGTTCTTCAAACTTAAAAAAAAATATTTGCTATTACTATTATTCTTTAAATAGTATCGTTAAAAATCATAATTATAAATTAACTTAGTTTAATATTCATTCAAATTAAAGTACTAATGGTTGTTCAAATATTAAAAGTAAGAATTAAAGTGACTTGAAAATTTGGTTAATTTTAAAACCATTCACCAGAAATCGAACAACTTTATTTTGAAGAGCAGTTCTTATGGTTTGAAGTTGAGTCGAAATGACAGAGAGTACAGACACGTCAATTCGATTGAATTCATCAAAGCATCCCCAGGCACCACATTGTGCAAGACCACTGAGTGTTTTACCAATTGCTACATAATCCATTCCTTCTCCACAATTTGTTACAACACAGAGAAGTCCTAGAGCCTTAGCGAGATCCTTGGTAGTTTCAGTTTTTCCAGTACCTGCTGGCCCTTTAAAGAATGATTTAAATATAAATTAATTTAGAACGTTTTATTAAATTGACACGGTAAAAAATAAATTGATAGAAATTTTACCAATAAAACTGTCCGGCACAACAAAAGTTGACCAGTTTCTTTCTGACTAGATTTTATAGTAATATAATGAGTAATTGAATAGCGTTTAATATAATTTTTTTAAATGAATATTTTATGAATATCAAAATAATATTAAAATAAAAATTAAATATTATGAAAAAACATTTAAAAATAATTTTATCAATAAAAGAGTTATATTTTAATATATAATAGTTTTATAATCCAACTCTGTTTTAGGTATCATTTTGAGAAACATTGGCCAAAGTCAGAACTCGCGTAATGTGTAAATGTTATATTATATATACATAAATTCATATACATGTATAGACATACATTATTACTTTGATCAGTTTTTCGTCAAAATCACGTCAATGCCTGTCGAGAAGTAGCGATATTTCAGATTAGTTTTAACATAATATATTCTGATCTTTAATTAAAAAAATTGTCAGCATTTAATGATAATCTGGTGTAAATTTCATCAAATATGCTGTTTTTAATACATGTGTAATACTATATACTAATCGACCTATTCAATTTAAAAACCTTAAATAATACTATATGGCTATTAAAATTTAAATTACACTTACCAGCTGGAGCTCCACCAAGTTGCATAGACAAAGCTTGTGTTATAGTGAGATAAATGCGATCCGTCAATGGAGTAACAACTAATCTTCCATTGAGTCCCATGTATTCATATCCGTATTCGAAAGTTCCCGTACACTGTCTCATCCATATATTATCTAAATCATGCATCCAATAAAATCTAAAATAATATAAACTTTCGATAAACTGTTTTATATATATTTTTCAACGTTTATCGTTAAGAATCGAGTGCCTTAATTTTAATTAAGGATAATAAATCGAGATAAATATGTTCATATTTCAATCAAATATCAAGTTGTGCACTAAATTAAATATGAAAAAAATAAAAAGTCATCTTAAGTAGCCAAATAATATGTCAAATTATAGGTTCTTGAATTATATGTAGCCCCGTATGCAGCTTATACCTCAGTTGACTTTCCCATTGAAATTCTAAAGCATCCATTATACTATCCCTTACGAATCCTTCAACGATATCACGAGTATGCACATCTATTGTTAAAACTGTATCAAGTTTTTTTCTATCATTATTCGTTAGAGTATCTCCGCCCATTAATTTAACAACTTCATCTAATTGTTGATTCAATTGTTGTAAGTACTGCGTAAATATGCACGTTATTATATGAAAAGTTCTGAGTTAAAAATAGCATAGATGATATAGAGTCGTATTTATGTCTATTTACTTCTTTCATAGCTCGTTTTTCTCCATTAGAAATTTTTTTGAACACATTTTCAACTTCTGCCGTCCACCATATTTGATTTGCCGCTAAAATCATCATTCCTTGAAACTCAAGCATCCATTCAATTCTCGATCTTTTCATCTGATGATTATTCATTTTATTATCCAGATAAACATTGCATGGAGAATGTATATTGAAATTATTCACTTACTATTCCAAAATCAAATACAGCTTTTTTGGTTAAATACCGATTTGATCGCCTCATTTCATCAAGAGTATTAACCATCCATAACTCAATTCCGCCCTCGATGAATACTGGTTCTCTGAACTCCATAATTTCGCCTTCATCAGATATCAATGCTCCCGCTACTAATCGATCCTCATTGTCATGATCAAATCTGAATCTATTTAGATTATCGAACATTTTGCCGATGTGTTCTTGTATAACGGATGCTTCAGAACTACCAAGAATTCCCAGAAGCTCATCATCACTAATAAATGAAAATCGTGGAAAAATAGCACGTTTACTTTTTAAATACTCGCTCAATGACTTTTGACATTTTTCAAGATTCCTTATAAGCTTATCAAACTCCCCCTTTCGATCTACAAAAATTACCAAAAAGGGAAATTAGAAACATTTACACATTAATATGAAAATCTTCACTCGAAAAATAACAAAAGAAACTCAAATAGTTATACATATATATTGTATATATACATTATTTTATTATATATAATTTTAATATATATATTAAAATTAATTAAATAATATTTAATTAAGTTAATCAATGTAAATTAGATTACAATATGTACAAAATTATACACACGATAAAAATTTGGATAAATCATATAAAAGACGAGCCTGGTTCTTTTAATTGTATTGTTAAAATCGAAAGACTCATAAAACAACAGTTTGGTTGGTCATAACAAACCCATATAAGTACTTTAATAAATAATCAACTTTCACTTATATTCACTAGTCTCTTTAAATGTTATTAAAATGTTTCAACTAATTTATTTTTTCTTTTAGTTATTAATTTAAAGATTTGTTTTGATCAATGCAATGGTTTAAAGCAGTATTTACTTGGAAAAGAGCAGCATTCCAAAACATTTGGTCGTTTAAACGTTTGAATCATAATTTTACGATAACTTTGATCTACTTCGTCAAAACGATTAGCTTCGTCTGGCAACTGGGCTCTAATATCACCGCCAACAAAAATACCTTCAAGGTACATCCATCGCCTTTGTAATTCCAACCATGCTTCGACAACGTCTGCAATTGTTCGCATGGCTCTTTCCCACTTTTGAACGACACCAAGAAAAGGCCCAATAAATTGCGAAGTTGACATACTTTGAAGATTCAAAGTATTATCTTCGAGGGTCTAAAATTTATAAGATTCTCTATAACTACGAATCTATTCTTTGTTCTCATTTGGAAAATTATTGTATTTATTGAGGGGGCTAACTTTTTTACACACTGAGACAAGCTTTATGCAACTGTTTACTATATTAGATATTAAACTAATTCTTTTTAAATTATATAGAATGTGCCAAATATCAATTCTGGTAGAAATTAAACCAAGCACTAGTTAAACGTTATTTAAAACTTGCAACTACCTTTATTAGTTATGTGTTAGCTATCTCGTATATCGTTAATCTGTCAGATAATAATCAGTTAGATGAGTGTAGCTTTAAATATTAGATTTTAAATTATTCAGGCAGTTGCAATTATAATATAATTACATCATGTGCTAAAATAAATAATTACAACAAGTAAAAGAAATATAAATGTCATAAAAAAAACAACTGTAAGACTAGTATACTAACTAAACTACTGTAAGAAATGATAGAAATATAATAAAATATAGTGTATAAAAAGCAAAAAAAATGATTTGAAAGTATATAAGTTAAATTCAAATTTTTATTATAAATAGAGTACACATGCTATGCTTGTCACTTCCAGTATACACGGAAAAAGTTTCGGCCCGAAAAATCAGTCCCTATAGGAATAAAAAAAAGCCACGAAAATGTGTCAAAATATTCATTTATTTAGTAGTAATCTTTTCGATTACATTAATTCGTAAAATAAATCATTAAATGTGCTTTCTGAACCAATTAAAAACTGTTTGATGAGGTATATATATGATTGTTACTTGCAGGCGGGATAAACAGATTTCCTATCTCTTCGATAATGAAAGACCTTAAAGATAAATAGACCTTTTTAATTTCGCATTTCATTCAATATATTTCATTCGTAGAATATACATGATTACGACTATACATAGCAGAACAATTTCATCGTATGATCATTATCAACGACCAAGGCGTTTATGTTAGAATATACATGATAGCTAGATTCGAAAATATATTTGGATATGCGTAACTGACTAAATACTTATAATAGTAGCTAATGTTCATTTAAGACCTCTATAGTTTTCAGGTGAATCCATTATTATAAGCTAACTTAACGAATAATTAGCTACAAATGAGTTTGTTCTAAAGCAAAATGAACAACCAGAGAGGTGAACTCGAATGCCCCGGTCTGATGAAAGCGCAGGAACTCGCACAGGAATCATGCACATGCACATGGTACATACTTTTTTTGATAAATATCAGGATTATAACTCGTAATTTTTTATTTGAATAGACATCAATAACCAATAAATTCAAAATAGTTGCCTACTTATGCATTGAAGTTACATTTGGTTGACAGTCAAACTTCAAAATATACTTTGCGCGTAGTAATTGATCAAATACTTTTAAGAGTAAGGCTTAGTTAAAAATTCAGTCATTTTTAGATGATTATTTAGCCAATAACTTTGTTGACATAAGCTAACTAAATTAATAATTAGCTACCAATCAGTTAAGAATTTTAACAAGTAACAGTAATTTTAATACAAGAATTGAAGAATTACGAATGATATATTGTACTATTACACAACAAAAGTAATTCCAAAGAATTTTTTTGAGTGCAGTTTGATCTTTATATTATGCTCTGGATCATTTATAAACTTCATATTTTTAGTTAATGAAATGTTAAGTAAATATGAAGTATTAAGTCAAATATATTTTGTTTTTTAACAATAATCAAACCTGATTAAGATCTTCCATGCTACCCAGAATATATCCACGGTCTTCCCCAGCCTTTGTATGACGCAGTAGTTTAAATTCCATGTCACGCCAGATTATTGAAACTTCTTGAACACCACGTTCAATAGCCAATTCGCGACTTGCATTGTTGACAATCATCTGAGCGATGTCTTGATAACGTGCCAGATCCATTGCGAACATATTTTCCAGCGTGAATCTATTATTATATTTTTTATTTTTCATTTAGATTGGTAGATAATAAGCTATTTTGTATACCATTTACAGTTACTCTAACTCAATTAGCAGAATGAAAGTAAAAAAATAAAACTTTATATTCAAATCATTGAGATTCCTTTATAGCTTTAACGTCTACCGCAAAAATTTGGAACAAAATTTAATAAACACATTTTTTTAATTAGGAGAAATCCATTTGCAGAACCTATATATTTATTTCTCATATCAATTTAGCAATTCTATATTTCCAAATGTAATAATCAAAAGAAATTTCCGATATCATTAAAATTAAGCATCTCAGGAAAAATTTTTACTGTAATAGTATTACATTACGGTTTATATTTTACTATAAAAGTAATTTAACTTTATTGTTAATGATTTTGAAATATAAAATTTTATTTTTCTGTTTGATTAAGGTTACATAAGCTTGTAACTAATAAGAATGCTAAGGGTAATATTTACAGTTCTTAAATATCAAATGCTATTACAAAGTGCATACGAATGTACAGGTATAAATAATAATAATGGCTTGTATTTCTTTCCATCTATCAGAATATACCTTAAATTTGTGCATAATTTATAAGTAAAACATATAGAATTCTCTATTTATAAGTGTAAATATTAGCTAAAAGATTAATTATACATTTTTAAAATAATCTCGACTTTAATACTATAGTTACAACTATTAAGTGCAGTACTCATGGAAATTACAGTAAAATGTAATCTTAAAAAAACTTTTTTTTCAGACTCACCGCTCCATTTTAATGCATATGGTAAATGATTATTTATAGATTTTATAATTAAGTTTTTCCTAGGAGATTTCAAAAATTGCATCAAATAAAATATTTATAATTATAGTAGAATTAAGTATATTGTTACTTAGTTTAAGTTATCAGAACACTATACAAAGTTTAACTAATCCGCTTAGTTAAAAATATGTTGTGTAGGTTATTCTAAAGAAATATATTAAGTGGCATATGTTTAAGAATAAATAATTGAAAAAAATAGTAATAATATGAAAAGGTTCAGTCCTTTCATAATTCAACTAAAGCATATCCTACACATATATTGTTTAAAGTATTCAAGTTTCATAACAGGCTATGCAACTGATTAGATATAGTTAAGGGCGCATCAATAATTATAATGTATATTTAAGAAGAAATATATATTTCGATCTTATTAAGTGTCTAGGAGCTCGGAGCATTTAGAAACTGATTATCTATGAAATATAATATTTACGAGAATATGAAAAACGATGGGGTGCCCTCTTAGATCATATCTCCGAAGACCCTGATTATGTTATGAGTTCTTATCGATTGTGACTCCTACTGTGGCATATAATGTGGAGGTATAACTGTTGAATATAATTTCAGAAAAACTGTAGATTTCACAGTTGTTAGAAGCATATATAGGTAACGCGTATTTAAAACTGTGGAAGTAGCGTGCCTGAACGTATTTTCTACTTCTTCTTTGTCCATGTTATGTAGAGAAATGTCTTTATAAATTTAGAATAATTAATTTATTTAGTATAAACACTTAAAAACGTAGTATCATGTAAAGCGGGATATAAATTATTCTTTAGCACGCATTTTGATAGAAAATAATTTATCAAATATTTACTATTCAAATTAACTGAAATAACCGAATACGACCTGTAAAATTACATATTTTTTAAATCCACTATTGTCATTATTCATATAATCATTAATATATATCTTAAATATTATTTTATATTTTATCTCCTGTTATATATTATATATTTACGAATATTTTTATGAAATAAATAAATACCCACTGGACAAGAAGAGTCAGTACATACATTATTTATGAAAAATAAAAAAAGTCAAAATTCTATAACCAATTCGACTACTGCTCATCGAACCTATTCGGTGACATGTCGAAATGAATGCCTGTGCGATCCATCAGCTCCTTCCAATGTCGTGGCCTCATCGATTCATTTTTGAGTTCAACGAATAGCGGTACAGAGTTTTTAAAATTCTTCATACTTGTTTCGAGCTCCATGCCCACATTCAGTTGACGCATAGCTTTCGGCATTTTACGAAACTCTTTAAGGAAGTTATCCATACCATCGAGAAGTTGCTGCGGATTTAAGTTGAACCAAAGCGTCTTGGCCCAGGTATCCCTTGCAACTTTCTGACTCTTGTATAGCTTGTAAAGTTCTACCATCATATCAAAGTCTTGCTTTATTGCATAGAAACTTGTATAATCAGCGGGTGTCAAATCAAATAATAATTCTGCATTAGTGAGGTCGGTTAGCTTAGTTTCTACTTTATCGATTAACTGACTATATTCCTATATTCAATATTAACAATTTTTTATTTAAATATAAATAAATGTATTAAATACATTTAGATAATATAATATAATAAATAAAAAAATAGATTTTCAAAATTAAATCAGAAAATAAATCGAACCGTCATTTTTAGCATTCCGGTGTCGAGATCGTCTCGATGTGCACCAGGCCCATCAGCTTTGAATTGCTCAATAAACGCTGCTATTTCATGACTAAAATCATCAATTTCCCATATAGTCATTTCACGAAATTGATCTTTTGTACTTTCTAGAGTATTAACTCTATAAAGAGCACTTAAATACAAAGCTTCCCAATCCTTTTGCAGAACTTTCGCCTGCTCTTCCTTTTCATGGGGATATTTTATATTATGTGCGTGCATTATTTTAAATGACTCCTAAAAAATTATCTTTTTAAAGTAATTAAGTGCATACGTATAGTTTATAAACCATTTGAACACATCAATTGTACGAAAACTACAATTGAAGCATTTGAAACATACTTGATATTGTGCGTATGTAACCTCGCTATGGATAGCCATCCTCCTAATATCACTAATACACTGCATTACTGTTTTAAAACGACCAAGTCCACTGACAACGAGCTCTACTTCAGATTTCAGTCTTAAAGTGAGTTCTTGAAATTGAGACATCGAGTTAATGGTTTTGGACAACATCATAGTACCGAGTATTTGCTTCCATTCTCGAGCATGGTTCTTAATTTTTTCCATTAAAGGCGAAAGATTAATCCTTTATATAATAAAAAATTTATGTAAGTTTTACATATTCAATAGTTAAAATAGAAAGAATTAATTAATAATATAACAGATATTATAGGAATAGCTAGTGTATCTTGAGTGATGTTATCACTTGTAGATATTCAGATATTCTGACATATACGTTATGCCTTGAAAATCGTCATTTCAATTACTTAAAAATAAAATAAAAAAAAATTTCGATCGGTTTATTGTTATAATATAATGTATACATTATATTGTCTAAATTACACTTTGAGGTCATATTCTAAATTACACACAAATTTTACACATGTAATACTTGATATGTATATTTCACATGTATGCAATAGTGTGCAATCTAATATTGTGCGATCTTGGAATATTTTTATTGCATCTACAGGTTAATTTTAAAATTTCTATGCATGATCCCTTTTCGTTATTAATTAATGGCGAAGGATCAAGAAGGATCCAACTCTCTGAATCACTGATATAACATGATATCGAATTAGCTGTATAATTATATTATGTGCGCAACTTTGCTTCCGCCGTTATTCGATAAATGTCGACAGTGATGAATGACTGTTGTAATAGGTGGGTCAGAACTTTCATACAGTAGGGATGAACATCTGTCAGCATAAAGACAGCATCACATTAGTGAATTTGTGTTTTTATCAGAAGTGTTTTCTGCTTTCATTTTAAGAAAACTGCGACAAAGGCATATTGAATGCTCTCAAGTGCTTGGTGAGACTGCTTTTAATGAAATAACGTGTCATGAATGGTTTCAACGCATTAAGAGCGATGATTTTGATGTCGAGGACCGGCGGAAGAGAACAATTTTTGAAGGTTCCGAATTGGAAAACAATTGCCCAAAAGACGGCAAAAAGTTGTGGTTAGTGACAGACAGTATCGGACGTATCGTCATCGATCAGGTATCGAATGCAATTGGTGCATTTGAGTCGAGCATTGGAGGAGAAATGGCCACAGTTCCAAGAGAAACATGATAAAGTTATAACATCCTATTATCATTATTATTATTATTATTATTATTATTATTATTATTATTATCCTGCAGCATGACAATGCTCAGCTACATGTCACAAAACCCGTAAAGGCATACTTGGAAACCGTAAAATGGAAAGTCTTACTCTACTTGAGAAGTCAAAAAATGGATCGATTCGAGGATCACCTCAAAAGACGCATCCTTTCTTTGAGTATACGGTACTTTGAATTATAAATATAAGTAATCACTTATTAAGAATAAGGCCTCACATTTTGACAAAAAATCAGCGGAAGTAGAGCTGCGCACATTATAGTTCATACATGCGTATAAAAACAGATCCAATTTCTATCAAGGTATTATTTTAAATGATTCTAGATACAATTAGTAGATAAAATTAGTATTTTAATTAACTTAGAAGAAGGAGTTAATCGTAGCTTAATAGTTAATAAAGTATATTTCATATTTTAATGAAAATGGAATTGAATATTTGACTATAAACATTAAAAATATTTAACCATACAAATTTCATCAGTTAAACCGGGCGAAATGTCAGTAACCGTGGATATTTTACAGGCCAATGTTTTACTGGCATGGAACTGCTTTAAAACTGGTGTTTTGTCAAAGCATGAAACCGACGAAATGTCAGTGTTTTTATTAATTATATATTGTTTTTATATGAATTTAGTTGCTTTTACTAAAACTAACTAAAAAAATAAGAATTAAGCTGTAATAAACAATTAAAATATAACAGCAACAATTCTAATACATCCGGACTGTAATATAATAAATCGAAATAAAAATTATGTCTTAACAGGAAAATATATCTATATTTTTTTAAAACATTTTACCTTTTTTAACGAGTTTTTTAATCTTTTAATAGAATTTATGAATATTTAATTTAATCTCACATAAATCTATGGTAATTTTTATTTTAATTATTAAGTAATTTAAAGATACTTTCGAATTTTGTTAGTAATCAATGTATTTTTATTATTATTACTGTATAGTTCAACTACAACATTTAAACACTGCTATCTAAACATCCTTAACGTATATAATACCTAATGCTTAATGTATGTCTATATATGCAATATATATCTAGATATTGTAATGAGCTCCACGCGCTGGGCCCGTTAAGGCCAACGCGGGCTGAACTAAGTTTACATGTAAAGGTAAACAAAGAAAAGGCGGGGAGCCTGCGAATTTTTCGGGCGCGAATCAATTGAAGTTTAGTGTCTTCGCGGCAAAGAGAAGCGAACGCCGCGAAGCTGATGCGCGCGTGAGGTTTCCCCGATAATCTTCCGCGTATCAGCGCAAGTGCTGTACCAGCCACGGAGTTTTACAAGTGGACGTAGTGACGGTACCAGGAGCTTGGAGCCGTCGAGGGGCCGCTCACTCTGAGTACAGGAAGTAAAACTCCGTAATCCTCTTCTGTACTTTTCTGTACTCTTCTGTACTCTTCTGTACTCTCTAGATTTCTCCGAAATTATTCTCGACAAATTTCCAATGAATTCCGGAAGCAAAGTCGGTGGAAGGGGCAGTGCAATGAGGGGCAAGGCGGCAGCCGAGCGCAGTGGAATGGGGAGGCCGGCGGCCGTCGTAGGCCAGGCAGGCCCGGCGAGCCAGCGGCCAGTGGTGGGGGGAGTACAAAAGAGGACTAAAGAGTACACAGAGGTTTTCGGGAGTTCTTCGCTTTTTCAAAGAGTGCACGACGCGTGCGGCCTTCTCGCATAATTAATATTGATTTGTAATCATTATTTAATTAATTTGTTCACTTTTAACAATAATTATTTCATATTTTATAATTTTTTTCTTGAAATTATTTTGCTCAGCGGAAAACTATCAATATTCAAGAAAAAGATTATAAAATATGAAATAATTATTGTTAAAAGTGAACAAATTAAGATCCGGAGTACAGCTTTGCGAACTCTTGTGTCCTCTTTGTACTCTTTCGAAAGAGGACTAACTGAGCGGCCCCTCGGGAGCCGTGCAGTCTATTGCTGAGGGAGCAGACTGCACAGAACTTGTGCTCCGGCTCCTAGAGCAGCGACTGGCCCCTGGGAGCGCGACCCGAAGCGGTACCCCACGGGCGGATTTAGCTCGTCGACGCAGCGCCTGATAGCACGTCCAGGTAGGGTAAGCGTTAATAATATTTTATAGGTGGTGAGCGGGAAGCGCGAATTTTATGCGCGACTGAGAGAGAGAGGGAGAAAACTCCTATCTCTCACTCGCACTCGTATAGCAATAAAGCGCGCTAGTAGTGGAAGCGCGGCCCTTCGGTATGATAAGGCATTTTTACGAACGGCAAGCGCAAATCGTCCCGACGTGACGGATTTCACGCGGAGAAGCGCGCGTGGTTATTGCGAGCGATTGCGCGCGCGAAAAGAGTGTTCACGCAGCGCACCAACCGAATCGGCGCTAATGCATGCGTACTGGTGGCGAAGGCCCTGAGCGTGATAAACGCGAGGTTAGCGTGGAGCTAACCTAGAATAATTGCGAGCGCACGTATGCGCAGTGCGAATTTGTTTGCGCAACGCGATTATTAAAGCGTTCTATGTACGCGCAGTAAGCCAACAATTATTTATTTTAAATAAATACGTTTTGACTTTTTGGCACGAAGCCAATAAACAATTATTTATTTATCCCGTCGATGGCGAGAACCGACCTCCCTCGCCCTTTTCATGATTTTAGACGGAACGAGCGGTTCAAAGTAACACTGCCCCATAGCACGTAGAAGTGTGACACCTTCTGTGTCACTCACATTGTTCACGGTCGGGTCGGAGATATTCTTCCTGGGATCTCCCCGTTACAATATATTGTTCATAAAAAAGTTTATAACGAATATGTATTTTACAACGTATCATACCTAATACTATAAACATCATAGTAATTTTGCATTTCATTGAGCTCGACTATAATACTATCGTAGAAGACGAATTGGTTATCATATTGTTGTATGGTTGGATTGGAATCCACGAATTCATTACACGTCTCAGTTTTATTTAATAACCACAATTTACTGTATTGTTTCCACTTGTCAAGATATCGTTGACAAGTATATGACAACTTTAATGCTATTTCTTTCACAGATGCAATCATGTCATTAATTATCTAAAACATAAATCATATTCTTATGAACAAAGATGAATTAGTTTCATTAATTATTTTTGTGTGAATTATATTGTTCTTTAATTTTAATTACTGTCATTTCTAAATATTTATTTCTGCTAAAAGAAAACAAATTTAAGCCATTACTTGAATATTCAAAATGTCTTCGAAATAACTAAAAGGTACATATTCTCCAGTTAACTCATCCTTATAATCTTTGCACTCTAAACAAGTTCGAGCCATCCATCTCGGAAATGCTGTTAACCAGTCCATAAGATCTTTGATATTCTTTAATATGAGCTTATACATATCAATCGTAGATGGAATCATGATAACTTCTTCTTGAACTAAATGTGCTTCAACTTGAAATAATGGTTTATTCGCAGTTAATATTCGCTGAAAGTACTCTAGATTTTGTTGATAACACCTTCAACAAAAGTAAATATTTTTTATTCACTAATTTCGTATAAATATTTATGAATAATAATGATTATATCATTTACTCACTTTATTAATGTAGTAAAAATCTTTTGTTCATAGCGTTCGTAATAAAGAAGCATTGACGGACTTTTTCCTGTTGCAGTGGCTTTAACGATACTCTCTAGTTTTATTAACACTGGACTTACTGTTTGATAGCAGATAACCATTTGTTTTATAAGCTCGACCCTTTTGCTCTCAACATTTATAAAAAATATCTAAAACAAATTTTTTACAAAATGTATTAGCTGTTAGATCTCGAGTCACAGCCTAAAGCTCATTTCGCATCACGGTACGCGCAAGCAAGGCGGGACCGGGAAAAAGGTTGCGAACAGCAGCACTTAGCCTATGACGACAACATCTACGCGCCGCCACTTCCCTCAATCTCTCTCTCTTTCTCTTTCTCTTTCAGATATAGGGATTATAAGGCTTGTGCAGTTGTTGACGGGCTATGATTGGGGGCCGTTACTAGCGGAGTATTTTGACGTTCAGTCAGCAGTCGCGAGGCTTGACTACAATTTAACGATGGCAAAAGATGAACTCGCCCCGAGAAAATTATGAAATTAAATAAAAATCGCCTTCCTTGGATTGGAGTTAAGCTTCGTGATCTGCAGCGTAAGAGTGGTGCACTGTACAGCCGGTGCAGATGAACAGGACGAAGGCAATTCCTTGAGAACTTCCTCGATCTCCGCAAATACGTTTAAGCTTAACACTTACTTTATGCGGGTGTCTGTGCAAATATCATCAACGAAAATCGGATACATGCCGTGCCCAACTTTGCTGCTGCTGGTATTTTCCGATTTAAAGATATAAATATTAATGATATTGTACTGTTAATATCTAAGTTCACATCCAGGCAGTGAGGATGACATTCCGCATAGTGTAGTTGTTAAGGCTTTACCGGTTATGGGTCCGTTTTTAGTGCGCCTGTACAACAGCTCGCTTGAAAGTGGACGCTTCCCTGAGGTATGGAAGAAGGGTCATGTAATACCATTGACCAAATCAAAAACACCTTCTTAACCAAACGGTTTTTGGCGGATCTCGCTGCTTTGCTTTCTTTCAAAAGTGCTTGAGAGAATTGTTTAGGACCAGTTTGTGGAGTATTTGGTGTCTGATAACATCCTTGACCCACTTCAAACTGGGTATCGATGGCACAGTTCGATTGAGACTGTTCTGTTAAGATTCGACTGATTATTGATTAATTGATTGACTGATTGACTGAACTTATTGTTACTGTTTGACTTTAGAAAAGCGTTCGACACTATGTCCCACTCGTTTATTGCACTGTATAAAGCGAATGGGCTTCTCGCGAGGGGTGCTAATGTGGATATAGGCATACTTATCCGGGAGAGAGTAACTTGTCATCTCGGATAGAACAATAAGATCTTCTTGGCTCTCCACCACGCTTGGTGTTTCTCAGGGTTCTGTTTTAGGACCATTGCTGTTTTGCCTTTACATTAATGACCTTGTTCTTGCCCTTGACTTTATGGGTTTAAGATATATTCTATATGCTGACGACCTCCAGGTTTACAATAGTTTTCTAGGGATAAGCTCGAGGCAGGAGCCAGACACGTAACAGCCGCGGCCCGAGTACCTCGCCGATCTGTTCTCTCCTGATGCATCCGATCGGTCGGTCAGGGATGAACCTAAAGAGATTTCTGTTCCTCGGATGCGCACCGAGACGAGAATTAGATCTTTCTCTGTTTAAGGCGTTTATCTATGGAACAGACTGCCATCCTGCATAAGGAATGCGTCCTCTTTTTCTCGCTTCAGGGGGCTAGTGATGGAGCATTTGAGTGGTCGGGACAACACAATAGATTTTTCTAGTCAGTCATCCTCTTAATATTGTTTTAATTTGCGCCCTAAATTAGTTGTATGCGTGTGTCATGAGTATGCGTGTATTCATCCTCTCACTTCATATTGTAAATATATTCATTTCACTCATTGTATGTGGGTGCGTGTGATTTCATTTCATTCGTCATATGTACATACTACCATGCTTGTATTCATTGTGTGAATGTGTGTACGTGTGTGACTCGACTGATAGATAATAAGGAAAATTCAAGTGATATATTCCAAAACTGTGCCTCATCTGCGATTTGACTAAATCTGTGATACTGTGCAATTATATTTATAAGTAGACTTAAGATGTTGTGTTTATAAATATGTACTTTGTGCAATATTTTGTCTATTTATTTATTTATTACCTATCTCTCTCTCTCTTCTGTGAGCGTTGTAACAAGGTTACACGCTTACAGAACTCCTGTATGCAGTATGTGACAAGCGCTAGGTGGAGCGATCAAAACTAAATTATTTTCTGTACAAAATTACAAATTAAATTATTTTCTGTACAAGGTGCTCATCTGTGGAACAACTTGCTATCCTGCATAAGGAATGTGTCCTTCCTTTGTCGATTCAAGGGGCTAGTGACGAAGCATTTGACAGGACAGGACGTTATACTTACGAATGATTCTAAAAATTCTAATATGTCCAGTCTGATGTTTTTACGATCGGATTTTTAATTTGCGCCCTAAATTCTGTTTTATGTGTTTGTGTGTATTGTAAGTATATGCGTATGATTGAATTTCATCTCTCATTTCATTCATTGTATATATTTACATTTTACTCATTGTGTATTTGCGTGTGATTGTGACTTGACCGATAGATAATAACAAAAATCTGATTTATTCGTATAATTTGAAGTATTACTTCTTTATTGCGAAAACTGCGCTACATCTGTGATATTGCCGAATCTGTGATAAAATGTGATTATATTTAGGTATAAATTGACTAAGGTCAACTTGTGATTTAGACTTTACTGTGCCATATTTTGGTAAACATTTTACAAATAAATTATCTATCTATCTATATATCTCTTTGCGAATAATACTTGTTCAAATAAATTTTATAACTAAAAAATTAATTTTTATTCTTTACGTGCCCGCTTATTGCGCTGTGTGTCCGCTCCTCCTGACCGTACGTTCCATTTCTCACCGCCCGCGTTCACACGAGGAGAACCATGCGGGGTAAAGATGCACGTCAAAAGCATCAAGTAATAAATCGTACAATTGCATTATGCGGTGAGCCCCCAACACAGTTTTAGAACAAGCTTACCATTCCACAGCATATTATTTTATTTCAAAAGAGAACTCGACATTTTTTTAATAAATTTGTTTTAATTAAAAAATTTTTTTTAATAAAAGAATCGACATCGATTTTATAAATCACTGTGTATTAGTGAATTATCGACTATTAATGGCATTTTTAAATAATCGTTACAAGTCAAAAAAATAACTTTAGTATATATACGTAAAAACTAACTTTGCAACTTTCCAACTCGTGACCTAATGAGTCCTGGTCCTCAGTAGCAGCGAACAGATTGTATAGACCCATTTCGTTATAGATGTATGCATCAAGATCATTCTTTATATTATTAACTTGAGTAACGATGGAAATAAGTCCCTTCAAGAGCTTTGTACACTTTGCGGCATAGTCCCCAATACTCAATGATAACCAATTTAAACGTGTCATTCCTGGTTGAATCTGTTTTTCTACATTCTCTAGTTGTGACTTCAACAATTCGATCTAAATGTAAGATTTCAATTAAAAATTACGTGCTTATTTAAATATGAAAATTAATTATTATTATGACATTAAAAAAGTCAATTGACAAAGAAGTAAATTAAACTCTATTGCACAACAAGTCTTTGATAATATATGCTATGTATATAACTTTTTTGTTTTATTACATCTTCTGGATCAAATTTTTCGATGGTTTCGTTGTAAAGAGTAATCATATTTTCTACTGCTTCGGAATCAGCACATAATCTTCGTTTTTGTATCACAACTTCCCGTATTGGAATTGGTAATTTATATCCCATCTGTTCCATTAATCCAGCCTAAATTATAGTAACAATACAAAAGTCATACTTTGATCAGTATATAATTTTTTATTAAATAAAATCTGGTAAAATATTATTTTCTATAAATATACAATTATAATAGCATTTTTATCATATAATGTACATATGTTAAATTATTTACTTCTAGAATATAATCAAATATTTTCGGGTTGAAATTGGCAGATAATCTTATCTGATTCTCGAGTAAAATGGGTGCTCTTAAAAGATCTGTATTTTTCATTATTTGCTGTTGAAGCTTTTCAAAGTTTGATAAGATAGAAACTTTTCCTTTCGCCGATTTTAAACTTCTAATACTTTTTCTACCTGCACTTTTGACACTTAGTGCAGACTGTTTCCTTTCTTAATACAAAATAACATAATTATACACACTAAATTAATTAATAATCCATTATCATATACAAAAATATCAAATTATATTTTTACCTAAAATACTACTTTGTACATCTTTTATGTTGGTTTTTGCGCTGCCCAAGCTTTTTTGGTCATCTCGAGAAGTATTAGATGTACCAATCGATGTAAAGTCACCACCTTCGATTCTTTTTATAGAATCAATTTTTAGAGTCTTGGGTCCACTATTGATATCAGGTGTATCTATTGAAATATTTACGATAAATATAAAATAATCATGTACGTAGTGAGAAAAAGGCATAGTACAGAATCTACCCTGTGAATCTGATGGTTTTCGATCATATGGTGTTATGCATAATATGTTGTGACGCATTATACTTTGGAAGAACTCTATTGCTTTTGTAACAAATTCATTATATTTGTTTACTTCAAATTCTTTGAATTGCTTAGCCAATCCTATATATTGTTCAAAAGCAAAAACTCTAAGTTCACTAGACTCAAGTTCTTTGATCTCCATAAAGTTCAGGACTGGTTTCTTTAAACGATAAAAGAGTTGCCTTTCCCAAAATATTGCACCTGCTAGCGGTGACTGATAACGCAATATCGGTGGCTGTTTCTTGCCTAAATATTAAAACATCTCTCTAATTATATCTAGTTACCGATGTAATAATACTAGCGCATAATCCAATATAAACATCTCAGCATCGCTCATACGGATATTATAATCGTAATTGAAACATTACATGGCGCATCATAATATTAAATATACAATTTGAGATATTTATGTATGTTTATCTATACTACCGTAATCAGAAAATCAAAGATAAGGAGTAGAAAGTTTTATTGCACCGAATTTGATTCAATAAATTTCTTAAAATTTTCAAACAATATTTTCAGTTTATAATCTTTTATTTTCCTATTACATTTCCTTTCCCTATTTTTTATGTTTATTTTGTAAAATACTAATAATTTCTAATAATTGCTAAAATAATTATTTTCTTATTTTAAGGTTCAAATATAGATCGAAACTCAATATGTTATCATTTAAATTTATAAGTAGATATCTATGCATTTATTCTTTAAAATAGGGATCTATTTTTAAGTACTATGCGTAATTTGCTAATATGACTAGAACAGACAGACTAATTTTTAAACAAAATTTTGTTTTAAATATTGTTGACTAAACATTACTAAAGCAAATCTTACCATTATGAAAATTGGTTTCAACTTCATCGATCTCTTTGCTAAATTGTTTCATTATATAGTCGAACTTGGTAGCAAGTTTTTCTTGTACACATTCTCTCGTCTTCATAGAGCGGAACTTCATGAGCATATTCAGAGCATCTTCAGCCCTAATAAGAGCGCTGAAACATTCATCAATAAATACTTTGGCTTCTATTTCGAGTCGCCCAACCTCTCCACGAAACCAGCTCATGGTCCCATCCCAATTATCTCGATTCATCACATTAAAAGCATCATTTTCCGCAAGGCGAATAGGTTGTAATAGTTGACCTACTCGCTCAACAATATTATCCACGTGTGCTGGATCATCAACGATCGACTTCAACTCCTCACTAAAGATATTATAAAAGTCTCGTAATACACCGGCTATTTCATTTAGATCAGCGGATGTCTGAAAGTAATTTTATAATTTTCATTGAAGGACTCTTGATTATAGAAAAAAGTATTGGTTAATTTCTCGGATTAAAAAAATAAAGTTTCAATCCTACTCTGGCTAAATAATCAGTATCTTTGAAAAGTTTTTGTTGATCGAACTCCCATCGAGCACCTTTGCCGGACTGTTCAATGTTGTTACGTGTATCAAGATAAGCTTTCTTCCATGTTTTTAACATCTTGTGAGCTGATTCGGTTTTGCTTAAAGCAATTTCCAGTGAATCACTAATAAACACAAAAGTCTTTATATAATAATATTTTGAATTTCTTACAAATATATTTTATGAATATTTAACTATTTACTTGAACAATGTTTTCAGCGATAAACAGTTTATGACATTCTGTTGTAATTGCCATGATATTGTTTCGATAAGTGCAACCATGCGTTCCTCGCTTGAGTAGTACTTTGATAAAATCCAAATTATTCTCAAGTGCTTATAAAGCGATGGTATCATGCTTGAAACGACATCAAGCGAGTTACTCTCAGTTATTATCTGTAAATATATTATACGTTAAAAGATCAATACCTATAAATTACTAAAAGTTGCATGTTTAATTTATTTATCATATACTATTTCAATCCTCATCTACGTCTACCCTCCCCCTGTGCCTGCTGTTTTTAACCAAATCATAGTAGTTACCTTAAAATATCTCAATATTGAAGACAAAAACTTATTATTCTCCTTAGCGGCAGTAAAGCATTCGTAAATTTCTTTGGTAAAGAATCTAAATCCGAAACCTATTGCTGACTGAGCTATTTTAAGAATATTAAGGACTCGCATAATTGACGGTACTTTAAGTTGTTCAACCATTAGTGAGAGATTCGATTCACGCTCATACCAAAACGAATACTCGGCCAGTGGACCTCTATGTGGTAACGGCTTCGTAATATCAAGAATCTGTAAATGTTATAAAATGTATTCATTTAGTTTTTATTAAATAATCTATTATCTAATAATGGAAGAGTTTAAAATTCTATATTTAAATGAACCGTTTGTATATGTTTCTCCCAAGATAAGACTAAATCTTCCAAATTTTTAACAAATTTTTTATTCAGTGCCAATTCAGCATCTGTCATATCTGAATTAATGTCATCATCTTGAAAGATATCCGGTATAATTAAGAGAGTATCTCCTTCAGCTTGATCCAAAGTCCTGTAATATATTATTTAAATCTACGTACTAAGCTTTAAAAACTAATCATCTAAATTACCATTCAGCAGATTCTATAAGCTTGCATAAATATTCCAAAAACTCAATCTTGTTGAGTAAGTCTTTAGAGTTTTCCAGTCTATGCTTTGTATCCTTACCAGATACATCGCTGCCATCATCTGATGAATTTGAGGTATCATCATCGGCGTTAATCGAAATTGTCGATCCTTTAGGTACTGTCGATATAAAAAACGACATTGCCTTAAAATAAAAAATTTCATGTAAGTGATAGGTACTGAATTATAAAAAGTATTGATCAAGGCGAGAAACCAAAAAATTACTGCCATTATCATATCATGCAGAAATCACCTGAGATTTAGCGAGATCGTGAATAGCTTCAGAAGTTCTGCCTATGCCTGATTCTTCCATCATTGCGACTATAGTTTCTTTAGCATGCACTGGCTCTTTAAATTGTTTCTCAAATAAGGGTTTGAATAATTTTTTCAGAAGGTGGGACATTGCTGGGAGAAAACGTCCTTGCACGGTTCCCATGATAACATACTTGGGCATCTCTAACCAACATTCATCGAGTGATTCAAAGAAGTTTGGAACTGCCGCATCCTCCGTACGCAATACGTACGCTAGTCTCTGTTGGTCTAGGCTCCGATCATCACTCTCTATTTCTCCAAAATAACATTGCAACATTGGAATCGTTACCACACGATCAAATACTTTCTATTAAATGGTGTTTAAGTAAACAAGTTTTTGATTAAAGGAATTAGCTGTTTCATGTATTCATTCACTAATTGAAATCTCTATGAAAAACAAACTTACCCTTATTAAAATGTAGTTGTCTTCTTGACCGGGTGGTGGAACAAATTTATCAGCAGATAGGACTATGAATTTTATATATATAAAAAATACTTGTTCGATAAAAGACACGGAATAATTAAAAACTTAACGTTTCAATAATTTTATTCATTTTTACGTACATGATTTCTTTTCCATAATCGGAAATTCGTCGTCATTGAGCTCCTCTTCTTCATCTTCATCTACATCGCTATCGTCACCCGTGGACGAACGCAAGGCAGTAGAAGATTCAATATTATCAATTCCTGCTTCATCAGACATTATCGACTCGTTTTGATCTACTTTAGACTTAGACTTTTTTAGTCTTTTTCTCTTTTTCTTTTTTCGCTTATCTACATGTATATAATTTTATATTAATTTTAAGTACAGGGTTTTTTAAAACTAAAAAAAATGAAATTATTAGCTAAGTTTCAATATACTTTATGTAATACTAATATTTTTATGTTAATATACTATTTTTCAAGATTTAAGGACATAAAAATAAATTTTGGAGGCAGTGCTTATGTTTTAAAAAATGTGAAGATAAAGACACAAAAAAATATCAGAAAGAAATAAGTTAAGACATGCTTAACAATTTGTACTGTTTACCGTCTGGAGCACTTTTTATTAGTCTTTGAGATTTGATATGAGCTGCGAAAGAACCCATTGCAGCAATTTTTGCACGTCCTGCAGATTATAATTTTAATAAATCTTGATCAAATATAAATATTCATTCAATTTTTTTTACAAATCACATATTTAGAAATGTTATTCATGCAGAAATGATATGATAAAGGATACAATACTATTCTTACAATATCATTTTATTTATAGATTTTGACATAGCCCTAATGAATAGAAATGTTGGAATATCAGGTCGAATTGATAAGATAAGGGGTTTGGTTAGAGTAAAGCTTGAGCTATTTAACTATTGTGTTACTCATGCACTACTCCAATGAATGAAACAACAAATGTTTATCAGGTTAAGTTGCAGTATGAATTCGTGTTGTATAAATACAGACTACAATGTTTATAAAATAATATTCATAAATCTGTTATTTATAAAAAATTTCGATAAAATACTTTAAGCAAAGTTTTTATTCACCTTCTTCCCAAATGGAAACCTCTTCTTGTATAACTTGATCCCTATGACTTTTGTAAAAGAAAACTTGTTTACAATCCAGATCCGTTAATTCGTACGTATCCGAATCAAGAAAATTCATGAGTTTATTTTCGATAAAATGATTATCATTCTATAACAGTTATTAAATGTTATGAAAGCAGATAATTAATTATTACTTTTAATACAATGGATTTTATTACATGAAGAAGTTCATTAAACATGTGATTTTCCCCGTAGAGTCCCAGCATATTCAGTATTTGCTCTCGAATCCAAAGTAGTCTTATAATTGATAAAAGAAAATAATTAATACTGTGATTATTTTTAGTAATTTTTCTTATCGTTAAATAATAAAAAATGATGTGTTTCTATTTCAGAAAAAACGGGTAAAAATCAACAGATAAAAAAATAAAGACAAATAGTTGTTAATTATGCAGCATGGAAATAAACATTAGTAGTCTTTAGAATGGAAAATATAGAGTACAAAATGTATAGTAATATATACCGATAGTCCATGTTATCAGAAGAGGTCGTATAGAACGTTTTTTCACTTTCACCACTCATGCTACCAACATTAGGTATATCATTATTTCTAAAAGCTTTTATTGCTGACATTTTTACTTTCTTTAACTTATAGCATTACAGCAAGTATAATTCTTAAACTCTAAGATAAGGTTAATGAGCACAACGCACTGATCAATGAAAGTGTTTTCTTCTGGTGTATGCGTTTCTATGGTTCCAAACAGCTTTTGTACCTACAGGCGTATCCAACGAGCTAAAATCAATAATATTTTTAGATTAAGACGTTAATTAATAAATAATACTACATAACCGTCTTAAAAAACCTTTTACAAGGTAAAATGATGGTAAGAATAAGATTTGGTACCTTTATTGTAATTATTTTTAGATTATGATAAAATTAATAATAATATTTCAATACTGATATTTATTATTATTATTATTATTATTATTATTATTATATGTATTGTATTATTATTTTAATGATGTGTAATAAATTAGTAGAAATAAATGTTATCATGTCAAAAACAAGTTTCCAAGCAGCTTGCTTTATTTTTTTAAATATTAATAAACTTTTATTTTCTGAAAACCTAATTACCAGACCTGATAAACTTATTACACAAAATCTAATAATATGTATGAAAACTTTGTAATTTGAAATTGAAAGTACAAAAGATAGCCTAACGAAAGTATTGAGATTAAAATAAAATTTGCTAAGAAATTAGTTGGATTTTTTAGTATAAATAAATAAAGATATTCAAATATGATCAAAGATTTTTTTTAGCAGTAGATGGAGTATTCATATAAAGTAGTATTATTAAAAACTGGAATGTAAGATACAATAAAACATCAAAGAATAAGAAATGTAACGAAAACACAAATTTTTTAAATCTAGCCCATATTCTATATTTGTCAATCAGTATTTGCTGTATCTCATATTAAAGTGAACGGTGCTGTAGATTTCAAAACCATAAAATTCAGAATTAAACTTCGCTATTTAATTCTTATTGTTGAATATTGTATTTAAATAATTAAAAAATCTAATATTGCTCTTGTTACTACCAATACAACAATTGTTGTCCGAGCGTTATTATCTTGTCATAGAGAGGCAAGATTTTTTTATCTCTTAAGAAGTCACACTGATGAGACGTTAGTTGTGTCATCTATCGAAGCTTGCTGATTTTCAAAGATGAATGAACAGCAAAGATAATGCCTTCGGACGCCGGCACATGTGGGATTATTCAAAAACTTCTGAGGTTGTGAAATAAAGAATTCGAATTGGAATGGTTAATGTATTGGTATAAATTGTGCTGATGTTGATATAATTTTTAATGGTTCAAAATTTAATCGATGGCCCTTAATACTTTATGGCGCAAATAGAGTTAATTGATTTAGTTCTTCAAGATGGTCATAGTTTATATCTCCATATATTTTTATGTTACTTCCTTGTATGCTATGGGCTCCTCTGCCTGATATCTCGTTGGTACCATTTCTGATAATCGGTACTGGATATTACATGATACAAGTGTTACGTCCAGTTTGAAAACAACAAACAGGGAAAGCGAGGAGCGATTAAGGGAGAACGAAGCCATCCTCGCCCTATAAAAATTAAAACGTCCGTAAAACAGTCTTTGTAACGTAAAAGAATAAGACAATACAAAGTCTTGATTTATTACAATAGAATAACATTTCAATTTTGTTAAACACTAATCTTCCCGAGGGATCCGCAGATACACCTATATGTTGTTATTAGCGCTGCGATGTATTGCTTCGTTAAGTTTTTCAAAGGCAATAGAAATTAACAACAAGTTATTTACACCAATAATTCGCAGTAACTTTAACTAATCACAAGCTGCGCAAATTTGCTGCCGCCGAATTTATTCCAAAATTTAATGTTTTATTCTTAAAAAGTAATTAATTGTTAATCATTCAAAGTACTGTCCAACACTAGCTACTACTTTCTGACATGCTTTAGGCAATTGTCGGATACCATCTCAAAGAAACGTTTCGTCTTTTGAAGCGATCCACGAATCAATCAATCCTTCTTCATATAAATGGAACTGTTGTTCAGCTAGTCCAAAAGTCATGGATCAGAACAAATGGTAGTTGGAAGGAGCAATGTCTGGAGAGTACGGTGGGCGGGGTAAAACTTCCCCTTTTAAGATTGAGAAGTATTTCTTAACGGGTTTAGTGACATGTCGCCGGGTTGGTCATGGAAAATGGCTGTTTCTCCTGGTAAAAGTTGGGCCAACAAGGGTTCGTTGGGTTGGTCATGAAAAATGGCCGTTTCTGATTGTATTAGTCGGGCTAAATTGGGATAGTTCGGTTGGTCATGAAAAATGGCTGTTTCTCTTTATGACAGTTGGGTCAACTTGAGTTAGTTGGTTTGGTCCAGAAAAATGGCCGATTCTGATGGTGTTGGTCGAGCTTAATTGGGTTAGTTGGGTTGGTCATGAAAAATGGTCGATTCCTAGAGTATTAGTTGGGTTAGTTGGGTTGGTCATGAAAAATGGCCGATTCTGATGATGTTGGTCCAGGTTAGTTGGGTTAGTTGGGTTGGTCATGAAAAATGGCCGATTCTGATGATGTTGGTCGGGCTTAGTTGGGTTAGTTGGGTTGGTCAAGAAAAATGTCCGATTCTGATGGTGTTCGTCGATGTTGGTTAGTTGGGTTGGTCGAAAAATGGCTTAGTTGGGTTAGTTGGGTTGGTTGGTCATGAAAAATGTCCGATTCTGATGGTGTTGATTGGGTTGGTCGAGCTTAGTTGGGTTAGTTGGGTTAGTTGGGTTGGTCATGAAAAATGGCCGATTCTGATGGTGTTCGGTCGAGGCTTAGTTGGGTTAGTTGGGTTGGTCATGAAAAATGGCCGATTCTGATGATGTTGGTCGGGCTTAGTTGGGTTAGTTGGGTTGGTCATGAAAAATGGCCGATTCTGATGGTTCTGATGATGTTGGTCGGGCTTAGTTGGGTTAGTTGGGTTGGTCATGAAAAATGGCCGATTCTGTGATGTTGGTCGGGCTTAGTTGGGTTAGTTGGGTTGGTCATGAAAAATGGCCGATTCTGATGATGTTGGTCGGGCTTAGTTGGGTTAGTTGGGTTGGTCATGAAAAATGGCCGATTCTGATGATGTTGGTCGGGCTTAGTTGGTTAGTTGGGTTGGTCATGAAAAATGGCCGATTCTGATGCTGTTGGTCGGGCTTAGTTGGGTTAGTTGGGTTGGTCATTAAAAATGGCCGATTCTGATGCTGTTGGTCGGGCTTAGTTGGTTAGTTTGGGTTGGTCATGAAAAATGGCCGATTCTGATGCTATTGGTCGGGCTTAGTTGGGTTAGTTGGGTTGGTCATGAAAAATGGCCGATTCTGATGATGTTCGGTCGGGCTTAGTTGGGTTAGTTGGGTTGTCATGAAAAATGGCCGATTCTGATGGTGTTCGGTCGAGGTTAGTTGGGTTAGTTGGGTTGGTCATGAAAAATGGCCGATTCTGATGATGTTGGGTCGGGCTTAGTTGGGTTAGTTGGGTTGGTCATGAAAAATGGCCGATTCTGATGGATGTTGGTCGGGCTTAGTTGGGTTAGTTGGGTTGGTCATGAAAAATGGCCGATTCTGATGAGTGTTGGTCGAGGCTTAGTTGGTTAGTTGGGTTGGTCATGAAAAATGGCCGATTCTGATGGTGTTGGTCGGGCTTAGTTGGGTTAGTTGGGTTGGTCATGAAAAATGGCCGATTCTGATGATGTTGGTCGGGCTTAGTTGGGTTAGTTGGGTTGGTCATGAAAAATGGCCGATTCTGATGATGTTGGTCGGGCTTAGTTGGGTTAGTTGGGTTGGTCATGAAAAATGGCCGATTCTGATGATGTTGGTCGGGCTTAGTTGGGTTAGTTGGGTTGGTCATGAAAAATGGCCGATTCTGATGGTGTTGGTCGAGCTTAGTTGGGTTAGTTGGGTTGGTCATGAAAAATGGCCGATTCTGATGGTGTTGGTCGAGGCTTAGTTGGGTTAGTTGGGTTGGTCATGAAAAATGGCCGATTCTGATGATCCTGTTGGTCGGGCTTAGTTGGGTTAGTTGGGTTGGTCATGAAAAATGGCCGATTCTGATGGTGTTGGTCGAGCTTAGTTGGGTTAGTTGGGTTGGTCATGAAAAATGGCCGATTCTGATGGTGTTGGTCGAGCTTAGTTGGGTTAGTTGGGTTGGTCATGAAAAATGGCCGATTCTGATGTGTTCGGGGGCTTAGTTGGGTTAGTTGGGTTGGTCATGAAAAATGGCCGATTCTGATGATGTTGGTCGGGCTTAGTTGGGTTAGTTGGGTTGGTCATGAAAAATGGCCGATTCTGATGGTGTTGGTCGGGCTTAGTTGGGTTAGTTGGGTTGGTCATGAAAAATGGCCGATTCTGATGATGTTGGTCGGGTTAGTTGGGTTAGTTGGGTTGGTCTGAAAAATGTCCGATTCTGTTGGATCGAGCTTAGTTGGGTTGGTTGGTCATGAAAAATGGCCGATTCTGATGATGTTGGTCGGGCTTATTGGGTTAGTTGGGTTGGTCTGAAAAATGGCCGATTCTGTTGGTCGGGCTTAGTTGGGTTAGTTGGGTTGGTCATGAAAAATGGCCGATTCTGATGATGTTGGTCGGCTTAGTTGGGTTAGTTGGGTTGGTCATGAAAAATGGCCGATTCTGATGGTGTTGGTCGAGGTTAGTTGGGTTAGTTGGGTTGGTCATGAAAAATGGCCGATTCTGATGATGTTGGTCGGGCTTAGTTGGGTTAGTTAGGTGTTGGTCACTGAAAAAATGGAGCCGATTCTGATGGTGTTGGTCGACGAGCTTAGTTGGGTTAGTTGGGTTTGGTCATGAAAAATGGCCGATTCTCTGATGAGTGTTTGGTCGGGCGTAGTTGGGTTAGTTGGGTTGG